>JARHVA010000483.1:1297500-2497500 GCA_037957365.1 Torreya grandis
ATAATTTAAGGAAAAAATAAGTGGTATTGTCTAAATAGATTAAATGGACCATTTGGTCCATGGTCAAAATAATCTGTTGTATATTTTGGCCATGGTAAAAATAATTGTATAGGATCGAAAGGATTAAAAGATACTAATGGAGGTTGAATTGTGGTTGAAAATGAGAGATAAAAGTGTCAAAAGAGGTCAAAGAGGGATGTAATGGACACTAAGGATACTTAATATGTATTATGACAACATTTTTACTTTATCAAGTGATCTTATCCCAACCATGGATATATTAATGAATGGAAAATGTAGTTCATTAAATAAAACCCTTAACAAAGATAAGGGTTAGTAATCTTATAAAATATTAGTTTACAACCAAATTAAAAATTAATTTCACTTTAAATTGATAACATTTAAAATTCTTAAACCAAATGTGAATTCACAAAATTTATTATGGTCGCGAGAAAATGTAACGTCTATAGTTCATTAGGTTGGAAAATATCATAACCTTTAATGACACTAATTGTTAAAATCTACAAACTTATACATGTTTAATGCAAAAGGTTATGGATGTATCATGTAATCATCTACATAACACATCCATACATATGGCATGTTTACATATAGGGGAATTAAATAGTGACAAGGTCTAATTAAAGTTTCAAAAATAAAAAATCACCCAAAACTAAAAGCTTCTGGGAGAGGTGAATAAATGGAATAAATAATTGTTTATAGATATGTTTTTAAATAAAAATAAAGTTAAAATAAACATTGGACTTATCCTCAAAAGCAAAGCTAGAGAAGACATTAATGACGATTTAATAATAAAACATTTAAGGACATGGGATATCTTTTGGAGGAAGAAATCCAAGGTACTTTATTTATAAGAGGTGGAAAAATATCAAAATCAATCATATTTAGATAATGATAATGAATAAAAATAAAATTAATAATATTACAACTACAGAAAAAAATATCGATGATTATATTTTGAAAAGATAATAACATTTGAAGTTTTAAATACTTGTTATTTGTTAGAAGAGGAGGTAGAAAAAAACCTCTTCACAAAAACTTTACTTTAAAATACACCTCACCCCATGTCATGAAAATTAAGAGAGTATTGTAACTTCTATCCATATTGAGGAAGTAGAGAAAGCAATTTTTTACATGTTTGTAGAGAGCAAACCAAGTGCATGTGGTTTTTAGGCATGTCTCTTCAAAAATTATTAACATATCATGGTAAGGGACAAAATTACTTAAATAATAAGTTTCTTTTAAGTGGAATAATGAAACATTCAATAGGTTAATTCCAAGACTTGATACAATGGGATCCCCTCTCACCTTGTTTATTACCATGGATGAGGCCCTTAGATGCCTTGTTAAAAAATCTTAACAAGATAGAAAAAACCCATCGACAAATGTATTTTATTAAATATATGCATATGGAATTGTGTATTCTATAAAATGTTTTAGTTACATGGGCTTATTGTATATTGGTAAATGATGTGAATATGAGAGAGAGAGAGAGAGAGAGAGAGAGAGAGAGAGAGAGAGAGAGAGAGAGAGAGAGAGAGTAGATATGTAATTATGACAAACTCTTATTCTCTCTATATTTCAATTATTATATAGCCTAACAATCACAACCTATAGATCTAGCCACCTGAAAATTTCCATATTTTATCCTTACTAAATATATCACCATTTGGCTTAATGAAATCAAGGAACTTCTATCTTTAGCAAACTTCAAATTTGTTAGTTACTTTGACGTTATTCTTCTTCAACAAATCATCACTACAATCACTTATCAAATACTAGCTTCCCAATTAGGAGTTGTAATATATTCAATTTGTTGTAATGTTTACAAAATAAAGCCTCAACTTTTAGTTCATAGTACTTCCAAAAACAAAATTTTAAAATATCAATTCTTACACCATTTGAAGTAGTCTTTGATAGCTTTCTAGTGATTAGATATAACAAACTTTTTAAATGGAGGGATGATCTAGGACATTTTCATGTTGACCTTCTAGAATTTTTCTATTATGAATTTTTATAATCAATATTCAAATAAAAAAGGTGTTAGTTTTCATATATTTAAACTAGTATTTGATTTGGAATGTTGGTCAAAAAACCTTAGTGAATCATTGTTCTAAATCCCATGTTTGATCCAAATTGGCTCCAAAATCTACAAAATAATTCTTATTTCACTTGGATTAGAAAATCAGGTCAAGAACCAAGCCAAAGTCATACAATAAATGGTGAGAACATTCTATATAATGATTTTGAAAAATCAATAGATACAACCATATGATCTCTAGATAAATGTTCCACCTGCCAACTTGTTTGTCTATGCAACAAATTTTGTCACTTTTACTTCCTAAAAATGTTATAGACATTGTTCATTACCATATCTATAGGATCCTTACCATCCTAATCACAAGGCAACATGCATTATTTTTATGGTTAGTTGCATGTCTCATAGTGAACATATTATTTTATTGAAAAAAAACATTTTGTTACAGATTTCACTAGTATATATATCCAAATATAATCTTCTCTTTTCCTCATTCAATTATAAATTTAGAAAACTAATAAACTGTGTGATGATTCGATGTTGGGCCCTGTTGGATGATACCCTAGTGGTCAGGGGTAATCCCTTGGTCGGTCGATAAGAGTCAATGGCACCATGTGTTCCAAGGAATTGCCTCAATAGTCCTTGTGTGGCTGGCCATAAGGGTGCCTGAAAGAGGACCCAAATGATCCCAAGACCTTTGGTGTGATGGCTAGTCCTTAGCGATATTAGAGCCAAGGTCTTGAGGTTGAGAGCCATGGACCGTGGTGGGTTGTGATGATCTGATGTTGGGCCCCACTGGACGATACCCCAGTGGTTAAGGGTAATTCCTTGATCCATCGGTAAGAGTCAACAACACCACGTGTTCCAAGGAATTGCCTCGATACCCCTTGTGTGGCTAGCTATAAGGGTGCTTGAAAGAGGACCCAAATCATCCCAAGACTTTTGGTGTGATGGCCAACCCTTAGAAACGTAAGAACCCTTCACAGGTTCTACTGTTGAACTTCACTTTTTTTTGTTTTGAAGGTTTTATGAATTTTTTTGTGTTTTTAGTGGGTTTGAACAACAACACATACTGAAAGTAAAACTAGTCTATTGAGAATAAATTTTTAACAATATTGAGACTTATTTTATTGCCATATATTATTCCATTCACTGAATAAGAGTCCAAGGCCTTATTGATAATAAATACAATAAGAAAAAACAAATTTTGATAATTGAATGAACTTGATATGATTGTGATCTACAGATACCATCATATGTTTACCTCCAAAAGAAGCTATGAACACTTTGTCTTCTATGACTAGCAATTCCTCTCTATTCACATGTATTGTCGCACATCACTATTCATGATACTATAGTGCATCACTATTCACAAGTACTGTAGTATGTCACTATTCATAGTACTGTAGTGGCAAATAAAACCTTTGAAAAATAATCTCTTTCAATCAGAAAATAATCTGCAACTCCAGTCTCTTAAATCTAATCCAAACTTTACCAAATTCATCCAATTGAAATCCAAATAGAGCCTCTGATTGAGACCCCCCAAAATCACCAAGTTCACTAGGTATTTCACCAGCTCAGATGGTTGCTCACAAAAGAACTACGTTCTCCAATGGCTAGTGCAAGTAGAAACCCTTGTTCTCCAAGCAAGTTCAAACTCCTCAAAAAATGTTCTCAAAATGCAATAATCATGAGTTTCTTCAAAATAAAAGCTTATATCTCCTCAAGCAAGTTGATTTCCTTCAAAATCATCATTTAAATTAACTTTGAATTTTACTTATAATTTTCCAATAGTTTGGGCACCCATTTAATTATAATAATTAATTGAAATATGGCCCCTTCTTCATGATGGTCGACCCCTTTATTAAGTCACTCAAGTTATAACATAAATTTACATTATAACTCTATAATATAAGCTTTAATTAAATTAATATTTATTTTGGCAAATAAATATTAATATCTCCCTCAATATAATTCCAAATGACAAGTTGTCTGAAGTCGGATGATAAGTGACTAAATCTGCATATGACTAGACCATACTGCTAAAAATAGTTGTGGTGTTCCACTGAGTATCTCCACTTACTAAAAATAGTAAGTCAAGAAAATGGCATCCAAAAAACCCTAAATGAAAGCCAAACTAAAAAATTATGACAATTGAAGCCAAGCCATGCCTCAACAAGACCCTCTATCCTCCATAGAGGGCCACATAATAGGCTAATCTCACGTATTGAGCGATGTCAACTAGAAGGGGACATTACAGTCCACCCCTCCTAAAATTGGTTGTCCTCAAGCAATCTCAACTCAAGATGCTACAAAATCTCCTCACTCTCCCACGTGGCATCCTCCACTGGAAAACATCTCCACTTCACTAGATATTCCCTGATGGTCCTCCTACATAGCTATCTCTCTCTGTACTCTAGGATAGACTTAGGTACTAAAGTCAACTTTCCCTCATCATCTAAGGGAGGCAATACTGCTAAAGGTACCACATGATGTCCTAACGCCTTCTTGAGGTGTGACACATGAAAAACATTATGGACCTTACTATCCACTGGAAGATCTAGCTCATAAGCCACCTCTCCAACATTCTTGATAATCCTGAAAGGACCATAGTACCATGGTTTGAGCTTCTCTGATCCACTCTTCTTGAGAGTAGACTATTGGTAGGGCTGCAACATGAGGTATACCATGTCTCCCACCTCAAAAGCTCTATCGGTCCTCTTCTAATCTATATATTACTTCTACTAATTTTATGCCTTAGCAATATTCTCCTTAAGATCCCTCATAATGTCCTGGCTCTCCTACAATAAGTCTCTTATACTAGAGACTCTACTGTCACTCAGTAGTAAATCAAGAAAACTAGGTGCCTCATAACCATACAACACCATGAATTGGGACATCGGAATGGTCATGTGGTAAGTGGTATTATAACAATACTGACATAAGTATATCCACTTAACCCATGCCTTTTGTTACCCTGCTATGTAATTTTTGAGGTAGCCTTCCACCCATTTATTCACTATCTCCATCTGACCATCGATCTATGGGTGGTAATTGGTGCTCAGTGTAAGCTCGATCCCATAAAGTCTAAACACCTCCTACCAGAAGTGACTCAGGAACCGACTATCCCTGTCACTAAATATGCTCCAAGGCAACCCATGTAATCTGAAAACCTCACAGAAAAATACCTCTGCTACTTGTGTAGCTGTGTAAGTAGTGGTGATTAGAAAGAAGTGGGCATACTTCGTCAACCGATCCACAACTACATATATGTAATCACATCTTTGGGCTTTAGGCAAGCCCGTAATAAAATCCATTGACAGGCATTCCCACTTCCCATCAGGAATCAAAAGTGGCTGCAACAACCCTGTCATATATGTGTTCTCTTGCTTGTTCTATTGACAAATAGGGCACTCTCACACATACTGAAGAACATCTACCTTAATCCCCTTCCATGTAAATCTCTCACAAACTTGTTTGTATGTCTTAAAGTACCTAGGATGCCCTATTATAGGTACATCATGGAAATCTCACAGAATGGTGTTCTTCATCTCTAACCCTAGGATCAATAAAATCCTATTCTTATAAATGATCAACTCATATACTAGTGTGTACTTGGTGTCCACAATAGATCCCTCAATAATACTAGATGCCCATGTATCCTTAGCATACTCTACCACAATCAAGTGCCTCTAATCCTCTGTAATATGTACCTTAGAACTCAAATGAGGCCGGCGTGAAAGAGTGTCGGTAACAACATTATGTGTACCTTTGACATAGTTGATGTCAAAGTCATATACCTATAACTTACTCACCCACTTTTATTGACGGTCATTTAAATTTTATTGTCCTAGGAAATGCCTTAAGCTATTATGATCAGTTTTAATATAAAACTTACTGCCCACTAAATATTGCCTAAATTTGGCTAAGGCATGCATTATGGCCAGCATTTCCTTATCATATATACTATAAACCCTCTCTAGTCCTCTGAGCTTCCTACTCTCATAAGCAATTGGGTGTTTGTCCTACACAAGCACTATTCCAATGCCCTCACCGGAAGCATCACATTGAAGCTCAAAAGGCTTCATAAAATCTGGCAGTGCCAACACTAGACATGTAGTCATAAGCTCCTTAAACCTCACAAAACACTCATGTGCCTCAAGAGTCCAAATGAATGCACCTTTTTTCAACAAATCCATCATAGGTGTTGCATGGTTTGAATATCTACTAACAAATCTGTGATAGAAACCACATAACCCAATAAGTCCTCATAGTTGTGTAAGGTTCTCAGGAGTAGGCCAATCTATGATAGCACAGATCTTCTCATGATCCATCCACACTCCCTCTACACTGATATTATGGCTTAAGTATAACAATTCATTCATCCCCAAATCCCACTTGGATTCCTTGTCATATAAGGACTCCCTATCCAAAATGCTGAGTACTGTATCCAAATGAGCCAAGTGCTCTTGTCATGTCCTGATGTAGACCAATATATCATCGAAGAAGATAAGTACATATCTCCTCAACTATGAGTCAAATACCCTATTCATGGTGGACTATAATGTCATTGGAGCATTGGTTAGCCCAAATGGCATAACCGCAAACTCAAAGTGTCCACAATGATAGTGAAATGTGGTCTTCTCAACATCCTGCTCATGAACTCTAATCTGATGATATCTTGATCTCAAGTCTATCTTTGAGAAGTAACAGATACCACAAAGCTCATCAATAAGTTCATCTATATGAGGTATGGGATATATGTTCTTAATAGTCCTCTTATTCAGGACCCTATAATCTATGCACATATGAAGAGTACCATCTGTCTTCTTCACTAGAACAATTGAAGAAGCAAATGGTGACTTACTCAATCGAATGTGACCCATAGCAAGCAGCTCCTTGATAGTCTTCTCTATCTCATCCTTAATCCACTTTAGGTGCCGGTAAGGAGTAATCATGATGTGCTTGGTACCCTCCTCAAGCTCTATGATGTGCTCAATACCCCTATCTGGAGGTCTCCCTAGGGGAATGTCACTAAAAACCTTCCCATGCTTAACTCTCAACTGCTGAATGTTAGGATGATACTCGGTCTTATGTTGTCCTTCGTGTGTAGGCATAAAAGTACACTCGGTGGCCCACTCAACCATGTCATGATGCATAAGTCTCTCCATTCGTTGGAAGGAAATAGTCCTGATGTTACTATCTTGGATGGCCTTTAGTATATGAGTCTTCCCATCCACCTCAAACTGGATCTCCATGTCTTTAAGGTGAAGTATAACTTCCTGAAGAGAATGAAGCCACTTCATGCCCAAGACTATATCAATATCACCCATATTTACCACATAATAATCATCCTTGAATTCATAATTATTCAGGCACAAAGGAAGATCCTTAATCATATGGTCACACTTGAGAGTGTAACCATTAGCCACCTTAACTAAAATGCCCTCAAACTCTTTGGTTATGAGCCCACACCTCTCCACAAATCTAGCATTAATAAAATTATGGGTGGCATCTATGTCTAAAAGGGTGATAACCTTTTGACTAGCCAAAACTCCACGAAGTCTAAAAGATCCCTCCTGTTGTATGCTATACAACTGTGCCTCCTGGAGCTAGATCTCTGACTCTGCCTCCACCCTTGGCTCTGAAGCCTCTAACTCTGACTCCTCAAAACTCTCTTGCTATCTAGAATTTTTAGATTCTAAATCCTCATAATAAGCCCACATAACTCTATTGGCCTTACCCTTAGGCCACAAAGGACAATCATGGTTAGCATCATAGGGACCCTTGCAGTAGAAGCAAAGCTTCTTCTTGCACAAATCATTAAGAGTCTCACGATCCAAGGGTGCTGCTGATTTTCCCTTTGAATCACTCTTAAAATCATATTTCTCTCTATTTTTTTTGAATCCCTTATTGTCCTTAAATGAAGAAGTACTCCTGGAATTGGACTTGATAGATGGAGCTACAAGTTCCATGATGTGTGCCTTCTTCATCGCTTCCTATAGTGAAAGACGATCAAATGCTTTGATCCAACCTCTCAATGGCTCCAACAATCCCTCCACAAAGATCACAACTAGATGCCTCTCTGATATGTTGGGAACCACCACTGATAACTACTAGAAGTCTCCTATGTAAGCCTTCAAGATACCAACATGTCTCAACTGGGCCAAATCTCTGAAGTAAGCCTCAGGATCCTTCTTGTCAAACCATTCCACCAATCTGTCCATGAACTCCTAGTAAGTGGTGACACGGTCATGTTGAAGTGTCACCATCCCATGATACCACCAATGGTGTGCAACTCCCTCATGATGCAAAGTGGCATAATTAATAGCATCAATCTCTATCATAGGTCTCAAGGCTAGAAATGTATCCAGCTTATGGATCCAAGCTTGAGCAGTCATCTTGCCACTACCATCAAATGTAGGCAAAGTAAGCTTGCTTGTAGCACACTTTAGTTCACTATTCTGATTCCTTAGCCTCTTATCTTGCCTAATTGCTTGATAGTGTTCTCTCCTCTGGTTCACAAACCTCTCAAAGGTCATCCTCTCTCACACCTATGGAGCTAATAATTCCCATTCGTCATTCACAGCCATAAGGATATCTACAAAAGTATCCTCTCTTGCTTCTTCTGTAGTGCTTCCTTAGGCTCATCTCTAATGAAATTAGGATGAGTAGTCCTATTTGCTATCTTGGAATGAGTCCTATGAGCTCTAGGTAATCCCACTGCACTCTTGTTATCCCCTTGCTCTTGATTATGTCTATCATGTGGGTTCATGTGCTCAATCATGGTGGTGAGTGCTTGCAAGGCCTAAACCATCTGCTACTATCCTATAAACATTGCTCTAAAAAATCCCCTTGTTTCTTGTTCCTCATTCCTGTTGCTTGTGGGCGGGCTACCTTCTAGCCTGTCACCCATGGTGCCCAGCTACATATCAAATTCTTGTTCCCTATCAAACAAAGCTCTCTTGTGAGTGTAGTATCTATGAGGTATAACCTCCTATGGCTGCATATGAATCCTAAACCCTTAGGATGGTAGGATTATATCTCTAATACCAATGTAAGAACCCTTCACAGGTTCTACTGCTGAACTTCACTTTTTTTTCAATAGTTTGGGCGTCCATTTAATTATAATAATTAATTTAAATATGGCCCCTTCTTCATGATGGTCGACCCCTTCATTAATTCACTTAAGTTATAACATAAATTTACATTATAACTCTATAATATAAGCTTCAATTAAATTAATATTTATTTTAGAAAATAAATATTAATATCTCCCTCAATATAAGTCCAAATGACAAGCCATCTGAAGCTGAATGATAAGTGACTAAATCTGTATATGACCAGACCATACTGCTAAAAATAGCGGGGTGCTCCACTAAGTGTCTCCACTTACTAAAAATAGTAAGTCAAGCAAATGGCATCCAAAAGACCCCGAACGAAAGCCAAATTAAAAAATTCTGACAATTGAAGCCAAGCCATGCCTCAACAAGACCCTCTGTCCTCCATATTAGCCTACAAGGGCCACATAATAGGCTAATCTCAACTATTGAGAGATGTCAACTAGAAGGGGACATTATAGTCTCATAGTGAACATATTATTTTATTGAAAAAAAACATTTTGAAATAGATTTCACTACTATATATATCCAAATATAATCTTCTCTTTTCTTCATTCAATTATAAATTTAGAAAACTAATAAACTCTAGAATTTGAATCTCCTTCCTCACTAAAAATATCCATATATATTTGATTTCAAAATAATGAAATTCATACTTGATACATTAAGATATTGCAATATGTCATAGAAACTCAAATAATTTGTTAAAAATCACAAAATCTAATAACAAAGATTATCAACATTGTGTGGATCATTCAAGAAGCTTAGTTTGAGAGGGTATCAAGAACATGCAAATATTTTGTTATAGTTAGCCACTTCATGCTCCCACCAAAAAACAAAATTATGAATGATGAAGGGAGGTGCCAATAAAGGATAATGTTTTAGTTCAGTTTCCTTTTTTTATATATGATTACATTGGTTTTTACATTGTCAAACCAATTTTTATATTATATTATAAAAATTGGTTTGACAATGTAAAAACTAGTGTAATCATTTATGAGAAAAAAAGGAAACTGAAATAAAACATTATTCCTCATTAATTAGGCAAGGCAAGTAGCCCAAATCCCCATTGGCCTTCAGGATCAAGTGGTAAGGCCATACTCTATAATCTGATTGATTTGGCATTGATCAAACAAGGGAATGGATTACTCATTCTTTCTTCGATAGGGGTAGGTGCACGCATGCATGTATGTATGTATGTATGTATGTATGTATGTATGTATGTATGTGTATGTGTATGTGTGTGTGTATGTATATATGTATGTATATAAAACTAGTTTATATTAGAATTTTGTAATGGTGTATGTTAAATTAATAAACTTGGACACTTCTTTCATAGTCCATTTTTTCTAGTATATTGACTCACTAATTATTAAATAAATTTGTTATGTGTGCAAGGACTTTGTGGTATGAATTCTTGTGTAATGATGAGAGCTATGGAGGTATTTTTATTTTCATATTTTCACATTATTTCTAGTTCATAAACATCCTTATAGGAGACAAATGATATGTAATTAGTATGACAAATTTATCATTAATGTGACTATCATTAGGATGCATGGATTAGGATTTTCACATATACTCTTATCATTAGAGTCCATGAATGAATATGAGATTCATGAAAATATTATTTATATTTTATGATCAGGATCATGTTCTAACCCCACGTATATTTTATCATGCATACTATTAATGTTTACCGTTCTAAATCTAGAAAGACATATATGAATTAAACAAGTATGAATTAAAAAATTTGATATATATCAATGCCATGGAGAAGAAACATTTATAAAAAATACATATAAGCTTGTTACAAAATTTTAATAGAATCCATATATATATATATAGTATTGGTTTTTATTAAAATTTTATAATGGTGCATGCTAAATGAAAAAACTTGGAAACTTCTTTCATAGTCTAATTTTTCTCATATATTGACTCACTGATTATTAAATAAAGTTGTTATATGTGCAAAAAATTGGGGTATGAAGTATTTTTGAATTATGAGAGCTATGGAGGCTTTTTTATTTTCATGTTTTCACATTGTTTCTATTTCATAAACATCCTTATAGAAGACAAAAGATATGTAATTAGTAGGATAAAATTGCCATTAATGGGACTATCATTACGATGTAGGGATTAGGGTTTTCACATATACTCTTATCATCAAAGGCCATGAATGAATATGAGATTCATGAAAATATTATTCATATTTTAGGATCAGGATCATGTTCTAACCCATGTATATTTTAGCATGTATACTGACAATGTTACCATTCTAAATCTAGAAAGACATACAAGAATCAAACAAGTATGAATTGCAAAATTTGATATATGTCAATGCCATGGATAAGAAACATTTATAAAATCAATATATAAGCTTGGTACATAGTAATCCAAACACATCTTAGACAACAAAAATGTTCACAACATGCCAAAATATAACTGAAAAAACTAAGCAATCATCATATGACTAAATTTCAAGGGAAGTAAGGAATATTTAGTGATATCCATAAAAATAATTTGATTTTGGAGGAAATTCTAATTGTTATTAACCATCATGAATCTCCCATAAAATATATATTTACACATACATATCTTATCACTAATACATATATAAATTTATTACATACTATAGTTGTTTTAGAATACAATTTCTTTTCCAAGGTTAGTGCTTTTCAATTATATCCTTGGTTGAAGATAGTTGTTTTATAAAAAAGATACACTATGAAATAATACCATTTACATAATTATATATACACAAACTAAACATAACACTACAAAATAGGAGAGAACAATATATTTATCATATAGTAGTGTAAAACACATTACTTCATATTGTCAGGATCCTTGCTCACTAAGAGAGCACAATTGATTACCTTTGTATAAGCAGCTAAACATGGAATTTAACCAGAATGATAAGTAACTAGAATTTAGAAACATAACAAAGAATATGAGAGACAATACACACTTGTATTCAACTCATCTAGAAGGAAATATAATAAAGAGATCACACTCTTCCCACACCTCTAGGGCATACCAGTAATCTTCCCTCAAGAGTTCTCTCTCTCAATTACAAACACAATCAACTCAATAATTGAGTTGGTGTTTCAACCAGTCAATAACAATACTACCAGTACCACTGAGTACACATACATACTCCAAGTCTGAGTACACCATGTACTCCAAGTAGATCTCACCTGATCTTGCACACCTGATGATCAACCTAGTTTTGCACACCTACAAACCTAGATCTTACTTACCATGTAGATCTCACTTGATCTTGCTATACCGTAGATCAACCTAGCCTTGCACACCTACCGACCTAGATCTTACACACCCAGAAGAACAATTGTCCTTGCCTCACCAAGTCCTTATGATTCTCCCTTGGATAGAACCCTTCTGATTCTACAAATTACAATATAGCCCCATGCAGTCTATTATATAGATCCCATGCAAACAATAATTAGACTTCTAATTACAATAATTAGAAACACAGACTCAAGACTAAAATTAGTCTTTTACATGCAAACAAACTATCCATCTAAAATAAGACCAATTCTGGAAGCGCATGCAAATGCATGCACACACAGGCTGTTGACGTCGGTTCCTGTCTGACCGATGTCAGCCGACCCATAACCGACATCAGTTACTGTGAACACTGAAGATGACCAACGTCGGTTGCGCTACTAATGTCAATTTCTCTATAACTCAGCAACCTCCTCCATGTTTGCATTAGTGAAGCTTTTAGCTCCACAACCTAATAATATCCCACTTGGAGATAAACAGCTGCATCTGTACCTATACCTATACATCATCTAATTTGTTTCTTGGCTTGTATCCCTCTTTAAGTTCAATATTGAAGACCAACCACCACATATCTTATGGTGCTACACCTGTCATCCAAGTACCCTACCACATCTGAATCTACATACCCATGTAGAGAAGTCCCTAACCCTGCATCGCATGTATACCTGCTACTGGTCCCTCTCAAATACCTGAGAATCCACTAAACTGATTTTCAGTGCTTCTTTCCCAGATTGGCCACAAACTCACTGACAACACCCATTACTTGGGAAACATCAGGTCTAGTACACATGTACTTAACCTCATCATTTAAATTGGGACACTGTTCTGTGAACTGTCCATCCATAGGTGTGCTAACCAGTTTTGCATCCTGCATCTTGAACCTCACCACTACCTTATTCACACAATCATCCTGAGACAAAATCAACTTGTGATCTTACCTGTCTCTAGGAATACTCATGCCAAGGATTTTTGCTCCTAAATCCTTCTTAGCACACCACTGAGCTACTTTTACCTTTAGCTTAGCAAAACCCTGCATGTATGAACCTGCAACAAGCATATCATCCACATACAGAAACAAGATAATGTCACGACCATTATCCAACCTGGTAAAATAAACACAATGGTTACATTGACATTGACTAAAGCCATGCTTTGTCATACACCTGTCAAACCTGTACCACTATCCTGGAGCTTGCTCAAGACCATATGACCTAGTCTTTTGTCTCACGTGTCCATTCTCTCCTTTTTTTAACCAAGGAATCCATTCATCTTTTAGTGCTTTCATTCTAGTTGGACACTCTACCAAATCTCCCTTTTGGTTCTCTTCTAAGGAATCCATTTCCTCATTCATGCCATGCTCCCACTGTTTCCTAGATTTTACCTACTCTGCTTCTTTAAAACTTCCTGGTTTTTGACCATCAGTGAGCAACAAGTATTATAAAGAAGGTGAATAATTAATTTGAGGCTTACTTACACTTTTAGTCCTCCTTATGGGCATTTGAGACTCCTTGACAGCTTGCTGTCTACCCAAAATCCATTCTCTGGTCGACCCTGGTCTGCACCCGATCGATGTCGATTCCACCTAATCGCTGATGCTAGTTCCCTGACTGATGTCGATGTCCACCTAGTTGCCGACGTCGGTTCCCTAACTGACATCAGTCTCCACTTGCTCGACACCATCGACTCTGGTCTGCACATGACCGATGTTGGTACCTACCTGATCGATGTCAGTTCTCACCTGACTAATGTTGGTAACTATGTTTTCCTGTGAGTGATGACTCTTTACCCGTGAGCTCACCTTGGATCATAACCCTATCCAAACTGCCCTACTCAGAATTATTTAGCCCCTTGAGCTTATCTCTGTCCATCATCTTCTCCATGAAAGCCAAGGCTTTACAGTTCTTAAGTCTGTCAAAGACATCAGACTTCCCCTTAAGAACATGCATCCCCTTCTCACTCATGTGACCAAGCCTACAAAGCCACATTTTTGCAACAAAAGGAGAATCAGTAATACAAGTAGATAGATAAATAGTACCTAATTTCTTACCACATGCTAATTCAAGTGCATCCACTGTGAGAGTTACTGTGCATCCCTCATCACCCAACTTTCCTAAATAAATTAGCCTCCTCTTCAGGACTGGGACTTGCATGACCTCCATCAACACCCATGTGTTGCCCATCTGTAATTTTAGCTGCACTTTCCCTTTGCCAACCATTTGACAAGGCTTACCATCCCCTAAATAAATCTCTCCAAAGTCTCCCTGGACATATTCATGAAAAAATTCTCTATTTGGGGTTGCATGGAAGGAGGCACCAGAATCTAAAACCCAAGATTCCACTTTATCCAAGGAACATACAAGAGCATCTTGTGCAACAACATCTGCAACATATGCTTCTTCATTTCCTTCATGTTGATCTTTAACCAACCAACAATTTTTCCTTACATGCCTTGCCTTTCCACAATTCCAGCAGATTATTCTGCCATACCTGGATCTAGATCTCCTACCTATCTTTGACCTTGATTTCCCTTGCTCGATCTTCTCTCTTTGCCTTCCCCTACTTTCAACACTTAAAGCATTCCCTGATGATTCCCCTATGCTTTTCCTATGAATTTATTCATTCAAGATTACACTAACAACATCATCAACTTTCAAGATATTTGAAGCAGACGCAGTATTACTAACTGCCATTACCAAACTATCCCAACTTTTAGGTAATGAGCATAAGATTAAGAGAGCCTTAATTTCATCATCAAAAACAATATTGACTGAAACTAACTGGTTTACCAAACCATGGAAATCACTAAGATGACTGTGTACAGATCCACCTTCCAACATTTGCAAATTAAATAATTGCTTCATAAGAAATACCTTATTTGAAGCTGAGGGTTTTTCATATAAATTTTCCAAAGATTCCATTAACTCTACCATTGTCTTAGCCTGTGATAAGTTGGAAATCACAGACAATGCCAGGCTCAACCTTATAGATCCCAGAGCCTTCCGATCAAGAACCTTCCATTCTTCATCTTTCATATCTATGGGCTTGCTTGCAACCCCACCCAACGGTAAGTACAGATCTTTCTGATACAGATAATTTTCTATCTGTATTCTCCATAATTGATAATTCTTGCCATTGAATTTCTCCATTCTTAGCTTACTTTCTTCTGCCATTGCTTTACTCCCAGTCAATCAGAAACCCCTGAGAGTGACCTATAATCAAACACTAACCTGCTCAACCGCTTGTTAGTTAATCCTAGCTCTGATACCAATTGTCAGGATCCCTGCTCACTAAGAGAGCACAATTGATTACCTTTGTATAAGCAACTAAACACAGAATTTAACCAGAATGATAAGTAACTAGAATTCAGAAACATAGCACAGAATATGAGAGACAATACACACTTGTATTCAACTCATCCAGAAGGAAATATAATAAAGAGATCACACTCTTCTCACACCTCTAGGGCGTACTAGTAATCTTCCCTCAAGAGTTCTCTCTCTCAATTACAAACACAATCAACTCAATAATCAAGTTGGTGTTTCAACCAGTCAGTAACAATACTTCCAGTACCACTGAGTACACACACATACTCCAAGTCTGAGTACACCACGTACTCCAAGTAGATCTCACCTAATCTTGCACACCTACAAATCAACCTAGTTTTGCACACCTACAAACCTAGATCTTACTTACCATGTAGATCTCACCTGATCTTGCTATACCGTAGATCAACCTGGCTTTGCACACCTACCGACCTAGATCTTACACACTTAAAAGAACCCTTGTCCTTGCCTCACCAAGTCCTTATGATTCTCCCTTGGATAGAACCCTTCTGATTCTATAAATTACAATACAGCCCCATGAGTCTATTATATAGATCCCATGCAAACAATAATTAGACTTCTAATTACAATAATTAGAAATGCAGACTCAAGACTAAAATTAGTCTTTTACATGCAAACAAACTATCCGTCTAAAATAAGACCAGTTCTAGAAGTGCATGCAAACGCATGTACACACAGGCTACTGACGTCAGTTCCTATCTGACCGATGTCGGCTGATCCATAACTGACGTCGGTTACTGTGAACACTAAAGATACCGATGGTTGCACTGCCGACATCAGTTTCTCTGTAACTCATCAACCTCCTCCATGTTTGCATTAGTGAAGCTTTTAGCTCCACAACCTAACACATACAAGGACATGTCACATTAGCACCCTTACCCTAACGATCAACATGTTATTCACAAGGTAAAAAGAACCAGTGGTTTTTTATTAAGATGGGTCGACCCATACATTTATAACTAAATATAATTAATACAATACTTAATGCTGAAAAGAGAATAATTAACATAAAAAAAATTGTAACTTTTTATTTATTTTTCCCATGCGCTATAAATCCATTTTTCTCTACCACCGTACAGATTTGTACCATACATCCCTACACCATAAGCCCATGCTCAGTTTTCCCATAATTCAAATGGATAACCATCCCTTTATTTATTTAAAATAGTTGATTTTATGGTCATCTTCTTCCCTATTTATTGTACAACCATTTGAATTTATAATAAGTGAATTTTGTTGAAAGCCAACATAATAACTTGCAACAAAACACTTCATATTTTTTTAAAAGAGCACATCAATACAATGGAAATAATTATTAGCTTAAACACATCTAGTGCTAGAGGGCATTCTAGGTGAGAAAAATCACTTTTATATAGGTTTGGGTAAAATTCATCCTCTTAAATTTTGCAACTAGAGAACTTCAACAAGTTTTTTGTGCTTATCAAATCTATTTTTGCAATGGTATATTTGGCTTAAAAGGGAACCATTTATCTAAAATAACATCATCCCCTTATATAAGGATAAATTTATGGAAAAAATTTTATTAAAGCCTTCAAAATATATGGTACCCTTAGGGAAGGTCAAGTAATTTCACTATGAACCACCACAACAAATACAATTAATCAATGTAAGTTCAAACCACTCGACTTACACTCAAATATATGACTCATATTTTCCATTCATTTAGTCATTTATCTATATGCGACCTTCACCCCTTTGTTTATCATCACTACTACACAAGAACTTTCAAATCAATTCTCAAACTACCTTATGTCACTCTCAAACTACTCCCAACCTTAGACATTCCCTACTCTTCTAGGACAGGTTTGCACTATGTAGACATGTCCATGACAACATTCCAATTTATTTAGCACAGCCTCATCCCTACACCATTTAAAGACTAGTTTCCAACATTTGAAATATTCATGTGGGTCATCTTGCATGTTTTGCAAGTCAGATAAAGAAAATTATTCAATTTAACTCCTATAAGTAAAAATAAAATTTCATTCATTAATGGACTTGATCTTTATCTAGCATCTATCTTTTACACTACTCAACATTGAGTGAATATGCCCTATTATTCCCAAATTCAAAATCAAACACTAGGAGCAATCTCAAATCAATTATGAAGCATTCCAAATCAAGTCTAAGCATTCTAAATCAAGTCAAAATCTATTAGTGTCAAGTATCAAAGCCACATTAATTATTGACATATCTTAAACCACTTGACTTACACTCAAATATATGACTCATATTTACCATTTATTTAGTCATTTATCAATATGTGACCTTCACCCCTTTATTTGTCATCACTACTACATAAGAACTTTCAACTCAAAGCTCAAACTACCTTATGTCACTCTCAAACTGATCCCAACCTTAGACTAGTGTTCCCTACTCTTCTAGGATAGGTCTACATTATGTGGACATGTCCATGAAAACATTCCAATTTATTTAGTACAACGTCATCCATGCACCATTTAATGACTAGTTTCTAAAATTTTAAATATTCATATAGGTCATCTTACATGTTTTGTAATTCAGCTAAAGAAAATTATTCAATTGAAGTCCTATAAGTACAAATTAAAGTTCATTCATTAATGGATTTTATTTTTATCTGGCATCTATATTTTACACTACTCAACATTGAGTGAATATGCCCTATTATTTAAAAATTTAAGATAAAACACTAGGAACAGTCTCAAATCAAGTATGCATCATTCCAAATCAAGTCAAGAGCTATCAGTGTCAAATATCAAAGCCAAATTACTAGTTTCATAGATATAGTCAAGGAGAATAATTGCACAATCACACTAGGTGGAAGAACTATGTGTGGCTTGATTCCCTTCTCAGAGTATTTAAATACATAGAAAATGGTCAATCATTAATAGGGGTGATTGGGGTTATATCAACTCATTATGTTTACCTTTTTATATATGTGTTTGGCTCTCACAAGTACCCTTAGGGTTTTTAAGGTAAAGAGGAGGAAAATAAATATTTTTTGTGGCATTTATAAAATCGTAATATCTTAGCATTCTCAGTAGACACATGTACAGGTGGAAAAGCAATCACAGTTAAAATAGAAAAGTTTATAATCAATGGGCATGATTGGCCTACATTAGTGTTGAAAGAGTGCAACCCTATCAATAAATATCTATCAACTCTAGTTTCGGATTTGAGTTAGCATAGTCTTGTCTTATCTCGATTTGTATTTTCAGATACCTACAATAGTCAACCAAAAAGTAGAAAATGCTAAGTATCTTACTCTTGGGTGTAATCAATATTTTTAGCATATGCAACTTGTCAATCAAATTCAATTATCAATTCTCCATCACATTCAGATTTATGCTAAAATGTCATCTATTCTAATGTAAATAATTTATCAATGTTTTATACATATTAAACATTATTAAATCAAAAATAGGGTAAAACATATTGATTAAATTATTTCTTGCTTGAGCATTATTTTTTTAGTTTTTGTTTTAAGGTTTCAACTGAATTCATGATTTACATACAATAAAGAGAAATATAATCATCCTCTTTAGGATTTGATTGAGTGTTGCTCTAATAATTCTCTTTGACCTAAGGGTTTCATATTGAATTCCTAATTTTCATGCACATTTTTTTTCTTACGTGGCTTTTAATTTATTTTTCTTAATTTTTATAATTATGTTTTAGTAGTTATAAAACTCGTAGAAGGTATCATTCTGGGCAAAACAGTCATTAGTTTTACCTGAGTTGTGGTGTGAGGGATACTAGTCTAATACTCGAGCCATTAAACAACACTGCATGCAAATTTTAGTTTCAATGTACCTCACGATGTATCGAACACACGTGCTTATTTATTTTTCCATATAAAGAATTTCAATTGTTTTATTCTATATTGCATTGATAAGCAGTTAGGCTCAAAAAATTACTCTTAATGTACCTCAGAGATGAGATAGTGGAACTCTCCATAGTTGGTGCCTCTTTGATCTTTGTTCATTATTTATGACTAAGATCAATATATTTGAGAGAATATAAATCAAACACATATTGTCTAGTTAGAGTCAATATCTCTTTTCTTTTACATATTTTCATGATTCTCTCTGATGCTAGCCAAGAAGGTTAACTTTCTTGTTCCTCTAAGACACATTACTCGATTAAATGGAATACATATAAAGTAATCATATTCCTTTGATCTCTTCTAAAATGGATAATACATATGTTTTTGCTCAATTTTATAATGCAAGAGTTCAAAGTTATGTACAAGTTGAAAATGATGTTGATGATGAACATGATAATCAAAATAATGGAAATAAACATTATAATCAAGATAATACTAAGGGCTTATATATCTTGAGCAAGTTAAATAATTGTCAAATTTTTGTTAAGGTCATCTTAGCTAGAATTAATCAAGCAAAGGTCTAAACTATGCTAGCTAAGATGACCAATTTTATGGTATACAATGAGTTAAAATATATCTTCACACAAAGTTTGTTTACACCACTTCACAAGTATATCACATTTGAGAAATTCAAATCTTTAGATTAGTTATGCCATATATTCAAAGAACAAGAAGTTAGACTCATAACTTAGAACAAACTTAAGTATGCACCAAATGCTCCAACTACTTCAAATACTAGGTTTCAAAATAAATCAAGTTATAAGGTCAAATATAATGAAAATAAGAATGAATCTAAAGTAAAAGTTAATGCAATATCACAACTAAGGAATAAGTTTTAAGTTGATAGATCCACCAACGAGGTAATTTTTTTGATTACCATCACCTCCTTATGTATTGTTACCAAAGTTACTTGAATGCAATCTCATATCTCTCCCTCCATCATTAGAGGTTGATATGACCAAGCCTCAACATAAGGGATTCGACAGTTATACATGTTGTGACTATCATAGATGTATTAGACATTCCAAAAATAAATGTTACAAACTGTGACATAAGATACAAGATCTTATGATGATAATATTATTGAATCAAGCACACCCATAGATGAGGCTAAACCACAACGAAAAGAAAATGCAAAGTTTAAAATATTCAATAATACATTTCCAAGCCATGGAATAGCAAAAACTAATCATAATTAATAGGTATGCCATGCATACGATGTGCATCCTCCTCCTTCAACATATGGACATCCAATAGATGGTATTTTTTGTGTAATTACAAGCACATCAACACGTATGATCAAATTTGATGACAATGAGATTGTTGATGATGATTTAGATAGAAATGCACCTTCATTCAAGCTTATATCAACAAACAACCCATATATGTCAAGTGAAAATTCATGTACAACATTTTTTTGCACTCTTGGTTATACAGAGTAAGATTTATAAGATACATAAAAAGTATTTAAAGCATTTGATGGACCTCTACAAAACACTCTTGGGCACATAATATTATTTCTTTAGGGTCATTCAATAACAATGGATACTTCAATTTTCAATCTTACAAATCATGAGTCTTTGGTATGTTATTAGGATGACATAGGATATAAAAAATTTGTGTAGTGCCATCCACAGTACATCGATGTCTCAAATATATACATTGTAATCAAATGGTGAAAGTTTCATGGATTAGATACGACTACCATCTACAACCAATATTTTTTCCTCTTCCCCCACCATCACTATAGGGTGGTTATTACACTTATTCAAAAGTATAATGAAGAAACAATTAGTGCACCTAAGTAGGATCTTTCTATATAGTCAATTCAAATGAGATTTGTACACCTTTAGATAGTGATCTTTACATCAAAAATTTATGTAGAATTTAAGTAGATCTTCATCTTCTACAGTGTGTCTTAAGATAGTACCTTAGACAATTCAACATATTTCACAACAAGCACGAGCATTGAAACATCCACCCACTATACAACGGATTCCACCAAGCCCTGTTATCACATCTTGATTCCTCTCTCGACCTAATAACCTATTGATTTATGGATTTTCATGGTTATTATTTGGTTAATTATTGTTCTAATTAAGCTACATTTCATATGTTGATAATGGACAATTATATGTTACTTAATTTACATGATTTTTAATTAGGGGGTTAGTTGTACTTGCATATTATGTACATGATGATCATGGTTATTTAGTTTATTACAGCAATATATTATAGATTTTATATTGTTTCAGGCTAAATAACTTCATTATTGTGAGATGGATGCAGGATAGATCTATCCCTCAGAGTGTGACAGAGGGAGAGCATCATCGAAGAAGGTGGCGTAGATGGAAGCATTGAGGGATAACATATGGAAAAATTAGAAACTCGCACACACCACAATAGTTTAATATTCCTTGATCAATGTTTGATTTAGATAGCTTTAGTATGTCGTTGATTTTTAATGTGTTATCTACATTTGAATGACTACTAGTATACTTTAAGTTGTGATCTTGATTATTGCTTGTTGTGATAGAATATGGTTGTGTGTTACATTTATGTTTCCATAAATAGCTTACCTCATGTGTGATGTTGTTATGATGAGTAATTGTATCCATGCATGTCTTTATTATGCCTTGCTGTTGTCTATGGATGTAATTGATTGTCTTTGAGTTTGATATTATCATGTCTTGATACATTAATACAATGGAAGGATGGACTCTAATGCCTGGTTTGCTTTGTGTGATAAGATTGATTGTTAAATATTATTCTAAAATCCATGTCTTTTTAATTAGGTAAAATTATTTTAATTTCTAACAAAATTGTAGTGGATGATGATTAATGGAAAGTCATTATGTTCAACGAATGTGCTAATGATAAAATAGTCTTTGATCTAAGTCAATATTGTGTTCAAGTTTCATTTTTAAATGATTATTAGTAACATCATTATATATGATTAGTGTTATAATGTTTAATGACTTTTTGTGAAAGTCGATTGCATGGTTAATAAGTGAAGTCGATGTTGCATGCATAAAAGTTTGAAGTAATTCTTATTATTATATTATTTATTATTGGAACATTCAAAATTAGTGTTAAATCAAAGCTTTGAATTGGTTAAATGAGAATCATGCAAAACAAACACTATAGTTTGAGTTGCATGGACTCTCTTCGTCGTCACTATCAGTTAGTAGAGAAATTACGGAGGTTTGTTTGCATGCAGAGGAATAAAAGTGAAGGGAAAGATGATTTGGGGACACGATAGAGAAGGAAGGGAAAAATAAAGGAAAACAAAGGGGTTCAAAGTAATATTGTAGAGAATGATATACCAGGTTGGTCTGTAGATTTTCATTCATTTTGGCTTTGTATGAATTAAATGATCGAGATTTTGATATGGGTTTTGGTTTGATTATTGTTTTTGAAATTATTTGAAAACCAGGGCTTATGCTTGGTACTAAGGATGGCTCGACCACCCACAAAACTAGACATATACCCCATTGAACCCTAGTTGTGGCTATAAAAACCAAATTTAGTTGCCATAACATACACTAAGTTGGACAAACCCTAGTATGAGGTGAAATCTTTCCTGTGTTCTATGCAAATTATAGGCTATGGAAATTAAATGAGGAGTTTTATGTGTGTTTGGTGGATCGAATTTAAACCCTAGACAAATAGAAATGGAATTATTACTTTTTTTGTTGTGTGAATATCATGTAGGAATGATCACAATCCTAACAACTTGCATTTCTTTTTATATTGTATCGATTGGTTATTTATATTAGAAACTAATTCCTTTTATAGAACTTAGAGACCAGCCATTCTTTTGGATATACCATCGCTCAACGTATATAAATTGATGTTTTGGTGCAAAATAGAAAAACTTGCATAGGGCACAACTTGTGTAAAAGGTTTTTAATTATAATAGGTAGTATTCAAAAAAAGTTATGTTTGTTTTGTTTTAGAACCTATTTATAGTGAAGACTAGAATAGTAATGATATGCAGGGATATATTCATATATCATCAAGTCTCTATTGATGATACAGGCTATGAATATGCCAATGTATATGTTATACCCTAGTACGAGGTGAAATCTTTCATGTGTTCTATGCAAATTATAAGTTATGGAAATTAAATGAGGAGTTTTATGTGTGTTTGATGGGTCAAATTTAAACCCTAAACAAATAGACAGGGAATTTTTACTTGTTTGGTTGTGTGAATATCATTTAACCTAGTTAAAGGTTTGGTCAGGTATGTAGGAATGAACACAGTCCTAGCAACTTGTATTTCTTTTTATATTGTGTCGACCGGTTATTTATATTAAAAACTAAGTCCTTTATAAAAATTAGAGACAAACCACTATTTTGGATATATCATCGCTTAGCATATATATATTGGTGTTTTGGTTTAAAATGGAAAAACTCACATAAGGCAAGGCTTGTGTAAAAGGTTAAAAATTATAACAACTAGTGTTCAAAACAAGTTATGTTTGTTTTGTTTTAGAACCTATTTATAGTGAAGACTAGAATAGTAATGATATACAAGGATGTATTCATATATCATCAGGTCTCTATTGATGATACAAGCTATGAATATGTCAATGTATATGTTATACCCAAGTTTAGTCACATACATAAAGATATTCCGATGCTTTTATTGTTTTTTAGCCATATAAGGAAATTGTGAGTTGATTGGGTAATCTTTGTGGTTATATATTGCATTTCAATTGTATATAAAGATGGAAGGATTTATTATAATACCTAAAGGATGCTCTGTCATATACATTTATGTTTAAATAATGAAATGATTTTCTTGTAAACCATTGGAATATAATCCTAATCACATTCTAGATATATTTATAAAGGTATGTGACTGATTCTTGTCAAGACTGTGTGCTTTTAGAAATATATTTGTGCATAACGAAATCTGCCTATATTACTATTATAATGAGGTTGAGTGTGGTTTCGATTGTATGCATTATATAAAAACTTAGTGTGGATTGAATTATTTGGAACTTAGACATAATTGTTTAAGTTTGAATTCAATCTTCATAAACTTAGAAACACGGTTGAGTGAGTGACTATGCATATTATATATGTGATACTTGAAAATTTCAATTTAGGTATACCATAGACGTTATGCATATTCAGTTGAATAATTAAATATGATATTTGTTATGGCAAGGAAGTAAATACAACATTCTATTTATAGGCATTTAAATATGTACATTCAGAATACTCTTAATTTAATAAAATGATACTTTTTCAATTATGAGTACGTTGAATGTGTGTGTGTGTGTTAAATGATGGAAATACACGTCATATGTATTATCATAAAGTTATATATGCTTGTTTAATTGCCTTAATATGTTTGAAAACATAAGTTAAATCTGGGAAATTAAGGGACTTCTCGTTGAAACATTTTATTTAACTATGTCTATTTTTGCATTGGTTGATTTTATGAGCAGTTTATATAATGTAAATAGAAATGAAATATAATGGTTGTTGAATGAACCATTATTATGGATTTGATTTTCTATCTTTATAAATACTTAAATATATGGTTGAGTGATTTATTGTTAAGCATGTTTTATCCGAATGGTATAATAGAAATAAAATGTTGATTAATGTTATTTAGATGGGTGAAATAACACTTGTAGTCACATGTTAATATTTTGTAACTTGATTTCTACATATACTTCTTATCTGGATGGTATGCTTTTTATAGAACTGTTTGCTATCTGTTTATTATGCAGTAATAAATTAGATATTTTGAAATTCATTACATTGCATTTGATGGACTAAATGAATGTATTTGATATTTTGTTATTTAGTAATTAATTATCTACTTATATAAAATATTATGTTTGAATTTGTTTATATATATATATATATATATATATATATATATATATATATATATATATCAAGTCTCGTATTAATGATCCCAAATAAGCAATGTGACGGATTCCACTTACTTAATTAGTGTCACTAATATGTAGATAAAATGTAATTCGATTAAGTGGTGCAAATAAAATTGACTAATACTCATGATCAATAACTATATGATCACTTTGACCAAAATAATGTTTATAATTAAACATTATCATTTCATACATTTGATTCAGTTTACATGTTTACATAATATCATGTTAAAATGTGTTTCTTTATGATATACATCATGTATTAATAATCTCACAGCACACGAGTTCTAGTTTGTCACTTTAGATTTTCACACCGTCATTATCTACTTATCTGTGAAAGGAGGGTCATTCCCTAATTGGAAGATTGTGCGGGGTATCAATGGCCTGTAGTTGGTGTGAGAAAACACTCGAATGATGGTCTCCCTCTCCTCAACATTACTACACTAGAGACTACATTTGAAATCACTTATGGATATTATGAGTTCGTTGAAACTCATATGTTTCGTGGAGCTTTGTATCTTTGTATATTATTATTAAGACATATTATTGAAACTATACTTTTTATTCATATGTACCATATAACAATTCATTGTAATATTGTATCAGCAGTGACTGAATTTGTAACAATACTTTTATGAATTAATGTAGTTTTTATTTTTGAATTCAGCATTGTACATATTTTTTGATATTGTTAATATGATTGTGATTAGAAATAAATTAGCTATATACATTGTATGGTTAATGGAAACTAATATATTTAGTTAAAGATCACTCTTGTGGGTTTTATCATGATGAAATCTATTAGATGTATTAGCATAATTGATTTTTAAAAAATACTATGTTTTAATAAAACCTAGTGGGGTTGTTACACTTGTGCCTTTTAGAGCTATACACCCTGCACAAGCTTATGTGTGTGGTGATCAAAACAGTCACGTTACAACACCAAATTCTTTTGTATATGTTGATTCATTTACATGTAACACTTTTCATTTTGCGAAAAGTCTCCCTTCAATTCTATGATATAGACACTCACTATGGTCCTATTAATTAGTTTTAATTTGCACACTCCATGTTATATATAATGCAAAAAACTTCAAATATGTCAAAAATATAAAAACATTCAAAAAATTCTTAAAAATCAAAATCAATACTTCAGTGTGGCATGAGTTACTAATTTTCTTTTTTACATGTCATTTACCACATGATAGTAGAGAGCATATTATTTTTCATTCACATACATTTCACGAGGTGTATAAATGTGATGCACGACATACATATTATACAAAGATTTTTAGAAGTTAGACTCTTCTACTCAATATCCATGAATATGCTAGGGGCATCTTATTCTACTCATTACATTATCACAAGTTATATTTATCTGTCTTTTCTACCATGTTGAGCTACATATTTTACAAGTGTCTAACTAATTACTCATATCTCACATTGTAATACATGGATATACTACTTTGTTATGATGTGACATTACCACATATGAATAGTGTAAACTAGTTTTCACTTGTTCTATGTTCATTTAATGTCGTTTTCTTGCATGATAAACTAGACATTGCTTACTTATTATATATGGCCACTTGATCCTATGTATACTATGTGTATTGTTTATGACATTTTTAATGGCATTTGCTTATGGCCCTATGTCTTGTTTGTTGCGATATATGCATGCCCTTTATATATGACCTTTGACCTTATATGGGACGTTGTGTGTTGTGTTTGTTGAGCTTGATTAGTGGTGTCACCTATATCATGCACTTTTGCTGCATAATCTAATTCAAATATTGTTACTTTATTGCATGTCTCATTGTTATATATATCTAAACATGATATGTGTATGTCTCACATTACATATGTTTTATACATGCATTGATGACATACACTATACTATAATAACCTCCTCTACATATGTTGACATGATTATACATTATTCATTATTTATTACATGGTACGGTTCATTCATATTTTGAGATAAGTGACATGCATGCTATATCTCTCATCTCAAAAGAGGGGCAATACAAAGGCCTTGTCTTTGAGATTCAAGCCCCATGATCACTAAAATCAAATTTTATGACAATATAGATTTCAAATATTCGAAATAATTAAAAAATCATATACATGACAAATATTAGCACATTAATATAGATTATGGAGGCCTATGCATTCATTTTACATAAAGTTGAGTATACATCCATATACATTTGGATGTATATACAAAAAAATACAAGAACATGAATGACATGTTTCACATACAATTACAATTGTGTGTATAGATGTATAATATTCTATATCATTTGACACAAATTTAAAAGCCATGATATTGGTTCATGCACATATATACATTTTTCAAATTCAAAGGACATAATATTAATTCATATGTATATGCACTACAATATAATTTACAAAATAAAATTGCAAATGGATGTTATTTCATTGCAATCATGATGAGAGCATGAATATTCTTTATTCTTTTTCGATCATGCAAAAAAATCTATATCCGTCTGCAATGATGTGATTGCCTCTCTTAAGCGTTACATACATTCTAGTCTAGAGACACTCAACAACATTGTGGTTCCACCTTTTGGATTGATACGTTGAATACTTTTCCCCATTCATGATAATTGAACCATGTAATTTTTCAACTCAAGGGCTTGATTATTTATTTAAAATTGAGACTTGATCACTCTCAATTTATTATTAGTTCAGAATAAGGAACCATCTTTCTAAGTATTTCGACAAGAGAGCACATTTCTCTAATGTTTCATCTTCTACATGTTATATGACAATATAATTTCATCTGTTTACAGGTGTACTCCTTTTCTTTCATTTTAATTTCAAATTTTAAAGTTAAAATTTTTCAAATATAAACGTTGACTTCATGTGTTGTTGCAAAGATTGCTAAAATGAGTGCCCTAAACAATTAGAGTTTATTATCAAAAGGCAATGTATTGTACACGTTTGTATTTCTCTTTTACTCTAACTATTTCATTAATAGAATAAAACAAGGGATGGGTAGTAGAGAAGAGCAAATGTAGTACATAAATTTGGGCATAAGTACTTGACAATGTTAATTCTTCACATATCTTTAACCACTTTACTTACACTCAAATAGACGAATCCTATATGTCATTCCTCTAATCATTTATCTATATGTGGGCTTGACCCCTTTGTTCGTCATTACCATTACATATAAATTTTCAAGTCAATGCAAAAATTATATTTATTACTCTTAGACTACTCCCGACCTCAAGGCAGTGGTCCATGCTCTTATGGGATTTATAGCACCATGTAGACAAATATGTTGCCATGAACATGTTTACTTAGCACATCTTTATCCCCGTGCAAATTAACAATTTCCAAAATTCAAAATATTCACACAAGTCATCATGCACATTTCGCAACTCGACTAAAGGAAATTATTCAATTGCACTCTTATAAATATAAATCAAAGGTCATTCATTGAGGGACTTTATTTCTATCTAAGATCTATCTTTTACATTATTGCACATTAAGCAAATCTACAATATTCTTCCCAACTTCAAGATCAATCACTAAGAATAGTCTTAAATCAAGTCTGAAATATTTCAAATCAAGTCAAGAGCCATCATTGGCAAGTATCAAAGCCAAATTAATGATTGCATATATGTGATAAAGGAGCAAAAATTACACAATCACTAGATAAGAGAACTGTGTGACTTGATTTCCTTCTTGATGTATCTCGATACATAGGCAATGGATAATCATCAACATAGGTGATTAAAGTCAGTGCAACCCATTAAACTTCCCCTTATTTTTTGTAGGTTTCTTTCTCTCACAAATACCCCTAAAGTTTATAAGGTAAAGAGAAGGGAAACAAATATTTCCACACATCATTTACAGAATCACAATATCTTAGCTCTCTTAGTAGACATGGGCATAGGCAATAGAACAATCACAGTGATGTCACACAATCAAAACATACAAGTCCACAATCAATCGACACGATCAACCTGCGTTGTTGTCTAGGAAGTGCGAACATGTCCAAAGATATCTACAAACTCTACGTCCGAATTTGAGTTGTCACAATCATGTCTTACCTTGACTTCTATTGTCATATACTTGCAACAATCAACCGGAAATTAGAGAACACTAAATATCTTACTCTTGGTTATATTTACTATTTTTAACATATTCCACTTGTCAATCAATTTCAATTGTCAATTATGTTTTACATTTAAATTTATATTCAAATGTCATATTATAATTTGAATAATCTATCAATATTTTATAATTATTAAATACTATTAAATAAAAATATGATAAAACATATACCCAATATACCATGGAACGTGATTTTTATTTTACACTTTTGACCCCATGCTTCTTAATCTTTTGTATGGGTTTTGTTGGAAGGAACTCCAACTTGTTTCAAAGGAGGGGGATAAATGTAGACCATTCTTATTAATAAATACATTGTTATGGAAGCCAACTTTGTTATGTTGTTTATTGTTCTCTTGTTGTCTTTGGGTAGTGTATTAATGAATCTTTAGTTATCCAAGGTCGGCTCAACAATTATGTCCTAATCGACAATCATTGGTTCCCCTTGTCTTATAAATAGCATGTCGAGGTAAATGCAATAATGTGATAGGTCCTCCTTGTACTAAACAATGTACTTTACACTGTCAATGCAATAAAGATATTGTTCTATGTTATCTCCATATTGCATATATGTAACTCAACAAATAGTATTGTTTGGTAGCATAGTTTTTTTAGCAAGCAATAATGTGTAGCTCACATCTCTCTAGAGAAAATATCTAGTGGAGTATGGCCCTGCTCGACACTTGCAGACTTAGACAGAGATGCAAATAGAAATATGTCACAACACAAACATAAAAAAAAATATGTTTTCATTTTTCCTTCTATAAGGACAAAAAAAGACTACATAACCATTCTACATTACATTGTTTAAGTCAACTCGTGAACAGATCATCCACGAAACTCTAGATAGGATCAAATTAACAAATTAGAGAGCATTACAATTGGGAGGGGGAAAGAGTATTGATGAAGGACACGGCCAACTCAAACAGATTGATTTACAGTAAGTAAATCTCAACAAATAGAACACTTGTTTTAAGGTTGAGAAAGCTTTGTATCACGTAGAATTGTAAACAGTGAATAGCTTCAAGAAGATGAAATTCATAGACGACCTTGACTATATTGAGACCCATGAATCATCTAAACAATAAGCTTCTAGGAAACCTTAGCTTTCTTGATGCAAAGGTGATAAAAAGAGGAACAAAGCGAAGACATGGACTCAAGATTTCTATGGATGAAATAGAATTATACATCTCAATAAAACTGTCTTACTGAAAAGCTAAATTAACTACCAGCATGATATTAATAGTGCATAAAATAAGTAGATTTGTGTTGACATGCAAAAACATGATATGAAATTGTCAAAATCGAAATACACAAATTTAGACCATTATGCATGGACTTCCCATAAGAATGTAGGAAATATGATGAAATCAGTTGATCCCATATGCAACTGAAATTAATCTCAAGACCCTAGAAGTATTTTCCTAAATTCTTCATTTGACTTTAGTGTTTCTGCAGGTTCTGGGCCCCTGCCGTCTTTCGCTTCCCATCCTAGAGGCCTTGCCACATTCCTTGGCATAGCAAATGTATTGCTTCCTGTAAGTTTCACATGCCCCCCACGGCGATGTGAAACTATTGTAGGTGCAGATTTGGCCGAAATCCCTTGTTTCTCCTCTGTTCTTGTGCCACTCCCCCTTCCAAAGGGAGCGTGTCGCCCTGTAACAAAGATATATATGATAGTTAATGAACTTAACACAACCATGTGATCGGTTTCATCAGACACAAATATTACCCAGATTAGACATTTGAATATTAAAACACAATAGTCCACAGATTAAAATAACCACATCGAAAAATGCAACAAAGGAAAGTATTAACATATAATTAAGATATAAATATGCATAAAAGTTTGAGCAGCCTCTAGTAAAGTGATCCGTGAATTTGTAGTCATTCATGGACATCTGGTATTTACTTCTTCAAACTGATCTCAACCAAAAGCATTACCAATTTTTAGGCCTAAAATTCATGAATTAAGCAGAATAATTCAAACAGAGATAATGCAGGTGTTCAACTTCTCAACTAATTATCAGCAAATTACTATAAAAAGAAAGCAACTCCGCTCTATGGAGATATTATAAGAAGTCAGATGCATAAGCTAATTACAACTGATAGTAGAATACTTAATCATGAACCTTAGTTGATCATCAAGAATGTTGTAATTCAGCATGATTGATGCAATTAGACTGACTTTATGGTTTGTAACTTTGTATGATTAATGAAGTGACTTAAAACATGGACACGATCACTTCAAGAAGCAGAATTGGACAAACAAGGATGCAGAAGCATAACAGTGGCAAACAAAAGGTGGAGGAGGGTTCAACGATAATCCTGACACCCTAGGCTCGACAACGTCAGTGGAACTAGTCACAAATGATGAGTTCCACTACAGCTGAACCTGCACGACAATTTCAGCTACTTCCAAACCTGTTCTGCAGATAACAGGCTTATGCAAATGGGTTTGGCGGTATATAAGACAAAATAGCAGACTTAAGCATTCAAAAGGAAGAGAGACATTTTCTTATTCTGTCTTTATGGTTGCTTTGGCATTTGGGGTCTCTATCCGATTCATTTTCCCACACAATTGTATAAGTATGTCCCTTGAGGTCATTTATTTCTCAATTCTAGAGATGTAGGATGTGTGTTCAGCTGAGCTGAGTAGTGAAACAACTTTTCAGGGCAAGGCAATATAGGAGAGTATTTTTATAGTGCTGCAAAAGTCCCAGAGTTCTTGGAGTCTTAATTGAAGCAAATATCTCTTAAATATAGCATAATGATAGTGGAGATGAGGAGGCACATCCCGCCAAAAACACTGGGTTTCTCCACAATTTATTGTGTTAATTCCTCTTTCATGCTGTTTTAGTTGATACTTGTTTATTGTTCATGTTATACAACTACTTGATCAGTTTTCAGCATTTAAGCATCACCATCCTAAGGATAAACCTGATTTTTTAGCAGTCCTTTGAGGACAGCAATGTCAGATTTCTACATGTTCAATATTTGTGGTAGTGATATAGGAACGGAATATTTGTCTTTATTGTGAATCACAATAGCATAATCAAATCAACCAAATGTGATTCAAATATTGAGAAAAAGAGGATTGGAATGAAAGAAGAGCTGCTGATTATTCATCAAATTGTCATTGTATTCACTTTAAAACTGAGGTGTCTACCTGCTTGCTTGAGCTGTTTGAGCTACTTGGTTGCTAGGTCCAGCTGGTTGCTTGGTTGGTTACCCCCTATGTCAGCATTTGATATGTCTAATATCCTATCAGCAAATGTTTTTGAACTATGTTTTATTTCTTTTGGAGAATATCTTTTTAAATTTTTGTGAGGCCTGAAGTCTTTTATTGGAGCGTTGGTATATCCTATGTTTGTAGCGATAATGGCCTTATTTCGTTTAAAGAAGGGTCATGGGCGGCTCAAACCTCTAACCGTCTCCTTTACTGCTGTCTTCGTGGCACATCCGTTGGCTAAGATATTTCTCATGGTTTGTTTAAAATATAAGGGCCATTCACGAATTATTATGACATCAACGTGAGCCTTTTAATCTCTTTTCCGAGAGTGGGGTGGTCTGCACGTGAAACAAATAATAATCGCTCCCTCCTTTTTTGGTGACGCTTTGACTTCTCCTAGTATATAGTTTTAGCGTTACAGGATTTTGTTCGTTTTTGTGTTTTGGAGTGTAGCGGTTTTACCAGTGGGCAGTTTGTAAGTATCGAAATCTTAGCGCTAATCCAAAAAAAAGAATATATGCAAAGTCTTTTTGGTGAGCGTCTATGGAATTTGGAGAAGGCACGATGGAGCTAAAGTCGTTTAAGAAAGGCAGAGGACCAAGGGTGCTCCAATTTTAACAAATTTTGAGTGCAACGCAGCAGCTACTTATGTGAAATGGCAGTGATAATTTTGTGGTCATCATTACTTCTGATTTCATAAGTTTTTGATATAGAGGTAGCGTGGTCAACTGTTGATGCGAGTCAATATTAAAACCTGTGCGCAAATATGGAGATATGCAAGTTTCTGTTTGAGTGTGGCCATTGAACTTGAAGTTGTTTAAAAAAAAAAGGGTGGGAGGTTGTCTTTGTCTAATAATCTGAGTTTAGTGTGTAATGGCAGCGAAATTTCTGTGATTATCATTACAGCAATATCATTGGAATTCATTTTTCAAGAGAATTTGTTGGCAGTAAACGTTCTAATTTTAGTGCTAAAAAATCTGATCCAATTGAGTTGAAGGGTTATGATCGCAATCATTTAGAGTTGGTGCTCTTGCTGAAGTAGGTGCTTCACGCATTTGGAGTTGGTGCTCTTACTGGAGTAGGTACTCTAATCATTTGGAGTTGGTGCTCTTGCTGAAGTAGGTGCTTCAAGCATTTGGAGTTGGTGCTCACTTTGTAATTTGGGTTGGTGCCCATTGGTGAAAATAAAAGCAATAATTTTGCCATGGTTTTTTTCCGAAAGGGTTTTCCACGTAATCCTGGTGTTCATCTTGTCTATGGTGTTTCACTTCGCTGTTAATGCTTTGTTTTCTGTTAAGTGGTTAAAATTTTTGAAATACTCATTCACCCCGCTCACCCCGCCCTCCACCCCCCGCCTCCTCTCAGTATTTCACGTGTGCTCTTCAAAGAGTTAGGCTACAACATGGAAACATGTCAACATGGGTTAAGCTGCCCTATGGAATCAGTGTGCAAAACATGGAGCGGGCCTTAAATAGGATAAGGGATCGCCCGTGTGCAAAGGTGGATGTTTAAACATTTGACATTGACATAATAAAAATTTTCAAGACATCCAAGCCCATGTAGAAATTCTTTGAATTGGATGATGAAGATTCGTGTACGACAAAGTTACGATTGATCCCATGCAAATCATAAGGGTCAAGGACAAAAACATTGGGTTGATCCTCCATCAAACAAAATCTCATGCATCAACAGACCAAACCATAATTTGGGGTGAACATTAGTGAGGAAAGAGCATGAGAGGGAAGAGTTTAGGCAGAAAAAGAAACAAAAGACCAAAAATATGGTGATACAAAAAGTGAGAAAAGGTCATAGAGATCAAAGAAGAAGAGGGTGACTCATCCCTAGTGTGACCTCTCCATATAAAGTAGAGGACATGCGTATACAATATTTAGGTAACACCCATGAGCACTGATGAACAAGTTATTGAGGATGATTAGGGTCAAGTGGGGCCAACAAAGAAACAATAAGCCAAGGCAACTCTGCAAGAGAAGCTGCACACAAGGACACACCACAAGAGCCAGGAACTCAAGGTCAAACCAATACAAGAGCCAAGGGAGAATCTGGTTCTATTGAACCTCGATCGGAAATTAATGCAAGTATTAAGCATCTACATGCCAATGTGCATTAATAGGAAAGAGGACATAGAGACACGGATGCATAGGCACCACCAACGGAGTACACCAAAGCCTCCATGGAGGCGACAAGTAAAGAGGCCCCTACACATAGCAAGGAGCATTGTGAAATGAGGGAGGGAAATTTTGTGTGCGAGGAAGAAGTTGAAGTTTTGAATAGAGAAACTCCTACACAAGAAGAGGAACATGCCATAGATGGAGGAGTGGAAAAACCTAAAGATATCCATTAGAAATACCATGTAAGCATTCACAACAAGTTGAACCCCAATCAATGTGGATGGTCCCCTAAGGTGAGTGATAAGGACATCCTAGGGTCACCTAACCATGTCATGGTAGATTATGAGTGGGTTGCGCTATGGGAGGGTAATGCATTTTGCACAACAAGGAAACACCTCTCTTGGAATTTTGAACATCACAATGAAAATCCAAGCAAGCCCAAGTGAGCAAGCCGAACCTAGTTTTGAGTTATGCAATGCCCAGATTTTCACAAAAGAGCAATTGGGGTTCGCTCTCATACATCTTGCAACAAAGTTTGCATGATAGAACATCCAACACAATTGGGATGTGAATTCGCTATGAATGCTAAGAGATGAAGAATTAAAGCACAATAAAGCAGAAAGTAGGATAACCTTCCTAGAAGAGAAGCCTAGTGATATGTGGACAGTAATAGAGAAGGAAAGGCCAAAACTCCTTGAGGGCTTGGATAAGAGCCAAATGGAGTGTATTGAGTGCGTAGGTGCATCAATTGAATGCTTGTTCAAGGAAGCAGTACAAACAACTCAAGGGCCGAGAAGGGAAGAGATCCTGAGTCAAAAAGCTGCTACATGGAAGATTGTCTGGGATGAAAATGACACAAATTTGATCTACTTGATAAACACCCTGCAAGTAAAGGCTAAGTTTTCCAACCTAGTGTTTAATAGGTATGTGCAAGCACCGACATTACTTAGGGCCCGCCTACAGGATTAGGAGGCCAAGTATAAAGAGTTGGCAGCCTAGGTGTTTAGCGCTAAGAGCAAGGCAAAGTGACAACGATGCATGAATGAGGCCACAAGATTCAAAACGTAAGTCCATACAATATGCGCCAAGATGGAGAAGGTATTTGTTGACCTTCTGGTCCAAGATGCAAAAGAGGAAGCAATGCACAATGCCTATATCAATCACCAAAGTGAGTCTAGAGATTAGGAAGAAATGCGAAGACAATGGAGAGAAAATACCCATAATATAAGCCTTGGTACAAGTTGTGCCATGAAAATATCCCAAGTCAATGACACTATCATGCAATGGGGAAATTTTGAGAAGAAGCTCCAAGCAAAGATTCCAAAGGTGTTAACAACTCACCCTCACAATATGATAGGATGTAGTGGAAGTATAAACTTGTCTGAGGGTAGACAAGGTAATTAGTATAGAGAGATGTTGACCTTAGGTTTTACATACAGGGTTTTGAACCTTGGGTTTTTGTCTAAGTATAAGCAAGTTGTGCACAAGGAGGATTGCACAAGAGCACAGGGAAAGGAAGGCCTAGCAAGTGAAGGAAGATTTGCGCAAAAGAAAAAAGGGCGACAAATGAATAAGAACCACACACAAGTTGTGCATGCAAAAGGACACTGCCAAAACCTTATCCAGTCATCTAGGTTAGTTATAGATCCAAGATTCACGTCAAGAAAGTACATGGATGATGCGGCATGGGAAGCAGGATGGAGACCTGTTTGCACTGACAGTCCATCTATCTTTAGGATAAAAGCAAGTTTATATGTAAAGCATAGCAATTGGTGGCTTATATAAACCCACCCCCTACCGTTAGAAAATAAGAGAGAACTTTTGTAGAAGATAGGGAAAACGCTGCTGGAATATGGATGCTTGTCGACAAATGATGTATTGGTAATAAATAATGAATAGAAGAGATGTTATGGCAGATTTGAGTACCTTGTACGCTGAGCTTACATGCATAGTTTCTAGCATTTCATGTTGTGTTGATTTATGTTCTTTTCATGGGTTTACCATTTGCATATGAATTCATGATGCTTTATCCATGTGATGCATTTTGGTTTTAGATATGTAATGGTGGAATATGACTAGATTTGATCATGCTATGTAAACCTTATGGTTAAGCAAGTAGATAGAATCTCCTTGCATCCTAATGCAACAAGGGCTTGGTAATCTCTCTCTACGTCTCAAGTGAGCACCAAAGTATTATGCTTAGGTAATACGCCAGTGTAGCAGTTTCTTATATGTTGAGCATGTGTGGTTAACACATAGCTATTAGGAAGTGCAAAAAAAGCCCAACATTTTGGTTTTATTGCATTGGATAAAAATAGTAGATTACATTGACATCTAAATGATTAATTAGAAACCATAGATAAAAGGGAACTAAGACGCAATAAAAGAACTTGATGGTGTTGTTTCCTAAGTTCGTTGTGTATATACCTCTAAACCCTCCCATCTATAATATGCATGTCCTCATCTAGTGGGGCCTTTTTCCATATTTATTGTGCTGAAAATTACCAAGGAGTGGTGCAAGTTGAAAACTCTTTGGAACAATCATTATGCTCTGGCAGTGCCTAAAGTTAGGAATATCTAAGTAATGGGCATGGGGCTTCATTCTCCTCAATTTTTTCATCTCAACATGCCTTTTTGTCACCAAGCCTGCAACTTTGTTATCACTAAATGAGCGGATTTGTTATCCTCGTGATATTGGTGGAGCTACTCAAGAATATTTATATTTTTTTTCTTAAATTATCAATACATGCCTGAAATGTTTTTCCAACTCGACAACTCCACTAGGAATTTCAAGGGATGCTCAGAGACATCCTTGATTCCCAGAGGATGCTCATTCTAGCCTTGATTGTTCTAGGTTGCATGGGTGATTACAATGTTGAAATAACAGCCTAAGAAACCATTGCATGGGAGGCCGACTGTGTCATAATAGAGTTGGGTATACTTGCTATTAAATGATTCTTTTCATTCTATCAATTGCAGTAAAGGAAATCGTGGTATTTCAAATCTCCTCCATTGGGGGAAGCTTGTCTCAATGTCGTTATCCATCAAGATGATAAGTCTATATGAAACAAGGACGATTGGCCGTGCATGTTGCATACAATATCTAATGGAATTGCCTTTGTTGTGCCATTATAAGGATTTCTATCAAACTTTTTGCTGCCCCAAATTAGGTTTTTATTCTCGTGAAACAAGACTTCCTATTTCTTCTCCTTGACCAAATACTTTTTGTGACCAAGCCAAAGAACATGCTTTTAATTTTTCCATGGTTGATGATCATATAGCTTGTTGGAGATATGCTATGCCTTCACTAGAACGAAAAATATATATAGGCTTGCATCCCTTCCCCAACCAGATGAAGGCTTTCAAGTAGAATCATTCCCTAAACATTAGTTGATGCCTCTTGTTGGCTGAGACACAAAGAATCTTAATACATGCATTAGAGGATGGGAAAAAAATTGTGCAGATTAGAGAATTTTTTTAAACATCACTATTTAATTGTGTATATTAGAGAAACAAAACAGTAATGTTAAACCTACCTCCACCCAAAAACGCAAAGTAAATGAAGGAGACAAATGTCCAAGAATACATCCAAACCACTACCGATCTATTGAACGAAGAGATCAAAGAGGAAGAGAAGAAACTCAAAGAAGGGATTGACAAAGTGATCTGCACCAAAGATGAAGTCACAAGATTCTTTGCATGTTCTCTCACTTGGGAAAATGGGACCAAAATAGTGAGAGAAAAGTTAGATGACATTGAGAAATAGTTGAGCGAGGCCACCACTAAGTATGATGCGGTGAAAGATAGTAACAGTGCATAAAGAAGGTCAATGACTTTGGTGGATAAATAAAGATGAGCATATAGATAGAATTTGGATTATCACAAGTGTGGATGATATGGGGAATGCCATTTTATGCCAATTAGATACAATAAACGAGATGATTTTTGAGGAAGAGAAGTACCTAAAGTGGTTGGATGCACACCACCTAATAACATTGTTGAGGTGGGTACAAAACCAGCAAACCTAAAGCATCTTTGAAGACATAGAAGACCTTGCAATGGGGGATGCCAACACAATATAAGGTATTCACATAGAGTGGATGGGACCACGGTGGTATAGGAATGGATCCAATTTTTATGGATAGCTCAAGTATGATTGAAAATTTGATCTAGAGAGCTGATTTTTCAAGGAGAGATGATGTTGAGGGATGGAACAGCTCAATTATGGGCAGTAAGATCTAGGAAATCGACCGTATTGTCCACTATTGCATCTTCACGACAAGATTTTCAAATTTTGAAGGACTACAATGAAAACATTAGATGGAGCAACATTGAAATTTTGACATCCAACACATTTCCCAATTTTGGGAGCCAAGAAAATAGTCCTCCACTTGGGACAACAAGAAATTTCATTTTTTTTCTTCCAGGATGAGGTAATTGGTTAAGTTCAAATCAAAATGTTATCAAGACATTTTATTCAAGTCTACAAGTTGATAGACATACCAGAACAATAGAATGAAGCATTCAAGCAGAGTCTATCTTATTCTTGTCTTGACACATCACAATATCATTTGAGGAGTCACAAAACTTCAAAGGACTTAGAATGATGTAGGGACATGACTCTTAGCCATGTCCCTTGTATTGGGTTGAGGCGTTATAAATGCCAAATGTAATTGTAAGAATAGATAGGCATGGTATGGTAAGAGGTTGAGAACACTAAGTATATGTAATAGTGGATGTAAGAACAACTATATATAAATAAAAACGGATGAGTAGAGTAGGAAATTGTGCATTCTACTTTGTGTGTGACGATGTTACATGTTTACCGCTCTTAACACTATTTTAGAGTTAACAATTAATAGCGATAATAATCTCGTGTGGAAATGCATTCTACATCTATTGTCATGCCGAAATCAATTTTACATAGGCATGCTACAGCCATTGTGATGCTGAAATCAGATTTACATAGACATGCTACGTTCATCAATAAGCTTGAATATAACTCTTACAAATACCCTGACCATGAACAACTTCTTACCATTATTAACTCTTTGCAATGGTTTTAAGGCTGTATTTGTGCAAGGTACCTTGTTATTTATTTCTTCCTTGATGAGCATTCCTCCTATTGTTTCCTCTTTAGATGTAGACACATTGACTACTTCTTTTCCTTTGGTTTTTGTTACCTTTATTCTTATTGGACTGCTAATTTTGATTCTCGAGGTAAAGTTAAGGATGTAGTTTCCACTTTGCATCTTAATGCCCACTCATGTTGCAATCCTATAATAATTTTTTCCAATTCTCTTGGACAGAAAGTCTTTCCTCTTTCCTTTCTCTTTATGTTGGTTTGAAGAGTGGTCTTCAGTACTTTCCTTCTTCATGTGCTTGGGTTTCTTGGTGATAGCTATTTCTTCCAACACATGGCCCGACAATGCTTACATATTCCACACAAAAAACACAAATAGAGAAACCAACATTTCTACAATGAAACTATAATGGCTGACTGCCTTGCACACCTTGAGATGTTCTTATGATTCTCTGCACAAGGTTGATGGAGTGGTGATGTTCAACCTTCTCTGTTTCCATTGGAATGCTGCCCTCTCTTTGGAGATGCATTATATTCTTCCTTCACCACATAGAGTGTTGATGTGCTCTCAATTCCATTGAAATGTTGCCCTCTCTTAAAATATTTTCTACATTCTTCTTGAACCTTCAATAAAATGATCTTGGGAGTCTTGGCATCTCATTTGGAAACAATTTGTTGAGATGGTGGCCTGGACTCCTTTCTTAAAGACAAGTTTTTATTTAGCTGCCTTTGACATTTGCCAACCTCCATGATGCCACCAAAATATAACCTGCATATCAAGGCCTCATGGAATTTTTCATTCCTTAACCATTCTTGCAAAGACCATGCCAACTATGACCCATTTTTCCATCAATCTTAAGAAAACTCCTTTAGGATTCTCTTCAAAACTACCAAATTACTTATTTAATACTTCGTCAGAAGAAAGTGTATATGGTGAGGCACTAACAATGCTTACCTCTGCTATAGTTTGGGCATCTTGTGTAGATGCTAGTCGCCTTTATTGGATAGACCCTTCTTTCCTTTTCTCTTCTTCATAATCTTCTTGGAGCTTGACCAACATCTCTTTATTTGAAACCAACTCGTATTGCAACTCCTCCATGACACTAATGAGGAAACCTACACAGCTGTCCAATAGATTTTGCATCTCTTTTTTCTCCTCTTCCATGTGTCAAACCATCTTTCATAGCCGTTTATTTTCCTCTTGGATTTCCCAATTGAAATCTTCAATCTCTCGGCGTATGTCTTGCCTTGAGGCTTTGCTCATAGTTCAATTATTCACACAAATATGACCTGCAATTCCTAGTCAAATATATGTAATATGGAAGGAAAATACACAGAACTGAAGCATATTAGCAAAATTCACCACAAGCCATAAGGAAAAACTGCTCCAATCCACTTGATCTGTAATTGACTTTAATATTCCAATGTGCAATTCTTCGATACAGATTAAAGATTTCTTATGTGCTGATCCAATGCACTGCAACCAACATGCATAAGATTGAAATATTCACAATTGCAATGGGTACATGTTCAAACACATACCTAAAATGCTATAAATCAGGTCCCTTACAATAATGTGATTCTCTCATACATAAAACAGTAATGAATCATTGAATTCACTTATGTTTGATGCTGTAAATAAGGTACTATGCTTAAAATCATCCTACCATATAAATGAAAAGAGCTTGCAAGAAATGAACAATAGAGCAAGTGAAGAACACAAAAAAATCAGACAATAAGAGCAACCCAAGATGTCCCTAGGAAAAACACAATGTGGGTTGAAATTCCAACAGAGTGAAGTTGTGCCTCATTGTGTCAACTGATTCAACAAAATTACAGACCAATGCCCTTGTAAGGACTTTTAACAATGGGCAGGGAAAACTCTTTTGCTGGGCACATAGAGGTAACCAATTTTGAAGTCTTATCGTTCGCATGGAAAATGCTTTTTCTGGTATTGGACCCCTCTTCTCATCTGTGTTGGAGAATTCCTTGGGTCGGCAGGAATGCATGCAAAGTGGATGTGACTGGTGTCGTAGCACATGTTAGGGGTGGTGAACTGTCGTGTGAGCTCAGGAGCTCCCCTAAAGGCTGAGGTTCACACAAAAGTGATGTTAACAAGCATATTGCAATCATTTGAACCTTGAAATTCACCATATCAAACTTATAAATGACACATTTGGTCAAGGTTTCAGGATAGACCAGAGACAAACCCATCAAAAATGTGTAAGTGACAAATTTGGCCAGGGGTTCCTGATTTGTCTGGGAATCTTCTGGAGACCATATCTTTGTCATACAAGCTTCATTTTTCATCTTGTTTTAAGTGTTGGAAAGCTATTGAAGAGCTCTAACCTTTGGTGGAGGTTGCATTAGGTTTTTATTAGGATTTACAATTAACAAATAGCATCAAACATGGGCCCTAAGTTTGGAGTGCTTCAAGTTGAAGTTTTTCAGACAATGAATCAATTGCATGTGCTACAAACCACTTAACCCATCAATTACATAAATTCAATATTCAACTGATCTATTTATGATCATCACTTGACCAAGTAGTTGTACTTCAAAAGAGAAAATGTTTAGAGATTAGTGAAACACTGTTAGAAAGGCAGGAATGTATGCAAGCCAGATGTGAACATTGTGGAAGCAAACGTTAGGGGGGGTGAAAGTCAAGTGATGTTAAGAAGCATATTGCAATCATTTGAGCCCTGAAAGTCACCAGATCAAAATTAAATATTTGGATCCATTAAAGCCACTACAGGATTATGTCCACGCCTCTACAATAACTCTCCTTGCATGCGCTAATCTATGACTCGCTTGACAACTTCATTGCATCACTGACACTAAATTGGAATGCATACAACATTACTAAATCCTACTCCATATCAACTCTAGATGAAGCTGGCTAATGATAGACGCCATTGACTCCCCCTTAAAGCCATGCAAATTACATGTATTTATCTTACAAAACATGTCCATCCACTTCAACACGAAGTTATACATACATGGAAAGCCAACAATTGGGTGTTTGAAGTACTTTTGTCTCTTCTGTGATAGTTTTGCTTCCTTTTCCAATCACAGTTACACATGTGGCCCGAGACGAACCTATCAAAAATGGATGAGTCATAGATAGGCTAATGTTACACATTCAGACCATTACAAATTTATAATTGACATATTTAGCCGAGGTTACAGGTTAGGCCAGATACAAACCCGTCACAAATGCATAAGTGACAAATTTGGCAGGGCTTCCTATTTTGTCTAGGAATCTTCTGAAGGCCATACCTTTGTCATATGAGCTCCGCTTTTCATCTTGTTTTAAGTGGTGGAAATCTAATGAGAAGCTCTAACATTTGTGGAAGTTGCATTAGGTTTTTAACAGGATTTACAATTAATAGATAGCATCAAACATGGGCCCTGAATTTGGACCACTTCAAGTTGAAGTTTTGTATGCAATGAATCGATAAAGTGTGCTACGTGTAACATTGTAGAATGTCTGAAAGGTCATACAAACCACTTAATCCATCAGTTACGTGAAATCAAAACTCAATTTCTATTTTAGATCATCATTTGAACAAGTAGTTGTGCTACAAAAGAGAAAATGTTTAGAGATTAGTGAAACGCCATTAGAAAGACAGAAAATGAGACCCAATCACTAATTTTTTCTAATCTAACCAGATTCAATGGCAAGAAGATTGAAACCTCCGCAACCCATTGTTTACATTGTGAGTTTTAGAGGAAATCAAATGATATATATTATAAATGATGACAATATGAGATTAGATATTTTCCCCAATACCTTACAAGGTAAAGACGACGTTAAAAATAAAAAAGACTTCAACTGAAATAAACACTGAATATTAAAAAGAATTCAAGAGGTGGCATACGTATACCAAAATAAGAAAAAAATTGAATCCATTATAGGCTATTGCAACAGGATGTTTAATTAGATTATTATTTTTTGTGGGATTTTGCTCGTGTGTTTAAGTCATCTCAAGATTACTTCCATGAGTAGTCATTACCCTAATGACATTTTTCCTCTTGTATTTTTGGTAATAACCACAAGGCAAGGGTACGCACGTAACACACATGCACCATAAACATTTTTTAGTAGGGGAAGGAACAGTGAATGTAATGTACCACTTTGGGCTTCTCAACTTCTGGCCTCTTTCTCCACTGGAAAATCTGTTCGAGCATGTAATGCCTTACAAGTCATCATTGTAGCATAATTCTTACAACCCAATCATGTATGTGTTAAGCAATTGAACACTTCAAAGAGCAATTTTATTAGATTATTAATTTTTGTGGGATTTTACTCATGTTTAAGTCATCTCAAGATGACCTCCATGAGTAGCCATTATCCGAAGTCTGACGACATATTTCTTCATGTATTTTTGGTGATAATCATTAGGCAAAGGAGCCCACTTAGCACACAAGGATGCCTAATCTTGTACACATGTTAGAGAAGCCCATAGAGAATGAGTAAAATTAGTAGTATTTTGTGATAGCTTGAAAAATGCTTTCAAAAAAAACTTAAGAATAATGCCTACATCTAGCAATAAAGATACAAATAACCATATGCTTGACATAAATTAAAAACATTTCCAAGAACTTGATAGACAAAAACGAATCTTCATTAAGCTTTAGATGATTAGTACGTCTTTAATTGAGTGATGCAAGAGGAGAAACATAAAACCTGAGAAAATTGACTTATGGTGTTTATATTGCCAAACATAAGGACTTGTCAATGAAGAACTTCCACTTGGTTTAAAAAATTTGTGATGTATGGACACAACAAAAATTTCTGATTACTTTGTAGACCAAAATGAAAGAAGAAACACAATCTTTGTTAGCAATAGTACCAACAACAAACACATTAAAAAAATGAAATCAGATCTTAGATTGCAATAGAAACAATGGTGGTAGCAGTAAAAGATCCCCAATCCAATTACATGAGGACAAATGTTGGCAATGTTGCAGTTGGTAACACTTTGAAAGAGATTGCCCCCAAAAGGAAGTACAAAATTATGTATTGAATGCGGACCAGAAGACCATGAGGAAAAGGAATGCCCAAATTTAAAATCACCCCACAAGTTGAAATAGAGGATGACAAAGGAGACAGAGACATGTTTGCAATCACAAGGATTGCAAAGGAGTTAGATATGCTAGTTGAGAGGCAATGACTGCAAGATGCTATTCAAGTTGTCATAAACATGCAATCCAATGACACGGGATGGGTAGGAGAGGAAACACCACCAATACCAATTGGTGAATAAAAACCAAAAAAAAAAAATGGATAGAAATATGGTCAACTTGCCATAGAGGAGTAACAATGGGAAGAAAGAAGGATTGATATCCCCAAATTTAAAACCTTCTACTGAAGAGTGGGTTGTAATTTTTAATCCCTTAGAAGATGGTGTTGGTGGTTGGAGACTAGTCCACTTCTTGCTTATACTAGCATTTCCATAGACCAAGTCCTTCCTTTCAAATACATGTTAAATGCCCCTCCTTTTCTCCTTCCACAGAAAGGGGTGACTAATAAAGTTGTTAGGGATGACATACACCAGTAATATATTTAGGTCACTTGGATGGACTCATGGCCTCAAGATTAGTCTAAGACTCAAGAGTATGTTCTCACCAGCTGTGGATTGAAAGTTTCCACGATATTCCCGCGGGAAATAGAATTTGTCACATTTTATCTCTCAAGAGATGGAAACGTTGCACTTTATTTTCAAGTGCCTTACCTACCATGAACTCGAGTCAAACCCATTTTCCCTCTCCATGAGGTGGAAATATTAAAAAATTATTTTCAAGTGCCCTATCTACTATGAAATAAGAAGGGTCACTCGCTACTTTTTTTTGTTTCCTAGATTACAGGTGCTTGGCTCTTTACCTCCAAGAAGCAATCACCTTTAAATGTAAAGCTTTGCAAGGGCTCCTAAGGATTACCATATTGGTTACCTCTTTCCAACCTATTCTATAAATAGGAACTATTATGAATCCTTTTGATACTACAATTGCACACATATGGTGATAGATTAGTAAGACAATGTCCCCCTATATGAGCAACTACTAAGAGATGGGTGACTTAAACTATGAGAAGAATATATGTATGAATTAAAAAAAAAAAACATTCATCCCCAAGAACAAAAGAGCAAAATATGTAAACTGTAATCACAAATTTATTATTATTTGCTAGTTATGTACATATGAAAGACTTGGATGTGAAATGAATTGTTACAACTTCACAAATGGAGGTTTAACCTCTTTAAATCGCTATGAAACATACTTGTACAAGTTTCAATAAATAAGACAAGGAAGAACTGCTGCAAAAGTTAATATTCTTCATATTTTTCCATCTTGTTTTCTAGGTGGCAGTGTCAGAGCCCAAGGTCAAGTGTTGAGGTGTGCTTCCATGTGTCCTTAGACTGGAACCAACTAGCATCAAGCCAGAAAGCTTTGCTTCATGAGTAGCATGTTGATTAATTGGAAGACTCCCTAGATGTTGGAGCTAGACTAGGAGACTCCTCAATCCACCTTGATCAAATAATCTAGTGGTTGTTCCTAAGTTGTTATAACCTACTCTATGAGGACTCAATTGGGAAGGACATCTTGAGGTCAATCCTCACATAGATGGCATATTTTAACCATTGTTCATTTCAAGTGACTTATCATGTAGTGATGTATCCTCCATTGGCAACGCCGCTTATGTCTAAAACTAGAGGGGTAGAAAATGGAGCCCTACGCAAACCAAGGTTGTACTAGGTAGTTCTTGAGATGGATTGAAGACAAGGGTATAGTATTGTTTAAAGAATCAAGACCCTCCCTAGATTATAACACCTTTATTTGCCTCTGATATGGCCATTATAGGTAGCCTATTCGCAACACAAGGATATTAATTTCTTTGTTGTCTTCCAAATGGATTATATCCATCCTAGTTTATACATACTCACCGAGGACTAGAGAAGCCCGAACCAGACAATAAATATATAAAATAAACATTTAACCTATATATATACTTACTTGCAGGGTGTTTGAGAGTGGTCTCAAACCACTAGGAGCTATAATGCAAATTCTACGTTTTCAAAAATCCTATATATTTCAGACTTAGTCAGATTTCAAGGTTTCATGATTTCAGACTTAGCCATATTTCAGTGTTTCAAGATTTCAAGGAGACATCATAGGAGGTGTGAATGCTGCATGAAGGGATATAGGTATGATAGAATAGTATGAAAACATCTGTTGCAAGGTGTCACGAGCCAATCCCACCCCATTCCCAATGCACACTTTAAGGCATGCACTCAGGAAGATTTGATGCACCAGCGAGCCAATTCAAACTAGAGGATTTATAGTCAGTAAATGATAAAGTTGAAAATAGTGGGAGTGGCATTATGATTTTGAGGACAATCTAGATGATTTATTCTAGATTTGAATGTACATTTTGTCTTTGAAGTAATTAACGAATGAATACTCTATATTTTTTAAGTGTTTTATCTTTTATAGACTAAAACTGAGTATTATGCATTGTTTATATATATATATATATATTGTATGGACATTTCCATGTTTCCAAATCAAGGGTTTTTGAAAATCAGTGTTTCAGAAATGTTTCCATTTCCATTTTAGATTCCATTTCCAAACAATGTAGCATCCATCCTATGAGTGTTTTGGGACCCGAATAGGCCCCCTGTAAATTGAAAGATCAACACTCTTTCCTTGATATGCCATAACCATTTTTCATCCTCCTCAAAAGTATAGTGGATCTGCAGAAGAGTATCCATTCACTAGTAACATCCATTCGTTAGATTTGGCTGGGAAGTTATGTTGGACCTCCTCTTTTTCCAATGCTGCAGAAAAAATCTTAGCAGACCATCTTGAAGATCTGCAGATTTTCCTAGGCTGCAAACTGCTTCAAACAACTCTTGAGGGGCATTAGAAGATGAGGAGCCATGCCCTATTATTTGGAGGTAATGACTTTGAGATGAAACTTTCAGCATTCTATGATGTTATTTATGATCAAACCCAAAATTCAGTTGTTTCTTTGGCAAGACAAGTTTAGATATCTAACTCGTGAATCGATTAGCTCATGAGAAAATCATAGGTTCTTTGGTTAGAATCATGTGGATCCTTCATTAGACTAAGTATGGTTAAAATGATATATATGTAATTCAAAATTATACAAATTTGCATAAAGGAGTTCCTTCTATCATTGCATATCCACGAATATCTACAAGTAGGGTTGGTTCTGGTACCATATGCAATGAAAGGATAAGAGGCTTCTCCATGATGTATCAAACCTCTACTTTTGTGGCATTCTCTCTAATATCAAAACCTCACTCCTGGAGCACATATCCTCTGATATATGTACCATTGTTAAACACCACGTCTTCTACAATTCCAATCTCAAACAGGAAGGGATGCTTCTATACCACTAGATCTAAAACTCTATTTCACATGCACCTTATAAATGCAATGGTCCTCTGATATAAAACATGATTGAAACGACCATGGAAGCAATGGACGACATAGAGGAAATTAGCAAAATTTGCTCCTATATAAATTAAGAAATACAATAACATAAAATAATCAAAATATAACATACAAAATTTGAAGCATCGAACCACAATTAAAAGGTTGCCAAAATCCTCAATATTCTTTCCAATTCAATTCAACATTATTGTGACCATTAATTCCATTCTTGCGCTGAGGCAAAGACATGAATAATGGTTTGATCTGGTTTGATCTTGACATCTATTTTGGTTCATTACCTATTATTAAATTGTGAAAAGCTCTAGGAGACTCTAAAATTGTAAGAATCTCAAAGTTTTGTAAAACAACGGATCACATCAGATTAAGAAGATGGCTTTCAGTTCAACGTAGTCACAATCATGGTATAATATCAACTACACTAGGCATCAACCCTAGCCTCCTGGCTGTGAATAAAGAAAAACATATTTATTATAATGCATCACTCTAACCATGGCCATAGCAACTGCGATACCTACTTCTTTTTTCAACACCAAAGAGACCTGGCTCCAACCAAGGATAGAATGCTCAGTGTAAACAATTCTCATAGAAATACCTTGTCAAAAGAAATCCACTGAGGAGAATATTAAACTTCCTATTTTTTCAGGATAAAAAATATCTTCCTCTCTATCAAGAAACACATAAGCAACAGAAATACTTTACCCCTTTCTTGTACAAACTAAAGCATAAATCTTAAGCAGGAAACTGTATATAAAAAAATTATTTCTTTGTTTCTCAGAAACAAGAATAATGCATGAAAATTATTATGGGAAAGACAACATGAGTGAAATTGAGCCATTTTTTCCTATGTCAAAATATAATTTGCAATGAGTAGATTGACATATTCATGACTGGGTTAAACGAGTAGATTATCCTCCCAAGTCATATTATTTCCATTTGAATCCATAAGGTTATAGCTCTCTTTAAAAAAAATTGAAAGTATCAGCATCATTGTGGCAAAATTAACAAATTTGTTCCTTTTGGAAAATTTAAGACATGAAAATCTTCTCCAAAAGTGCGATTATAAACTACTATGGCTATATTCAAATATCAAACTATGTTTTTAATAACTTAATATCAAATATTTACGAATGAATGAAGCATCTAAATGTCCAATCCGTGGATCAAATTAAATGAAAAAGTTGAAGGATATATGGGGGAGGCATGCAAACAGAGAAAGGAGAAAAAAGCAGAAAATAGAGAGAAAGGTTTATTGTGCTAATCTTCACTCAAATTAGAATGAGAATGGGTAAATACATAAAGTGAGAGGATAACCAATGAGATGTCAATAAACCTTGAATTCATAGTTACCTGGAGACATGGGAGTACAGGTACTAGTACTGGTATTGGAAAAGGGATGCCATGCAAATCAAGGTATGGGAATAAATGAATTAGGGTATGGCTATATTATGTATAAATAAAGTTGCCAGAAAATGTGGGTAAGATAATGGGGATGCGGTCCTCATCCTCATCCCTATACTGGAGTTTCCAGATAACTATATTTTAATTTCAACGTTGATGAATGCAGCCTCCCTTATTACTAACTTTTATAAATCAAAATGCTATATTAAACATTCTAACAATATGCACAGAAAAGTAAAATAGGAAATTAATTTTATCGGCGTGCCAAACTTGCCTCGACCACTTGCAAGGCACGCCTGCACTGACCCTCTTCTTTGTCTTTCCTTTGGATTTGACCGTGCAATATTAATCTTTTTCCCGAACAACTTTTGTTTGTTCTTTTCCACGGCTGCAGAAAGATTTTCTTCATTTTCAAAGTCAACATATGCAAAGCCCTGGTGAGCAAAACAGAAATACAGATGAAAATGTGAATGCAAGAGAATATGTCGTGCAACTGTGTTAACAAACTAGAAACACACAACCATATATCTGTAATGTCAGCTGTTAAAGAATCAATAGAAACAAGCATGGACACCTTAGATATTCCAGAAGAGCGATTCCTCACTAGGCGGATGGCATTTGCTCCTCCACACTCACTGAAGAACTGGCGTATATCTTCTTCATTTACCTAGGAGAGGTAGATTCCATTATACCATACGTTTGGCTAAGTACAAGTGCTAGTCTCAAACAAAGTTTGTAACACACTTACCTCCATGGCAAGGTTAGAGACATATGCTGTGCATTCGTCCATGTATACTGCTTGCTTCAATGGACTCAGGTTAGCCTCCCCTGTCTGTTGATCTGATCCTCTAGATACCAGTTTTCCAGATTCAGTCTCTCTTTCTGAGTAATCAAGGCTTTTCAAGGCGAACTCTTCTCTATCAAGAGCTTCTGATGCAAGAATTTTTCCAACTGAACATTTCTGTCGTTTGTTTTCTACATTTTCTTCATTGTACCCTGAACCAGTCTTTCTTCTCTTTGATGCCCGAAGGCTATTTGATGGTTGCTTGCTTGAATTCTTTTTTTGGCCTTCTTTATATGTCGTGGTATTAAGAATGTCATCTTTTTGACCGGTTGAACCAGATTCTACAAGTCCTTGAGACTTTCCTTCTTGCTGCTGTTGGAACAATCTTAATTCCTCCAAACGAGAGGTCACCTACAATAGCCAGATGTTAGGACACAACAAAAATAAAAGCCAATTTTTTAATTTCATACTGTTAAAATGACAAATATGCATTCATTGTAATAGTCAGCTAACCGATTTAAGTATATTCAACACACTCAACCAATTCTAGATTGGAGAGATTTGCAAGCCATAGTAATTAAACAATGGAAAAGGCCAATTATCATGAACTGGACAACAAGAAAACTCAATGATATTTGTGCACTGTTCTGCTAATATTTTGCAATGGCTAATTACACTATAGCTTTGGGTAGAGGACTGAACAGGCTGTACTTAACAGCTAGCCACAATCTTTCACAAAGCTTGTGTGTTAGTCCCTACAGAACGATTGTTTTTGTATAATTTTACTGTAGTGGTTATACTTCATCTTCTATAACCTAAACTTTCTATCACAGAATCCATATTGTAATGAAAATTCCAACTTTAAAGGATGGCAGAAACAATGTGATATTTCCAGCAACCACCTGATTGTTTTGCTCCTGTATAAACAGAATGGTGAGTTAGAATTCATGGCACACATGATAAATATTTTGAGCAAGCTTGTGAAAAAGATTAGATTGCTCAAATGACTTCTTAGGGAACCTAGTTTGTTGATTATGCAATGTAATGCCCCTTGCTAATTACCTTTTGGAATAACCCATACTCTGCAATGACTCAACAAAGCTGAAAAGTAGGGGTATGACTTGTACTTAAAAAGTACAGGGAAAAAACACACAGAAAATATTCAATTCAATTTGAAGCGTTAGAACATATTTCTGATTCCACTGCAAATTAGTATGGATATGATTGAAAAATCCCTCCAATAGCTTTGAACTCGTCTCTACGGCACAGATTTCAAAAATACCATGTTTTGATAGCTGTCCTGAATGACATTAACTGTATAATTCTCACAATATGGACAAATCAAACTGATAGGCAATAATTCATAACTTTTTGACAGTGAAGCATAATTGTCTGTCTGAGATTGTCTACCACAGTATCACTTCTTCTCAAGAAAACCTTAGTTGGCTATGTGCAGAGGCAGACAGCACCTGATCTGTGGGAGTGCCTTCTTCCACATGCATTCTTTAATTACCACAACTCCCAAACATATACCAGAATTTGACTTTGAAAATGCAATGAACAGATCCCTAACGAAGATGAGTGCGACCATTCAATAAATTGTCCAAATAATGTTTCTACCCCAATTGATCTAACAACGGTTTCCATAGTGGTTAGCTCTATGTGGCCAAGTTGTGGACTAGTTTCTCATCTTAAATTATATGCCTGTAGCCACCGTAATGGATATTTTTCCATGTGTAATCTATTTGGCATCTAGGGTCTTTGAAATTGTTCTTGGTTGGCATTGGTTGCTCTTCAGATCTGGTATAGCTGCTTTTGCTGGGGTACATCTTCAATGTCTTCATTTTTCTCTCTAGTGTATTTTCCTTGTTTAACTTCAATTTCATTTTTCTTATATTCTTTCTTTTTTAAAGTGTCTTTAAAATATCATACTCCTTTAAAGTTTTAATTAATCTTTAAAACTTTGAACGAAAAACATTTGGGCTTGGCATCTACATATTATACCTTCAACCAGCATAAATCCTTGAAATCATGGGCCACACCACGGCTTAACCTTGCACACACATTCTTGGTCTCTGCTCTGATACCTTTGTAGGTATTTAGAGCAATTACATAACAAGAGAGAAAGGATGGGCAAGTTGGGAATAAAAAAAATCCTCTTTCTATGTTTGTAATTTGGTTAACCAAAAAATATTTATTAACCTATTAGAATGAGATGTTAGCAAACAGATTTTTATATTGGATAAATATGACCCATGACAGTTATCGTTGCACTCCTGAGTCCTATTGTACATGTCATATATGTGGATTGGTAATGTGGTAGCCTTTTGTCTCAAACAAGTAGAGGTTTATAGATTTTCGTTTTATGGGGTCATCCCAACCTAGGTGACTTGTAATAGGAGTTAGATATCCATTTGGACACCATCAGTTGTATGAATGCATCTTTGGGTTAAGCATTTAAGGGGTTGCCAGTGCCACCACGAAGTGACACTGCTTTCTTATTCTATTATATAAAAAAATTAGACTCTAAACCTACAATTCTACACATCTCTACTTCATCTCATGCATATAATATTGTTCTTTAATAATGTAGATCCTTTGTGTGTTATGAAAGTGGCGATTTGGGCAACAAATTTGTGTTGCATACGCAAGGATTGATGAAAAAGCTTTCAATAGTAGTGACTCGGTTTGGATAGCTTTTTATAAAATTGTTTCATACCTTTTTGTGTTGTACTTCTTTGTGCCCTAATTTCCTACATTCCACTTTTTTTCCATATTTTGGCACCCTACTTTCTACCCACCTTATTTTTCAAGCCTACTTTTTTTGTGCCCTACTTTTTCAGGCCCTTTTTTCCCTTTTTTTTTGGCCCTGCTTTTCTTTCCCTTGCTTTTTGTCCCATAATTTTGTGCTCTATTTTTTGAGCCCCATATTCTTTTGATCAAGATATCCCATTTGAGGACTTACGCAATTGCATTCCTCTTGTGCTAGACATAAAGCCCATCCTCTTAAAGCCCATTTGACTTACCAATATTGTAGTATACCCTTGGAATTGATGCTGATGCCTTAAGCCATAGAGTGTTTACTCTCCCTACACATGATTAACAATAGGCATATCATCTATATCCATGCAGTCAATTACATTCTGATTTTTTTAAAATATGAAGTATATTGTGTTATGGGATACATAAAGGGCATCCACCAATATCTTGGTGCTCATGTGTATGATCTATTGAATGTGTGATGTTTCTATTCTATCAATCGTGGGATCTTGTGCTAAATTCTTGTATCTTCTTGTCATGTCTCACCATCTATATACTTAAAATGCCTCCTTGAAAAACTCGTAAAGGGCCAACTAAAACTCCTAACAAAATGCCAATCCAAACCTCAGATAGTTTGTCTCAGATTCAAAACAGTTCACGTAAAATCCAGGAACTTCCAATTAAGATATAGAAAACTCCTCCCAACATCTAGAAAACACCACTCAAGAGAAGGGTTACTCCACTTCAAGAAATGGATATGGATAGCATCAACAAGCAAGCATGCTCCAAAAACAAAGACAAGGATTTGCAATAGGTGCAAGAAAACTAGGACAATGATGAGGAACAAGAACAGTCACACTTGGATGGAGTTCACTCCACCATGGGTCCAAGATACATTTGTTGGATTCAAAATCGCCAGCACTAGAAAAAAAAAGGGAAAGTACAGGAGACCTAGAAGCGCTCAAGAATATCAAGGCAAGTAAAGAAGATGTGGAAAGGCTCCAAACAATGCTTGATAGTATAACAAAGTTACTTTGAAATTTGACAAATTCTTTTCACATTCACTAAACAACTCCATATTTAAAAGATGAATCCAGCTAGATAGTTGACCATTTTTCTCTTCCTAGGACGATCCTTGAAGAACAAAACAACCATATTCCTCTTTCCATGATGACGCTCAAAGTAAAAATTCAATGCAAGATCCACACCTAAATTTCAGCTTAATGTTGGATATTTGTATGTTTGTTAGGATCTTGTTGGCGGAAATCAAATCAAACAATAATAACATGCAAAAAGAATAAATTGCTCAATGAACTCAAAAAATAGTTGCAACGTTGCCCATATCTAGATATCATGTGCCTCTTCGAGGGGGCAACCTCTTTGAGATCAGAGCTCAGATACAAAAATAGGTGCCTGAGCTTCATGACAAATCGTAAACCTAGTACTCAAGGGTCGCCTCCACATACAATATAGGCATGCGAACTAATATAAAGATATGCAAAAAATAGGACTCTCTACACTTACCACACTAGCCTATCACCTAAGCTCGAAGACCTAAGTGCACACTTAAGGCACAACAAGAAACATCGAGACCCCCATCATGAGAACAAAGTATAAAGACACACACATACATCACACTAGACTATAAGGAAAAGGTAATACATATAATCAGTGTAAACAAAGAACAAGATAACAATACTCAACACATGTACAAAATCCATTCTTTCATTCACATATTCACAACACTGTACATTAAGTGCAAGGTATACATCCTCAAAGCATACAATGATCCTTCCATGGCAATCTTTACATCTGAACCTCAAAGGTTCTACACTCAAACCCTAGCTCAATGCTTATTCACAAGCAACTATGACTTAACAACTCCAAAGTCTCCAACCCTCTAAGATTTGAATACTCAAATGAGAGGCCAAGATCCCTATTTATACTTTTCCTATACCCCCTTTGACCCATACTAGTTGTCATTGGCTCATCCATTTTTGCCAACTAGTTGCACTTCTAGGAATATTGCATCCTAGATCCTATCCACATATTTCCGTAGTGGCATTCTCGGTGAATGCCAAGTGTCAATGTCTCCTCCATTGATTTCCTTCTTCATGTTTATCTACTATCTACTTTTGCTTGTTGTAACTGCGCATTGCGCATCATGTTTCCTATGCAACCCTCTTCCTTATGCACACATGATCTAAGAAGATTGTACATAGCAAGTATCCAAGTCTTTAACGTGTCTCACTCATGCATCAAGCCTTATTAGGTTTGTATATTTGCCTTAGTACAATTGTAGGGTCAACAACGATGTCTATTACAATGCGAAAAAAGAATAATAGATGGTTGCACATAGGGTCCTAACATGCCTCCCCCCTTGAGAAAGCTTTGTTCTCAAAGCTTGAGTTGTGGAAACTGTTGCTGACTTTACTGGAGAAGTTCCCAAATTGCAAGCCCTGCCATCGGACTATAACATCAGTGATTGTATGGTTGCGGAGTGAGCATGTGTTTGTCCAAAACAGCCTCAAGTTCAAGGATGATGGATCCTTCTTCGTCAAACTCTGGAAGGACCAACTAAACATGAACACATTATCCAAAGACCTACTTCAAAAATGACACATGGAAGATAGGATGAATCTTGGAAGACTAAGGTAGGTCTAGTTTGTAGGCAGCTTCTCCAATTTGTTATAGCACTCGGTACTGTCCATAGAATTTAGGTGCTAACTTCTGACTACCTTTAAACTTCAAGGAAGTTTGCTTATATAGTTGTAGGTGCAGAAAACCATGTCCCCCAAGGTAAATGTGCACTCTGAATGGTGTCAATCTGTATGTTGCTTCATAGGGTTCTAACCCTATGTCAAGTTATCCTTCAAACTCCGAAAAAGAGTTTCCCAGTGGCTTAAAGTTGAATTGACGACTTGCACCTCAAACCTTCCTAGAAGGTGGGCTAAGAGATGGTGGTGATTGGCTATACATAGCTTCATAGGGTGTCATATTGGTCGAAGAGAGGTAATAAGTGTTGTACCATCATTCAACAAAAGGTATCCACTTAGCCCAATGAGTCTATTGATCTGAAGCAAAACAATGTAATTAGGTCTCCAAGCATTTGTTGATGATTTGTGTTTGACCATCAATCTACAGGTGATATGTCGAGCTCATTTTTAGTTGCATTTCCTGCAACTTAAACAATGCTGGCTAGAAGTTACTACTAAAGGTGGGATCACAGTTAGAGACAATGGAAGAGAGCATACCACGGAGGTGGAAAATTTGGTCAATGTAGACTGGTGCCACAGTGGATGCTTTATAAAGGTAGACCAATGAACAGAAGTGGCCATATTTGGAGAGGCAATCACCCACCACAAAGATCACCAATTTACACCCTAACTTGGCTGCCCCTCAATCATATCCATAGAGATATAACTCCATACGGTAGTCAGAATTGGAAACAAAAAACAAAGCCCATGGAGTTTTGACAATCTCTCCCTTGTGACATTGACATGTATCACATTCCGCAACAAAAAATTGATATCATGTTTCATACCATCGCAGAATAAGGTTCTTTCGACTCTTTCATGTCTATAAGAAACCATAATGTCCCGCAAAGTGTGATGCATGTAATCCCTACAACAATTTCTCCTAAAGAGTCCTCTTTGTGGAAAGCACTAGTCATCCCTAATAACGCAAGCAATCACCATCCCAAGAGTATTCAGGGTTAGTTGTAGGATTGGTGGTGAGATTATGGATGAACTGCTCAGCTTGTGCATCATGTTTCCATTCTTCTTGGACCTCTTGCGATGAATCTGGAGTCGGTAAGGATAAAGCACATAAAGTCCCATGGTCTTCAAATTTGCAAAATAGGACATTTGCCACAACATTCTCCTTGCCCTTCTTGTAAAGAATTTCATAATAATATCCAAAGAGTTTAGTAACCCATTTTTGTTGCTCTAGCAATGGGACTCGTTCCAAGAAATACTTATGGCTATGATGATCTTCCTTGATGCAGAAATGTCGCCCCAACAAATATAGTCGCCTCTAAGTTACAACATGGAGAATGGCTAAGATTTCCTTCTTATAAGTGAATTTGACTAAATTCTTACCCACCAGAGCCTCACTAGTAAATGCCAAGGGTCTTGCATCTTGCATCGATACTATGCCAATTCTTATCCTCAAAGTGTCACTTGCAATGATGAGAGGTTTAGAGAAATTTGGCATTGGAAGGACAAGTGTGGTACACATGGCCTATTTGAGAAGGCCAAATGCACTCTCCACTAGTTCAAACCAAACTAATGCATTTTCCTGTAACATGATGGTCAAAGAAATTGCAATTTTACCATAGTCTTTGACAAATTTGCAATAATAGCCATTGAGACCTAAACATCTCCAAAGACTTTTAAGGGTTTTAGGTTTTGGCCAATTTTGTGTGTCCTCAATTTTCTTGGGATCCACTCTAACTCTAGCAACTGAGATAATATGGCCAGATTATTCCACCTTTGTAGTACCAAAAGAACACTTGGAGCGTTTTTCATATAATTGATTGTCAGAGAGGAGCTGCAGGGTGTGTACCAATTGAACTAGATGATCTTCCCATGAATTTTGTAAACAAGAATGTCATCAAATCAAAGCAAGATGAATTTACAAAGCAAGGGTCGTAAATCCCAGTTCATCAAACTTCGGAATGTTGATGTAGAATTTGTGACGCCAAATGCCATCAACAAGCACTCATAGTAGTTGTCATGAGATCGAAATGTTGTCTAAGGGAAAACTTCTTTCCATAAACAAATATGATGGTAGCCAAACCACAAATCTAACTTGGAGAAGTGGACCTCATGTAATTCATCTAATAATTCATCAATAACAAGGATAGGGAATTCTTCCTCACTTGTCAGTTTGTTTAGCTTACGAAAATCCACGCATATCCACCATGACCCATCTTTTTTTGGAACGAGGAGCATTGGATATGAATATGGGCTAACACTTGGCCACATGACCCCTACATTAAGCAATTCCTAGACCATCTTCTCAATTTTGTTTTCTACATGTAGAAGTAACAATATGGTTGGATGTTTGGTGGTAGACTACCTAGTATGAGTTGAATTTTATGATCACGTGAGTAATGAGGTGGTAATCCTTGAGATTCTGCAAACAGCGACGAATGCTTATGAAGAACCACTTACAAGTCTCACGATCCCATTGATGTCCCAGTTTATGTCATGTGAACACACAAATTTGAGCCACCACCCATGGAGAACCTTTTTTTACCAATTTGGCCGTGTGGTGGGAACTAATAACTTGAGTGGGTCATGTTGCCATTCCTTTTAAAGTGTATTGTTTCCCGGTGACCATGAATTGCAACCATAATTCAAATAAGTCCCATAGGATGTGTCCTAATGAGCGAATCCCATTGGCTCCCATGACAATGTTGTAACTGCCTAACAGATGTGTGAATATGTCAAATTTCAAATTGCAATCACCAATTGAAACCTAGACATTCTAACATTTCCCTTTGCAAGCCAATGTTCCTCCATTAGCTACCATCATCTCCAAATTGTTGCATAGATATACATAAGTTGCATGCTTTGCCACCCAAGGGTCAACGAAGTTATGAGTGCTTCTAGATGCAACGAGGATGGTTAGGCAACACCTTTTTAAGTATCCCAACACCTTTATAGCTTGGGAAGTTGATCCATGCTAATGTGTGCACTGAAATTTCGACAGTAGGGTCATCACTCAAACAACTCTTGTCTAGTTGTTCCTCTTCAAAGCTTTCTTCTAAGTCCCTCAACATGTCAAACGTGGAAGGTGCCTCAACATCCAAGAGATATTTTATGTTTTGTATATTTATGACCTAGGCCATATTTCTTATCTAAATGTAGCACAACTCATTTGCTTTGTGAGTGTCATCTCCTCATGAGTCAGGGACTTGATTGGTGTGATTTTGCATTGTTCGAGATAGTTGAGGGGTTTTGACTTGTGGTGGTTTATATGAACGATGTTGGGCCATATATTTATCCTCAACAAATTTAGCCAACTTGATTGGTGGTGGTCGAGTGCCTTGATTTTGCATTGTTCGAGATAGTTGAGGGGTTTTGACTTGTGGTGGTTTATATGAACGATGTTGGGCCATATATTTATCCTCAACAAATTTAGCCAACTTGATTGCTTCCATCAAAGTAGCGGGTTTGAATATTTTGCCTTTAACACAAATGTCTCCATTCAATCCACTAAAGAAGCAACTTTTGAAATGCCTCATCTAGCCCTTCTGTTCGGTTGGCCAAATTTTTAAATTGAGTCTGGTAATCATGGACATAGTAAGTATATTGTAATTTAGTCACTGCTCCTATGAAGTCCTTATATGCACTAGGGCCAAATCAAGTGAATAGGTATTCATTGAACCGATCCCATGTGAGTGCACCATGTGCCTTTGCCAAACACTAATAACATTGAATAGCTTCATGTTCCAAGTTTAACAAAGCTATCGAGTGTATTTTTATTTGTTGGAGTATGAATGACAAAAAAAATTGTTCATCTTTATACAACAAACTTGCAAGGTCATCACTGGAAAATTTCTAGAAATCTAGTCGTGGTGTGTGAGGCAGTCCCCCAGAATTTGGTTGGTTGTTAGTGTGGTCCAATTTTAGAATTCTTCCCATTATAGTGGCTTATGGTATCGTATTTGGCATCCAGTCCTATCAATAGACTGTCCAAGTCATCAATTAGATCTACCTTGTCCAATTTGGACAATTGAACAAGTATAGTGGACTGCACTTACTGCATTATCTTGATTTCATCATCCAAATTCTCCATAAAAGGCCTTGAGAATGCCAACCTTGCATTTTAGTCGCCTTGAGATTACCGAAAGCTTAATAGGGAATTATACCAAAATGATTAGCATGAAGAGAGGATTAATTTGGGATAGATGCAGGAATAGTAAAACTTATCTAGACTTTGTTCTACTTCCTTCAGACTCTATCCTATAAAAACCTGCCCTAATTTTTCACATTTGGTGAGACATTTGCTGCTGAAGTTTCACAGCTTTTCACTATATTGATATGCCCTAAATTAGAACTGAGAAAATCTGATTAGGATTAATGTAAAGGATAACTCAGCTAGGATGTGTCTAGTTTGTACATTCTCTAATATACTTATCCCATTCATAAATGGTGATCGGGCCCAATATTTCATAGCTCTAGAGAACTACGAAGGGTTTCACCATACCCATGGCTGCACTATTCTATCTCTGAGGTAACCAAGAGAATTACTTCCTAGGACTTAGTTGTTTATCGATGCATTACAAATTCAGACAGTTGATGGCTTCCTATGGCTAAGTTTCCCCTATACCCTAGGGTGTCCTCCAATATACCAAAGGTACGTGGAAGCTCAAATCCATAAACAAATGTTGTTTGAGGCCTAGGTATTGGTGAATCCTTTCCCACCTCACTTTACACGTCGAGGCTTTCTCAGCACATAATGACAACCCTCCATGATGATTTTAAAATCCTCGACACATGGTTTCTAACCTAGATCAATCTCACTACTTTCACGACTCTCTGTTCAAGATCCCATGAGAGCAAGGTGAAAGCATATGGTGGGTAGTTATAGTGAGCCACTAAAATCTTGTTGTGGCTACCCTAAGATTATCTTGCTACGATACCACTTGTCATTATCTTGCTAGGGGAAATCAAATCAAACAGTAAAAAAACATGACAAAGAACAAACTCCTCAATGAACTCAAAAATTAGCTACAAACATTGCTTATATTAAGATACTGCAAGCCTCTTCGAAGGGGCAACCTCCTAACAGCAGAGCTCAGAAACAAAAATATATTCTCACTATTCTCTTCACTACAACATCAATTTATAGGAATTACAAACCTAACCCTAATACTCAAGGATCGACCTCACAACAAAATAGGCACTTGAGCTTATTAACAAACCCTAAATCTAATGCTCAAGGATCAACCCCACACTAAAAACAAACACCCAAGCTAATTAACTAAACTATGACTATTACAACGTGCAAAAAGAATAATAGATGGTTCAGACGTAGGAGTCATAACAGTGTCTAACGGCACACTCTATTTTGCAATTATCAAATGGAACAATTGTTTGCACTTCACCAAACTCCATTATTCTTGAGTGTGCCATTGGCTTCCTAGCATATAGAAAATTCCCAATACAACTGATACCAGTGGCACACAAGCATCACGGAGACAAATTTCTTAATTGGAACATATTCATTGAGGAGATATGCATGCATTCTCAAACAAGATCAATAGTTGAATATGTAGAGTCTGAAAATCTTGGGATTAGGGTATATGACATCAATGAGGCCCATGTAGTGGAATTATTTATTGCAGATTTAAAGGGAACGTTAAGCATGATTTTCTTCTTCATGATGCCTCAAGCATGAAGAAATTTGTTTGTTCATTACCTTAGAACTGGAGTCGCGTAATATAGAATGTCATGGGTCCGACATTTCTTCCTACATGATGATAAGTAACTCCTATATAGCTCATAACTTAAATAATCAAAATCAGCCCACTCAATTGACAACACATCTAGATGAGAAAAAGGCAAAAGGGACTTTGCAAAAGGAGGGCCAAGGCTCAACTTTTGAGGAGAAGAAAGATTTTTACATTAAATATGTTCAAGGAGAAGAGGATGGGAATGGATTTGGTGATGAATGTATGTGTAGGCTAGGATGACCAATAACAATCCTCTTTCTCTCTATAGACTAGGATACAAACAAAGATCATAACAATTGAGCCTGTGTATACTTGGACGATACAATGATGGTGCTTGGGGTGGTCATCGATCTAGCAGAGAACAATCCACACTCAATAGCAAGGGTATAGGGTTCTAAAACCTATGCTTAAGATACAGGGTATGGCTCTAACCAGATCCCAAGATAAATCAATGATGTTGTAATGGTAACAAAGGGGTGTACAAGGATATAACAAGGATACCACATGCAATGAACTGAACAAAGGTAACTTAGATCCAAGATAGTTGTAACATACTAAACTAATAAGAAGGTAAGTTGTGCAATGGTCAACCAATGGGCAGTCTATGCAACTTAAAGTGATAAATGGCAAGCCAAAGATCCCTATAGTTATACCAACTTATTTGGTATAAGGAAGACTTAAGCAAGGACAAACACCATGCATCTCCTATAACAATAAATAAAGCAAATCTATATACTAGGTAAATAAATGAAAGAGAATAGGGATAAAGATACCTTTGAAGTGTCTCGTTGGAGCATCAATCTCCCCTTGGCTCTAGTAGCACTTTGCAAGAGATGTAGGATGGAGACCTCAAATGGAAAGAAAAAGACTTAGATATCCTTAGTTAGGGACTCCAAAGAATGGGACGCCTCCTGGGCACAACTATTGAGCTTCAAAGAACATGAGCAAGACTAGACCTCCAAGAATAAAACTTTAACCTCTAACTACTCATTTTAGTACTTAAGAGAATAAGTGCAAACCCAAGTAGAGCATATGAGTGTTGTGTTATGTAAAAGATGATAATTATGACCCCTATATATCTAATTCCAAACCCATAATTAACCCTGAACTCTAAGCAGATGGTTTTGGCCAGACCGATACAATTGAAAAGGATGTCGACTGTCACAAAATTGTATCACCTAGGCCGATACAGTACAAGGAAAGACAAGCTTGGAATAGACTATATCTGACTGGTTGATAAAGTAGGAATATAGAATGACAAACAAAACTAGACAAAAAGTAGAGATAAGATAGAAAGAGACTCGGAGGAAGTCAAACTGATAATAAAGAAGGTATGATAGAATAGTATGCAAACATCTCTCGAAAAGTACCACGAGTCAATCCCACCCCATACCTAGTGTACTCAAGGAGATTGATACGTCAACAAATCCCCTACAAGAGAAATTGTTAGTAAGTGAGAAAGATAAAAAATATCAGTTGTATACATTTGACTCAGTCGAAGCTCTTCATGTGTCACAATGGTGTAATGCAGGATGGTGCTTTGGGAAAGATACATAGCAACAAAAAAGCATAACTAAAAATAAATGTTGAAAAAACTATTGATAAGTGAATAATTAAAAGTAACATATACATACCTTGACTTACCTTTCTACATAAATGATGCATGCAAATACCTTAGTCTTGATTGTGACGTGCACAAAAATTGCAATTGTAAACCCTAAAGATACAAGCATGAAAATGTATAAAAGCAATGTGCACATACACAAGATAGTCAATAAATAGATGTAAATGAAAAACTCTCAAAAATTATTGTAAAACCTGAAATTTTGGCAAGTCAAGATCGGTAAGGCTAAATTAGAACAAAAAGATCCAGGAAAATAGATAAAAACAAGGGAAAATCAAAAAGCCATCATGTTTGGACTTATACAAAACTGAAGAACACGAGAAAACAAGAAAATATAAACGGGGCCGAATGGCCAATTAAAAGGTGAAACATGAAATTATGAAAGGCAAAAACAGGACCAGATGCCCCACAAAAAGTAAATAGAAGGCTCAAAGTCCCAAACATAACTAAGAGGAATTATAAAAAGATAAGGCAATGACCAAGAGAGCATCTCACAACAACTCAAACATGCAGCTTCTATTTTAAGATGAAAAATGCTAGAGTTATCATAATGCTAACATGTTTAAAAATGATGAAGAATAGGAAAAATAGAAGATGGAAGAGATTCAAAAACAAACCTGTTTTTCAAAGGGAAATGATGGAGGGAGTGAAAAGGAGGGCATCACCAAGGCGAACATATGGTATTTACCGAAAACAAGACACTCTAATCATGTTGGCAAGACTAAGAGTTTTCAACATCAATGGCCCTAGAGAATCCTTCCTAGCGAGTGTAAACTTGGGGTAATTAGTGAAGTATAAAGATTATCCCATGAAGGCTAGTATGTATGAAAAATAAATAGATCCTATCTTCCCACAACATGTTACCCGCTCCTCAAGACCCCTTACAGAGTCATTAGTCTACTATGAAGAATGGGGTACTTACGTGAGAAAGTAAGTGGCACCAAAATGTAAGATATAGATAAGAGACCTCCTACCCTAGTATGTTGGCTTACCACACCCCCAATGGACCTCAAATCTATCGTGAGGCCAACTACGGAGTTTGAACTTCAACTAGAATATGGGGCATGCCAAAAAATAAGATTACGTCTTATGGTGTGATCTAACTTTTAAGATATATTTTTGCCTTCTAACATTGCCTATTCTTAAAATATGGCTTTTGACTTTTTTGTTTCTTTCTATTTTCCTCCTACATACAAATTCGGAAGAACCAACAATAGGTGCTAATAATGAGTAACACAAGAGAACTTACACCTAGCCACTAGAGAGAGGAACTTAGGGACCAAGATGCTTAGATACTCCTAGACTTGCAACTCAGAAAAGAGTGCAATCTTGAAACCAATCTTGGTGAACATAAAGGTGAAAAAGAAGAAATTCATGGAAATAAGCATAGCATTGTATAAAGGAAAATGCATAGTGATAGGTAGGTTGAGAAACCATCATAAGAGGGTAAAATGTGAATGAGAACATGTAGATAGACTGCTAGAGTTTTACCACAAGAGAATATGACTATCTGAGTGAGAAAACACCATTGTCGACCATTGCCTTATCTTTCTAAAAAGACACCTAGCTAAGGTTGGGAGCAAAAAAAGACTATGAAGCAAAAGTGAATAATGATGAGTGTTTGTGAAGAACGCCTGATTGTATTCCCCAATGTTTTGCCATGCAACTCACAAACTAAGAAGGCCAAGAGGTGCAAATAAGATAAAGCTATGAAGCATAGAAAAGATAAAGCTATGACGCATGGAGAAGATGAAGCTATGAAGCATAGGAAAGATAAAGCTATGCAACATAGAAAAGATAAAGCTATGAAGCATAGAAAAGATGTCACAAACCATGAAGGTGAAACAATGATAAAAGGCACCCAACTAATTGCAAGGAAACAATGGCTAAAACATTGAAAGATAAGTGATAATAGAAATACAGGGGATGGGTGTTTGTGAGGAGGGTCTGACTGTACTCCCCAAGTCTTACCATGCAACTCACAAACTAAAAAACCAATAGGTGTAAAGATGACAAAAGACCAAGAATAGGTACTAGGGATAATGCTAAGGAACCAGTTGTAAATAAAACAAGACTAAGTTGCAATGTAAGAGTGTCAAAATAGAACTTGCAAGAAAGTTTAGCTCCAAATGATATAATTGGCTATAAGCATACAAGCAATATGTATAGGAAAGAGAAAAGCATAAATAAAAAAGAAACTAAGAAGAACATCGGTCAAGCAAAATACTTATTTAAAAACTGAGTGTTAGTTCGTTCTTTGAAGATATGTCCTCCATTAGTTTGCAATCTATAGGTGCCAAGTCAAAGGATGTCTTTGATAAGGTAAGGACCCACCACTTTTGGGTGTACTTGCCCTCTATCGTAGGTGTAATCCAATTTCAACACTAAATTTTTGATATCAAAAGTACGAACTTTGACTTTCTTATTATGTTCCTTAGCAGTGCATTTTTTGTACTGGTGATTGTGTTGGAGAGAATTCATGCATCGCTCATCAAGCAAGTCTAAGGCGTGAAGGCGTGCCTTATGAAGCTCTTCATTAGGAATGATGTCGTGAAGAGAAATGCGCAAAGAAGGTAATTCCACTTCTAGTGGCAAAACAACTTCGGAGTTGTAGACCAGAGAGAATAAACTTGGAAATATTGATGCCAATAACATAAACAAGGGGCATGGCTTCTTACCCACTTGGTAAAGTACTTAGTGGCAGTAATAATGAAAACATGACCATCTTACGATCGAGGCAACTTGTCGATAAGATCTAATTCCCACATAGAGAATGGCGAGCAAGACTCAAATGTCTAAAGCTCATCCAGAGGAGAATGAATAAAATCATCATGGAGTTGGAAAGGATAACACTTCTTCACAAATGTGATGGCATCCTTCTCAAGAGTAGGCCATTAATAACCCATACGTAGGCATTTGCGGGCTGTAGCATATTCACCACAATCGCCACCGCTAATGCCCCCATGTGCTTGCTCAAGAAGAGAAGGAACTTCTTCTTTAGTAACACAATGGAGTAGTGTGCCTTTGACATTACAATAATAAAGGATGTTATGCTTAAAAATAAATTTGAAGGCTTGCTTACGGAGTCTATTCTTTTCACGAGTCAACCTCAGGAGGATAAGTTTGTTGTTCAATAAATTTGATGATGTCTCGACAAGCTTTGTCGAGTGGTGACAGCTTTGATGTAGCAGATAAGAGAATCATCTTTAGGCGCTAAGTTAGAGGGAGATTCCCTCGTGTGGATGAGGAACTACATATCATGTAATGCCTGATGAGGGTGAAAAGGGAAAGTTGATTAAGCAAGAATCTACAATACCATTTTGATCTCATGGGATTGCCTCAATGGTGAAAGATACAAACTCTTTAGCAAGAGTAGTAGAAAGCTCATGATATGCAACAAGGTTTTTGCTTTTGCATTGATAGACGCCACTAACTTGGCAACATATAAGTTGCAAGTCACCTAAAGTATGTAAGTAGGAGATGTCTAGATCGATGGTTGCTTGCATCCCAATGATGAGAACTTCATATTTAGCCATGTTGTGAAGCCACATGGCTTCGTCAAAGTGTTGTGTCCAAGTATTCTTAGTGATTTCGGGTATTTCTTCTAAGTTAGTTTTTGTAGAATTATTAGGCTTAGAGACTACAATTTCAGGTTCTTCGAGGACCTAAGCCTTGAGGTCAGCCATGAAACTATGGAAGTAGTCTTTAATATTGACGGTTTGATTGACGCCTTCAATCAAAAGGACATCTTCGTCGGGAAGAGTATCCTGAAGACGTCGCTAAGTTGGTAGAGGTGCAACATCAAGTTGATCAGCAATCCCTTGGCCTTTGACCAATTTTTGAGTACTAATCCTAAGGTCAAACTTTATTAACAAGGTCATCCACCTAGCAATTCGATCTCTAGGCAACAATGTCATGCAAAAGAAATGGCGATAGGATCTGAATGGAATATGACATAGGTTATATGATAAAACCATGTAATTTCAAAGCTTTGAGGCAAAAAAGTAGACGGCAAGATAGTCACGCTCCACCTTAGAGTAGCCGATCTCATAATCTATCAAAGCATGACTAATGTAATAGATAAAATACTCTTTGTTAGACTCATCTTGTTGTGCAAGCATTGCTCCAATTGAGATGGGGGTAGATGATTTGTACAAGATGAGGGGTTAGTCCCTCAAAGGTGGTCGTAAAAGAAGAGGTTAAGGAATTCTTCATGTTGTTAAAGGCTTGTTGATAAGCATCAGTCCAATCAAGATTAACAACTTTCTTGAGAAGGGCATTTACCAAATGTGTACTATAAGCCAACTCAAGAACAAATCAACGGATTGCTCCATGTTTCTCAAGATAAGGATGAATAGGAGGTATGCATCAAGGTATAGGCATGTCAATAATAGCCTTGGTCTTAGAAGGATCCACATCGATCCCTTGACGTGAGACCAAGAATCCTAAAAGCTTGTTGGAGGTAGCACTAAATACACACTTTTTAGGATTAAGCTTAACTTTGTATCTAATAAGACGCTCTATGATGATAGCTAAGTCGTGAAGGATAATCTTTGCGATGATTGGATTTGGCTGAGACAATCCACATAGGTTTCAACTATTTTGTGGATAAGATCATGAAAAACATGGGTCATTGCATGTTGGTAAGTTTCCCCAGTGTTTTTAAGATGAAAAGGCATCTTAACATAGCAATATGTGTCCCACTTGGTAGTAAAGGTAGTTTTATGTTGATATTCAAGGGCTATGTGAATTTGATTATACCTTGAAAAACCATCCATGAGGGAAAGCATCTCAAAGTCTGTTGTAAAATCAACAATGGCATCTATTGGAGGTAGAGGAAAATTATCCTTAGGGCATGCTAAGTTGAGATTATGAAATTCAATGCAAATGCAAATAACCATAGTGACTTTTTTACAAATGGGTACTGTGTGAGAGACCATTTAAAGTAATCTACATCAACTTAGAAATATCAGGGGGGAAATCACATTGCTTTTGGTGAACGTGCTTTGCATCGGAATAGGTAACAATGTTATGAACAACTACGCTAGGGTCAATACCAGGCATATCCTCATATCACCATGTGAAAACTTCATGAAATATATCAAGGATTACACTGAAGTTTTCCATCTCTTTAGCGTAGAGCTTGTTAGAGATGAGGGCAAGTCGAGGATCTATGGATGTTCCTTAGTTGACTTCCTTAGTTTCTTCAATGTGCATTGCATTCCCATCTTGGAAATGATATGGTGTGGAGGCTTAGAAAGAGGATCAGGCTTAGGATCAACACTAGCTACAAAGTTGCGAAAACGCGGAGAAGAGCTCTCAAATTTTCTAAGCTTGTGATGTTGGCATTGAAGTTGAGGCTCTCTTGCATGAAGGAATTCTAAGATGGCTTTGTCACTAGGAAGTGTAGGTAATGAGTTATAACACTCAACATTTACCTCAACATCAACAATCTTATAACTTTGTCATCAAATTCTGAGTCGATCTCTCTTACAATAATAGTTTTGGCAATTAAGGTAATTTCAGAACCTTTAAGAGGTGTTTTAAAATTTAATTTTACAATATTGTCTTGGCCAATACAGTCTGTTACAAGAGAACTAAGCTAAACTATATCAAGTTGGTCGATACAGTTCGCAGAGATAGGGAATGGTTTGACTCTATCAATATAGCCAATACAGTTGACTGAAACAAGAAAAACTGGTCGACACAATTAGGATCAGACACAAATGACGGTAACACTAAATCGACACATTTTGCATTGTGGTTGATACTGTTAGAAACATTATGAAGTATTGGTAATATTGTATCAGCAATTTCTGTAAGCTCATTGATATCATTATAAATGTCAACGTGTTACAAATATATCAACACTTGGTATTAAATTGTAAACAAATTGTATTGGCATTGTTTGAATGATGGCCAATACATTCTGGAAAAACTAGGTGATTCTAAATTGTATCAGACTGACCGATACAAACAAAAAAATAGAAACCTTTTGAACTGTATCTCGTTGGCCGATACAGTCGAAGAGGCCACAGATGCTTTGAACTATATCCAATTGGTTGATACAATCGGAAAGGCTGGAGACGCTCTGAAATGTATCCAACAGGCCGATACAATCAAAAAAGTTGGAATGTTCAAAACTAAGTTCGAAAAGCGTTTGTTGTTGAGGTTTCTGGGAAATATCAGAGATCAATTGGAGAACGCACTAATTATTTTCCAAAGGTGGATAAACAGGAGGGACATAGCCTTCGGGTTCTTACTCGTCTTCTTCATCACTTGAATTGAAATGAGGAGAAAGGTGGACTTATTGAACATCCCGATTAAAAGCACAGATTCTAGTGAGGGATTTCTGATAATGCAATACATCAAAGTTTCGTGATTGGGCTTGGAAAACTATATAATCAACATCCTAGGATGGGGAAATATTACGTGTACATAAGTTATTGGGATTTCTCATTGGAAGTATTTGTAGCGAACACACCAATTTGACTAAAGACTCTTGGAGAGAGTAATAAGGAATATTGGAAGAGCTTAGCCACCTCAAGGTCATTGCATGCAAACACATCTATGTAGTTTCGAGGTGGGCTCTCACTATCATCATCAAGCAAGGGAAGGGTCCTATCTTGTGGTGGAAGACATGGAGGAAGCCATTTTGCTATGTAAGGAGGTAATCTAGTGGTATTACAAATGGTTTGAAGTTCATTGGGTTAGCCACCATCAGAGACAACAAGAGTGATGTGCAAATCAGAATGCATGTTGACAAACTCAGTGAGAGAAGAACTATTAATACAAGGAATAGTTGGAATGTGATATTGGGATTAGGGCTAGGCAATTTGAGATCCTGTGGCTTGGGATCATCTTCATGCTTATAACACTTATCATTATGATTGAATTTTATGCATTGGCTCCTAGAAGAAGTGATACCTCTCATGCGGTGAATCCAAGGATGGCCTAAAAGGAGATTATAAGATAGTGGAAGATCTAAGACCATAATCTTGGTGCATATTGTTGTGGGTCCAATAGTGAAAAGGAGCCAAATGCAACCGAAAGGCTTTTGGTTAGTCTTATCAAATCCACAACATGTAAGTCTAGTTTGTTTAAGAGCATCTTTGGAAAAATCCAAGTTGTTAAATTAACCAAAGGGAGGTAACATTGATTCCCGAACCTTCATCCACAAAGACTTTCCTTATATGGACATCATTGATCATGATTCTAATAGAGATGGGTCATCGGCTCCAAAAATGACTTCATCATTGATCATGTCATCCTTTGGAAACTCTATGGAGAGTTTCTTAGAAGAGGGAAAATGAGAGAGTTTCAATGGCATGCACTTATGTAGGTGCGAGGCCTTTGGAAGGTTGAGAAGATGGTTTGGGTTCGCTAGATGGGGATTCCTCTATATCTTGCAATTATTGCATGAAAAATTATTGATAATAAGGTGTTGTTTCGAGTTCCATTAGAGGAATCTTGCAAGGCATGGAGTTAAACTCATCTAAGAAGTTCCATTGGGATTTTGGATTTGGTGCACAAGGTTGAGACTCACGTGGTGTAGGCTCATCACTAGGTGGCAAATCAGAAAAAGAGGTAGTAGCGGTAGAAGTATTTTTAAGAAGCATTTCGTTAGGGGAAGGCTTCTTAGGCTTAATAACAAGGTCTTTGTGAACGTGCTTACGATGGTAGTTAACCTTGGCTGCATTCGCATATTGAGAATTAGTATGGTCATGACCATAGTCAGCATCAATAGTTCAAGAAAATTTATTGGAATGTTATGTATTAGGATTAGTTGTTCGAAGGATTTTTGAGATTTTTTATTGAGGTTTAGATTGGTTTTTAGAGGGTTCTAGATATTTTTATGGCACTCTTTGGTGATAAAGTCATAGTTGAAGTTTTCTCCTAGTAAAGAATCAAAGGCAAGTTTCCTAACGACACGACATGTCTCATGAGAATGACCAATGTCGGCGTGAAACCATAGAAAAATGTCAGTATTATGCCATGGTGGTGGCACAGAAGTATGGACAAAAGGTCTAAATGGGGATAATAACATCCTAAATTCTTGCAAACTTAAGGCAGGGTGGGTAGAATTTTGATTATTTTGATTATGGGCTCCTGCTTTGGTTAAGGGAGTCTCACTTTGAGATGTGTTAGTGTTGATTGCATTAATTGAAATTTGAAAATATTCCTTCTTAGCGCTTTGAGATGGTTCAAATTGGCTCATAAGGAAAGCTTGTCTTTTTGCTTAATCGAAGGCCTCTTATAAAGCTTATGGAGAGAAAATCCTAAATTTATATTGAAGACCAGCCATTATAGTAATAACAAAAAACTTGAAGAGATTTTTGTCACTCATATTATGGTCCAGATTTATAAACTACATATTTCCATCACTTGATGACATCATCTGGACAAATTCCTTAAGTGGTTGCTTAGCAATAATGAAGTTGGTAAGGCTACTCTCAAGTAGCTCATTATGTTGGAATTCCTTAACTAAAACATTAACTAAATCCTCTAGTAGCGTAATGGAATGAGTTGGAATTTAATTATAATATTCTAATGCATCACCAACAAATGTTTTAGCTAAAAGCTTGGTAGGTACATGAGTGTTGGTTTGAATCCATACCTTATAGAGATAAACAAAGGCTTTAAGATGCAAGGCAAGATTAGTAGTCCCATCATATGTGATGGTTGAAGAAATGCTTCCAATATCCATACACTGAATCTACCGTCCAAATCCAGCTGAAAATATAAATGAATACAAAGTGTTTGTAGGCACCAACCCACTAGTGACACCAAGCACCAACTCGGCAAATTTGAAGGCACCAACCTCCTGGAGACACCAATCCCCACACAAAATAAATTATCTTTCGAATAGCACTCTGTTTTCTTTTCTTCTTCGCTCAAATGATATGCATAAACAAAAAATTTCTCTTCCTCTCTTCCTTCTCTCTCACACTTATATGATCTTCAATCAAATCGAATGCTTGTAATACTTCCACATCTCTTCTCCCTTATATAGCATTTAAAAACTTCACCCAAGAGTGGCATCCTATCCAAGAGACACCCTTTTACCAAAAAGGTGTGTTTTTAAATTTTATTTTAATTAAAACACAATTAACCCCAAGGTGACTCTTTAAAAAATAAACAATAAATGATATGATGTTTGGAGGTTGAAACCATTATAAACAATACTTTAACTCATCTTCGATTGCTGCAATACGAATCTCTTTGTTGTTGGGCCCTTCATTAATAAATAGTTGCTGCAAATTAATCTTTTAATGTTGGTCCTTTGTGATTAGTGTTGATCCCTTCCTTATGGAGCGTTTGAATAGAAACAATTTATCCTCATATGGTTAGGCATCCGTTTTCGAAAATGCCATACTTATGATGGGAAATTTCCGTCCAAAAATTCCGTTACTTTTTAATGGAGCTGTTCACTTCCATCGGCAGTTCTGTTTGCCTTCAAAAACACTTCTGTTGACTATTCCCTTTGACATCCATGACAATATTCCAACACCGAGTTGTAATGTGCTTACTCCTTGCCCATAGTTATGGTCAGTAAAATGATTACTTCTTGGTATGCGACCTGACTATAAACAAACTTAATATGTAGTAACCCACCCCGTTCTATTTTTTTATTTTATGTCGTTTAGTTGTAACCTGCTTGCATTTTGGTGTTTTTGCATTTGACAAGCAACACATGCATGCATATAATTTGTAAATAACGGAAACAAGAGATACCCATATGCTTTGTTCCATTTGAAATGCATTACAAATCATAAAGAAGCAATACCCATATTAAGATATACAAGGTTTCACGCACTATAGGTTTTCTTCACCCTCAACTCTTCCTTCTCTTTACTTTGGCTCTTCACTCCAATTGGCAAATGACCGTTTGGACTCGCTGCTCACTACGCACCTTCGAAGCGGAAGCCACAAGAAACTGCCCTATTCTGCATGCCAAAACGTCAATTAACATATTTGCACAATATCCACATCGAATCCACAACGTACAATGTTGTAAATTATAATGTATTTACATTTATACTTTATGGTTATATAATAGTTAATATTATTATATTATAATATAATATAATAAATTTATAATTTATAAAAAATTAACATATTAATGACATAATATAATAATATAGTTTATAGGTACATTAATCATAATATATTATTAGTTATATTTTATAATTTATAATATATATATATATTTTTAATTTTTTATATACATAATTTTTTTTAAATATATATTTTTAATTATACAGATTTAAAATATATTAAATGTTTATATTTCTATCAGCCGAATTTTATCTTAAATTTTTTAGTTCCGAATTTTTTCCTCAACAAATTCGAATGCGGTGACTATGCCCACAAACATCTCGTGTTGTGTGATCTCCATTAAATTTTGCATATTGTTATTATTATTCAACATATTTTGGTTATTATATCTGCAAATCTTACCCAAAGGTATCAAAGCTGCGATTTGGGCAAATTGGGATTTATTTTTATTTTTTTGGAGGTAAAATTTGCAGTTTTGTATATTTTGTGTTCAAGAAGAAATCGTCTATATTGCAAAGGATTGTTTTCATCATACAAGTGTTTGATTGTTGTGACTTTTGTTTGGTTGGAAAGAGTTTTTCAAAAGCTTTCAAAAAAGTGTTCAACTGAGGATTTTGAGCAATATCAAGGGAGTTGTGGCCATGCAAAGTTAATCATATTTGATTCCAAGGGAATATTTTTTGCATAATTAAAGAAAACATAGTCAACTTCAAAAGCTTCATTCTCCTTCGTATATTTTTTGTTTTAGACGAATATTTCAACATCAAAAACATGTTTTCAAGAGCTTACCGAAAAGTGGTCACACTAGGGATTCTAAGCAATATTGAGCGATGTATGTTGATGCAAAGTTGATCATGTAAATCTAATTTTTGAAATATTTTTTGGAATGTGATTAGGGCAAAAGCAATCAACTTCAAGGGCTTCATTATTCTTAGTATATTTTCTTATTGGTATGAATCATACAACATCAAAAAGATATTTTCTAGAACCTTCTAGAAAATATTCATACTAAAAATTCTAAGCAATATTGAGGAAGGTGTCTTTCCAAAGTTGGCCTCCAAAATCACAAATTTGTCAATATTAGATCTACTTGTCTACATGTGTTTATTCTCATGTCTAGGTTAGGAAAATAGATCCAAAGAATACAAGTGTTCTTGTAACCCTAGTTTTTATATAAATTGAGATCATGGGGTCGCCAATATGATAATTTGGAGAAAATGATATTAAGGTTAGAGAATGGTAGCTCCAATTTAAAAATGCCTATTCTCAAAGAACAGTTGGGCAAATAAACTTTTCGTTCTGCCTTGGTCAAGCGAAAAAGTGGTGAGTTCAGTTGAATAAAGACAAAAGTAAATTTGCTTGGGACAAAATAGAACAAGTTTTCTTAGCAAGATGGGGAATAGAAGAGCATGATAATGATGAGGATGGTAATGATGATAAGGAGGAGGACAATGCAAATGAAAAACAAGAAAAAGAGGAGGAAGAAAATATTGATGAGAATGAGGCGGCGGAAAATGAGGATGAGGAAAAAGAAGAGTAGGAAAATAAGGATGATAGTATGATGATAAGGAGGAGAATACATATGATGCAGAAGAAGTGGAGGAATGGTATGACACAAAGAGAGGTCGAGGACAAGGGTTCAAACATTTTAGTTCCAAGGAAGGAAGCTTCAATATTTCGATTTCATGGATGCACTCAAAGGAAGAATGACATTATATCCACAAACCGTAGTAGCAAGTATATATTCATCAACAAATACTTGCCTCAATGATGCCAAAGTATCTTGATTCACAAGCAATCTTGCATCACCCAAAAATATTTATTTTCGCTAATAAATTGGTGTTTGCAAGCATTCCACAATCTTGATGAGCTAAAAATTTCATTCTTCTTCTACAACTATTCATCTTTCAAAACAATAGCTGCAGAACATGTTCCCATGTAACTCAGTCACTAAGACTATTGGCGAACTCTCTAACTACATGGAAAAAGGCAAAATTTGTTGTCTACCTGTCTACACACGTCCTTATCCACCTAGACATACAGAGACTGAGAGGAGGATCTGACAACAAATAGAAATCCTCAATTTGTTATTAGCTGATAACAAATTGTTGTTGCATGTCTCATTGGAAGCTGAATCAGCCAAGACTCTTAAGGCAAAAATTAATTGGCGTTAGAAACTACCGGTAAAGAATGATATTAAACTGCTAGGAACCATTGCAAAGAATAAGAAAATGCTTCATTATAATTTTCTACAAAGATCCTAGTCCAAATGGGAGCAACAAAACAATTCAAAGGACAAATTGTTTCAGGTTCTAGCAAAGTAATCGGTAGTAGATGGAGTCCAATCAAGAAACCGTTTCAAAGGGACTCTTTAAGAAATTAATTTCTGATGCCTTTGTATTTTTTATGGGGGGAGGAGGGACAGGTGGGCAAAGTAGCTCCATAGAGAGGGAGGGGAACTGTAAAACAGAACTGGAAGAGAATTGCCGCAAAACAAAACAAAATTGTCACAAAACATAACAAAATTGATGTGGAACAGAACAAAATTGCTGCAGAGGAACGATTGGATTCATAGATGAGATCAAAAATTGGTTGCATGTGGTTGTTGAGAAAGCCTATACACTAAGTGGTTAGCCTAATCTATTTTAGGTTCAAGAGAGTGCTTGCATAATGTATGTAGTGTGTTTTGAATTTGTGGCTGGAGTATTTAATGAATAGTTAAGTGTGTGTTATGAATCTTGTGTGCACCTTATTAATGTAATTGTTGTGCAAAGACCTAGCTGGGGCTAGTCAGGACTTTGATAAATGTGGCAAATGTGAACCTAGTCCATAAGTGGACTATTTGTCTATTTGTTTGCATCCATCAATCTATTAGTCTGCATCAATTGGTATTAGACCAAGGTTAGACTCCTGCTAATAATTATTTTCCACATTGTTATGGGTACAAAACAAGAGAGGGCATCTTCCAACAGAGAAGAGGTGTTGGGTAGGTGTCAGAGGATTCATTGCAGTGAAAGTGAGTTTGGTTGCAGGTAAGATAGAAGTAATGCAAGTGTAGAGAAAGTGAAATAGACTCTTGTATGAGTCTATTGTAGGTTGTGAAAGAGAAGCCTGCTTGAGTAAATCACGGGTTGTGAAAGAGAGGCTTGTTTGTGGAGAATAAATGGCACACAAAAATAGAGAAGCACCAAGAGTAGAAGACTTGACAGAGACATTGAAGGAAATCCAAGTAAGATTGGATATGACGGAGACTGCACAAAGTGGAGAAGATGTTGCAGCTATGAGTAAAGATGAAGAAGAAGAAATGATGATGGGGTTGTTGTCCCCACAAGCAAGGTTAGATGCTTTGCAGAGATGCCAAGCAAGTAAAGACAAGATACCAACAGAGATCAAGATGAAAGGAAAAGGTAAGCCCAATAGCAATGCTATTTTTTTTGTGGTAAAAGCATCCTAGAGGAATTTGTAAAATGGGTAATTGAGTTAGAGAATTTATTTGAAGACGAGAATGTAGTTCATCCCATGAAGATAAATATTGCAAGCAAGAGGCTATGTGGGAATACAATTGTGTATTAGAGAGATCTCCAAAAGAAGAGACGAGAAAGGAAAGAATAGGGTGAGAAGTTGGAAACATATGGTTTCCAAGTTGATGGGTCTAGTTGTGCACCCAAAGAATACAAGTAGAGTGGTTGAATAAGCTCCAAGTCTTGAGATTTGAGAGAGAGGAGAAGATTTCCTTGAGAGGCTAGGTTGTCTAGAAATGGAAATAGAAACGTTTCCGAAATGTGGAAATGCCAATTTTCAAAAACCCTTGATTTGTAAATGTCATGGAAACGTCCGTACTCATAATACTCATTTTTAGTCTATATAAAGATAAAACTCTTAAAAATATATAGTATTCATTCATTCATTGATTCAAGGACAACATGTACATTCAAATCTAGAATAAATCATCTAGATTGTCCTCAAAATCATGAGTGTCACTCCCACTATTTTTCAGCTTTATCATCTACTGATACAAATCATCTAGTCATCGAAGCTTCCTGAGTGCACACCTTAAAGGTGCATCGGGAATGGGGTGGGATCAGCTCGTGGCACTTTACAAGAGATGTTCTCATACTATCCTAGCATACCTACATCCCTTCATGCATCCTTTATACCTCCTATAATGTCTCCTAGAAATTTTGAAATCCTAAAATATGGCCATGTTTGACATCCTGAAACCCTAAAATTTGACTAAGTCTGAAATATGATAGGATCCTCTAAAACCTAGAGTTTGCATTATAGCTCCTAGAGGTATGCAACCATTCTCAAACGTCTTGAAAGTAGATATAAAAAATATAGCTTAAAGTATAATAACTTAAATGTTTATTTTATATATTATATACATATTGTTTGTTTGGTTCATCTTTTTTTTTTTTGACTTTGACCTTTTTTCTGCCGAAATCCCTTGGAAACATCCAAAGGCTTCCCGGAAACGTCTCCGGTCAGGAAACAAGGGGGGGTGTTTTCTGCAACACAATTGAGAGGCAATAGGAGAGGATATTTTCCATGTGAGCAACTCAAATCTATTCTAAGAAATAGCAAGGAGAAGAATATGAGTGAAGAGAAGAGGACTGCATTGAGAAGCAATAATAGAGTGAGGTTTCCATTTGATAAGCCCAAATCTGTTTTCAAAAACAGCAAGTTGAAAGAAAGATTTGATTAACCCGTAGAGGAAGCCTTGTGGAAAAGGATGTGGAGGTGATAGATTGTTCACCAAAAGGAGGAGACCCATTATTGGATGATAGGGGAGAGTTTGTGATATCCCATGAGTGGGAAGAGAGAGAATTATGAGAGAGTTTGTGATATCCCATAAGTGGGAAGAGGGAGAATTATCCTTGGTGGATAAAAGTAATCTATTTGTTGTTTTTCTTTTGCAGGGAAGAAAGGTTGAGGACATTAAAGAAGAGTTTTAGGTTTCTCTGAAAAAACAATAGAGGTGACTGCAATGCAAGAGAATGCACGTGAGAAGAGTATGGTTGAAGACCATCCATGTGAAGAAGCAGGAAAAGAAGAAGTCTTTTAATACTCTTATGACTGAAGAAGCCACGAGTAAGGCTGTAGTAGCAAGGAGAAAAGTAGAGAAAGAGATGGCAGCCATAAGAAAAGAGGAGCTGCAAATAAAGAAGTGATAGAAGAAAGAATCCAACAGTAGGTTGGATAGCGATTGAACAAAGCCACAAAGACCATTAGTGGAGGTGGGTGGACAACGGTGGGTTCAAGCCCACAAGAGAAAGTAAAATGCAAGAAGGAGCATCTTAGTAGAGGTGATCAAACGAAGGTGTGTTTCAGCCCACAAGAAGATGGAAAAAGAAGAGAACTATTGGGTGGAAGTGGATGGACTATGCCCAAATAGTGGGTAAAAAGAAGAGAAGCCTTTGGTGAAAGTGGACAAAGCGAGGTGGGTTTGATCCCACAAAAGAGGGAAGTGTTGTCAACCTGGAGTTGCACCCTGAATCGAAGAAGTGCTGAAATGGCCAATCCTCTCTCTAGTTCAAACAATGGGATCTTCTCATGAGGGTGGGTGCCTCAATTGTGAGAATAACCTCCAGAGAAAGTTGGTTCATATAAGATGTAACAATGGATCTCTACTCTGTGCTGCGAATCTACCATGGAAAAGGGAGAAAAAAACTTGAAAGGGAAATCCTACCTAATGACAGTGATACACCAAAATGTTGATCCACTCTACTTGGAACCTTGAACACTGAATCAAACAAGGGAAAAAAAAGACCTTTGATTTCAATTGATCACTATGCATAAATATTTCATGAGAAGGTTCGATCCAATGACCAAAACATGAGGGAAAACGATGGAGAGAGGTCTGATACAAGACACTTTGTAGCCACCTAACATCCACTTACAGCTTCAGCAAAAAACATATAGAACACTGAACATGACCTGCATAATATGATGAGCTAGCAACTAGGTACAAATCAGAATTTGAGAAGGGAGAGAAATCTACCACGTATGAAAAATGTTGAATGAATGTACACTATGCCAGCACTTGAAATCTGAAAGTACAATCCTTCTATTGATTGAAGAGGTTACACAACTCACCAATGGCAAAGTCTGGTCTTACCAAGAGAGGGATACAATTCAAAGCTGAAAAGCCACCTTATATAGAAAATTACAACAGCCAAAAGTTGGCATTGGAAAAATAGGAGAGAGGCTAAATCCGTCCAACTTAGCCTTTACAAAAAGTCTATTTGTCTTGCATGAAGCTCCTTGGCGTTAGAGAAAATGGACGGTGAGTCCAAGATTGGCTTATTCCACTCCTTGCATGAGATTTGCGCCAATCTTCAGAAATAGACTTCTCTTTAGCTGCTTGGATTGAAGAAACCGTCTTTTGCATGAAAGGGACGCACAAATGGATTTAAGTAGTCTGCTGGAAAGTTTGACAGACACAACTTGCATGAGGAGCGTTGATCTTTGACGAACAGTCAACTGAGCTTCGATGGCTGAAAATAGCCTTTACAAAAGTCTATTTTTCTGTCTTTTATTCTAGAACTGTAGCTGTGCATGTTTTGTCAATCTGTTTGTTTCGTTTATTTGGCACTCTCTTTGCATGTTTTTTGTCTTTGCTCACATCTATTCTTGGACCATCCTGCATGTTTTTGTCTTTTCTGTCTTTATTTCTATTTACTGGTTTATCGTTCCTGGGCTTATTTCTACGGATTTTCTTTGTCTCTGTCTGTCTATTTCCCGCGGCCTTTTTGTTTTCTCTTTTCTCCTTTCTGGTTTATTATCTTCGTCTTCTTGTTCTTTACACTATTCCACGGGCTTCTTCTCCTTATGCGATTTAATCGAGCTTTTGTTCACTTTGGGCTTCCGGTTTTTATTCTGAACTTTCCCACGGACAATTTGTCCGCAGGAATTATCTCCCTTTCCGCTTCTTTTCTCCTTTGGACTTTACTTATTTTCGGGCATTTTTTACTGCAGGGATTGTTCCTTTTCAATTTTCCCACGGACAATTTGTCCATAGGAATTTTGTCCCTTCTTTTCCTTCGGGCAATTTGCCCGAAGGAATTATCCCTTCGCCTTATGTCTTCTCGGACAAATCTTCCAAAAGAATTCTTTCGGACTTGTCTTTCCACGGGTTTTTTCTTTTTTGAATTTTCCCATGGACAAAATTCCGTGGGAATTATCTTTCCTTCCTTTGTCTCTTCAGCTCTATCTTCTTCCGCGAAAATTCATCTTTTGAGCCTTCCTGAAGGGTACCTACCCTTCGGGATCTTTGTTTTGGTCCTTTGTAATTGTTTATTTTCCCCGGGTTTTTTCTTTTTTGAATTTTTTCGAATTTCTTTGGACAAAAAGTCTAAAGGAATTCATCTCCTTTGTCTATCTTTTCATGCCCTTCGGGAACTTTTGAAGGGTCCACTGTTTGTCTCTGCTCTCTACAAGGGCTTCTGTCTCTCCTCTGTGCCCTTCAGAACTTTTGAAAAGGTCCACTTCATTGACCAAGTGCCCTTCGGGAAAATTGGAAAGGTCCACTTCACCGACCAAGTGCCCTCCACAAGGACAGTTGTCCTTCGGAACTAGGTTTTCGAAAGAATTGAAGGGCACCCGAGCTTTTTGTAGGGCACTCGGGCTTTTTGTAGGGCACCTTGGCTTTTTGGAAGGCACCTGGGTTTTTTGTAACCGTTCTTATTCCTACAGACTTTTGTCTTGTCTTCTCAACTGTGTTCTTCCTCTTTTCTTTCGGACAAAAACCCGAAGAAAAAAAACCTTGAACAACTGCGACTTAGTCATTTTTTCAGACTTTTGTCAGTCCTTTGAGAGCTCTTTCTCTTGGACAAAATGTCCAACGAAATAGTCCTCTTATACCCGAAAATTCCTTGGGAAGAAAAAACAAATGAACTTACAGCTTGAATATCTTAGCTGTATTTGCACGTTTGGCTGTAATCAAGCAAGCTCCTTAGAAACCTCTGCATAACCAAACTTCACCTAGTTGTAGATGGCCACTTGGGTGGCTGTAAATGTTCATTTGAGGACCCCAAAACTGATTCACAAGACCAACTTGGCACCATAGCAAAGTTCCGAAGTGTAGGGGTGACAATTTTGCCCTGTGGGGGCAAAAATGTCAACATTTTTGGCGATTCTGCTGGGAAGCATGCCTGCTATGCTAGAGAACTAAGGCCATATAAATGCTATTTAAATTTCCAAATGGTGAACCTGATTTCTAACTGAAAACCTCCTCCTGGCCTTGGTTGAAGTAACCTTTCTCCCTCAAAAAGGAAGGGAAAACACGAAAGCAAGAAAACTAAGTAAGAAGCAAATGTGCAAATAAGCACTTATCGAACAAAACTGAAGTAAACTAATGTAGTTGAACAACACTTGGAGGAAAGCAAAAACAACTATGTACATAGAGCTTTGTTCTTCAATAGCAATGTTTCAGATGTATCTCATTGACTGGGATTGGAAGCTCTTGGCCGTCCATCTTGGCAAGTTGGAAGGCGTTGTGGGATTTGCAGCTAGAAATCATGTATGGGCCACTCCAAAGGGAATCAAACTTTGTGTGCCTTCCTGGTTTGGCTCGATCCTCATCCCACTTGAGGACCAAATCTCCTTCATTGAAGCTTCATGAGAAAGCTCCTTTGTCAAATGTTCTTTTCACCTGTGTCTAATGACTTTCCATGGCTAACATGGCTTAAATTCTTGTCTCTTCCAACTCCATAAGCTCTGCATACCCGATTTCCATAGCCTCATTCTCCAACAACTCAAGTTGATGCATTAGTTCCAAAGCTGGAAACTCAAAAGAAATAGGTAACCTTGCTTCCTTACCATAGACTAGCTTGTAGGGAGAGTTGGCTATTAACCTCTTGTAGGTGATCCTGTCAACCCATAGAGCTAATTTCAACTTGAGATGCCATGACCTCTGATTGTCTTCAATAGTCCTTTGTATGATCCTTAAGAGGTTTCTGTTTGTAGATTCAGCAAGGCCATTTCCTTGTGGATAATAGTTCGATGAAGTGCTAAGATAAACTCCATGTTGGACAGCCCATTGGTTGATCCTAGATCCCACAAAAGCTATTGCATTGTTAAAAATAATGGTCGAAGGAACTCCAAACCTAGTAAGCAAAGCTTCATAGAAATCAAGAACGTTAGTTTCATTTGATTCTTTCAATGCAATTGCTTCCGTCCAACATGTGAAGTAATCCATAGTTGTTAGAATCCACTTATGCCCTGAACTCGAAGGAGGATCAATGAGACCAATAAAGTCCAATTCCCATTGGACAAAACGTTGATCCACTACAATTGGTTGAAGGGGCAGGGCTACAAGTTTTACTTTTCCTACAAATATAGCACATTGTTTGCACCTCCTAACCCATGTATGGCAATCGCCAAATATAGTAGGCCAATAGTACCCACCTCTCATGATTTTAAGTGTTGTAGTTCTTACAGAAAAGTGTCCTCCACCAAGTCCATCATGGAATTCTTCAAGTAATCTTTGAGTTTGGCTTGGTTCCACACACCTTAGTAACATTCCATTAATATCTTTTTTGAACAAAACACTGTCGACAAGCAAGAATGGAATTGATTGCAATCTGAAATACCTTCTTTTTGAAGCACTTAGGTGAGAAGGGTAAAAACCATTTTGCAGATAGCTTTCCAAATCACGAAACCAGCTGGAATGTGAGGTGTGAACAACAACAATCTCTTCATCATTTGACACTAAAACAGCTTCATTAGTTTCTTGCAAGTCCTAAGCTAGATGCTCACAAAGTCCTTTGCCTCTAACCAGCTTTGTAACTTTAATTTCTACGTCATATTCCATTACCTTGGTTATCCAACGACCCTCTTCTCATTTATGTCTTTGTTCAGAAGAAATTCTTTGATGCTTGGATGAGCAACCATTAGATGTATTTTATTATTAGACAAGCGCCTAAATTTCTTCAAAGATCTTATAACTGAAAGGACATGTTTTTCAACAAAAAAATACCTTGTCTCATACTCCTGCAAGACTTGGCTGTAAAAAGCAATGACTGCTCCAAATCTTCATGATTTTGCTACATAAGAATTCCTGAAATGGTGTCCACATTAACATACGTATACAGAATGAAATCTTTCGTAAAATCTGGATTTAAAAGCGTAGGAGCACTTGCTATGGCTTTCTTAACATCTTCAAACCCTGTTACTCCCTCCTTGGCCCAGCTAAAGTTCTAATTTTTCTTCAACATGCCTGTAAGTGGTTTAGCTACAGTAACGAAATCTGAAATGTATCTCCTTATAAAATTGATTTTTCCAAAGAAACTTTGCAAAGCCTTTTTGCTCTTAGGCAAGGAGAGTGCAAGAATGGATTGAATCCTTTCAGAATCTACGTTTAAACCGTGCTTTGAAACAACATGTCCAAGAAGCTTCCCTTCATGAACTGAAAATACATACTTTTTGGGATTTAGAGATATCCCAAATTGCCTACACCTTTCAAAAACTTGCTTGAGATGAACCATGTGATTTTTTGCATCTTTTGAAAATATTGTTATATCATCCAAATAAACAAGCACAAACCTATTAAGAAGGCCTTGGAAGACCATATCCATGGCTCGCTGAATGGCATATTTCTGTATGCAAATGTCCCCCACTTAGTCGTGAAGGTTGTCTTGAATTGGTCCTCTTCTTTGACCAAAATCTGATTGTAACAACTATATCCATCCAACAAAGAAAACCTCTCTGAACTTGCAACAAGCTGTAAAATTTGTTCCATTGATGACAATGGATAGTGGTCTTTACACGAAGCCCTGTTTAAATTATGAAAATCAACACACAAACGAATCTCACCATTCTTATTCCGTACTGGAACGAGGTTCGCCACCCAAGTTGAGTGCTTGATTGGAAATATAATAGCTGATTCTATGAGCTTGTGAAGCTCAGCTTTCATCAAAGGCTCAAGCTTTGGATTGATTGGCCTTTGTCTTTGTTTCATTGATTTAGTTTCGTCTTCTAACTCAATAGTGTGTTGAGCCAAACTTAGATCAAAACCTTTGAAATCACTATACTGCCATGCTAATATATCAGCAAAACTTGTGCATAAATCAATGAAAGCTTTTTTTTGTGGAGTGCATACCTTGCTCAATTTCAAAATTTTACCAGCTGCAATCTCTACATTGGCATAGTGCTTTTCCTTTGTTGACAATGATGGTTTCTCTTTCCTTAGCTCATCATCTTCACTGAAAATATTTTCAAGGGTGACCAATCCCTTGGGTAGCTTATTAGTTTTCAGTTGTACAATCTGATCACCATACTGCCGTAAGTGTTTTCAGTGATTTCTTAAAGAAAACTCAGCCTCTTTCTGCAAAAATCTAACAATTTGATTGTCATTTTCAAACACCTGCCAATTTTCTTGGTTATCCGGAATAAAAGGCCTTACAACTACCTTTATATGTGACTGAAAAATATCACTTTTTACATCAGCTAGAATATCAAATTGTGCCCCAACAGCAACCAACCTATCAGCATGTTTATTCCTATCTTTTAGTATTACCTAAATATTAAAAACCTGAAAATCTTCAAGTAAATCCCAAACTCTGTGTTTGTAAGATTTAAGCAACAGATTTTTGCATATATTCAAACCTCTTACTTGGTGGACTACAAGTTCACTATCTTCAAACACTTGCAAACAATTTGCTTTCATCTTCCTAGCCCACTACAAACTGTGAACTAGTGCTTCATATTCAGCAACGTTGTTTGAACAGCCAAACTAAAATTTAATAGAGGAGAAATACTTTTGTTCTGTAGGAGAAATTAACATCATTCCAGCTCCGGTCCCATGCTTATTTCTTGATCTATCAAAGTATAATTGCCACAAGCCTTCATTAGATTCATCTTCTTTGACCATGGCTAGAATTGGTGCATTGTTCTCATCAAGACAATACACACCAAGACCTTCCTCTTCAATCAACTTGTAAGGATCATGCTCATGCAAGGTGGAAGCCCACTCATCAAGAAACAAATCTAGAACTCCATCCAAAGGCAAGTCCTTTTCTATATCACTAGTTTGTAATATTTCATCTGAGATGATACAATTTGCATTGACCACACTTGGTGTATAAGGCTCCATATGAAAACGTGCAATAGGCTCTGAATGAATTGTTACCTTTGTGCCATATCTGGTTCTGAACAACAAATAGGTCCAATTAGCTAATAAATATCCCCCAATATTTGAGGTGAAATCTCTTGAAAGGCACATAGCGAAATAAGGAGGCAGGTCCACCACTACAACATCCTACTGAATAGTAACGTTAGGACAGGGATGTAACGTCAATTTCAAATCTTTGATAATGCCTACCATTTTTGCTGGTGAACCATCCAACTGCAATATCCCTTTAGTATTTGGCTCATAAACAGCGCTAAGCTTATCTGCAATCTGTTTAGGGATCACTGTACTGCTAGCTCCACTATCCACCATACAATTATGAACTAAAGTATCACTCACTATCAAAAAAAAGATAAAAAGGGGGAGTTTTCTTCGTTTTTACCTCATTTTTGTCCACATTTGATATTTTATCTCCTTGTTGCTCTTGTTGCTTAGTTGGCTGATCTGAATTTGTTAAAACACCTTCTTTCTCAACCGGTTTTGGAGACAATTCAAGAGCTGAAAGTTCTTGAATGAGTTTATCCTTTTGCCCTAGAATTGAAAGAAAATTCCACGTGTTAATGCTAATGTTAGACTTCTTCATTTGATCTACAATACTGAACTGAGATGCACTAACATTTGATTGCGTTTTCTGTGGTACTTACTGCTCACGAATTAAAGGTATTTGCTGCACTTTACTAACCTCTATATTTTGATTTTTTTAAGTTGTGGGAACAACAAGATGCTCTTTTTTACTTTGAGCAACAGTACTAGGAGCACTTGAAGTATTTGCTATCGCTTGGGCTTCCTCAACAGCTCTTCTTTTAGTTCTCTGATAGGTTATATCTGCAACTTGACCATTTGAATCGTTAGTTTTACCATCCTGAGTAAAAGCAACATGATCATCTACCTGCGAATTTACATTAATAGCATCAGGCTGTCCTTGAGTCACTCGTGATGTCAAACCTGTATCTTGATAATGACCTCTTTGAAAAGAGAACTTTTCTTCTGTCATATGTGGCATGGTGATGTTCGATGATACCAAGCCCTGGTTTTGAGCATCATTGAGATTTGAGGGCTGCCAACCTGAATCCTGCACCAAATTATTTTGAGGTGGGGTTGGAACAATGGCTTTTGAAGTGGAAGGAGCATTTGGATCAAGAGCAACATATAGCTTAGCTGGAGTTATGGCTCCTTGTGCTTGATAGGGTGGTCCATTTTCTTTGAAACCCTGTAAGGAGACCTTTGATCTTTGAAGCGCTGATAGTTGTTCTGATTTTGCTATTGATAGGACCTATTTAACTGAAATTGTTGCCTTTTGAGCTATACTATTTCATTTCCAAAAGATTGTAGCAAATTTTTCAACTCTCCTATCTCACTAGATTGACTAGTAGGAGCTGCAATAGGAACTTGGGGCGCTGGAATTGGAGCCAAGGATGGAATTTGAGGAACTTGAGGGGATGGTACAGAACTTATTTCTGAAAATATGGGCATTGGAGGTCTTGGAGAAAGCTTACCTATTTGTATCAAACTATTTTTTGCCCTTATTGCAACTTCATAAGCATCTGGCAAAGTAGTGCCACCCATTGACTATATCATCACACTAATGTCAGAATTAAGAGCTTTCAAAAAATACAGAAATGCATATTCAAGGGATGGCCTGATCAAAAGCGGTATCCTAGTCCATGTTTTCTGGAATCTGAGATTAAAATCGGACATGAACTCATGAGGAGCTCTTTGTATGGCAGTTAATTGCTCAACTAAAGATAAATGATCAAATTTGTCTTCAAACTGCTTGACTAAAGCTGCACCCAATTCATCCCAAGTGGAAACGGATCTAAGTGGGAGGGTTCTATACCACTAATGTTTTTCCTCTGAATGAAGCAGCAAGCAATCTAATAGAACCATTATCCTCAACAACATTATGAACTGAACAAAGATTAGCCACATCATGGATATGCTCAATAGGGGTTGTTTGATTTTCTCCTGAGAAGAATGGAATACTTTTGAAGGCAGATACAGGAATGTCGTCTAACTGTGCTAGATTCAGTGGACTTCCCCTATTGAATGGAGCAAACACTTGATTTCTAAAGCCCATCTGGATGGTGGGGATTGCAGTGTTAAGAACGATAGGATGAGGGGGAGGTAAATATTCTCTTTGAGGATATGGATTTGCCCTCCTAGACCTTGCTCTTTTATAAGTTACAAATTCAAAAGGAATACCTTTACTTGCTAATCTTGTGGTAACCTTTGGCATGAACGGATTGCCTGAATGATGCTATGAACTCTGCATCTGGATGTAGATGAATATCCTCTGCTGCTAGGAAAACTCTATGCAAAGAACTTTTTTCGTAGTCCCACCGAGCGTGCCAAAAATTATTGTCAACCTGGAGTTGCACCCTGAATCGAAGAAGTGCTAAAATGGCCAATCCTCTCTCTGGTTGAAACAATGGGATCTCACGAGGGTGGGTGTCTCAATGGTGAAAAGAACCTCCAGAGAAGGTTGGTTCCTATAAGATGTATCAATGGATCTCTACTCTGTGCTGCAAATCTACCATGGAAAAAGGAGAAATAAACTTGAAAGGGAAATCCTACCTAATGACAGTGATACACCAAAATGTTGATCCACTACTTGGAACCTTGAACACTGAATCAAACAAGGGAAAAAGAAGACCTTTGATTTCAATTGATCACTATGCACAAATATTTCATGAGAAGGTTTGATCCAATGACCAAAACATGAGAGAAAACGATGGAGAGAGGTCTGATACAAGACACTTTGCAGCCACCTAACATCCACTTACAGCTTCAGCAAAGACATATAGAACACTGAACATGACCTGCATAATATGATGAGCTAGCAACTAGGTACGAATCAGAATTTGGGAAGAGAGAAATCTACCACGTATGCAAATTGTTGAATGAATGTACACTATGCCAGCACTTGAAATCTGAAAGTACAATCCTTCTATTGATTGAAGAGGTTACACAACTCACCAATGGTAGAGTCTGGTCTTACCAAGAGGGATACAATTCAAGGTTGAAAGGCCAATTTACATAGAAAATTACAACAGCCAAGAGTTGGCATTGGAAAAATAGGAGAGAGGCTAAATCCATCCAACTTAGCCTTTACAAAAAGTCTATTTGTCTTGCATGAAGCTCCTTGGCGTTAGAGGAAATTGATAGTGAGTCCAAGCTTGGCTTATTCCGCTCCTTGCATAAGAGTTGCACCGATCTTCAAAAATAGACTTCTCTTTAGCTGCTTGGATTGAAGAAACCATCTTTTGCATGAAAGGACAAGACGACTTGCATGAGGAGCGTAGATCTTTTACAAACAGTCAGCTGAGCTTCGACAACTGAAAATAGCCTTTACAAAAGTCTATTTTTCTCTGTCTTTTATTCTAGAACTGTAGTTGTGCATGTTTTGTCGATCCGTTTGTTTCGTTTATTTTGGCATTCTCTTTGCATGTTTTTTGTCTTTGCTCGCATCTATTCTTGGACCATCCTGCATGTTTTTGTCTTTTCTGTCTTTATTTCTATTTACTGGTTTATCGTTCCTGGGCTTATTTCTACGGATTTTTTGTCTCTGTCTATCTATTTCCCGCGGCCTTTTTGTTTTCTCTTTTCTCCTTTCGGGTTTATTGTCTTCGTCTTCTTGTTCTTTACACTATTCCATGGGTTTCTTCTCCTTATGCAATTTAATCGAGTTTTTGTTCACTTTGGGCTTCGGGTTTTTGTTCTGAACTTTCTCGCGAACAATTTGTCCGCAGGAATTATCTCCCTTTCTGCTTCTTTTCTCCTTTGGACTTTACTTATTTTCGGGCTTTTTTTATTGCAGGGGTTGTTCTTTTTTAATTTTCCCGCGGACAATTTGTCCTTGAGAATTTTGTCCCTTCTTTTCCTTCGGGCAATTTGCTCGAAGGAATTATCCCTTCGCCTTATGTCTCTCGGACAAATCTTCCGAAAGAATTCTTTCGGACTTGTCTTTTCCGTGGGTTTTTTCTTTTTTGAATTTTCCCGCGGAAAAAAGTCCATGGGAATTATCTTTCCTTCCTTCGTCTCTTCAGCTCTATCTTCTTCCACGGAAATTCGTCTTTTGAGCCTTCCCAAAGGCTACCTACCCTTCGAGATCTTTGTCTTGGTTCTTTGTAATTGTTTATTTTCCCTAGGTTTTTTCTTTTTTGAATTTTTCCGAATTTCTTCAGACTTTTTGTCCGAAGGAATTCCTTCCGACAAAAAGTCCGAAGGAATTCGTCTCCTTTGGCTATCTTTTCATGCCCTTCGGGAACTTTTGAAGGGTCCACTGTTTATGTCTCTGCCCTCCACAAGGGCTTCTGTCTCTCCTCTATGCCCTTCGAAACTTTTGAAAAGGTCCACTTCACCGACCAAGTGCCCTCTGCAAGGGCAGGTGTCCTTCAAAACTGGCTTTTCGGAAGAATTGAAGGGCACCTGAGCTTTTTGTAGGGCACCCGGCCTTTTTGGAAGGCACCCGGGTTTTTTGTAACCATCCTTATTCCTTCGGACTTTTGTCTTGCCTTCTCAACTGTGCTCTTCCTCTTTTCTTTCAGACAAAATCTCGAAGAAAAAAAACCTTGAACGAATGCCACTTAGTCATTTTTTCAGACTTTTGTTAGTCCTTTGAGAGCTCTTTCTCTCAGACAAAATGTCTGAAGAAATAGTCCTCTTATACCCGAAAATTCCTTGGGAAGACAAAACAAATGAACTTACAGCTTGAATATCTTGGCTGTATTTGCACGTTTGGCTGTAATCAAGCAAGCTCCTTGGAAACCTCTACATAACCAAACTTCACCTGGCTGTAGATGGCCACTTGGGTGGCTGTAAATGCTCACTTGAGGACCCGAAAACTGATTCACAAGACCAACTTGGCACCATAGCAAAGTTCCAAAGTGTAGGAGTGACAATTTTGCCCTATGGGGGCAAAAATGTCAACAAGAAGAATGAGCAAAGACAAACAGAAGAGAAGAAAGGATTTCAAGCCAACAAGAAGTTGCAAGTGGAGAAAGAAAGTGTAATATTTAGTTGATGTATCTAGTATGTTGGAAGGGAACGTCATGGTCATCAATCTCAGTGGCCAAAAGAGTGGTTTTATCACTTAATCCATCTATGTGAGCAAAAGCTAACAACTTATTTACCCTGGGTGTTTGATGCAGGATTATCTAGACCCACAGAGAATCTTACATCACCCAAAATGATTTATTTTTCACTACTAAATTGGTTTTTGTAGGCATTCCACAATCTTAAGGCGTTGCAAATTTCATTCTTCTTTTACAATTGTTCATCCTTCCAAATAATGACTGTGAAACATGTTCCCACATAATTCAGTTACTAAGACTATTGGCAACCTCTTTGACCACCAGGGAAAAGACGATCTCTTGTCTCCCTATCTACACACGTCCTTATCCACCTAGATATGGTTATAAAAATGATAGAGGCTGAGAGGAGGATCTAACAACAAATAGAAATCATCAATTTGCTATTAATAATAACATATTGTTGTTGCATGTCTCATAAGAAGTTGAATCGGCCAAGACTCTAAAGGCAGAAATTAATTGGCGTTAGAAACTGCCATTAAAGAATGGTTTTAAATAACTAGGAACCGTTATAGAGAATAAGCAAATATTTATGATTTTCTATAGATATTCTGGTCCAAATGGGAGCAACAGAACAATTCAAAGGACTAATCAGTTTAGATTTCAACAAAGGAATTGATGGCTGATGGAGTCCGGTCAAAAAAACTCTTATAAAGGGACTCTTTACAAAAATAATTTATGATGCCCTTGAAGGGGGGTTGTGTTTTTGGAGAGGACGCAGAGTAGCTCCACGGAGAGACAAGGGAAGCGTTGTAATATTCCCAAGCTGTAATACTTCCATGAAGGAGATCGCTGCCAAGGAAGAGATCATTGCCAAGGAAGAGATCGTTGCAAGGAAGAGATCGCTGCCAAGAGGGGAATCGCTACAAAGGAATCGTTGCCATTAGACAGCAGCAATAATCTATTAAGAAACAGCAGCAATTACTTTAAAATATCGCCACACTTAGTTATTTAGGAGATCGGAACAGCAGCAATTAGTTATTAATTATTTAATTAATAAATTGTTAACCAGTGTTCATTAACACAAAGGATGCCACCCTTGGGAATATATCTCTCGGGACAAGACATTTGGAAAAGTCATGTTTTTTTGATGGAAGGATTTGAAGATATAAATAACCAGCCATTGGGATGGGAGACATCATCCAATTATGAATTCAATCATCTAACTTCGTATAAAAGTCATGCTATACAACCACTCTCAAGGACAAAAACCCTTGTGATTATAACAGCCCAAGGATGAAACCTCATATGGACTTAAATTTTATTTAATTTATAATTTAAAAATGCAATATTTATATTTATAAAAAAAATAGGATTTCCGAGAAAACCAAATTAATGTAAAATATTCCGATTTGGAGTATTGCAGTGGTATCAGAGTTGTTTTTCTTCCCAGCATGTGAACCATGGGGGTCACTTCATAAGGAAATTATGGATAGTTTTGAGTCGTACAACGCCCTTTCAGCAGATATTCGAAAAGAAATCTCTTTTTCAGACTATTAGGATTTAAAAGAGTCATGGAATGGAAACAGACACTATTAGGAAGATGAGTTTATGAATCATAGTTATGGCAGTGTTGAATATGAAGAGAAATTCAATTCTCAAGAGGTCCCAGAAGAAAGGAAGATGACAAATTCCAAGACTGACTTCCCTATCCAGGAGCAAATGAATGAGGCATCCAACATTGAACTAAGGGAATGCCCAAACATACTTATCCAAGAAGAAGTTGATATTATGGAGACTCGTCTATTGGGAAGAATGACATAAAAACTATAGATATTAGAGATGAACATGAGTTATCTATCCAAAACACTAATGATGATGTTGATATGTGTTGTCTATGTCAGAGTGAAGATAAACTTCAGTGTGTGCAAGAAAGAGGTCTTGAGGATTGTTCCTCGAACACAGGGTCTAAATTTAATAAACCAATTGATTGTCTAATTAATGCACACTATCAACAAGATATCATGGGCTATGGTCTTTAAAATAAATAAGATGGAGAGCCAACCAAAATAATTCATAGAATACGAAAAAAAGTCCACTAGATAACCTCTATGCCTTGGAAGATGGACAATCATTAAATGCACCTCACTTGTTGAAGGATACCGAAAAGACTTCCAGTGATATTATGGATAACAAACAAAGACTCTACATGTGCACCTTTTCTTTTAGATTTGTCTGGCTATCTTGGAGTAATAGGAAATTCACATGTTGAACATGGAGAGTCCTTGGAGGTGTGCTTAAAACATTCAGAAATCAATAAAGGCAATCAAGCTGTAGCTATTAATCTTGGAAATGCTGCACTTGAGGGTTGTGACTTAGAGATAAATTACACAGCCATCCACAACAAAAGATGAACGAGAAGTTGATTCCATGCTTGCTTCTTCAATAGGAGGGGCTCAAGTGATATTGGAAGAAATAAACTATGATGATGGGCTATTAAAAGATGTTGATGAATGGCATGCCAAGGATGTTGTGAACCTAACAACCGGACAAAAAAGTCCAAATTTGTTCATATTAAATATAAGGGTTGTGTATCCATAAATCAAGCTACTAGAGGATGTAGGTCTTCAAGCGTGGATTTTTAAGGAGCTTGAAGTTATCAATAATTCAAACTTCATATTCCCAGAGTTACAATATCGTGAGTCTCAACAGTTTGAACTTGGCTTTGCATCTAAAATAGTTGAACCTTCGTTTGTGTATAGGGAAGAGGACATTCTTCATGGGAAGTTTGTATTCAAAACATGGGACCCAAACTTGATATTAGAAAGTTTAAGTTTCTCAAAGACACATGAACCATGGTTTGGTGCCCCTTACCTTGTTGAAGACATTCCATTTCCTATTTTAGAGGAAAGGAAAGGGCCTTTATTGAGAGACTCCACTCTACATCTGCCACTTAAACATAATTATATTCCGAAACACTATTATATAACAAACTTAATTGGCTTGAAGAATTTCGAATAGAACCTGGAAATTCCCAAATGTGTAGTAGATGATCATTTGATCAAAGTATGCCCTAAACAACAAGAGATTGCAGTTTCATCAAGTGATTTTCTAGAGACAAATGAGAACAAAATAGATGAACATAATGGCAATCATACTATTGTTAAGATGAAGGCAAAGCTATTCAACCTGTTCGTAACATTTTCTGAAATGGCGGGATTGGAACTAATGGATTGTTAAATACAATTGCACTTATTGACGAGGCCACAAACATTTTTGTTGGCCTTTTGATTTCCTTGGAAAATTGGATGAAGGGTTTCAAGAATTGGTTTACAAAGATGGGTATTGGATCAATTGTGAAGTTGGGTATACCATGGTTGTAGATGGATTGTCGATCTACTAGTATCAATGAAGCTAAGTTATCTGCAGACGACCCTACAGATATAATATTACATCCACACCAAATCATCAGCTATGTGTCATTTATACATAGATCCTCATTTTGTATACTAAAGTACACTAATAAGTTGAATGTGCAAGGGTGTCTTTATGCATTTGTGATTTTCTATTACTTAGAACGAGAGAACAACATGGATCAACGCAGGGCCACTGAAGAATCTATGTTTGCATTCCATGGAAATTCTACATGTACTTGGTACTCTATCATAAGGAATGGCTTAAAGGGTTTGCGTAAGATAAAGTACACGTCTGCTGGAAATATTTGTATCCACCTATCGATTGACAAGAGTTATTCATGTTTTTTCTGTTATCCTTCGTTGTTGAGTGAAAACCAAAAACCTAAAGATTATAGAGTTTGTTATTTGTAAGATCTTCTCATGGAAAAAGTATGCAAAACCTCCTAACATTTTGGTGGTTCCCACTCAAACTATTGTTGTCTTACGGTATTTGATCACATTTGTGAGATTGCCAATCGAAGATACAAGGAGGGAAGGAGCATTAATTCTTGAATACCTCAATTTACAATTGCTTGAGGACAAGCAATTTGAGAAAGGGAGGTCTGTAATATTCCCAAGCTGTAATACCTCCACGAAGGAGATCACTACCAAGGAAAAGATCACTGCCAAGGAAGAGATCGCTGCCAAGAAGATCATTACCAAGAGGGGAATCGCTGCAAGGCAATCACTGCCATTAGACAACAACAATTATTTATTAAGGAACAGCAGCAATTACTTTAGGAAATCACCACACTTATTTAGGAGATCATAACAGTAGCAATTAGTTATTAATTAATTAATAAATTGTTAACCAGCATTCATTAACCCAAAAGAACGCCACCCTTGGGAATATACCTCTTGGGACAAGACATTTGGAAAAGTCATGTCTCTTCGATGGAAGGGTTTGAAGATATAAATAACCAGCCATTGGGATGGAAGATATCATCCAATTATGAATTCAATCATCTAACTTCCTATAAGTGTCATGCTATACAACCACTCTCAAGAACGAAAACCCTTGTGATTATAACAGCCCAAGGACGAAACCCCTTGTGGACTTATATTTTATTTTATTTATTATTTTAAATGCAATATTTATATTTATTAAAAAATAGGATTTCCGGGAAAACCAAATTAATGTAAAATATTATGGTTTGGATATTACAAGTGTAAATTGAGAAAATATAGCCCCATAAAGAAATTTTAACTCTAGAAGAGTACGTGTCACGGAACATAACAGAATTGTTGCGGAGGAATGATTGGATCCATAGATGAACTCTGAAATTGGTGGCATGTGGCTGTTGAGGAAGCTTGTGGGCTGACTTGTTGGCCTAATCTAGTTTAGGCTCAAGAGAGCGTTTGCATAGCTTGCATAATGTGTGTAGTGTGCTGAGAATTTGTGGCTGCAGTATTTGATGAATAAAGAAGTGTGTGGGTTCTCTAAGTCTTGTGTACACCTGATTAATTTAATTGTGGTGTAAAGACCTAGTTGAGGCTGGTATTGGGACTCTAATAACTGCAGAAAATATGAAACTAGTCCATAAGCAGACTATCTATCTATTCGTTTACATTTGTCAATCTATTTTCCTGCATCACTCAGCATCTACATGTTCAAGAAAAGATCAAGGAAACTCACATAATAGTAAGCAGATTCAAGTTTTTGAAGATTTGAAGCTCACTATGAACAAGTATGTTTTGCATTCAGATTTTCATGCTTTGGGTATTGACGGTTTGGATATTGTTCTTGGATATCCTTGGTTACAAATTGTGGGAATAGTCAATAATAAAGTGCAAAAGAAGTTCATAAAACTTTGCTATAGAAGAAAGAAGCTAACTTTGCAGGATATCACATAGCAAAGAACAAAGAAAGGTAAATGTAAAGCATGAGAATGAATATGAATATTTTGAAGAAGAGCATAAGGAAGAGACACAGGAAGAAGGATGAAAAAAAAAAAAAGGAACATGCAAAAAAGAACAATCCATCTAATCAAGAGAAAAAGGCCCCAGTAAAAGAAAAGGTGGAAGAGGCAAAAACAACAAAAGAAAAAGTTGGAAAGGCACAAATATGATGTGGGTGTCTCTATGCTCCTATATAGATGGAGCATATAGACACCCACATCACCATGACAGGGAACAATCATGGAGGCATGTCAGGGAGCATCAAGGCAAAAATCACTATGACTATACAAGGAATCAAAGGAACTATGACTATGCATGGAATCAAAGGAGAAACAACTATGGACATAGTGGCAACGGTGAGAACAAAAACAGTAAAATAAAAAGTTGGAGGCACAAATAAGGGAAGAAAAAGTTGAAAATGTCACATTAACAAAACAAAACAAAATGGAGCAGATAGACACCCACATCATCATGAGAGGCAACAATCATGGAGGTATGTTAGGGAGCATCAAGGCAGCAATCACTATGACTATATAGGGAATCAGAGAACAATCACTATGACTATGCATGGAATCGAAGGAGCAAAAACTATGCACCTACAAGAAATCAATGAAGCAATCACTATGGCCATGCATGGAAGAAGAAAAGGAGAACCTATGGTCATAAATGGAATTAGAGTAGTGCAACAGAACATATTACATAGAATCAAAGGAACAATCACTATGACTATGCATAGAAGCCAAGGAGAAACAATTATGGGCATAAATGGAATCATAGTGCAAAGGAATTTAGAACCAACCTTGGAGAGCTATCACCAACCAAGATCACATATGGGTAATTGGATGATCAAGTATAGTGGAAAGTGTTGAATAATTTGAAGAATCGTCATTACTTGGTTTTTTCTCATGTTTTGGGAATGAAACATGTCAAGGAGGGATGGCATGTTAAGCACCTAGTATTGGGTCAAATGAAAGACTTAGGCCTTAAGGAAATTAGTTTAAAGGAAAATGAGGCTGCCTACGTTGGGATTAGGGGTTTACCCATCCATTATTAGTAATAGAAGTCTATATAAAGGAGATGAATATGACTATGCAAGGTGTTAAGTGGAAAGTATTCCATTTGCTAGAAGCTTATTAGAGGTTTTCCCCTTCAAAGTGGCATTCCCACATTAAGAGATCTTCGAGAGCTATTCCTTCCTCAAGGAGTATTGTATTAGAGCATCCTGACCCACAAACATCCCCTTTGTTGTGTGATCTCTATTATACTATGCATATTGTTATTAGTATTCAGCGTATTTCAGAATTTATATGTGCAGGTCTTACCAATGCCTCTCACCATAATATGAATGAGGAAATCAATGGAGTTGGCATAGAGGATATATATAAAAAACAAGTCACTTGAATGTCTCCCCGATAGGCTCTCAGTGCTATAATGATTTCTATGTTATACAATTTTTGCAAATTGCTGATTGCACCATTGTTTGACTCGACTAACTTTAGCATCATTGGTAAAACAGCCTTAGTATCCCCTAGAAAGGTTGAGGGTGTATTCGTACCTATTATGCATTGAGACAAATAATCTTACAACACAAAGCCATACAATCTATTATTTAAGGTCTCTCGAGTAGTTGGGGGCAAAGGAATGTTTTATCTATAGGTTATGTCTTTATTATAAATGAATGGCCAACTAAAATTCGTGAATGAAAGAAACATTCACCCTCATTTGTGGCATCTTAGTGGAAGGTGCTTCTAAAAAGCACTACACATACAAAGAAATGACTAGTAAGAAAGCCAAAGTTGATAGGATACACATTGTTAATGAATGGTCCCTTAAAACGGTGTCCAGGCTTAATTTGGTGCTCAACCTCTTTACCTTGAAGGTGTCTTTACAAGTATTTTTTTTTTCGCCCACACCCAAGCCCCTTTGTGATTCTACCTTGAATCGAAAGAGATACACTTGTTTAACTCTTTAATCCTCAAAGCAAGTCGCCTCCTTGGGCCCCAATGCCAATGTTGGTATTCTTAAGACTAGTTTTGTGTCTTTAGTCTATCAGCATCTCCATAGACCAAATCCCTCCTTTCAGCGACTCCTTAAATGCCCCTCTAGACTTCCCATGAATGTGCCATTTTATAGATTTGTCACCAAATAGTTTATCAATGCCATTACGACTTTCTATGTTGAGCATTTTTTGCATATTGTTCATGCCACCATTGTTTGTCTCGTTTATCTTTGATATAATTGGTCAGATGGTCTTAGGATCCTCTGTCACAAGTTGAGAGCAGATTCTAACCGATGACAAATAGTCATATTCCCCAAAGTAATAAGATATATCCTTTATGCTCTTTCCAAGAGGTGGAGACAAGGGAGCAGGTTTTCTCTACGTGCTCTATTATAAATTTTCAAAGAGATGTTGTTTGTCAAAAGACTAAATAGAGCTACTCACCAGTATTCAAAACAGATCAATTAGATAGAAGTATCCTTCTACACCAAACACAAAAATTCCAAGCACTAAACAAGCTTCTCGAGACACCAAAGCCAAATGACACAATGCAAAGACCATCTGAATGAATCCAATCCTACAGCAACACCCTCAAGGTCCAAAAACAAATGCACCATCAAAAGACCTCGGGAAGATGCTCCAACTCACAGAAGTTGGAAAATTGCACGACAAGACATATTCAAAGATTGAAAAATCTGTCAATGTAGTATCATATCACCTAGCAGTAAAACCGATGACAAATAGTTATATTCCCCAAAGTAAAAAGATCTATCCTTTATGCTCTTTCCAAGAGGTCAAGACAAGGGAGCAGGGTTTCTCTAGGTGCTCTATTATAAGTTTTCCAAGAGATATTGTTTTTAGAAAGACTAAATAGAGCTACTCGCTAGTATTCAAAACAGATCAATAAGATAGAAGCATGCATCTACACCAAACATAAAATTTCCAAGCACAAAACAAGCATCTCAAGACACCAAAGCCAAATGACACAATGCAAAAACCATCTGAATGAACCCGATCCTACACCAACACCCTCAAGCTCAAAAAACAAATCCACCACAGTGATCAAAAGACCTTGGGAAGATGCTCCAATCCACATAAGTTGGAAAATTGTACAAGTCATATTCAAAGATTGAAAAATCTGTCAACGTAGTATCGTATCACCTAGCATTAATTTTCCAATAAGGATATTAGGTGAATTTAGTAGAATAGATTCGTTGACCAGAAAATGTCAAGAATTGGCCATACAACTCGTAAAAGTGGCCAACAAGAAGCCGATTTTATAATTGGTCCAATCCTGAAACTGGTTATGCATTTACTTCAACCAGACTGATTCGTCACTACTGGGGGTAAAGCAATGCCTTTTCATGGTTTTTGGTCTCTTTTGGCAGTTGCAGCCAGAGTTTAGAAGAAAATGGGGTCATTCTAGAGAAAGTAATACAACAAAAGGTATGAGTGAGCCACAATGGTCAATTGCTTAATTTAGAGAACGTATCTTTTGTATACTGCATTGTAATTAGTGTTTTATAGAAGCAAAAATAATGCACATCCTCTTTCTTGATAGAGATTTCACAAATTGGGTTTCTCCAAGGTATATCTTGTGTCAATTGTGTGTATGTTTGTTGTTTCCGATTTCATTGATGTTTGTTCAATTTCCATTTTTGTAATTTGAATTACTTTGAAGTAGAGCATGATTTTGGTAAGTTTTCACTACACATGAAGCATAATTTTGGGTGTAACAGTATTAGATAGCCTTTTAATACATTCATTTCTTATTAAGCTCTGTGCTGGTCAATTATCTTGAGAATCTCCTAAGAAAGTACATATCATATGAGTATCAAAGCCAAATTTTCATGATTTCTGAGGGAAAATGCATGTTCATGCCCTTAACTCAGTAGGGAAAAGAAAGAGGTGGCATAGAAATGGTATCCTCGAATTTAGGTATTGAAATAAGGAAGTGGAACACAAGAGAGAGCCTCAGTTATGGAGCATTGACTTGATGATATCCAGGAAGTAACATTGCTGAAATTCGAATCAAATGTGGCAAACATATCCTTGGACAAGGACAAGCTCATGGCAATCCCTAGTAGGAAGCTTGGTGTCTCTTTGAAGTTTCAATCAGCCCCGTCGACACAAGGGAGATGAAGAGCACAAAGGTAAAGGAGAGAACTCACGAAGTACATCATCACAACCACATTTTCAAGTAGAAGATATGGTGGAAATACAACCATATGAATACAAAGCGGATGAGGAGAAGCTAGATCATTGGCGTCAGCAACCTGAGGTCCATTTCAGCATGCATCATTTAAGTGAAGAGCATAAAATAGCATCTTCGCATTTGAAATTGGAAGGTCACGCACTCACTATGGGGGATAGCTATGTGGATGCCTTGGATTTGAGGAAAGCAACCACCAATAACTAAAGGGGTGGTGTTCAAGGACTTGATTTAAGTCCACACTCCATCCAATTATTCTAAAAAGAAGCAAAACAAATCAATGGTTACACTCCCTCCAAGGACGAGGAAAAAGAGTGCAAGTGTACAATATGAAATCTCAAATAGCGGGTCATCAGCTGGATAATTTATCAAAGAGATGAAGAGTAGAAATGAAGCTTGAATGCAATCTCAATTTAGCTTGAGTGCAAGCACAATAAATTGAGATTGATAACAATAAAGGACAGCAAGGGAGTTCTTTTAATTCCGATCAACAAGAATCTTTCCACCATAACAAATGCAAATAAAAATAAGGCAATAAAGGCAAGAAGAATGTCACTACCATTCACAAATGGAAACACCCCAAGAACCATTGTGAGCATCACAGCATAGATGGACACGCCAAGGAGAGGTGTTGGAGATTACATCAGAAACTGCACCAAAGACCTACAAAAAAAATCAGTCCAAAACAACTTTTGACAGCCATGATTGATGGAAGAGAAGTCGGTTGTAGTTCCAATGCTAGTAATAAGATAGTGTTCACTACAATGCAAAAGGTAATAGGGATGGGCAGCAAAGAAGCAAAGGAGAATGAAGCGATGGTTGTTTCCCACATCAAAATTTGAGTCAGTAAGACTCAGCTGTGATCAATGTTTGATTCCAAATCCCAAACAAACTTTATCTCAGAATAACTGGTGACAAATCTTTGATTAAAAACTCACAACATCCATGCCCATAACCCTTCGGATGGGTGCATAATAATGTAGAAATGCAAGTGCCTAAGCAACATGAAATCAGATTTTCAATCAATGCAAATTGCATCGATTGAGGTGGAGATGGATGTTTCCCTTGATGTGTGGCATAATATTTAGCAACCCCTACATTCACATAGGAATGTAATTTTCTTCATGGGGGAGAAAATACCATTTAAACAAGGATTGAGAGGCCTTCATTATCCATGCATACAAGGGCAAGCAAACCAAGCCAAAATACTAATAAATGGAAGCAAGAAATTTGTATTTCCAATCTTGAAAGACAAGAAAGGAGGAGGTCACTTGAGGTAGAAACTTCGCAAATCAGATGTACACAAGCAAAAGCATCCATTGGAAAAGATACTAAAATCAACCAAAGAGATGTTTCAACTTTCAAGAACCATAAGGTTTGCCACCCAAGAGAGCTAGGTAGAACATGTAATACAATTGCTGCCTGCTTCAACATTGCTTAACATAAGGCTATATAGGAAATCTATGTTGGAGCAGTCATTCACCAAATACTTCACCATATGGTTCACCAATTGTGATGGTTGCAAAGGAGGATGGAAAATGAAAGATGCTCATAGATTGTGGGGCTTTGAACAAGATAACTATAAAAAATAGATACCTTATTCCAGGAATAGATGATTTGTTGGACCAACTATAATGTGTCAAATACTTCAACAAATTGAACTTCAAATTGGGCTATCATCACGTTCTTGTGATGGACATATTGAAAACACATTTAAAACAAGGCAAGGATCGTATAAGTAGCTAGTGCTATCATTTGGGTTGAGCAATGCAGTCACCACCTTCATAAAGATGGTGAATGATATGTTGCACACATTGATAGACACTTGTGTAATAGTGTAACTGGATGACATCTTTTAGTAAGAAATGGAAGGAACACCTATACACCAAATGCAACAAGCTTTGGAGACTTTGAAAAAGCATTAATTGTCGTTCAATCTCAAAAAGTGTGAATTTAGAAGGCAATCACTAGTCTATTTGAGATATATGGTTAAAAGGAGCGAACAAAGGGCTGACCCGCAAAGGTAGAATCCATTTTCAAGTGTCCAAACCTTCCACTTTGGCCAAAACAAGAAGCTTCATAGTTATGTCAATACCTAGGTAAGTTCATAGCCTCTTTCTCTAAAACAGCAGCCCTTTTCACACGATTTTAATGAGTAGTGAGACTCTCATTGGGGTAAACATCAGCGCATCACATTTTATGAACTGAGCAAAAAGTTCAATATTCTTCATTGTTAGATTTACCAAAATTGCAGAAACCATTTGAAATTAAAACTGATGCAATCAGATATGCCATGGGATTGGTTTTAGTGCATCGAAGGAAACCCTTGCAAAATTATTGAATGATAGTTTTCTAAATAAACATAATTTTATGCATCCGTGCAAGCAAGCAGTCAAAAAATAGAAGCACTACTTGTTAGGCAAAGAAACAAGAAATAGAAGCACTACTTGTTGGGCAACGAAACTATTATTCATACAGCATCATCATCCTCTAAAATACTTGCAAACACTGAATAAATTGCAGCAAGCATGTAATTTTAAACGAATAGGGTTCCTCCAACAATTCAATCTAGTAAACACTTACGAGCAAGGTATAACAAACACTATGGCAGATATGCTTCCTAGGCTTCACATGACAACATAAAATTCAGCAAGGGGAAAAAACCTACGATACCGGATCCTTCACCCCAGACCCCTGAATCCTGGTACAAAATGTTTCTCATATAGATCCTAGTTCGATCCTGCCTAGATATGGCCAAGATCTTGCCAGAGGACTGTGGATCCTCACAAATACGTCATGGTGGGGAAAAACCTACAATACCAGATCCTTCACCCCATACCCTTAAATCCTGGTAAGAAACATTTCTCATATGGATCTTGGTACAAAACATTTCTCATATGGATCCTGGTCCGATCCTGCCTAGATATGGCTAGGATCCTGCAGGAGGATTGTGGATCCATCTGGAATTTTGTTTTTTGTCTTTCTTGTCAACAATCTATCACAATCAACTGAGACAAGTCCTCAATCAACGGATTGGAACACACTACACCACTGTCCACTTACAATGAACCTGTCCAACTTTTGTTTATGTCCCTGATTATGATCCTAACCCTGTACAGTCACCTCTTATTCTGATTTCCACTTGCAAACAGTTAGAACAATCAACAGAATTCAATGTGCAAGCTCGTATATTTATTCTTAGTTTTTTCCCCAAAATAGCAACTTATCATATTTAGCAATTTGTCAAAATCAAAATAGTTAAGCATTGTATATCTTTAACACTCTGAAAATTCCAATTCTACGCCTATATAATCACACAAATATTTATTTGTTTTATTAAAACAAGGGTAAAACATATCGGTGAACCCAACCCTTTATCCTCGAGCTTGTGCTTTTCTATTTCACTATTTTCAATTTTGACTTTATTTTTCTTTATTTTCCTAGAAATTGTATTCCGTCAATTTTAAAACTCATAAGGGTTGTCGTTTTAGACAAACCGGTCTTCGGTTTTACCTAAGTCGTGGTGTGAGGGGTATTGCCTCAATCCTCAAGCCATTAGACAACATTATTCATAGATTTTAGTTTCCACATACCTCACGGTATATCGAAAATGCCTATGGTTTTGTTTTCATCCATAAGAAGCTTTCGGTCATTTGTTCTTATAGTGCACCAGTAAGCGATTAGCCCCGAGAAATTACTCTCAACATATCCTAGAGACGGGAAAGTGTGATTACGAAAACGATGGAATCCTCTATAGTGCTTTTGAGGTCAAATTCACTATTTACATCAGGGATCAATATATTTAAGAGCCTACAAAGCAAACACACCCTGTCGGAAGCAAAATGACTGAGAGGGGGGTGAATCAGTCTTCAAAACCTTTCCTATCAATTTCACTTAAACAATCATGAACCATTTAAACAAGCACATATATCTAGCAAGCATAAGCACCTATCCACATAAGCATGAAACACATGAACACATCACATATATGGGAAACCCTCAAGGGGAAGAAAACACACTGATGTCTGCAAATTGACTACAGTCCTATAAAACAAACATCAAACTTAGTGAAGCACCCACTTCACATGGAGTACCAACCCCAACTAGCTAAGCACCAACTCAAGTAGGCTTTAGCAAGCACCAATTTGCAAGGAGACACCAACCCCCTAGATGACTCAGCACCAACTCAACCACCTGATTGCTTTGATCACCTTGAGAACACCTTGTTGCTTAACCAATTGGTGATGACCACCTCTTCAGCTCTTCACACTCTTAGCCCTCTCAAACTGCCTTCTAAGTCTCTTCGCTCAATTAGGTCTCTTTAAGATTGATTAGGTCATATGACCTTGATCCTTATACACAGAACCTCTGTCAAATCTTTATCACAAATCCTCTACACTCCTCTGGTGGTCTAAAAGACCTCTTTCTGCTTTGTAATATGTTATTTTATTCACTTACTTTTCACACTCACAAATATGCCTAAAATTGTGTTGTATATATGCAAGCCTCTTGCTCATACACCTCTTGGTCAGCCATATATACCTACATACTTGGATTACCCTTTCAATAGGTCATATGACACGTTTCATACATGAATCAAACATTGCAATATATCGGTCACAGCATATAGGACCAAAACCTCTTTTAGGCTTTAAGGAGACCTAATTCAATTAGGCCTTCATTAGCACACATTACCCTTTGATCTTCTTGGAACACTTTCAAACACCACACACGACAGGAACACTTCATATGTCACTCAAATAGACCTCTACTAAGTTCATCTTAGGTCCATGACACATTTTAGCTCCAATCACCACTTGAAGCATGTCATTAGCACTATTCACAATTAGGCCTTTATACACACATGAACCCTGTCTTGAACTACTGAAGATTAAACATAAATTAGCTAAACAACCAAGACAATAAATCACATATTCAAAAACCTCATGACCTCAGGGTCATCACAAACTTCATTAGATACTTCAACTTAGAGTATACAGGCTCAAACTCCTCTGCAAAATGCTCACTCTGAACTGCCAACTAGCCTCAAAATACAATCATGAAAACTTGAACTTGTGACACCTGAAAGAACATACTCAAGGACTTCCAATGCATGAACATGATTTTACAACATCCTCAGAACAACCTCCAACAAAAAGATCATAAGCTGTATTGGCAATTATAGGTCTTGCAGACCAATTTGTTGACCTTTTCTCTCACAGACCTCACTCAGCCAGTCAAGCCATTTTGGCTTCAACATTTTCACTATTTTCACTTATTACCAAACCTTCAACAAAGTATGGACAAGACATATGAGTCCCAAATAGCAACACCATGTACATTAGATGCTTCAACTCAGGGCATAGAGTCTCAAAATCATCATTACAACTTGCTTACCCAACACTGTCAATTTACCTTAAAGTACAGAGATGATGACAATGACCTTCAACACCTATATGACCACTTCCAGAGACTCTTGATGCATGTGGATGATCTTATGTGATCATTAAACCATTCTTAGATAGAAAGATATCATGGCCAAATAGTAATATTGGTCTTGCAGACCAATCTCATGACCTCACTATACACAGACCTCACTGAGCTAGACAAGTCAACTTGTGAGCAACTTTTTGCTATATACAATGATCTCCAAAACTTCTATCCAACATGAACATGTCTTACAAGTCTTGAACAACGTCTCCATGCACTTGGATTCATCCCTATTCCATGATAACACATCCCTAATCATCTTCTCACTTTTGCCTAGGTTTCTCACTATTTGCACCATTAGGCCTGTTAATGGCAATTTGTCTTGGATGAGTGATTTAGCACATATAAGGGCTAGAACTTGTCCAGAAACGACCATGGACATCAAATACAAGTCTCAACCTTCTCCATCTAATGATTTGCATACTTTGACTTGGTCAACTCTGACTGCTACACCAAATCTTCAAGAAACAATGCCTTTTCTATATGGTCCACTCACTCACCTAAAGACTCAATCACCCCTAGAGATGCCTAGGAGAGTTGATTTGAAAGATCCCTGATGGATCCCTTCGGCTGATCTGCTGTAATTTTGTATTTTTAAATTGGGTTTTCTTATTTATGAATGTTTTCTTTCTGAAATAGATGGAAGTTGCAGAAGGGTTTGATTGTTTTTGTGTTTTGATGATTTTGCAGCAAGTAAATAATGAAGTACAAGAACATAAATAACTTATGAAATTAAATACGAAATACAGCGAAAACAAATTGCTTATGGGCAGAATTCTGGATATTGAATCAAATAGGGAGCCAGATACAGATTTTCAATAATTCAGGGAGATTACAATTACAAATAGACCCAACTTGAAACGCTGAAGGGGAATTACACACCAGACAAAGGCCGCGACAAGATTCCAACCCTTTTAATGCGCTACCGTGAAAAGGAAGATGGCTGCCAGGTACAGCCGTACAGCTGCAAGGGCTGCCAGGTACAGCCGTACTACTGCAAAACCCTCTCAATCTAAAATAACCCTCGAATGCCTGCTGAACCCTGTCACAATCCCTGTGCCTACCAGAAAGAATACTGAGTAATCTCCAGATACTACTGAACAATCAACAACCATTGAATTGGGGCCTGCGTCTCAAACAGGTAAGCACTGGGGTTTGGCGTCCCAAATGCTGAAAGCTCTCCCAGAGCCAAAGCGCAAATCCCAAGATAAAAATTGTTAAGAATGAATCATAATCTTGTTTTGACCTCCTTATAACCCTTTCCAATTAACTCGAACCCTAAAAGCAAACCCATGTGGCGTTTAAATTATAACATGTTATATTTCCCTTTTTAAGTGGTCAAGTACATAGAAATTGACCCTTTTTCCACATAAAGAGAGATCCGTCCACCGAAAGGATCTGAGTCAAGAGAGAAATATTTAGAAAAGTCCAAGACCTTTCCAACGAGCTATTACACCATGGGATACGCATCCAGATGAGGCCAAAAACCCTTTATTACACCAAAATGGCTATAAACTTATCCTTATTTAAATAAAAGACGAAAACTTAGGAAATATTAAAAATATAACCCAAGTAGCGACAAAATGTACCAATGACTCCAAAAACCAGAAAGTCACCCTGCCACCTATCTGTAACTGAAGTCGGAAATCAAAGATTCACTGGCAGTCTCATCCCTAAAATCTAGGGATGCTCCTAGAAACTAAGAAACAAACCCTAATCCTCTGAAACTGAACTCAAGGAATGATCTCATGGAGACCCACCCCTGGGTATGATCATATCCTCCTAAAAAGGAGGGGTAACCCCCATAATTTTAGGAACTGCCTCCTAAAAAATAGGAACGTCTCCAAACTGATCAGCGACGGCCAGAACACCAAGTCCCCAACACTGTATAGCCATACTGGGTCTCTATCCAACAATGTCAACCTACAAGACCCCATAATACGCTGACTCACATGTCTCTGCTAGACCGAGCTAAAGAGGGGACATGCTAGTCCTCCCCTCTCGGAGATGCTTGCCCACAAGCAACTATAAAGCTGGATGTTGTAAAATGCTCTCCCCCTTCCAAGTGGCATCCTCTATGGGAAGATCTCTCCAAGTACCATATATTCTCGAAACACCCTGCTTCTCAACCACCGTTCCCTTACCTCAAGAATCTCATCAGGAACCAAAATCAATGTACCTTCCTCATCCATGGGAGGCAACTCGGGTGAAACTGTAATATGCTGTCCAAGGGCTTTTTTCAGGCAAGATACATGGAATACATTATGTATTTTACTACCAGGTGGTAACTCAACCTCATAAGCAACCTCTCCCACTCCCCTGAGTACCCTGTACGGACCATAAAAACGTGGTTTGAGCTTCTCAGATCCCCCCTTTTAAGGGTGCTCTGCCGATATGGTTGTAAGTGCAGAAATACCATATCATCCACCTCAAATGCTCTCTCAATCCTGTGCCGGTCAGCGTATACCTTTTGCTGATTCTGAGCCTGTTGTAAATTCTCCCTGAGAGATCTCATGACATCATGGTTCCCCTGTAACCAATCCTGGGCCAAGGGAACTCTACTGTCACTAAATGCCAAATCAATGAAAGATAATGCCTCATATCCGTAAAGAGCTCTGAAAGGTGTCATGCCAATGGACATATGATGCATGGTATTATAACAATACTCGCCCAAATACAACCAGCGTACCCAAGTTTTTTGCTGCCCCGACACATAGTTACGCAAATATCCCTCAACCCACTTGTTGACTATCTCGGTCTGCCCATCAGTTTGAGGGTGGTAACTCGTACTCGGAGTCAACACAGTACATGTTAGCCTGAAAAGTTCCTGCCAGAAGGAACTCATGAATTGGCTGTCCCTGTCACTCACTATGGTCTTGGGAAGACCATGGAGTCTAAACACCTCTCTGAAAAATAACTCAGCGACCTGAGATGCTGAAAAATCCGTGGTAATGGAAAAGAAGTGGGCATATTTTGTTAGCCTATCCACCACCACATAAATACAATTCTTCCCCTGCACCCGCAGAAGCCCTGTAATGAAATCCATAGAAATTCCAGACCACTTCTGTTCCAGTATTGGCAAGGGCTGCAACAATCCAGCAGGGTAAGTATGCTCCGACTTGTTCTGTTGACAAGTCATACACTCGCGGACATGCCGCAAAACATCATCTTTGAGACCCTTCCACGAGAATCTCTCTCGAACCGCCCTGTAAGTCTTAACATACCCTGGATGTCCTGCCATAGGAGTATCATGGGAAGCATGCAAAATTTGTTCCTTCAATCGTGAACCCGGAACAAGATAAATCCTGCTCTTGTAGTAGATAATATCATCTACTACGCTATATCTGTCGTCCACTATCACACCCTCCATGATCTCACAAGCATGCTGATTTTTGGAGTACTCAACTAAAAGTTGAGCTTTCCAATCTGATGAAATCTGGCTCAATGAACATAGGGCAGCCAATGAGGGTTTCCTAGAAAGTGCATCAGCGACAGTGTTATTCTTCCCCTTTATGAATTCGATATCGAAATCATAAGCCTGAATCTTGCTCACCCATTTTTGATGTCGATCATTGAGCTCTGTTTGATCTAGGAAATATTTCAAACTGTTGTGGTCAGTCCTTACCACAAATTTGCTGCCAACAAGATACTGTTGAACTTGGCTAGAGCATGCATAATAGCCAACATCTCTTTATCGTAGGTAGAGTACAACCTCTCATTATTTTGCAACTTCCTGCTCTCATAGGCAATGGGGTGTCTGTTCTGCATCAACACGGCTCCTATACCCAAGCCTAAAGCATCACACTCTAAGACAAATGGCTACGAGAAATCCAGTAATGCCAAAACTGGACAAGTGCTCATAACCTCCTTGAGTCTATCAAAGACTCCCTGTGCTTGGTCTGTCCATCTGAATGCCCCTTTCTTTGTGAGATCTGTCAAAGGTGCGGCCAACTGAGAGAATCGTTTCACAAATCTTCTATAATAAGCACACAAACCAAGGAACCCATGCAGCTCATTAATGTTCTGAGGGCTGGGCCAATTCCGAATTGCCTGAATCTTCTCCTCATGCACCTTCACCCCATCAGCGTTGATCACATGGCCCAAATATAAAACCTCCCTAAGTCCAAACTCACATTTGGATAGCTTAGCAAATAGAGACTGGCTCTCCATTATGCTAAGTACCTCCTCAACATGTCTGAGATGGTACTCCCAAGTACAGCTGTAAATCAATATGTCGTCAAAGAACACTAGAACCGACTTCCTCAACTGCTTGTTGAAGATATGGTTCATACAAGACTGGAAAGTAGCTGGTGCATTGGTAAGGCCAAAGGGCATTACCAGAAACTCATAGTGCCCATAGTGACAACAAAAGGCAGTCTTGTGTACATCTTCTGCTCGTACACGTATCTCGATGGTAACCTGAACAAAGATCAATCTTTGAGAAGTAGATAGCTCCATGAAGCTCATCCAACAACTCATCAATGCGTGGAATAGGATATCTGTTCTTGATTGTCTTCTTGTTCACTCTGTAATCTATACACATCCGTAGAGTCTCATCCTTCTTAACAAGTACTACAGAAGAAGCAAATGGGCTAGAACTAGGCCGAATGAAACCCATATCCAACAACTCATGAATAGTCTTCTCAATTTCATCCTTATAGGCCATGGGATGATGATATGGGGTAGTAATTACTGGCTTTGCTCCATCCTCCAACTCTATGCCATGCTCAAAACCTCTATCGGGAGGTACTCCTAAAGGTATGTCACCAAAGACTTTCCCATGACAGTCCATCACTGACTGAATATCAACATGAAATACCCGGTTATCCTACCTGAGGTGTAGGTGTTTTGGACTTAACCAAACAATGTGTAGCCCAAATCACATCATTATGTCTAATAATAGTCTCTATCCTGCAAGACGACACCTCCTTAGGTCCACCATCTGACGCTGCCCTCAAGATAGTCTTCTTTCCCCTAGAAAGGAACTCTAACTGCATACGGTGGTGATCAATAATGTAACGCCCAATACCCTGCAACCACTGCATGCCCAATACCACATCATAATCCTCTAAGGGAAGCACATAAAAATCATCGGTCAGAGTATAATCCCCCATCTGAATGCTAAGCTGTGGAATCCGTTTGGTACACCCCAAAACTGCACCATCTGCCACCTTTACTCCAAAACCACAAAACTCCTCATACTGTAAACCACGCCTCCACTAACTTCTGGTCAATAAAGTTATGCGTAGCACCTGTGTCTACCAAGCTCATGACCCGCTCGCCCTGAAGTGTACCTTTCAACCGAAAGGCATGAAATTTAGGATAACTAGAAAGGGTAGCCATAGTTATTTTAGCTGACGCCATGGGCTCAGGGGTATCTAACTCCAACTATGTCTGTACTTGCTCAACATCCTCCATGCTATCTTCAATATCAGTGTCGGGTACCTCCTCATCCCCTAACTCAGATGTCACCTCAATCAAATGAACCTTTCCTTTACCCATACAACGGTGTCCGGGTTCCCAAGGTTCTTTGCAAGAAAAGCATAACTTTTTCCTTCTCAATTCGTTCCTCGTCTCCTGATTCATCCAAGGGGTTCTAGAAGATGACCCTCCTTTATTCTGCTGGTGCATTGACCTTCTGTGCAGGCCGAGAGTCCCTGAATGATTTCTTATCTGCCTGATAAGAAATGGGAACGGTATCCAGTCTTAGTGTCACATCAATGGCCTCCTTAAGAGTGGCTGGTTGGAAAGCACGTACTATACCCTTAAGTCTATCTTGTAATCCCTCAATGAATAACATCACACTCCGTCTCTGGGGCATATCAGGTACCATAACCGCAATACGCTGGAACTCATTAATATAAGCTTCTGCGTGACAGTCTATCTAAGATGAGCCAGCTCTCTATAGTAGAGCTCTGTGTCCTTACGATCAAACCGTGTAATGAGTCGCTCAGTGAACTCAGCATAGGAACGTACCAAGGCATGATCCTGGGTGACCAATTCATGGTGCCACCAATCATATGCAATTCCCTCTAAATGCAACACAACAAACTGAATAGCCTCACGCTCAGGCATGGGCCGCAATGATAGATATATGTCCAACTTGTGCACCCAGGCTCGTGCACTCATATCACCCGAGCCATCATATGTAGCCAATGTGATCTTCTCAGTAGCTCTATTGAGTTCATAGTTCTGTCGCTGGGGTGGTCTATGACCACGATCTCTCTCTGAATCTAGCTGTATCTCTATGCTGCGCACAATACTGGGGAAGAGGGAAAACATCCCTGAACTCTGGGGGTAAAGCTCTCCACTCCGCTGTGGCTGCCAAAACGGACTCCTAGAACCCAATCTCTGGTGGCTCCACCTATGTTGGCTGTTCACCTGGTACAAACTGCGGAAGCAATGGTCTATTCGGAGTAGGTGTACGATGGCGATTCTGCCTAGAGGAATGAAGGGAGCTCCCAACTGAAGAATGGGATTGATGGCTATGCTGACTACCTGCTATTGAAACTGATCTACTCCACCTGCCTCTGTGTCTATCCATCTCCAACCACTCCAAGGTATCCTATAATCGGTTTAAAGCTTGAAAAATCCTGGGCTGAGTAGTGATGAGAGTCCTCACCATCTCTCTCTCTTCCTCATCCTGATTTCTCCGAGCATCCACCTGTTCTTCTGCCATAATAGGTTCCTGTTCTGTTCCAAACTCCCGCTCGTACTGAGCTCCTCTGCGTGTATAATATCTATGTATTTCAACTCTTCTCGGATGCATAGAAAACAATTCTCTGAACCCCACAGGCTGGCAGGTCAAGAGCTCTGATACCACTGAAAGATATGGATCCCTTCGGCTGATCTGTTGTAATTTTGTATTTTTAAATTGGGTTTTCCTGTTTATAAATGTTTTCTTTCCGAAATAGACGGAAGCTGCAGAAGGGTTTGATTGTTTTTGTGTTTTGATAATTTTGCAGCAAGTAAATAATGAAGTACAAGAACATAAATAACTTCTGAAATTAAATACCAAATACAGCCAAAACAAATTGCTTATGGGCAGAATTTTGGATATTAAATCAAATAGGGAACCAGATACAGAATTTCAATAATTCAGGGAGATTACAATTACAAATAGATGCAACCTGAAATACTGAAGAGGAATTACACACCAGAAGAAGGCTGCGACCAGATTCCAACCCTTTTAATGCGTTGTCGTGGAAAGGAAGCTGGCTCCCAGGTACAGCCGTACAGCGGCAAGGGCTGCCAGGTACAGTCGGTACTACGGCAAAACCCTCTCAATCTAAAATAAACCCTCGAATGCCTGCTGAACCCTGTCACAATCCCTGCGCCTGCCAGAAGGAATACTGAGTAATCTCCAAATACTACTGAACAATCAACAACCATTGAATTGGGGGCTACGTCCCAAACAGGCAAACACTGGGTTTTGGCGTCCCAAATGTTGGAAGCTCTTCCAGAGCCAAAGCGCAAATCCCAAGATAAAAATTGTTAAGAATGAATCATAATCTTGTTTTGACCTCCTTATAACCCTTTCCAATTAGCTCGAACCCTAAAAGCAAACCCATGTGGCGTTTAAATTATAACATGTTATATTTCCCTTTTTAAGTGGTCAAGTACATAGAAATTGACCCTTTTTCCACATAAAGAGAGATCCGTCCACCGAAAGGATCTGAGTCAAAAGAGAAATATTTAGAAAAGTCCAAGACCTTTCCAACGAGCTATTACACCATGGGATACGCATCCAGATGAGGCCAAAAATCCTTTATTACACCAAAATGGCTATAAAATTAGCCTTATTTAAATAAAAGACGGAAACTTAGGAAATATTAAAAATATAACCCAAGTAGCGACAAAATGTACCAATGACTCCAGAAACCAGAAAGTCACCCTACCACCTGTCTGTGACTGAAGTCGGAAATCAAGGATTCACTGGCAGTCTCATCCCTAAAATCTAGGAATGCTCCTAGAAACTAGGAAACAAACCCTAATCCTCTGAAACTGAACTCAATGAATGATCTCATGGAGACCCACCCCTGGGTATGATCATATCCTCCTAAAAAGTAGGGGTAACGCCCATAATTTTAGGAACTGCCTCCTAAAAAATAGGAACATCTCCAAACTGATCAACGACAGCCAAAACACCAAGTCCCTAACACAGTATAGCCATACTGGGTCTCTATCCAACAATGTCAACCTACAAGACCCCATAATAAGCTGACTCACATGTCTCTGTTAGACCGAGCTAAAGAGGGGACATGAGATGATTACAACCTCTAATCACTAAACTAACCATACCAATCCATTCTAAGCACTTTAGAACAAAATTTATATTGGGTCACTATTAGGGTTCTTTGAGGGTTTAAACCATCTTCCACTGTTAGAAATCGTTCATAAAGCTTAACCCCTCATTCCAAAAACTAATGCCTGGAACTTTGAGCTAGGACCCTTCCCCATCTACAATGAATAGCTTAGGTTCTCATGCAGAGGTTACACGTGCCAATGAACACGTGAAAGTCCTCTGGTTAAGAACCCTTCATTATGTGTACTCGAGAGACCTCAAAAACACTTTTCATGCCTTTTCTTGCAAACTATGACCATAAACTGCATGAATATACTTTAAACAACATACCTCACCTCTGACAATGCTCACATGAGCTCAAGCACCTTGAAATCTGATCATGACCACTCATTAGGTCACACTCTTTTTGTTTGCTTAGACCTTGACCCGCAAATCACATTAGGCCTTGAAACTGACCATGCCTCTTTCAATGTGCTCTCCACCTCACTCACAAACTCAAGAAACCTCTCTCATGCTCAAACACAGCGATACATCCTTCACATGCCTTGACAACAAACCATTATACCTCATTAGGCCAGGCAGGGTCTAGTAATGGTCTAGTTGCAGACTTGATCTGTAGGTCCTACCCCTGTAGGCTCACCCTGAGACTCTCATGAGTGCTCCAATGCCTCACATACATGTCCAAACAACATCATATAGTCTCTTATGCCGCTATGTATCCATCTCCCCAAGCCACCATGCTCAAACCTTTTCACTAGGACTTTACATGCCATGACTAGTGTCATGACTAGGCTTCTCAAGCACTTGAAACTTGACAACTGACCTTGAAACACTCGATGCTTCTTACACCTTGCTCACATGCCTTTCGTGCTCCTCAAACGACATCATAACTCCGCACATACCTCTTCATGCTCATCATGCACATTCTCATGATATGACTATGCTTGTTATGACTAAGCTTCTCAAGACACCTTGTACTCAAGGACTAGTACTCAAACATGCTTACCTCAATGATGTTATCAAACAAGAACATTCATCAGACAACATTCTCACACCATTGAAACAACTTTGACAACAACCAACAAAAGAATCATTGGTTGCCTTCAAATTCTCTCTCAACAGAAGAAACATTAGGTTCCCTTCAAATTCTCTCTCAACAGAAATATGAGGTTGCCTTCAAATTCTCTCACGTCACATGGCTTCCTTGTCATATCAAGCACACAATCTCACACCTCAACAAACCACTCACCATGCATCTTGACATCAATGGCATCAACCTTGACATCAATGACAACACTTCTCAACACACCCTTGACTAGTTGCATCATATTTTTTATTTTTATCTTACACCTATGTCATTATTAACATGATCGATTATTTACTAACAATAATTTGGGTGCTTGTTATATTCACTTTATCTTGGTTTCTCAAATACACAATGGATTATCAATATGCAACCCCAGATGATGTTCATCATTTGGATTTCTTCTTCTATAACAATCCTTTATTTTCAGCTAACAAACTTAAAATACATAAGGCTAAAATGACTAATGTGCAATCTTAAGCCTTAATCAACCTTGTTTCTAAGATACAAGCACCGTTAGGACAAATCTTTGTAAAATCTAGCATGACTTGGGAACAAGAATAGTCATACATTCAGAATACCATAAAGCCTACTCCACATCCTATTGATGGACTCATTCTGGGTATTGAGACTAATAATTTTAATATAGAAAAAGAAAATGAAGTTAATGACAAAGAATTTAGAAACTCACTCCATAGTAGAATTTTAGTGGAGTGTCTGATGAATTTGCTAGATTCATGTGGGTCTGGATTAATGGGCTGCCCTGTAGACATCCAGTTCCTAACACCATTTGTGTTAAAATTGTCAATCTTACTCGAATTGCACTCAAATGCACATTTTAGGTCAAAATCCATAGAACGCCCTAAATGGTTCGAACTTGTCCCTTACAAGTGCCAATTTAGGTCAAAGTATCTGTAAATAGGGCAATGCATTTTATGGGCTAGCTAACTTTGATCAGATCATTTCGAATCAAAATGACAATTTCGCCATTTAGTGCTCTGGATCACTCTTTTCTTCTAATTCATCGGTACATGTCATGTACCTTTGTTATTTGTTGTTGGCAACACCTTAAATGAGAATACAGTTCCAACACACCTAGTGTCACCTTCTAATTCTTCTTGAGTCAAATTACAACCTAGTAATATGACTTTCTGACCATTTTGATTAATTAAGGACCAATTTTCAAATAATTGCACAAATGTTGATTAACCTTGTTTAAGGCTAATTAATCCAAATAAAGAGCTTAAATGGATTTTCCATGAGAGTTGTTGAATATTTTTTTTTGAAATTTGATTTTTATTATCTGCATCACCTAGTGACATCATCTATGGGGTGGCATCCATCAAGCCATAAGTGCATAAAATATCAAGATTATGGGTCACCCATGCCTAGTTAATGCCTCCCATGCCTCCCGTGCCTATTTAATGCTTATTTATCTTGAGGATAATCATGGATTTAATTTCAAATATTATGATTATCCTCAACCACACATCTTCATTTCAAGATGGACGGTTCAGGTTGATCCTGACCAATCTCAAAAATCTATAAATAGAGAGGCCATGAACATCATTTTTAAGCTATTTTGGTGCAAGGTTATTATGCTCAAATATCTTCAAAGCTTGAATATTGCAAAGTTATAATGCTAAATTGTTTCCACAAAGCTTCATTGATAGGCTAGTTTAGTGATTCCACATCAAGAGCCTAGGTTTTATGGAGTGTTCTTAAGGCATTGGAGGAGCTTACCACCATTGTTGACAAAGACAAGGATGCTTGATCAAGGGAGAACATGTTTTTGAGCCACATAGGTATGGTGAATCCATTTGGGAAGTTAATATGGTGATTGCTTTCTTTCATTTGTTTCTTGCTATCCTTTGTAATTCTCATAAGAATAGATAGGCTTGGTTAGTTTTTTATGCATGTTTCATTGTTTATGGACTAATGCTTGACTAACTTGCTTTGTAATCCTTTTTACATCTTGGCACGTCCGGTGGAAAAAGACGCATCCTACACCTAAAGGAGACCCTTTTGCAACCTTTAAAACTTATTTGAGCTTTTAAAACTCCTGCAAATTGGTTTTCTAATTTTATTTTGTTGTTTTTGGTTGCCACGGTTTTTACATAGTAATCGACGTCGGTAGAAATACCGACATCAGTTACTTGGCCTAACCGACATCGGTCAGCAGAACCGACGTCGGTCACTATGTTTTTTCCAAAAACACAAACCCGAGACTTACTTTTCCAAAGTTTCTTGTTTCAAATTCAAAAGGGCTTCAAAGCTAAAGGACATGCTAACAATTTCGTTGTAGGATCAAGTTTAAAAATTTGCTTAAAACGTGTTTAAATCACTTTTGCATGCTTAAAATTTGATTAATAACCTTGTTTTGGTGCTTAACAAAGAATTTTTAGATGTTTTTGATAAATGTTTTCAAAGTTTACAACTAAGACCAAGTGGTCAAATGAACACCACCAAACATTTCATTCGGGTTTAAAATTGAACACACTTGTTAATTCTTGTTTGTAATAATTGATTAGATTAATCTTGTTTGGCAAAAAGAGGTATGTTGCGTGTATGCTCTTCCATTTGTTCCTTATAGGAAACCCTTGGAATCAAAAGCGTCATTCCTATTGCAAGTAGCCTAGTCCAAGGCTTAGAAAGAATGTCGGCTAAAGCACTCCCCAAAAACTTGCTAAAGTTTGGGTGATCTTGAAAACGACCCTAAAGTCTTTCTATTTTATGTTTTTTTTTTTAATTTTCATGCAAACTTGGCTTGCAAGGGGGACTTCATCACCTCTCGCAAGTTCTTTAGGGAAGCTTTAACCTGAGGTTTCACCTCCCGACATTGACTTCATTTGACTCCTTTAGAGTTGCACACAAGATGTAGTGGCACTTTGGACATCGCACTACACTAAGCGAACAGCTAGATGTAGTGGTTGCATAAAGAACTAGACCTTTATGCAACAAGCCGAGTGATACAGACGCAAAATCCATGTTTTTATTTTGCATTGTTTGGCGTAAAAGCCATTGTGCAATTGATTCCCCTAGAACGTTCAAAACTTGATAGTTTAGTAGACCCCACTTTGCCATACCTTGTCAGTTTAGACTTAAGACGTTTGTTTTTTGTCATTAGCTTACTTAGTTTTGATTTGTGTCTAAACTGTTTGTTAACTCAATGAACTTAACCAAAACACATTGTCCTCAATTTTCTTGAGCAACGGAGGCGTTACGCTATCCAAATGGAAAATTCATTTTTTTCTTGTTCAATTTGTTATCAAAAGTTGTGTTATGACATCCACTTTGACGCAGTCATGCTGCCCAATTGAGTCTAGAACTTTTACCCAATTTGTTTAAATCCTTCATTTATAATTCACATTCGAAATTGAACCTTTCTGAGTTCTAAGGGTTGGTGTGTCCAAGTGGGTTCGCCATTTATGCACTAAGTTTGTTTTAACTTGGGTTCAATTTTCTATTTGGATTGAAGGTCGTTTATTAAGGCTCAAAATCACATTATCATCTTGGTGGACTCAAGTCATCTTGTGTATCGCTCACGCTTTGGGTCCTAGAACATATTTTATCCTACTAGAATCATGTGGCGACGTGTTGCCCATTTGGTCCTAGCTTTATACTTAGTGATTCGTGTATGTCTTTACATCTTGAGTTGCTTAGTTCATTTTGTCTTCTTCAAAATCCGGAGAGCTTTCCTCTAAACTTCTAGGGTCAACTTGTTGAAGTTGAAACTAGCTTTTGTAGTGTGGGTGTATCACAAAGATCTAGGCTTTGGTGTATTAGTTTTCACCTTGAGTCTTTGAGTTACCTTACTCTCTTCCAATCTATACGATTTCAACTTTACCAAAAGTTGAGTAATTTCAAGAACCAAATCTTCTAAATTGTGTGTGGTTTCAAACCACCCTCCCTTATAGTCTCATTAGTACCTTGGTTGTTTGTTTAAAGTAAGCCAAAACATACTTTGATTGGTTATCGAACATTGGTCCAAAGTTAGTCAAACACACAGAGCAACTCTTTTTAGACATGACTCAAAGATTCACTCGTAGTGGGGTCTCTTATGGCCTTAGTTATGAGGATGAGCAATTTTATGATGGTCAAGATAATCCCGTTGTTTTTAATGATATCCCGGCAACAGTAGGATTTGAAGATGATTACAATGAATATCAACCCCAAGAAGATCAAGATGAAACCCTTCTTAGATTGATAGAATCAGGTGCTAGACTACCTTCTGACTTTCCTACGGAACAATTGCAAACCTTGGTTAGAGAAGGAGAACGACGGCAAGAGCAAGCTTTTGCACAAATAGACATACCTTCTTTTAACAAAGGAAAACAAATACAAACAGAGTCAAAACCCACATTCAGATCTTCTAGCTAAGATCAAGATAATAAGTCAACGATATGCTGATCAACTTGTCACAGACTTAATTGACTCCCTAGTTGCCACTTCAATTCACAATAATGCTTCCAAAGAACACAAAGATATGGTGGACAGTACGCAAAAAATATTGGATGAGAACATTACCATAGTGGATGAAGGTAATCTAAATGAACAGTTAAAGTCACAAGAGACCTTACAAGGTGTTTCATTTGATATGGAACACACATTCTTCAATCATCAAGAACCTCTTGTTACTTTACAAACTCAAAAACCCAAACATTCAGTTCGAATTGAGGAAATCCCTCAAACAAACCAAAGATTGGTAAATAAACATAAAAAATTTCAAAATCAACAAAATGTGAAACAACCAAATTCAGGGAATGTTTTACAATCCAAGAATCAACAAACTATATTCTCAACTCAAACAGCAAATCAGAACCAAATCATGGATCGAAAGGTATATGCTCCCTATAGATCCATACAAAATCAAGGGCACATTCCACCCCAACAGAAACAAAACCAGGGGCACATTCCACCCCAACATCATATTATCCAATCCACAAATGCACCAAACATGCAAAAATGGAATTCTCTGAAGGAAATTATCCAAAGATTGGAGACAAACAATAGAGTCAAAAAGTACAAATTCGATGAGATATGCCCCTATCCATTTGACTTATCTATTCTCCAAAACCCCTTTCCACCTCACTTTGAGGCACCCAAATTTGACAAATACAAAGGGAAAGATCCACGCGAACACATACAAGCATTCTTTGTCTTGTGTCAAAAGGTTGCTTATAGTAGCGAGTACTTACTACGATTGTTTTCGCGAAGTTTAGTGGGACAAGGTCTTGATTGGCTACTTAAACTATCCAAGGGATCAGTTGCAGATTGGAACGACTTATCGAAAAAGTTTGTTAACCATTTCTCATACAACATAGAACATGAATTGACAGTTGTTGACTTATGCAAAGCTAAGCAGCGTGATGGTGAAAGTTTTGCTACATATCTACAAAGCTGGAGAGCATTGGCGGGCCGCTTTCAACACAATTTACCAAACAAATAGTTGGCTAATATCTTTGCACAGAATTTGCATCCCGAAGTTGCGCATAATTTACGGTTAGCTTGTGCTAACTCATTTGAAGAAATTATAGACAAAGGAGTGCAAATTTAGAAGGCTCTTATTGCTAGGGGCCTTGTTAAGATCTTTGCACAAGGACAAGCGTCTAATTAGACTAAATCACCGGCTCCTCAAACAATTACGCAGGATAAGTCTAAGGGCTTTCACAAAAATAAGAACATGGTTGGAAATGGGGTGACAAAAACAAGACATGTACAAATGGTACAGACTATGCCTCCTCCAAATGTACAATTAACTCCCTCAAATCCACTACCTACTTTACAAAGACCTCCACGAAGAACGTTTCATAACAATTTTAGAGTCTTTAGCAAGTTAGGAGAATCGGTTGAAGCAATATTACAAAAGTTCATTGCAGCTAACTTAATTATATGGCCAGTATCAAGGCCATTTCCTCTAGATAAGCCAAAACTAGACTGGTACAAAGAGAACGAATGGTGTAGCTTTCATCGTGTTGCTGGGCACGGTGCATACCGTTGCGTTCAATTGCGACATATTATTGAGGACTTTATTGAAAATGGTGAGCTGGAAATTAAGTTGGCCCCTAATCAGGATATGGGAATCTGCAAAGACCCCTTTCCTCGACATGATCCACCACCACCAAGAAACAATCAAAATGGTCACAATCAAGGACAGAGGCAGAATCAAAACCAACAACTCAATAGACCCAATACTGTGCCAAAGCCGAATACTGTCCCAACAAAGACTAAACTAGTTCAATCCACAATTCGAAGGCCTTATAGTATAATGGACCAATTACATAAAACCCCTGCGCAAATTTCCATAGTATAACTCTTGCAGACATCTGATGTCCATAAAACCATCTTCAACAAACTTTTACAAGAGTCTATTGTGCCTAACGATATAAACCTTGATCAATTCCAGAACCTAATTCGACATTTGTCTTCGTTTCGACAAATCACGTTTGATCAAAAGGACATGTCCACCCTTGGCCCGAACGACAATGACCCACTATGCATTGAGATAATCATTGCGGATCATAAGATCAAGCGGGTTCTTATAGATAGTGGTTCAGGGCTGAACATCATATCTCTTAAATTGATACGACGATTGGGTTACATGGACAGAGACATTCAACCAGAGACTATTACAATCAAGGCTTACAACAACGCCAAGAGGGAGTCATCCAATACAATTTGGATGCCACTCATGGTTGGGGCTATTTCTCATCACACATTATTCCATATTGTGGATATTGAGCTTCCTTATAACATACTTCTTGGTCATCCTTGGACCCATGAAGTACAGACAGTTCCATCTACTCTTCACCAATGCCTTAAGTTTCCCCATGATGGGATCGAGGTTACTATTCCCGTTGATCAGCAGCCATACCAATATTGCAAACATCTCTAAGTAGAGTTTCAAAATTATAACTATTGCCCAGGTTTTGAATTCATTGCAAAGAACAAAGCCATCATTTCTCATCCATCTCCATCTAATTATATAGACCCTAGTGATCTAGCCTCCACTTCAACTGATCCATTTCCTACAGCTCTGGCCAAGCAGGTGATTATTCAAGATGCAGGCATTTCCATGTATCATCTGAAGGATGTCCTCCATATTGCAAAGTTACCAAAATCCCCTAAAACATTTGATAAGCCTAAAACTTCCTAGACTCCTAACAAACCCGATCAGATTTGGCAACCAAAGAAGAAGCAACCAAAACCTCCTGTTGTTTTTTTACCTGCAATTGCATAAAAGAAAGATCGAGAGGCTTTTACCGAGGGAGATTGGTTATATTCTGAGGGCCTTGCAGATTGTTTTCAGAATTCAAAGTATCCTATCCCTAACAGGATAATGGATCATCTTGACTATACAGGGAAAGGCCTTGGCCCCCAAGCGCAGGGAATTTTAGAGCCCTTATCAGCTGGAGTTGTCAATGGGAATCATGGTCTCGGATTTAAACCACCAGAGGATGACCTCATAACATTCGGTAGCAATTCTCCGGAAGTGACTAGTAACGAGACTCCTAGCAGCGACGCAACATCCCATTATAGCCTTTTTGATGAGCTTGTTGATTCAGATTTGTTTGATTCAATTGCCATATTGACCATAACACCTATTGGAGCTTCCCATCCTAAAGCAAAAACCCATCTTAGTGGTGCTTCCCTTCGTGAAGCAGGACATTTAATCTTTACCATTGATGCTTCCCGTCCTGAAGCAAACCCTCACTGTAAACTATGCCTTTGCTATCCTGAACTCATAGATTGGGATCAGTAGAATTCGGTCATATGTCTCGATGAGTTTCAAAATGAAGAATCAATTGCAGAATACATGGGCCTACGAGATGCATTCCCCATTGGTGATCATAAACAGGGTTTTGATTTGCATTGAATTCTTCTTCCTACTTTGGAGAGCAGGCAAACTTTCTTGGTCATAATAAAGAACAAACATCGATATTTTTAGGTGAAAACCTCTTTGAGGCACTTGTTGATCAGGGAAAAAGTAAAGAAAAAGACAAGCCTTCGAGTGAAAACCTATTTCAGGTGCTCTCAGACGGGAAAGTTTGCTCATCCCCTCAGGTCGTAGAAAGTCCATCTAGCCCAAGTTCCATAGCTAGTAAAAACATCTCTTCAAAACAACAAATATTTGAGCGTCTTGCTCTTGAGTTTTCAGAGGTCTTTGGCAATTGGCCTTTACCTGAGAAGGCAGATTATGATTCTTCATATTATCCAGATCTTTGGGAGGAACAAAAAGAAGATATAGCAGAAGAAGATGATCACGACCATACATTGCCTACAATTCTAGAAGATAGATCCACACTCCTTATGGAGAGCACAACAGAAGTGAATTTGGGAACCCATGAGGATCCCAAAAATGTTTATTTTGGAGTTTCCCTTACTGAAGCAGAACGTAAACATATTATATCCATTCTTAAGGATTATATAGACATCTTTGCATAGGCATATTTTGACATGCCAGGCCTGGATCCAGATTTAGTTGTGCATTGTCTAGTTGTTCAATCTGATGCTAAACCAGTTAAGCAAAAGTTAAGAAAGATGCATCTGCGCATCGCCCTTTTGGTTAAGGCCGAGTTGGAGAAGTTGCTAGGAGCCAATTTTATCAAACCACTAGACTACTCTAAATGGATTTCTAACATAGTGCCAATAAGTAAAAAGACCCCAGACATACGTGTTTGTACTAATTTTCGTGATATCAACAAGGCATGTCCCAAAGATGATTTTCCTCTGCCCAACATCGACATGGTTGTCGACTCAACTGCTGGGTACGAGATGTGATCCTTAATGGATGGATTTTTCAATTACAATCAGATCAAGATAGCCCCTGAAGATAAGCATAAGACCGCGTTCACCACTCCGTTAGGGACATTTTGTTACCAAGTCATGCCATTTGGTTTGAAGAATGTTGGAGCCACATATCAACGTGCAATGACTGTCATCTTCCATGACATGATGCATGACATTGTCGAGGACTATGTTGATGATATACTAGCAAAATCAAGAACAAGAGCTGGACACCCTGACATCCTACGAAGAATATTTGAGAGGCTTCGTGCATATAAAGTCCGCTTGAATCCGAAGAAATGTGTCTTTGGAGTCACATCGAGAAAATTGCTAGGGTTCATTATATCACAATGAGGGATTGAAGTCGACCCTGCGAAGGTCACTGCTATTATGGAAATGCCTCCACCCAACAATCTTAAACAGTTGCGCGGTCTACAAGGCAAGATCCAGTCTATATGCAGGTTCATTTCTCAATTGGCAGATAAGTGCCACCCATTTACCCATCTCTTAAAGAAAGGGTGACATTTCAGTGAGATGAAGATTGTCAGATAGCATTTGCAAAGCTTAAAACATACTTGGCCAATCCATCGGTCTTATGTCCTCCAACACAAGGAAAGCCACTGCTTATTTACATATCGGACACGAAATATGCACTGGGAGCACTTTTGGCTCAGCATGATGATCATGGTAAGGAACACACGGTTTACTATTTAAGCCGCACATTGGTCGACTATGAACATAATTATATGCCTATTGAGAAGGCATGTTTAGCTATGGTGTTCACCACTCAAAAGTTGCGACATTATATGCTAAATAAAAAAAACTTTGTTATCGCCAACGTAGATCCTCTCAAGTTCCTTTTATCTAAAGCAATTCTCCAAGGACGCATGGCTAAATGGATTATGCTCCTCAACGAGTTTGATATTGAATACCAGAATCAGAAGGCAATCAAAGGGCAGATTCTTGCGAACCAACTTGCAAAGCTCCTATTACACCCACTCAACCTCTCAACTTTGACCTTCCAGATGATTCTATCATGACGATTGAACAAGCATCACAAGAGCCTGGGCAGTGGACACTCTATTTTGATGGATCCTTCACATCCTGAGGATCTGGAGCTGGCATATTGTTGATAACACCACAAGGGGATTTGATCCCTAAAACCTTCCATATACAATTTCAGTGTACAAACAATATGGCCAAATATGAGGCATTGGTTGCAGGGCTCCGTCTTGCCATACAATGGGATATTCAAAGCTTAAAGGTCTATGGAGATTCACAGGTAATCATAAATCAAACAACTGATCAATATCAAACAAGAGATGATAAGCTTGTCCCTTACAAGCAAATTGTTGATAACCTTAAAGGACATTTTAAATCTTTGCAATTTGAGCAAGTTCCACGAGTCAACAATAGGTCTGCCAATGCCATGGCAACAATTGGTTCCATGATTCAAATCCATGACAGTGCTAAAGAGTATCAGTTCCTAATTGAAAATCTTCTTCAACCAACACATATTTTATCAGATTCAGAGAGGATATGCACCATTGTTGATCCTAATCTCTCACCTGAGCTACCATGGTACCAAGATTTTTATAACTATTTCTATAGCCATGTCTTTCCTGCCAACCTTTCCAATAACCAACCAAAAAAATTCTTCATCGCCTAACACGTTATATCCTCCTTGGAAACACGCTTTGATGGAACGCTTCTTCGTTGTTTATCTTTGGGAGAATCCAAGCTAGCACTAAAGGAGGTTCATAAAGGAATGTGTGGGGCCCATACCAATGGTGTAGTCCTAGCAAAAAAACTTCTCAGAACAGGCTATTATTGGCCCAAAATGGAGACAGATGTTTGTAATTATGTAAAGAAGTGTGTTCCTTGTTAGTAGCATGGCAACTTGATACATGCACCTTCCTTAGCATTGCAGCCAATTACAATACCATGGCCGTTCTCAACATGGGGTCTTGATCTCATTGGGAAAATTAACCCAACATCTTCAAATGGCCATAAGCACATTTTGACTGCAACCGAGTACTTTACCAAATGGATTGAGGCCATTCCTCTCACTTATGTTACCGAGAAACAAATAGCCAAATTCATTCATTACCATATCATCTTTCGATATGGCATCCTAGCCCGTCTTATATCCAATAATGGCGGCTCCTTTGTAAACCAAGATGTGAAAGCTCTTTGTGCAAAATTCAAGATCAAGCACAAGAAATCCACTCCATATAACCCGCAAGGCAACGGACAAGTTGGGGCATCAAATAAAACCATTCTAGCCATCTTAAAAAAGATTGTCAATGATGTTGGCCGTAATTAGCACTTGCAACTCTTTCCTGCCCTCTGAGCTTATAGAACCAATCATCGCACCCCAACTGTAGCTACTCCGTACTCCCTTGTTTTTGGCACTGAAGCTATCATCTTAGTCGAGATTGAGATCCCATCATTAAGAATATCACTGGAGCACACTGAAGATGATGAAGACTATAGAACCTCACCGCTGCAAGAACTAGAACTTCTTGATGGTAAGCATTTGGCTGTCCTAGAAAACTTGCAGACCTATCTAAACAGATTGTGGAGAAGCTACAACAAACGCATTCTCGCTTGTGAATTTGAGATTGGTGACTTAGTTTTGAAAGAGAACCAAAAGAACACGAATGTTGAACCCAAAAAGAAAGGCAAGTTTTAGCCTAATTGGTTAGGACCATACATTGTCACAACAAACTATGGATCAAGAGCATATCAATTGGCTAAACCTAATGGTGAAGAACTTTTAGAGCCCATGAACATCATACACCTTAAGAGGTTCTATGCATGAACAATTTTGAACCATTATTACTAAGACCCCTGACTTGGGGGCAACTTGTGCTGTCGTAATTTTATCTCACCCTTTTATCTTACCTTGACCGCATTTTAGACTACCCTAGTCCACTTTTCATGAATCCCGAAGGTAAAGGCTTTGAACTATTGGCACTCTGAATACATTCTTCATCCCATCCTGGATTGCTCTCTTCAAAGATGCATATTCTTTGTTATGTCTAAGGACATGTTATAAACTTGAACATTTTTTGTCCCTTGACCAATTATGATCTCGATTATGTCTCATAAGCATTAAAAACATCTTCAACGGCGGTTCTCCAAAGCAGTTCAGGCAGGACAATCTTGGGCAGCTTCCGACAGGTGAACAACCGCATCTTTTCAATACAAGTATTTTGTTGTTTTCTTGTTTTATCAAAAACCTCGCTCTCATTGATTTGCGAGCATGGGCTGTTGCAACCAGCTTAGCTATCTTATTGGAACCTCTACTCTCAGAACGTGCATCTCCTCGACTAGAAGGTCCCACCATGTGCATATTTTATCCCAAAAACACCAAAAACATTGGAAATACTTTGAAAATATCAAAAACATCATAACATGATCCACAAAAGAACAAAAACATTGTCTCACGCTTCTATACATTTGTACATTCCTGTTCCACCATCCCACACTCTCGTTGTTTTGTGAGCAAATGTTAAGATTGAATGCTCTCATCGTTTTGCGAGCAACTATTAAGTTTGAACACTCTCGCCGTTTTGCAAGCAACTGTTAAGTTTGAACGCTCTTGCCGTTTTGCAAGCACAAAAACACTAGTTCATTTCATCTTATCCCACGCACTTGTCGTTTTGCAAGATCATTCTTTCTCGTCTCATCAACTTCTTGTTTACCAGACCATTCTCGTTTGTTTGTCATATCTTCCATATTCTTTTATAACATTAATCATGCTGATCTGATCATCATTTTCCTTCTATCCCATTTCTTGGAAGAACTACATTTGGCCTGAAGTTCATGTTGGAACATGCATCCATGAAACTATGTAGGCAGCATCCACTTGTCTTATACATTTGGAGTTAGCTCGGCCAACTCCTTCCTTTTTCATCTCTTCGCCCTTTTTTCTTCTGTCATTGTTCCTCTTTAATTAGGGAACAATTGTCGTGTCATTGTTCTTTGTTATGATGGGGTGGAAAGTAACGCCTCTACCGCACATGCATGAACATGTCTTTAAACCACACTAACTTGGTTTTTGTTTGTGTGTTTATTTGAGTTTTCTTGGTGTTTTGTTGTGCTTTCGCACCTCTCCTTTTATTTCTTCTCTTTTTTTGTTTTTATTATTTCTTGTCTCATCTTGGTCTTGTGTTTCCTTGTTTGTTTTTGCTTTTCTTTTGTGTTTCAGAACATCTTGATGATTCACGTGGATCTCGATTGTTTATTCTTGATTTCTATATTATTATGTTGTTATTGGACCATTTTGTTTATTTGATTGTTGTTAGTGTCTTGTTTTTTCTGTTTGATTTTGCTTTTCTCTTTTGTGTTCAAGAATACCTTGATGGTCCACATGGATCTTAATTATTCATATCTTGGTCTCATATCGTTAAAATGTTCTTGCCTTTTGTTTAAACATTTTTTGTTCCTACTTAAGTCTTGATAGATCATATCTTGATTTCAAGTTAGGTTCATTTATGTTTACATTTTTCTTTGTTTTTGCTTTTTTGTTTAAATGTAAATTGTTGCAACTCTGGTTTTGGTCATTGTTTTACCATTATCCTTAGTTATAGGTATTCACATTTGAACTGGCTCAGCGCAATTGGAAGCTTATGTCATTCTAAGTTCAATTGGAAGCTTATGTCATTCTAAGTTATTCATACTTATGATGCCTAATTTCTTTTGCTATAACAAGCACTTTGTGCTCAGGTCTCAACGTCTTAATGTCAACATCAGCTCCAATGAACGATTCTCAAGAACACTCTATAAAACCTAGGCTCATGATATGGAATTAGGCATCTAGGTAGCATGCATTTCAGGCTTCTTTGTCTATGCTTAGACGTGCATCTCTTTACATACATTGTGAATCTAATCAATTCTTGGTCATTTTTCATCATTCTTCATTCCATTCCTCCCAAACTTGGGTGAACTACATTGGCCTGAAGTCCATGTTGGAACATGAGTCCATGGAACTATGTAGGCAACACTCAATTTGTATTGAGGTCAGCTCGGCTATCTCCATTCTTCTTTTCATCTCTCATCACTTTGTGCATTCTCATATGCTTGGTTTTATATGGCTTTCTAAGCCCTTACACCATCACATGTATGTTTGCGTCCGCTCGCTTTAACCTATCTTTTTGGTTATATTCTTGAGCTATTTTGCTTGCCAATTGTCCATGTTGGAGCGCACTACATCTAAACAACATCCAATCAAATCAGCTCTACAGGGACAAATCATTATTTATTCTTTATCAATGATCAAAATTTGCCCTACTAGGGCAAAACTATTTTAGCACAATCAAATTTGCTCTACTGGGGCACTTATTATATTCTCTTTAGAAACCCCATTCTAGTGGTGCTTCCCTTCCTGAAACAGAACGTTCTCCATTTTCCTTTAATTCCAAGCCCTCCACATTAAAGCCCATGATAGCAACATTTTAGTGTGCAACTTGTCTCAGGATTGATCAATGTCGTAAGCGCGCAGCTTTTACTCTCAAATTGGGTACGTTTACAGTGTGTCCATTACATTTATGGATTGTATCTTTCCCATTCCCCCCGTCTCTGGGGCCTATTATGCCTCTAATTATATTTTGATCATTGATGGTAATCACGTGTGCAAGCATTAGCTCGTCTGGATGTGATCTATTCCCGGGTTAACCTCTCACTTTCTCTTTTCAAGAGTTCTTCCTACTCTCTCATCCTAGTATGCCATCTCGAGGGAGCATCATGGGTCTGTTCTAATTTTTTCTTGACAACTTTTTTCTTTGAAAAGACGTTTCGTCTGAATGTCTCACTACGCCTTCTCAAACAAGGGCAGAATGTAGACATCCAGTCCCTAACACCATTTGTGTTAAAATTGTCAATCTTACTCGAATTGCACTCTAATGCACATTTTAAGTCAAAATCCATAAAACGCCCTAAATAGTTTGAACTTGTCCCTTACAAGTGCCAATTTAGGTCAAAGTATTTTTTAATAGGGCAATGCATTTTATGGGCCAGCTAATTTTGATCAGATCATTTCGAGTCAAAATAACCATTTTGTCATTTAGTGCTTTGAATCACTCTTTTCTTCTAATTCATTGATACATGTCATTTACCTTTGTTATTTGTTGTTGGCAACATCCTAAATAGGAATACGGTTCCAACACATCTAACGTCACCTTCTAATTCTTCCCAAGTCAAATTACGACCCAGTAATGACTTTCTGACCATTTTGATTAAAGACCAATTTTCAAATAATTGCACAAATATTGATTAACCTTGTTTAAGGCTAATTAATCCAAATCAAGAGCTTAAATGGATTTTCCATGAGAGTTGAATATTTCTTTTTAAAAATTGATTCTTATTATTTGCATCACCTAGTGACATCATCTATGGGGTGGCATCCATCAAGCCATAAGTATATAAAATATCAGGATTATGGGTCACCCATGCCTAGTTAATGCCTCCCATGCCTCTTTAATGCAATTAAGATTTAATTCCAAATATTAGGATTATCCTCAACCACATATCTTCATCTCAAGATGGACGGTCCAGGTTGATCCTAACCAATCTCAAAAATCTATAAATAAAGAGGCCATGAACATTATTTCGAAACTATTTTGGTGCAAAGTTATTATGCTCAAATATCTTCAAAGCTTGAATATTGCAAAGTTATAATGCTAAATTGTTTCCACAAAGCTTCATTGATAGGCTAGTTTAGTGATTCCATATCAAGAGCCTAGGTTTTATGGAGTGTTCTTGAGGCATTGGAAGAGCTTACCACCATTGTTGACAAAGACAAGGATGCTTGATCAAAGGAGAACATGTTTTTGAGCCACATACGTATGATGAATCCATTTAGAAAGGTAATATAGTGATTGTTTTCTTTCATTTGTTTCTTGTTATCCTTTATAATTCCCATAGGAATAGATAGGCTTGGTTAGTTCTTTATGCATGTTTCATTGTTTATGGACTAATGCTTGACTAACTTGCTTTGTAATCCTCTACATGCCCCACTTTTCAGAGATATTTACATTGCAGTTTGTTACTTTCCTCTAGCATCTTCATTATATACCATTCATAGTAGTCCTGAGGGGGACCCTTTTATAGATTTGTATACCGGGATTTCTCAATTCTCAGCTATTGGAAAAGTTATCCTTCTTGGTGACTTCAATGCCCATACTAGAGACTTTCAGATACCTCTCCACGGTCGTTTCGTTGATACATCTGCATACAAGAGATTGATTCAGAATCAATGGGGTTGCATAGGAGGTTAGATGATGCTTCAGGAACTTACACAGCATATAGAAGACACCTCTTACAGTTGGGGGAATCTCATGATTTGTTGATTCTTAATGGGCTGCCTTGCTTTCCAAATTCACTCTTTCACATGTGCACCTCATGGTGGAGGTAAGAGTGGTGGATTACATCTTATCTAGTCAGAACATTTTGCCCTTCACCCGTCACTTTTCCATTTATCCCATTACCCTTGCGGACCATGCTCTTCTCTCTTTCTCCATCTGGGTTCATTTCTCCCCTCCTATTACAACCCCCTCTTTCAGTATACCACGTACCATTTTCTAGTTTGAGGATGGGGACTCTTGACATTTTTCTTTCTCACATCCGTCAGCGTCTACCTCCAAAACCATAGTTCTCACTTGGTTGTGTTAATTCCAAGTACACAAGTCTTTCCTCCATTATTTGGGAAGCTACCCTCAAATATTTTCCTAACTACACCAGATCTACATCTACTTCCCATCAATCTAAAAGATCTTGCCCCATGAATATGTGGTATGATGATGACTGCGGGACTCTCTACCGTCAGCTTTGGTACGCCTTCCTCCACTCCCACCCCTCTTACCCAGCCTTAAAATCATCTTATCATTACCTTCTCCAACGTAAGAAACACCAATTTATTTCTCAAAGGAGATGGATCTTACGGGCTTCCTACATTCGCTCCCCAAAACTCTTTTGGCATGCCATCCTCCCACAACATTCTCCTCTCCCCACTAAGCTTAATCCCACATCCATGATTTCCCATACCTCCACCCTTTATGATATTCCTGGCCAAACACAAACCCATGTTGCTTCTCCACCATCTTCTTCTCACATTTTCACATACAAGAATGTTAGAGAGGCAGTGAAGGTGATGAATAGTAGCAAGGCAGCTAATAAAGAAGGTTTCCAAGCCGAGTTCTTCAAACATGATTTTAGATCTTTTGAAAGCTATTTGGTTGATCTTTTCAACCATGTGGTTTGTTCAGGGTTTCCACCCTCTTGGTCACATCACATTATTCACCCAATACACAAATCAGGGTCATGTTCATATCCCAATAATTACAGGACGATCATGGTTGGACACACATTCTTGAAATCGTATGCTATTGTATTACACATGCAACTTTCGATAGAGCTAGAGCAAAGACACCTTAGAGCTAGGAGACAGGTAGCATTTAGACCAGCCCATCAGACCATTGATCATATTTTCACACTCTAGGGCATTACTAAGGAGGCACGTCATCGCTCATCCAAAGTCTATTGTTGTTTTGTAGACTTTAGGAAAGCGTTTGATTCTGTTCTGAGAAAGGCACTTTTCGAGAGACTTAGGAATATTGGCATTTCAAAGACCCTCTTGGCAGCGATTATGAGATTATACGAGAATGTTCTTAGTCGTCTCCGCATGGTTCATGGGATTTCAGACTTTATTAGTACCATTGGACCAAGCTAAGATGCCCTTTGTCCCCAACCTTATTTGGGATATACATTGATGAGTTAGAGACCTTTATTCATGAACATATTCAGGCTAGTGATGGGTGTCTTCTTCACTAGGTTTTGATTTCTATCCTCTTGTTTGCAAACGATGTGGTTCTCCTAGCCTCTTCTCCTGAGGGCCTACAACAGTAGTTGGATGCTTTGGCTCTCTTTTGCAATCTTTGACAGCTGACTATTAATTTGGGAAAAACCAAGGTCATGGTATTTAATGGCTTGAAGACCTCCCACCTCCATTTCTTTTTCAAAGGAAAGGAGGTTGAGATTAGCACTTCCTATACTTATCTGGGAGTGCAATTTTCTGGTCCACGTTTCAGCTTAAGGCAGGGACTCCATCGTAGAATAAACAAAGGTTATGGTTCTTTAGCTCTTCTTGAACGACAATGTTTTCGGCATCACTTTCAGGATATCTCTTCCAAGATGTTACTCAGGGATACACTTTTCAGACCCACAGTCCTCTATGGATCTGTAGTTTGGGGGCCCTCTATACATGAGGGTGATTAGGTTGTTGTTGAGAGGGTCCAGACACTTCTCCTTCGCCGCATGGTCAAATGTAAGCAGACCAATTCCCCAACACATTATTCTTGCAAAGTTTAAAGCCTGACCCTTCCGACTAGACTATATTTGATCTGATCACTTTCATACATCACATACAGAGGTTTGTTGATTCTACGAGTGGATGTGACAGATACCCATACTTAGCATACTAGTCTTCAGAGAATCTTGCCCTCTCAGCTCCTTCGACACGTAGATGATGTTGGTATACAAGAGTTTTTGATCTATTGGAGTCTGTGGGAATCAGGATGGACCAACTTACTCCGTTTATGTACTCCTTGGACACACCAGCTCATCTTCTACCCACTAGACAGGAGTTGAACCAGATTATTAGGGATGATATTTCCACATAGTTTATCCATACTACTTGGGTAAGCCCTCCTGGGGGGTTACGCCCTAAGATGGCATTTTACGCAGAGCACTTCTTGTAGCTGAGTGATGGGCTTATCATTCATCCACAATATACGTTCCACCAACGGATGCACTCTCTTTGCATCCCATTAGGACAGTTTCGAGTGGGATCTCACAGGGTTAGGATTGAGACAGATCACCAAATAAATCGAGCAGACAGGATTTGTTAGTTATGCAACATCCAGAAGACAGAGTCCAAGGAGCATTTCATCTTTCATTGTCCCATTTACTATGAGATTAGAGGGAGGATTTATTGCATATTTAGGAGGACACAGAGTCTTTCTAACTTCTTCAGATATGAGGACCAGAGATGTTTGGCTTTATATATATAGGAAGCTCTTAAGCTTCATGATCATTTTATTTAGAGACCCACTAGACCAATCTCCACCAACGGATTACTTCCTTTTTCACAGTGCTACCTTTGAGGAGAGGCACTAAGTGACAGATTGACATCAATACAACCCCATATTCTAGATCAGTGAGGCCCAAAGACACTATTCACAGTTCCTCGAGTTTTCATTAGCATATTCACTTCAGACATGGCATCAAGAGGCAGACTAGATACACCAGACCTTCACAAAGGACTTTTCCTTCTAAGCAGAGGATTGGAGGATAGTCCAGGCATCATACCTCCCCTTCTTCAGGTCAGACTTCTATTCGGAGCTTCTTCTTGTCGGCCTTGGATGCTAGGAGAATTGGATCAAACTCTTGATGGGTTCTCTCCTAGTTCTTCTTTCTTAAGGATCATCCTCGTGCTCCCAATGTTTACAGATTCTTAGAGATTGCTCATTTCTTTTGCTCCATTCTTTGGCCCTGAGCGTGGTCGGGTCCTTTGGTGGTTTGGCTCTGAGCGTGGTCACTCTTTGCCTATTTTATACTATTTCTTTCAGCGTTGTTTTTCTTGTTTTCGGAGACCTTTTTGGTTTTCCACTTTGCCCTGACACATTTTTGTAATCTGCGGTCCCTTTGACCTACTTTTGTGGTCACTAGTTGGACATTAATATATTTATCTTATCTTATCTACATTGCAAGAGATGCGCCAAAGAAATTAGTTTCAACTTTCAATTCTATTTTAGATTCTCCAGTTACTACTATTGATGCCATTCCTATCTCAAACCCCTACAGTTACATATATGCCAACACCCCTAGGTATGGGGGCATCACTTGGTCTACCATTGTAATATCCTTAATCGAAATATTATATGATAATTTGGATTCCTCGAAATTCCTTTTGAGATAATATTTTGTAAATATAGATTTGCATTTAAAAATAATAATTTAAATAATAAAATGAAATTTAGTTCAGAGTTTCAGATTTAAAATAATGGAATGTAAATCCTCAAAGAGTTTCATCCTTGATTAGAGCGATGACAAGGGTTTTCATCTTGGAAATCCAATTCTAAAATGAAGGGGTTTTGTCCTTAAAAGTAATGTAAAGTTGTTAATTGTACATGGTTATATATTTGAATACATAATTGAATGATTCTTCCTTCCTACCAAACATTGAATATTAATAGCTTCATAGCCTTCCATCAAACATGTATTCTCCAAAGGTGGCAACCATTTGTCTAATGAAAGCTGGTTAAATTTACTAAAACATAAATAACAGCGATTTGAGTGATTAATGAATGCTGGTTTAAATATGGCGATTACTCTTTTAAGTGTGCTAATCAACCAATAGCGATTAATTAATCAGTGAGTGCCTATTGCAATTCTTGTAAGTGTTGCGTGATTTTTCTTTATTGGTTGTTGGTTGTGATTTGTCTTTATTGGCAGTTGACTGTTATTTTCCCTTTATTGGCTGTTGCGTGATTATTAAAGGTAGAGTTTGGGGACATTACAAACCTCCCTTCCTCAAATTGCTTGTCATCAAGGAATTGCAAATTGGGATGTTCAAGATTGACTGATCCTTCCCACGTGGCATCTTTTTTTAGCAATCTATGAGTAGAGGAATCATAAAAATCAAATATGATCAAATACCATATGACAGCATCATTTCCATTGGGAACCACCAAAATGTCATAAGGTTTTGTATACTTTTTCCATGAGAAAATCTCACCAATAATAAACATTCTGTAATCTTTAAATTTCTCATTTTCCCTCAACAGTGAAAGGTAGCAATAAAAATATAAATAGCTCATGTTAATTGAGAGGTAGATGCCATCGTCTTGTACATGTCCAGCAATCATGTACTCAGTCTTATTCAAACCCTTTAAGCCATTCTGTATGATAGAGTACCAATTACATGTAAAACTTCCATGGAATGCAAACAAAGATCCTTCAGTGGCCCTGCATTGATCCAAGTTTTTCTCTCTTTCAAAGTTATAGAAAATTGCAAATTCATAAAGGTATCCTTGCAAATTCAATGTATCAGTGTTCTTTAGTATACGAAGTGAGGATCTATTTGTAAACAACACATATATGAACATTTTGTGTGGAAGTAATATTTTATCTGCAGAGTCTTCTTCAAATATCTCAACTTCATTGATATTATCAAATTTATAATCCCTTTGGAGCCATGATATACCCAACTTCACAACTAATTCAATTTCGTTGGAATATTGTTGCATCTCTGAAATCGGGGAAAATGCATCTATTCTCTGCTTTAGTAGGTCTAAATCTTTATCAGCGAAAGAGCTCTCTGCTTTATTTGATATATAATCCCTTGCTTTGATTTGATTGGAACCATTTGTACTTAAAAACCCAAAATGTTTTCGCATTTCCTCTTTTTTCAAGAGAAAACTTGGATATGGCTCAAAGACATCAGGGTCAGTATTACTTATATTTCTTGTTGTTACACCAGTACGCATTATTTCTAAAACAATTAACTCTAAATTTTTCAATTCTTGAAGTACTAATGATTCAATACCCATCTCTTCAAAACCCTGAACAACCATAATTCTTGATCACAGTACCAAAGCTTAGAGAATTGTTGAAGCTTCTTTTTAGAAACCTCGCACCAGTCCTTGAAATCCTTCATCCAATTTCCCAAGGAGATCAAGAGGCCAACAAAAATGTTTTTGGTCTCGTCATTATGTTCAATTGTATGTAGCAACCCATCAGTCCCAATCCTGCAATTTTGGAAAAAATTGTTAACAAACCCCGACACCAACCCCTGTGGATCATAATGGGGCATCCCAACAGGGAGACTTTTAGTAATGGCATTCACCAATCTTGCATCCAACCCAACTAGCACCTTTTCCATTGAATCTCCCAGTTGTTGAGCCAGAGTTGGGCTCTATTTCACATAAACACTCACAGAATGAAAGATATCCAGAGAAAAGTTTGTTGCAGACCATTCACTACTGCCAAATTGTAGATGAATCACAAGAGGATCATCAAAACAAAACCCTAAACCTGAGCTCAAATGAACCTCAGCCATTGTACCCTTAATTTCCATTACCAATGCAACAACCTCCAAGTTTGGAATACGATTTACGGAGCACCATGGTAATATTACTGCCACACGTGCACTATCATAATCACATGTGAACAAGGCATTCTCACATTCTACCCTAGCATCTTTAGCTAACCTCTGCATACAGAGTTGTGATTTTTGTTGTAGTTGCTCACCACCTTGGCTTATTTTATTAAGCTTAGTGCATTTGTTTTGTTCAAAGACTTGTACCATGTTGTTTAGTACTTTGGTCATGTAGTTGGAACTAATTCTCACTTGTTCAAGCTTCCCATTCAACTCAAAAAGAATTTCAATGAAGATTTCATCACCATCCTCTTCTAAATAAATAGCTAGAAAAGAATCCTCCGACTTACAAGGTATTGCCACTTGAATCATATACCCTCCTATCGTAATAATTATACATTCTGATTTAATGTTTTCGATTTTCATATTAAATTTTGTTGCACTCTCTCTGTTCTCTGCCATCCAGGAATTGATTTTTCCTTTTCCTTTCCAAAGAAAGAAGTTCTTATGTTTTGAGGCAAAGCAAATAAGTGGTATATTGGTGTCATTTTGGGATGTGTAAGGTGTAAAAATAAATTCTAAAAGTCCAGTATCTCCTCATGACAGCCTTAACATGACAAAAATGTTTCCATTCCCAAGATCCAATTCTACATCTAGACCATGCATGACACTTTTAGAATTGTGAGTCGGTTTCCATCATTCACTAACATTTATTGGACTGCTCTTTCATTTCAGATCATTACATGTTATGGTAAGAAAAACCTTGCTAAGGTCTGCATACATGTAAGCTTTATCTCTACCTTTAACAATAGTGTGATTGCCACTATGTTCATCTATTTCATCCGCATTTGTCTCTAGACAATTACTTAATGAAACTTCAAACACCCCCTTAAGAAGATTGGAAACCTGAATGGTTGGCAAAATCAAGATCTCATGTTGTTCGTGCCATGCAACTATTGAGGACTTTGAGTCAATGTGATCAGAAGTATGAGGTCTCGTCATAGGTAGATTCCTTGTGGTTTTATCAAGTAAATAAATGTCTTTGAACTTTGTATCAGGGGGTTTCAGGTCACAATGAATGGTGTTGAAGCAATATTGTGTAGGTTGACCACCGAATTTCTTCTTTATGTGATAAGTTAATTTTTCAAAGAATCTCGAAACACGATCAACTTTCACACCTTTCAAATCCTCTGACCACTCGAAACACGAACAACTTTCACACCTTTCAAATGCTTTGACCACCCAAAGGAAGGTGGTGTTTCACTCTCTACGTTGGACTTATCAGCAGTTGCAAGTCATACACAAAGCACAAAACTTTTGAATATGTGGTTCATGCAAGATCAAAAAGTATTTTCCTCATTTGAAGCCTCGGCACATAACACTTGAGATTTCATTCCCAGACTGCAATCCGTAATGGTTCTCCCAAATGATAAACCATTGTCTATGTATGCATCTTCATAAATTTGAAGCATAGAGACTACATGCATTTCACTTGAAGACTTTTCAGTTTCTTGTCCAACTGTATGTCATTCATCATAGTTTATTTCTTCTAATACCTCTTGAGCCTCTCCTATAGAAGAAGCAAGCATGGTATCAGCTTCCAATTCATCTTTTGTTGTGGATGGTTGTGTGCAATTTATTTCTAATTTAAAGTCTTCATTGACTTCTAGACTTTTTAAGCATGCCTCTAAAAGCTCTCCATGTTCAACATGTGAACTTCCTATTTCTCTAGGATACCAATGATTTTAAAGGCAAAGGTGCACCTACAATGTCTTGATTGTTATCCATAATACCATCAAAAGTCACTTCGCTATCCTTTAATAAGTGAGGTACATTTAATGTGTTACATCCAAATTCCTCACCAAGCAAAATTGTTGGATTATCCATGGATATCCATAGCTGACTTGACTATTTTTAATTAAGCTTGGATATATATTGTTATGGAGCAGTAAGATATTGCTTAGATTATATGATCATGCTGCTATCAGTTGGTTGTAAGTACATGTTTACTTTATGATCATGTTGAAGTATCATTTCAACTTTCTTTATGGTGAATGTATATCAGAACTGTTATGGTCTAACTACCTATTTTGTTGTGAGGTTGATGCAGGACAATCCATCCCTCGAAGTATGACGGAGGAGAGCATCATCGGAGAGGGTGACATAGATCGAGATGGCAAAGGTCAACAAAGAAACCAACCGGTACCCTGCACACACCACTATAATTAGCACATGGAACACTGCACTAAAAGTAGTTTGCACCGGATGTATTTATTACTTATTTTAGAGTGTTGCTTCCTATAGTTGCCAGTATAGCTTGAATAGCGTAATGAATTTTGTTTGTATGTTTGGTGTGTTTGTCATCAAAGCTAATGGAAAACTTACTAGCATGATTAAATTTAAATCCGGAATAATTAATTATCATTAGAGCTGGTAACAATAAAAGATATTAAATAAATTATTAAAATTATAGATTTTCCCTAGTTATTGTTGAAAATGGAAATTAAAAATTATCATTAAAAAAAGAAAGATTTAGATTTTGAGAAAAAAATTAATTAAATCATATGTTTTGAGAAATAAAGATAAATCAAAATAAATTAATTAAAAAAGAAAAGAAAAAGAAAGAAAGAAATCAATAAAATAGAATAAATTAAAAAAAAATGACAAAGAGAGGAAAGCAATGAAAAAACTCTTTATAGATTAGGAGCTATGCCCCTTTAAAAAAGAGAAAAAGTGGGAGAAAGGGATCTCACGCATTGGAGAAGATCGGGGAAAGAAGAAGGAAAGAGGGAGACGCCGAGGGAAAAAGGAAGTTCAATGGATCGCATTATTCCAGTCTTGAATACACTACCAGGTAGGCCAAGTCATTAGAATTGAAATGGTCTGTATATGTTCTATGAAATCAAGAGTGCATATAGATATATAATTATTCACCAAATAAATTACATATGAATATATGGCAACCTGTATGTTAGTAATGAATGATATCATTTAAAGAATACACAGTAAATGCAAGAAAGGAAGCGCTGCCAGGGGAAAGAAATATATTTGGTATTCTCCTTAGGATTTGTAACACATAAGTGTATGCAGCAAAATTTGTGTGTAGGGTCTAGCACCTTGTAGACTGTGTAAATGAATGCGGGAGGGCATAAATACATCTGTATGTATTTCTTTTATCCAACAAGGAGATGGTCAACGCCCTTAGGATAAACCGAGTCCTGCTTATAAGGCATACCCAATAAAAGAATAAATGGTTTTATTAAAAGAACATAATCATTAAAACAATGACTTATGTAACATACCTTATAACAGCGATCTGGCATATGCAATAGCGTATTAATTTAGTTGTGTTATCAATTAAAATTACTTATAAGCTTGGCTGTATAAAAAAAAGAATTATAGAATTTGTAACAATAATCTATAACAGCAAAAAGGAATTTAGATACATCACGTATTTCTTGATATGTATTTCTAAATACATCACCCTATTATGGATTATATCTAAATTATGTAGATATACGGGAATTACAAAATACATCTAAAATAAAATTTCACCCCGTAAATTATAACAAATTATGTAGATAATTTTAATAAAAATTAGATGTAGATGTATTTTAAAATAATCCATAACCAGCTGTAAATTATAGGAAGTCTAGATCTGTTACGGATTAGATCTAAATTATGTAGATGTATTATAGAAAGTCTCCATCTACCTAATCGCTGTATTTGTTTTTAGCATCGCTGTCTTTGTTTAAGGCATCGCTGTCTTTGTTATTAGCTGTTATTAGCTATATCAGAACCTTCCAAGTCATAAAAACAATGATGAAAAGGAATTTTGGAATGCGTAATCTAAATGATATTAAACAGGAATACTTGTTTCTTAATATTATGGAAATATTGGTATGTTTAGATGAGCCAGTCAATAAAGTTATATTGACCAAGAACTAATGTGAGGATCATAAAGGATAATGAGATCATTTATACTGTTGAACATATTTATGTATGAAGGAAATCAATATGTATATATCCGAGGACTTACAAGTCATTGTTTGTGTTGACATACACTGGGCATATTAGATTGTATACCTCTAAGTTGACAAATATAAACGCTTTTGGTCACGAGACCTCGGGAATGGTGAAACGGTGACAACATGAACCTAAGTCTTAACCTAGTGTGAGATCATGTTCATTCAAATGCAATTAAGTGTATGAGAGTTTCTTGGTTAAAACACAAGAAATAGTGGGTTAGCTTTGCATAACATTGGAATTCCTGCAAGTGGTGTCAAGTTATGATGTTTATGAACTCCTATATAAGAATTATACCTATGGTTTGACAAATGGCTAGAGTTGGTCATTAATTTTCTTAGAACCCAAAAAACTATAACCTTTTAGAACAGTTTCCTAGAAGCAAGTGGGTCGTTAGAATGAAAAATCAAAACGGGTTTATGAATTATCTAACTCACTACTAATAATATGATTGACTGTTAGTCATATGTATTCAATATGGAATAATTGTGTGCATTACATTCTATGAGTGTGTTAATATGTATAAATGTTTAGCTATACTCAGTGCATAAAGGTACATTGTGATGCATGTTTATATGTTGTGACACTTTGGTATGCTTGTATGCAGTTAAATTTAAGGTATACCCGAGTGGTATAATTCCATATTGTTTGCTTCTTATTATCTACATGGATCAATTGAATCTTGAAAATCATAAGTTTAGATTATGTGTTGTTATGAAGATGGGAACTTATGATAATATCGGATATCATAGAGTACTACAGTATAAAAATATGTTGTACCCGAGTGGTACATACTGTAATTATTATGCCTAAGCTCATATCTACGTTTGACTATTTTACTATATACATGCTGTTAATTGTGGTGGATAGCATGCGTTGTTCAGTTGGTAAGACTTGTGTATGCATGCATGCAAATTTTGGGAGTTTAGCAAATGCTGTGTTGGTATGTTATCGTGTTCCATAGGAACAGTGACTTGCTTTGTATATATAGTTACTTGTATAACGCTTATGTTTTCGTGTATTAAGACTATTTTATATGACTGTTTTTAACAAACTAGTAGTTATGTCTTAGAATATTAGACTATGGTAATATGGGTTATCATATGTGTAGCATGTTTGGAAACAAATTGTGGTTGTTGAAATCTACAATTATGTATATTTTACCCGGGTGGTATAGACTATAGCCACTATTTTTAGCCAATATTTTTAGTATGGGCTATAAATAAAGTAAGATTCATTCATACATTTGATGGAATATATGTATGTTTTGGTTACTCCTATGTTTAGCATCTGGTTTGATTGTATGTGAATAGGATGTAAATTAAATGAATCTTGTAGTTGAATTGTATTTGATCAATCTACATTATTGATACGAAATAAGGAGTGAGATGGAGTTCACTGGCTTACTAGTATTATAATGGCAGATAAAGACAGTCCGATCAAGTGGTGTGCATGAAAATGATTGATCTAGATCACTATTATTTATTATTTGTAAAACTTTGGGCCAAAGTATGTTTAGTGAGGCATTATTATTTCATGAGTGTGATTCACATGTTTGTGTGATATCTAGCAAGAGGAACAGATTTCTATGATACATTGCATGTTTAGTTTAGAATCATACAGCACACAGGTACTTGCTAGTCTCCCTGGATTCCCTCACCATCACTATCTACTCATCTGTGAAGGGAGGGTCATTCCCTGATAAGAGATTGTGTGAAGGATCGTTGGTCCGTGGTTGGTGTGGAAAAGCACTCGGATGATACTCTCGCTCCCCACAACAGTATTACTATTGAGACGACACTTGAGATTGCCATAGGTACTGGAAAGTCTGCAGAACTCAGGCTCTTAAAAGCCAGGTATCTAAATTATGTACATTGTATTAGATTGTATATTATTATTGAGTTCTGTCATGAAGAATTATAATTACATATTATTGCCTATTGACATCGGTGAATGCAGAGTTGTATCAGTCATGGCTGAGTTGCTGTATTACTTTTTATATTCACTTTATGTAGCATTCTCATGACATTGGAGATTTGTGGTATAAGATGTAATGTGTACTTACTATTATCACTTGAGCATATATGTGATCTTTGTTTATATTCTCAAGGTGTAATCTATTTATGGTATATATATATATATATATATATATTTTAAAATCACGTTTTTCTATGTTTAACCCAGCAAGGTTGCTACATAATGACTTTCTGTCTTTCAAGGCATCAAGGCTATTTTCCTCATAGTGTTTTATTCCATTTCATGACTCACTCAACTCCATAAAGTCTAAAAAAAAAAATTTTTTTTCGAATTTATGCTAAAAGAGTTTTGTATTGATCAAAGTTGGCCACAATATTCTTGTGTAATGACCACATGGTGTTCACAGAATGGAAAGAAAAAAACTCTAATACCACTATAATATCTCTAATCAGAATATTACATGATAATTTGGATTCCTCAAAAAAAAATTGAGATAATATTTTATACATATAGATTTAAACTAAAAAAAATAATTTAAATGATAAAATGAAATTTAATTTAGAGTTTCAAATTTAAAATAATGGAATGTAAATCCTCAAGGGGTTTCGTTCTTGATTAGAGAGATAACAAGGGGTTTCATCCTTGAAATCCGATTCTACAATTAAGAGATTTTGTCCATAAAAGTAACATAAAGTTGTTGCTTGTACATAGCTAGATATTTGAATACATGAATGAGTGATTCTTCTTTCCTACCAAACACTGAATATTAATACCTTCATAGCCTTCCATCAAACGACATGTCTTCTCCAAAGATAGCAACCATTTGTCTAATGAATGCTGGTTAAATTAACTAAAACATAACTAACAGCGATTTGAGTAATTAATGAAGTTGGTTTAAATATGGCAATTACTCCTTTAAGTGTGGCGCTAATCAACCAATAGCGATTAATTAATTAGTGAGTGCCTGCTACAATTCTTGTAAGTGTTGTGTGATTTTCCTTTATTGGTTGTTGGCTGTGATTTACCTTTATTGGTGGCTAAATGCGATTTTCCCTTCATTGGTTGTTGCATGATTATTCAAGGTGGAGTTTGGGGATATTACAACTGCAACTTAACATGCCTATTTCTACAAGGGCATCATATACACCTCCCTTGATTAATACACAAGGTCCACTTCTAACTTTGCCTAATGGATCTTCTCTTGAGCAAACTGTTATAGCCTCATCATAAAATACTGCAATCAGAACAAAGTGTTTCCAATGCCACTCACTCAATGGACTCCCATACTCTACTTCATAATCTTTTGGCACTTGAAACAACCTCTTACCCACTACTAGCGGGCTTTGTAGCTCCTAGGCTACCACTTTATGAGGGTAAAGGTGATACTAAACAACATCTTCATTCATTGCATGCAGCATGCTTGGACTATATTTACAATGAAAAATTACTCACCAAACTCTTTCCAAGAAGTATCAAATACCATGCTCTTTGATGGTTCTATGATCTCCCACTTCAATCAATCAGGGCATTCAACCCATTGGCAAATCATTAGTAAGCACATTTTTTAATCAATATTGGTGAAAATTTATATTATGCCCAAATTGCTAAACTCAAGCAAGGGTCAAATGAGCAACTCAGTGAATATGTTCTACTGTACAAAACTATGCTAGCAAACATGACAAACACTATGTCAGATAATGAATTTAAATATATTTTCAATCAAAGCTTGCTAGCACCACTCCATGAATCAATCATCTTTGATAAATTATTCGATGGCTATGCAATACAGTCAAAGAAAAAGAAGTTAAGTTTTTAGCATTGAACAAGCTAAAATATGCACCAAGTGTTCCAACGGCATCAAATGTCAAGTTTCAAAGCAAGCCAAACTATAAAGTCAAACCTACTGAGAGCAAAATAGAAGCAAAAGTAACAATTAATGTAATATCACAACCATCGAACAAGCTTCAATTGATAGCTCCACCAAAGAGGCAATTTACAAGGTTACCACAACCTCCTCATATCAAATTACAAAGGCTTATTGATTGCAATCTCATTATCTCTACCTCCTCCATTTGAGCTTGACCTGACCAAGTCTCACCCTAAAGGCTTTGACAGTAATGCATATTGTGACTACCATAGAACCATTGGGCACTCCACGAACAAGTGTTACAAGTTAAGACAAGATACAAGATCTTATCAAAGATAATACATTGAGGTAAGCACACCCACAAAGCAAGCAAGACCACAAAAAATTGACAGTGCAAAGCTGAAAATCTCCAATAATCTTTTTCCAAACCATGGTTAAGCAGAAAACATAGGCAATTCAGAAGTACATCATGCATACAATGCACATCCTCCTCCTTAGACATATGGATATCTAATAGATAAAATTATCTAAACATTTACAAGAACATTAGCATAGCATCCAATGATCACATTTGATGACAATGATATTAATAATGATTCAGATAGACATGCATTTTTTATTAGAGAATATATCAACAAGCAACCTATACATAGAGTTATGATTGACAATGGGTCAAGTGAAAATGCATGTACAATGACACTACTTTATAGTCTTGTATACACAAAACAAGATTTACAGACTGCATCAAAGGTAGTCAAAGCACTTGATGAGGATACAAATGATAATTTGGGACATAAGGTGTTACCTATCGTAGTGGGCTTCGCAACAATGGCTAATCCACTTATAGGTTTACCAAGAACAAGGACATTCAAATGTATTAGGATGCCCTTGGATATAGAAGATTCGCACAATACCATCTACAATGCAAAGATGCCTCAAGTACATACATTGCAATCAAGTGGTTAATATTCAAGGCATCCCATGAATACCCTTTACAATCAATGATAACTCCTACTCCTATCCCACCACCACCACAGTTGGTTGTGGCACCTATTCAAGAGCACCATCAAAAGATAATTATGACGCCTCCTCCAAAGCACAATACAAAGCTAATCAATTCACCCATTCAAGAGCATAATGTAGATTCAATTGTAGCACCTATACAAAATCTTTCTATATAATCAATTCAACAAAACAAGGTATACCTTCCTAGGCAACAATATCAAAGATTTCTGCAAGGTTCAAAGAATTCTAAATCTCTTATAGTCTATCCTAAAGCAACTCCTAAGACAATCCAACATGTTCCACAATGAACAAAGGCAATCATACAGCAAACTTCACCAAATCCTATACCTTCTCCAGTTACACGTGGCAACAAATTCTATAAGCAGTAATCACGATAGTTATGATATGGCACTTGATGCTTTTGCAGATTCAGATACTTCGATATGTACCATTCTTCATCCATGGAAAGTAAGGGTTCGACTCTATGATCCAAGCACACACTATGATCCTTCCATTGATGGGATCATAGGCTAATTCCTTTTCCAAAATATCAAAAAGCAAAAATAAAACATCAAATAACTCAACAAAAAAGTCAAATATTGCAAAAATACAAAAACATTGAAAATATTGTCAAAAAAATCTAAAATCAGGACTCGAGCATGACATAAGATGATAGTTGCTTCTTTACATATGTTATTTATCGTATAAGTTGGTACATAACAAATTCTTTTCTATACTTATGCATTTTACGAGGTATATGAATGTGATGTAGGGCATACATTACATATGCATTTTTAGTTATCAGACTTCCCTTATGCCCAATGGCTATGCCTATGCTGAGGGCATATAATTATGCATGTTACACTATAACAGGGTATATCTATCTATGACCTCAAATGTAATGTTGACCTACATATTTTACAAGTGTCTTGCTAAATCACTTATATTTGACATTGTACTAGATGGATATGCTATTTTGCTATAATATAACATTGATACATATGGATGGAATAGACTAGTTTTCACTTGCTCTATGTCCTTCGATGTTGTTTACTTTCTTGCACAATAGGCTTAACATTGTTTGTTTATTTTGTGTAGCCCTTGTGTGCAAAATGGTTGCACATCTCTATGAGATTTTGCTTAGTATGTGCAACATTTGAACATGTCCAGTGTTTGTGGCCTTTAGTCTTATGTGTGCAATATTTACTTATATGACATTTGAACATGTCCCTTGTATGCGGCCCTTGGCCTTATAGTGTGACATTGTGTGACATTATTGTATGTTGTGCTTGTGTTTGTTGAGTTTGATTAGCAGTGCCATGATTCATATCATGCACTTTTACTATAATTACCTTACTATGTGACTCAATGCTATATCTATCTATACATGACACTTGTGTGTTTTAAATTCAATAGATTACATACGTGTTTCAATAACAATTGCAATGACATACTCTCCAATATGATGACATTATAACTACATGATTTTATCTTTATCACATGATATAGTAAACTCTTCTTATGAGATGAGTGACTTGCAAGCTACATCCTTCATCTCAAATTAAGAGCATCACAGTAGGCTTGTAAACAAATTTGAAATAGAATATAGGTTCAAATATACAAAATACAGGTTTTAAAAACATAGAGTACAAGTTTTCAAATATTCGAACTAATGCAAAATCAGATTCTATAACAAAGTACAGGTTTTCAAATACTCAAAAGTGATTCAAAAATCAAACATATGACAGTTTTAGCATTTCAATAAAGATTTTGGAGGCATATGCACTCACTTCTCAAAAACTCAAAGCACAGAATCACACACTCAAATGCATATGCATAGGTATATGTAAAACAATTACAAAATCAAAGTTATAGATAGCAAATAAAACTATAGTTGAGCATATAGATGCATAACATTTTATATCATTGGCATATATTTAGAGGGGGCATAATACTCATTCATGCTCAAGCTAATTCAAAGTTTAAAGTTGCAAAATTCAAAGTTTCAAAGTGGCAAAAAAGCACGATACTTGTTCATGCACATTTTCAAAGTTGAAACTTCAAAGCAAAATATTTCTTTCAAAGCAAATTTTGTGAGCAATGCAGTCATGATGAGGGCTTAAATATTCTTCAGTCTCTTTCGATCATGCAAAAATAAGATCTAGATCCGTCTGTGGTAGTGTGATTCAAATAATTGTGGGTAATGTAGGTTTGAGTCTAGTGACTACACTCAACGACCTTGGCATCAATTCTAGCAAACCTAGCATGGTTCCACCCTTTTTGGATTAATACATTGGGTACTATTCCTTATTCATGAGTTGGAATAGCGCATCTTTCCAACTCAAGGGCTTGATTAGTTATTCAAAATTGACTTGATCACTCTCAATTTGCCATTAGTTAAAATTCTCCAAGTGCTTTAGTAAGGGGGCACAGTTCATCATCAATTGCAGGTTACATGACAATTTGGCTTCACCTTTATATAGGTGTACTCCCTTGCTCTCTTTTCAATTTTACAATTTTCAATTTTAAGTTTTTTTTTTAAATTTCAAATGAAAAAAATGACTATCTCATGAGTTATTACAGGGTTTGCTAAATTTGACTACCCTACACAATAGAATCATCCGCTCAAAGATAAAATGTGTACACACTCAGGTTCAATTCTTTCGCCTTTACTCTAGCAATTTCATTACTAGAATAAATGGAAGGCAAATGTAGTCACACAAATTTGGTCATAGGAACTTGACAATGTTAATTCTTGATAGATCCCAAACCACATGACTTGTGCACAAATACATGACTTATTCGTCATTCCTATAAGCCATTTATCAATATGCGAACTTGACCTTTTGTTTGTCGTTACTACTTCATATAACTCTCAATGTTAAATGCTCAAGGTGTATAACATCACCTTTAGACTATCTCTGGTTCAAGACAAATTTCCTTGATCCTTCTGGACAAGTCTGTGCTAAATAGATTGGAGTGCACTGCGTACCTGTCCACTTATAGCGGCTACGTCCTACGCCTAATAACGGCTAGTTTCCAAATTTTAAATCAATATTTTGGGTCTTCCAACATGTCTCATAAGGTCAACTAAACGAAACTATCAAAAGGTTTGCCTATAAATACATGTCAAGAGTCACACAATATAGACACTTACTATTCACTTGGTTCAACCTTATACACTTTTGCACATTATCTACCCTATTCTACCCAAATTTTGAATCATTCACAAGGTGCATCAATAAGCCGAGTCAAGAACCCCATAAAGCAAGTCAAGAGCTATCATTGTCAAGTATCAAAGCCATTTTCTAGATGCATATACATAATCAAATAAGCACAATTGAACGTTCACTCTAGGTGGGAGAACTGCGTAGGCTTGATTTCTCTCCTTTGAGTATTGGATAGGTACGCAATGGTCAATTACTAAAGGGGTGATTGACATCAGTTCAGCGCATTACACTCACCTATTTTTCTTGCAGATTTTCAAGCTATCAAAGTGCCCTTAAGGTTTCAAAGACAAGAAAACAAATAACGATCTCTGCACAACCAAACCCTAGTTGCAATATCTCAAATTCCTCATCATCCACAGAGGCAACAGGTGCAATGATCCATTTTTACACAGTCAACCGTGACAACTCCATGATCAACGAACTTGGGTGCACTGTGTTGTTGTCCATTTACAGTGCTTGTATCAACAATTATTCTTTGCTTGTCTCTGATCTATCATTTTCGAAACTCTATTTTCTCTATCTTTTCCTGTCAACAGTCTGTCACAATCAACTGAGACAAGTTTGCAGTCAACAACTTAGAGCTCATTTCGGTGCCATCCACTTACAGCAAACCTATCTAGATTATGTCTTTGATCTTGACCCTGTACAATCACCTCTTTTTTTGATTTCCACTTGCAAACGGTCAGAACACTCAATAGAATTCAATGTGCAAACTAAATATATTTTTTCTTAGTTTTTTTTCCCAAAATAGCAACTTTCCATATTTAGAAATTTGTCAAAATCAAAATAGTTAATCATTGTATATCTGTAGCATTCTGATAATCCTAGTTTTGCACCTATATAATCACATAAACATCTATTTGTTTTATCAAAGATAGGGTAAAATAAAAAGGAGCATAACCTCAAATTTGGAGACCGCGGTTTGACACTATTTTTGGAAGGAAAGGCTTGAAGGCCACGCAAAGAGAATGAAGCCATTAAAAGATTGTCCCTTTCAGAAAGTAGAGTAGGCTACTGACAATGCATTAAAGTTGAATTTCCCTTCCTACATGTCCTTGCATTAAAGTTGTATTTTGTGGTGAAAGTGTTGCCTTCAATTGAAGACTTTGCACTAGATGCACAAGTAACACTGGTAGAAGATATGGTACTGCAAAAGAAGATCAAAAACACAATAGGAGCCTAGGACCATTGGTAGGTTGGCCTCGCAGGAAAACCACAAAGCAAAGCCAAGTGGTATTTTAAGTGGAAGTGGAGGGACTTGCTTCTGCATCTCCTTCAAAATCTTTACAATTGGAAAGGTGTGATCCAAAATAGACCAATTACATAGGAATTTTGTACAGCAAACATTAGACCTCCAGTACTGAACGAACAACCAAAGTCACCAATGCCACATGACAAGACACATTAAAGACATGGAAAGACAATTCAAACAAATCCAATCATGCATCATAACCCATAAGAACAACACCCCAAATGCATTAGGATGACCAGCAGACTCCCAATTATACTCCAACTCTCAAAGCTCAAATGCTCAAAGGAAATATATCTAGTTAATAGTGCCACCAAACGAGCTCCAATGATCTACCAAGTTTCGACAAAACAACGAAAAAATTGTCAATACGCCACCACCAATTAACAAAGAAAAATCATCTCAAAGTGCATAGACAAGGCACTGATCTACCGAGTAGGATACATCTTAATAGCATCTCGCATTCAAATCCCATGCCCTAATAAAACACTAAAAGAAATGAAGCTTCACTATTGACTCCAAAATTGTCTTCGTTTATAAATCAAATCTTTGAAAGGCATAAAAATTAAGAACATAGTTTGTTTCGTTTAGTTGTGGTTGCTAAGATAGACATCACAAGCACTGATAAAATTTTCTCAAATCACAAAGTATCTTATAAGTTAAAGGAAATAGTCAAAGCTTTATAATTATTAAATGTTAAAAAATTACCATAATTCTACCTACTTACTTTAGTTCGGGCCAATATATTAAACACACAGTTACACAAAAACTTGTAGTCTAACCCGTGGTAGCCATCTATTGATGCAGAAAAGTGTCCCCATCCCAAAGACATGTATGGGGATGTCCCTAGACATAGGAGATAAGACAAATATATTAATGCCCAACAAATGACCACAAAAGTAGGTCAAAAGGACTGTAAAGTACAAAAAGTGTTAGATCAAAGCAGGAAAACCAAATGGTTTCCCACAGAGAACACAAAGTGGAAAGAGAAGCAATACAACAAAGAGCGAGAGCAACCAAAAAGGAAAGAGGCAAAGAACAACCCACAGCCAACGACCCCAACCAAACAGAGAGGTGGGAAAGTACAATATGAGAGAAAAACCAGAAGCAATGAAAAGGGTCCATCAAGGAGTGGACCCAACTCTCCTAACATCCAAGGCCGTCGAAAAGAAGCTCAAAATAGATGGATAACCACTAGAGGAGGAGGTGAAGAGACTTCAACTAGCATCTTTGTATGTCTCCATAAAACTTCCAACAAAATCAAGAAACTTCCAAGAGAACCTTGGTAAAAATTCTCACATACATTATATGCCAATAACTAGTTGATAGGAATTAGGGGAGAGAGAGAGAGAGAGAGAGAGAGAGAGAGAGAGAGAGAGAGACAGAAGGAACATATTTTCCTAATGTTTGTATGGAAATTCACGTGTTTTACAGCAGAGAATTTTATCATCAAAGCCCAAAATAACACTTGTAAGAAGAAAACATAATAAGGCTTAAGATGTCTGTGTAGAGAAGTTTCACTAGTTGAACAAAATGGGAAAGAAGGGTACTTGATGTTGGTAATTTATGTTAATACACTATAGAAATGTCTGATATTCATTTGAAATTATGTTGTAACCAATGAAAAGACATTAAGGAATTGTCTATAGTCTTCAACTTTTGCAAAAAAGGCCTACATAACTATTCAACCACTGCTGAAAATATAGGCTTATCAGGGTTGCGCCATAGATAAAATGTCGGAGTGATACTTATTTTGGACATTCCTCAATCTAATGCTATGGAATAGTGCTATTTCTCTAGGCACCTTATGGAAGCTAAGGATCTCTAGTTTCGATTTGTATGAGAGCTCTTGAACGAATTTGATTTATGAAGTACCCTGGCCTTTTGTCTAGTGTGCTTCAATATCAGTATGTATTGTGCGTACATAGTTTATCGTTTATAAATTATTTCAATTTTTTTAAGTTTCACTAATAAAGCTTGAATCACTTTTATTTTTCTGACACATATAAAGGTAAAGGCGGTATCTTAGGTCACCACCCAACAAGACACCAATTCCGTGTGTAAGATCCACCTTGTGGAAGCCCACGAGGGGATTGTTTTAGCATTTACCTTTTATTTTGTTCAAAATATCTACCCTTAGGTTTTGATCTCATGACCAAGATCACTAGCAAACTTGAACTTCCCAGTGACCTTATATATAATGTCATTTTTTTATATTTTTGCATTTCATTGTACCCTCGTATCCTACTTTTTGGAAAATGGCATGCCCTTCCTAAACCCTAGTTCCCCTTAGTGTCTCCCATCCCTCTTTCCCAGAAACTACGATAAAAACAAAATAGTTGCTACAACAAGGTCATTAAGATAATGACTACTCATGAAAATAGTCATCGTGGTGATGACTTAAGTATGAAAATACTCCGCATATTGAAAATCCCACAAAAAACTCCACATATTATTATTAATCTTATATATATATATATATGTATGTACGCACAAAGTTAAATTCAGATCTTAAAATAAATTGCTAAAAGGGGGCTCGATTGCAAAGGATTTTGATACAAAAGTGGCCTAAAGTAAAATTTAAGTGTGAAGATTAACATTAGAAGTGGACCAAAAATTAACTATTTCTCTAGATATATATTATTCTCTAAATACAAGTAAAAATAGTCAACTAAAAGAGTCGAAAAGTAAAGTTATTGACAACCACACAAGGGTGACCTAATTAATTGAAGTAATAGCTCTTGACATTTTTAACTGCATTTTTGGGCCATAAAGATCCACAAGAAATGTTCAGAACTTTTTGAGAGTGAAACAAAGGCGATTTACTAAATTCAATATGGTTCTATCTTATTGATGACGCAAGTACATGGTGGTTTAGTATTGATCTAGTAATACAATTGAAATAGCTTCAAATAAACTTGAGAAAAAATTGGAAGATAGATGGTCTAAGAAAGTCCCCAAATCAGATGGGTAAATTGGAAAGAAACAAAGAAAGGAACTCGAGAATACATACAATTACAATAGAAAGTGTTGGTTTAAAAGACTCTAGGAGCAAAAACTAACTATATATAAATAACTACAATAATGAAAATAAATAAGTGGAGGTAAGGCCATAATGTCCATGAATGACAGTAATTAAAAGGGACTCAAGAATACATCTAGTTAGCATAGAAAGTGCTAGGGTTAAAGGACATTGATTAGAAACTAGCTAAATATAAAGAACTGAAGTAATGAAAATAAATGAGAAGAGGTATCCCCAAAGTAGTAAAGCCCCAACACGTGGTCAACATACCAATACAAATAGCCATGTGGGCTGATGAAAGTCGGAATTACTAGATGCTAGTCCATCATACATATCTGTCAAAGTCTAGACCAAAGAAAACATTTATGTCATCGTCTATCAACATGAAAGGGCCAATGCAAGTCATGATAATGCTCATCAAGGAGTGTCATGGGCTAAGGATGCTGGTTGGGTAACCCTAGGAGTGAGCAAAGCACTTATAATCTCTCCTAACATATAACATTGAAGAAACTCATAACGTGTGCATGCCTCCGCATCCCAAGGAGCGGTCAGGGGGATTAATGTGCCCTTGGCATCAAGAATGGACAGATGCCTAACACTGAGGGAAGGAATAAGCAAATCCGCAATGCCAAGAGACAGAGTTGGGGCACCCTAGTAGTAGTAGCGTGCAAAGACAAATGTCACCTCACTAACTGACCCCCCTTTGTGTGTGAAGCAACAATATCCAAAGGGCACTTAATTCCACCAATGCTACCAACCTTTGTGATGGGTTGAATGAAAGAGGTGATCAGTCTTGAAACACTGGGGGTCCCCTATAAGGACCTATGTCAAAGGGTGACAACCACTTAAAGAAAAAGGGCTAAGCATTGCTAGCCTAGGTACAGAAAAAAAGTGGATAGAAAGTCGTTTTAAGTCTTTATAAAGACAATGGTATCTCCCTCGGTTCTCATAATAAATGGGGGATCTGAAAGTTAAATGCTTCTTAGTCTCTACTTCTTGAAGGGATCAAAGACAACATATATGGTCCCCACGTGGAATATGATGAGCAATCTCAAACTGCAACTAGTAGGAGCACACCCTCAATTGACCGAGGGGAAACCTCAAGCCATGAGATCAATGGTATTGGAGATAGAAAGGCTAATAATGACACCATCCACTACCTACAAGAAATGATCAACATATGAAATATCCCCAGCTAATTTTGGAAGCAAAAATCTTTCAATTCCAATTGACAGTTTATGCAGGCATTTCGTCAAACAGTTGGCAAAAATACATTTTTTGAGGTTTTCTGATTTGGATTTGTTTGCTTGTGTTTACCAATGATATATGATGTTCATTTAATCATAAATAAGCTCATACAACATGTAAAGAACTCTCACAACAGATATACTCAATGACCATAAGGAAATACCATTCATTGGAACTGATTCTTGCAACATACAATGCTAAAACTATTCATTTTCAGAATGAAAGACAATAACAGATACAATATGAATGTATTCAATCACAATCCAACCTCCAATAGATGAATGGCAAGGAACAACTCGATCACCACCCAAGGAGAAGTATGGCGGCCAACATAGTGTGGTACGGCTGCATAGTGACTAGTACGACTCACTCTATGGTGTATAAACTTGTTGTTGAAGCTTCCCAATAGCAACGCCTCCTCTCAATGACTGTAGACACCCCATCAAATGCATCCATAAACACCAATCGCCCCACTTGGAAGCTCACGCCATTCCTCTTATAGGTATGACCAGAATCTGATATGTATGGCCAGCAATGTAATGTCACTTCATCCACTTGCTCGCTAATATTCGGCACCAAGGAAAATACATAAATAAACCCTCACAAACTCCTTCCAACAAACTCCAATAATGAATCACTTCTTAAATTTGTCTCCACAGAAGACTTCACAAATTTCCCTGTAAGTGCCCTGTGAAAGATTTAAATAATCTCTCCAACACTCCAGCTAGAATGGAATCGTTTCACCACCGAAATTAGAAACCCTACAACCAAGAACTTTGAAAGCTCTCCAAAGTGAATATAAGAAAATAAGCAAGCATCCTCCAAATGAGCTCCAAAACTCTTTTTTATATTACTTGCATTTTTCCTGCTCATTTAAATAAATAAAGTGACTTTATAAAGTTACTTTTAAATATTTTCTCAAAGTCACTTTATAACATCTTTTAATTAAAAACTCCATTTAGCTCTAAAAATGATATATTAATTAAAATAGTCATAATTTGACATGCAAAGCCCTTATTTTTTGCATCCATGATTTAAAACATTTTATCCCGGTTCTGACAAGCTATAACACTAAAGGACCTTTAAAAATAAATTAATTGATATTTGACAACCTTAGTAAAATTATTAAAATAAAGCCATTAATGTACTCATTTTGCGAAAACTATCGAAATGCTTCGAAATCGGAAACTAACTGCACTGGAGTAATCCCAATGAAGAATAATGACAAATAGAACCGACCGAACGACTTTCTATAAATAGAAACTCCCTCCAAGAATCTTATATCTCAAACTAGAAACTGGAAATAACATCCGAAAGCATCAAATAACTCCTCTAAATCATCTAAGCTCATTGGTAACATCAAACTACCCTTCTGAACAAACAAATACAAACTCAAAAATCCAACTCCATCTTCAAAGCAAGAGAACCTTAAAATAGGGACATTACAACATAGAAGGCAAGCTTGGGGATGAGCTGCTAAGCGATTGAGGTCCATGTGACCTAAATGTATTATCGTTAGATATCCTCTCTGACAGCGCTAATGATGATCTCCTTCAAGAGAAGATGTCGAGGATGGGAATTCAAGGAGTACTTGAAATGAGGTATACCATTAATAGAGATGTTGATAGACTAAAGGAGAAAACTAGTATCAAAGTACCAATAGCATCAGCATCTACTAGGGCCAAATGATGCAATCCTCCCTGAAGAACAAAAGGCTAAGAATACCTCTCACAACCTAAAGTTGCATCCCCATGGTTTTGGGTCTTTGAATGTAGAAAGTAAGCTTGAAGATAGTCTCAAGGTGCCCTTGGCGTCAAGAATGAATAGATGCCTGACACTAAGGAAAGAAATAAGTAAATCCGCAATGCCAAGAGAGTTGGGGCACCCTAGTAGTAGTAGCGTGTAAAGGCAAATGTCACCTCACTAACTGACCCCCCTTTGAGTGTGAAGCAACAATATCCAAAGGGCACTTAATGCTACCAATGCTACCAACCTTTGTGATGGGTTGAACGAAAGAGGTGATCAGTCTTCAAACACTGGGGATCCCCTACAAGGACCTATGGCAAAAGGTGACAACCACTTGAAGAAAAAGGGCTAAGCACTGCTAACCTAGGTACCAAAATAAAGTGGATAGATAGTCGTTCAAGTCTTTATAAAGACAATGGTATCTCCCTCGGTTCTCATAATAAATGGGGGATTTGAAAATTAAATGTTTCTCAATCTACACTTCTTGAAGGGATCAAAAACAACATATATGGTCCCCACGTGGAATATGATGACCAGTCTCAAACTGCAACTAGTAGGAGCACACCCTAAATTGGCCAAGGGGAAACCTCAAGCATGAGATTAGTGGTATTGGAGATAGAAAGGCTAATGAATGACACCATCCACTACCTACAAGAATGATCAACATAGAAGGCAAGCTTGGGGCCGAGCAGCTGAGCGGTTGAGGTCCAAGTGACCTAAATGTATTATTGTTAGATATCCTCTCTGACAACTCTAATGATGACCTCCTTCAAGAGAAGAAGCCGAGGATGGGAATTCAAGGAGTACCTGAAATGAGGTATACTATTAATAGAGATGTTGATAGACTAAAGGAGAAAACTAGAAACAAAGTACCAATAGCATCAGCATCTACTAGGGCCAAGTGATGCAATCCTCCCTGAAGAACAGAAGGCTAAGTAAGGATACCTCTCACAGCCTAACGCTGAATCCCCATGGTTCTGGGTCTTTGAATGTAGAAAGTAAGCTTGAAGACAGTCTCAAGGTGCAGAAGTTGGGTAGAAAACATAGCTTGGGCATATGTTGTAAGAAACGAGAAATGGAGAAATGTGACGGCAACAAAAATGTTACGAGAAACGTGATCGAAAAAGGTTGCGCATAAGAAACAAATTTTATATTTTACATATAAGTTTTATTTTTATTATTAAAATATTTACATTTAAATATATTATAACTTCTAATCTATTAATTTTATCTTTTTATTTTTAATATATTATTTTTACTACTCATTTTTAATATTTTTATATTTATAATATATATTATATTTAAAAATTTATTAAAAAAATATAAATAAAAAATTCACCCATATACATTCACTTATATACATTGACACTGGCAAAATTTACTTATAGAAAATTAAAACTTAAGAAATTTGAAAAAATTTAAAAAAATTACAAATCTAAAAAGCAGAAACGGCCGTTTCCAACCTGTTGTCGTTTACGTCCGTTAAAACGGGCTACGGCTTGTTATCTCGTTTCTTGCTACAGGGGCTTGGGCAATGCACTAAGGAGTAGTCTATACACAACAAATTGTATGCTAAATCATGCGAGTTTTGACCCTCTCAATATGGCACCCCAAATTGGGTCCCCAAACCTTGAAGCCATACACAACCATAGGCTTTATGACTGTATCTAAGAGGGTGATCTCCAAAAGGATACCCTAAAAGTGGAGCTAAAAACATTGGTGCTCCGAGACAAAAAAGGAGGCATATCCCTTACAAAGGGAGACTGGGACGCAGGCTTCATATTTAAAGACGGTCCTTAAAATTGGACCCCCAAATAAGTGTAGGCCGATGTGATCTCTAGAGGTCCCCCTTTTTTGAGAATCTAGAACTGGGAAAGAGAACCCTTAGAGGTGTTGAGTATCAAGACCTTGGTTTTGCTAAAGTTGACCACCAGCTGACGAAGCTCATGAAATTGAGCAAGGGCATCAAGTTGTCTTTGTAAACCATCAACAAAGTGAGGGAGGAGAACATCATTGGCAAAAAGAAGTATGGTTATCATCGCATCATGTGAAATGCAGCCATCATTCACAACAATATGTTGTCGAATAAAATCCTCTAGCTTGTCAACGTAAATGCCATAGTGTGTCAGTGAGAGAGGGCATCCATACTTGACCCCACTGGTACTCTTCACAAACCCTATCCCCTACTCTAAGATTACCTCCCTCCAAGTGCTCAAAAAGTTGCATGTCTAACACTGTGACATATAGTTTGACAAATGTATGCCCAATCATAAAGGTCAGGTAGTTGGTAAGGTTGGAGTTATCCCCAGACATATCAAATGGATGGATTATGTGTTGGCATCAAAAGCAAGGAAAAATTTAAGGAAAAAACCTAAATAAAGAGAGTTGCCAATGGGGAGGCAAGGGAATCCACACAATATTCGGAACAATGACATAACAAGGTCGTGAGACCAGAGAATCAAAATCAAGTTTCAATGAATCAAATTACAAGCATTTATCACAAGAAGATTTTGCTAAATTGATAAAATTTTATCAAAAAAAGAAATCGAGATCGTTTATTTTAAAATTGATAGTCAAGTTTTACTCACCAAAGTAGAACACTTGAATAAGCATACGAGGTCACCACATAAATCAATATTCAACTCGTTGACAAAGAAAAAACTAAAGATCCAATTAAGGGTCATCTATTTCTCTTTTATTGCAGCCTCAGCCACAAGGGCGGGCGTACATTACCAGTTTTCTTTCTACCTTTGAAGGTTCTTTGGCCTTTGTTGTTATTACAAGTTCTAGGGGAAGTACCCTACATCCTCCAAGGATTATCTAGCTTAGCACCTTAAATAGCTTTGTCAATGGGAAGACAAGTGAGTCCATGCCATATTTAAGGAACTCAACGTAGAGGCTCTCATAATCCGCCCAATTGAAACAAGGAGATCATGAGATCACAAGACTAAAGAATCAAAATGAAGTTTCACTGAATCAAATTAAAACCATTTATCATAGGGAGACTTGCAAAATTGATAAAATTTTATCAAAGAAAAAAATAAAGATTGCTTATTTTAAAATTCATAACCAAGTCTATATTCCCCATCCCCATATATCGCATAGATAGGGTAGAGATATGGGTGCAGACAGGGGTATAGATCTCTCAATTGATAGGTCGAGAAGGCCCTAGCTATATATATATATTAGGTCATCGGGGGAGTCCCTCACCCTCCTCAACCTGAAGGTCGAGTACATGACAAGTAGAACTAAAGGCCAACTATATATATATATATATATATATATATATATATATATATATATAGTTGGCCTTTAGTTCTACTTGTCATGTACTATATATATATATATATATATATATATATATATATATATATATATGGCTGCTGAAGCCAATTGAGGACAGCCGAGGGAGAAGAAATCAAGCCATTCATCCTCTGCTTTCACTCCATAGATTCTGAGATCCCATGATTCATAGATCTTGATGAGTAAAACACTTGAAGAAGCATACAAAGTTACAACATAAATCAATATGCAATTTGTCGACAAAGAACAAAACTATGGATCTGATTGAGGGTCATCTAGTTCTCTTTGCTTGCAGCCCCAACCAGGTACACATTACCAACTTTCTTTCTACCTTTGAAAGTTCTTCGGCATTGGTTTTCATTACAAGTTCTAGGGGAAGTACCCTACTTCCTCTAAGAATTATCCAGCTTAGCAACCTTAGCCCTGAACATTCTCCAAAGGACATTATCAGATCAAATAGTTTCCATACCACGATAGTGGATGGTGACCCCATCTGTTCATCCGCTCCGAACCTTGCCAGAAAATTTTGACAATACTGATTTAAAGCCTTTGGTCTTCATCAGCAAGGGGTCTTACCCCAAATAGCTATTTGATACTTGTACTTGGATAATACAGTGCAAGTTTACCGGATTTGGGTTTGCCCTCTCTTGTTATGTTTTCATTCTTTTAGCGTGTGGGGTTTAATGCTTAGTTATTTTTTCAGATCCCAGTGTTCTTTTTGCACTAGTAATTTTCTATTGTAACTGGGTGCACCTTAGAATCTCATTAACATACTCTGGTTATTCATTGACATTAATAAAATTTATTTTTCCGTTCTTTCTTTCCAACTCATTTGATAAGTCTAATTCCTTAAAACAGAGTTATGTGTGCTTTGCTTTAGATAAAATTTGTTTTAAGGGGTGTTTTTTTAATTCTCAAGCATAAATCTCTGACATTTGCAGAAAATTATTTTCATGGTTGATTTTTTTTTATTTGTACAGTTCTAATGACTCTTCCCCTCCCATTCCCTCAAAAAATTTGCAAAATAATTATAACTTATCTACTTCTGAGAAATAAGCAATGGGGGCCAACTCTAGATTTGTTTCTTTTCCCTTCTCTTTTTTCCTCAAATAAAGGAATGATTATGAAGAGCTTCGTCTGATTATTTTTACTTTCACTTGTCTGGCTGTTTCTGATTGGTTTAAATTTAGCTTTGAAATTGTGTTCAAGCCCACTGCGTCTGATTATTTTTTATTTTTGTTTGTCTGGCTGTGTCTGATTGAATTTAAATTGGCTTTGAAAGTTCTTTTCACTTCCAATTATCTGAAAGCTATATGTTTTGTGCAGAAGACACTATCTAATGTTTACGTACTCACTGATCATTTGTTTTCGACTGTTCCAAAGACAGGCTGCAGATTTGTTATTTCTTCTGATGCTATATTGTCATCCAATGGAAACTCTATTTGTCCTGATACTGAAAAGGAATTAGATGTGGCAAAGTGAACCAATTAAGCTGAGTTAGTCTTATCTTTTGGTTGTAGACCCTTGTTTACTGTGTCGCATCCTTCATTGGATTTTATTGTGCTTGTCTGGCTCACTTTTTGATTTCTAGCAGCTTAGTTTACCAATTGATTATTACTGATGACTGAACCCGACCACATAGCTTCAGCATCAATATGCATATCTTGAGGTTCTGTGCAGCCTTTGATGAGGTGGTCATATTGATTGTAGTATCTGCTCTGGAAATGTATGTTCTAATAATCAATGGGCCATTTGCATGTTGTGCCTGCTAGCTCCAACTAGATTCCGCCTGGTAGAATTCTTGCATAGTTGAGAAAAGCTTGCTAGAGAGTAAGCTCAGAAGCTGCACATACACTCCTATTGCATTTTATACTCTCCTGAGCAATGATTCACCCTTTAAGTCTCCCAATAATATATAGAATAAAAACCCTACTAGCACTGTAGATAGTAGTTCTTCTTAAGGGTTGAAATCTGGGACCCAATGTTTCATCGATAGTCCAGCCTTCTGGAGAGTAAGCTCAGAAAACACACGTACACTCCTAGGGCATTTTCTATTCTCCTGCACAATGATTTCCCTGTAAGTCTCCCGATAATATATAGAATTGAAACCATACAAGCACTGTAGATGTTAGTACTTCTGAAGGGTTGAAATCTGGTACCCAATGTTTCATGAATAGTCCATCTTTATTAATGAGCCATGGTCGTCATCCAATATTTCATCATTTCCAGGTTTTGATGAGAAAATTGTTGTGAAGTAACATGATGACATACAAAAAATCTTGACTGGAAATTGTGTTGTCAATTCTTGGAAATCCAGAGATTTAGTTTTTTTGGACTGTAGTATAAGCCCATAAATATGCATACCAGTGACTTCTCTTTCATTTCTATGACCAGTGCTCTGTTTCTTCCAGTTGTAACTGGATCTTTGGGATCAAGTCAGTGCTAATAACATGCATTGGATAGCTATGCAGAGAAAGAGGGCCATATCACCTTATTTCTAGCATGCTGCTCAGAAAATTGCAACCGATTTTCAATCCATATTTTTTGTGCTTCCTATGTAGCAACAGCATTGAAGAACTGGCAGAACGAAGTAGAAGATGCATTGCCTCCTCTATTGATTTAAATCAGATGGAGTTTTGGAAATCTAATGGATGGCTGAGGAAAGCCATTCACATAGGAAAAGGTCAACGGAAAAACCTGTAATTTCTGGTGTACATGATCAATAATAGATGACAGGGAGTTGTTCCAATCTGCAGTTGCTGCTAACCAAGTATGAGTCCCGATGCCTTGTCCTATCTTTGTTTGAAATTCATTTCACCAACAGAGGGTGTGTTTTCTGTGACATTTTACTGCATCTTTGGATATTCACCAATAGAAGTGTGTTATCTGTGACATTTTACTGCATCTTGGGGAAAAACTAAAAAATTGATATCCATGACAATTATACGGTTAGAAGAAGAAAGGACATAAAAAGTAGATGAGAGACCAATATTACCAATGGTTAGAAACTCAAATGATAGGGAAGTGTGTAATATGTGCAAATGCAGGATTGCAGCTTATAGTGAAGATCTTTCTTCCTCAAACCTTAGAAAAACAAAGCAATAAATTAGAAATATATGTTCCTAAAATGTCACCTAATTCCACACATATACCTTCATTAAAGCTCGATCAAGGTCTATCAATGAGCCATGTTCTCGTTCAAAATGTAGCCAAGCTTCACAAATTTCCTGCCAAACAGCTCCATATTTAAGGACCTCTAAAACATTTTTGTATTTCACTAAACTACACAGGACACTCAAACATACTGCCATGTAAAAGAGAATTTTCAAATGCATTCTTCCAAAGCATTATGCCCTTGTTCAAGCACCAGGAAACTCCAATATTCATGACTAAGGACTTATTTTAAAGTGCATTCCTCCACAACTCTATGCCCTTGTTCAAGCAGCAAAAAAACTCCAACATACATGTAGACCAATTGACTATTTGTAGTCATACTATGAAAAAACCTCGAGGCTTCTTGCAACCTCAAAAATCAAAACATCCTGCAAACTCGATTATTTTTTCTTGGATTGTTACTCTATCTAGGTAGAAGTTTCAAAGAGAATCCATTATTAATCACTATCATTATTTCTTCCCTCCACATTAATGGTTCCAAAATTGGTACTTATATAAGTTATATAACCTTATCGAGGTAACTGTAATAAGTGATGCTAATAACTAATAAAGGTCATGTAATGATTTCATCTGTTTTTTCAAAGCTTAGGATTGCTTGGAACTTCAGCACAAGTATGCACACAGTTTTAGTAAATAAAAGTATGAGCATGTACAAGATGTTAGAGCGTTAAATTCATGTTTCCTGGCATGTCTAAACCTTTGTCAAGGTTACACGTAATTCTTTTACTTAGATTTCCTAGAACAACATACATTCCTTCTCATGATTAATCTGCAATCAATGGGCGTTCTTTTGTTTAACAATAATTGTTATATTACATTCCCATGAAATGAAGATACATCAGACTTCTCATGTGATTGGAGTGGAGGGGTTCAGTGGGGGTTGTGATTCGGAGATGGGGCAGGGTCGGAGGGGGAACCAGATTATTGAAGCTTGTATAGAATTTGATCATTTGGTATACCAAGATGACTAAATGATCGAGTTTAGGTTTCTTGAGATTGTAGACAATTAAAGTGCAAGTGATTATGTTTCCAATTAAGATGAATTACAGCACAAATCATCAATATCACTAACCCTAAGTGATATCCACAGACCCTCATTTAAACCATGTTTTAAGCTCATAACGAAAGTTTTGACAAAAAATGGAGCCAGTTTGCATTGAGAAACAAAGACAAGAAATGGATCAAAATATGACAGAACATGACAAAATAAGAGGCATTTGATCAAACAAGATGGTTGGGCAGCCACCTAAAAAGATATTTGAATTTTTTTTTAAAGCATTCAAAGGACAGGCACAAAGGGAAGTGAGCGACATCCTCTCAAAGACACAAAAGACAAAAAAAAGAGACATCAGAAGATTATAACAATGTCTCCAGACATCTCATTTAAACATGCAATGCAGTAATCTGATTGCCTGGACGCTACAAGCAACCATTGTCTGTTACAGTAAAGTAGCAAATCAGACTGTGAATTGCCTGGAAATCAGCTTTTATACAGCATATCCAAGTTAGTACTTTCCCAAAATCTCAACTGTGACTTGAACTCCATCGCATTGCCAGCAAGACTAATATTTAATTTATGTTTCTGCTGTCATCATCTTAATAAAAGGATGAATTTTGTAAGTCAAATCTGCAGCCTTACATCTCATATATATTTTATTTCCCTATTCCTAGTAATTGTTTATGACTATAATTTATTCTTTAATGTATGGGGCCTAGTCATGAGCCATAGTAGTTCCCATATAGATGTCCCTCGGCTGACAACTAACAGGAGGAGGAATACAAAGGTTCTTGAGGAGCATTTCTTGCAGGAGAGTAATGTATTTTTCCTAGTCACAAGGAAGTGTCCTCTACCTGGTAGTATCCGAGATTGTTTATTGACATGAATTTTTTACCTTCAACTTTAACAGGTGCACGATGCACATTGGCCTAGTTGCATGGAGCTTGCTAGTTGACTCACTATCCATGTATAAGCATGGATGTTGTTCGAGGAAATTTAGAGCTGCACATGCTTCGCAATGCAAGTTACTTCATAATATGATTTTTCATTTAATGCATGGCGCAAATATGTCTTAAGAATCATAGGGAGATTTGCCTTCTCTAGCAGTGCACATGTGTGTTGGGACCTTAAAATGTACCTATTAAATTAGGTACACTGAAAGACCATGGAAGAATTAAAGGGATTTTCATCCTCTCGTTTTAGGACAGCTGCTGGGACAGTTCAGGGCACGGGTTGCTGGTATTGGGCCCCATTTGATAGCCTGCTTGGAATGAGTATACAAGATATATGCTATTACCACCGGAATCTCAACACTGTCCACATATATAATAGCTTCCTACACTAACTGATCCTCTCTAAAAGTCTGGTAATCTATTAACCCGGGACCTACAATTTGGACTCAAGAAACCTGGTTTAAAGTATCAACCAAAGAATTGTCAAAAGGAGGGAAAGGGTAAGGCAGAAAAGGAGGATTTCTGGGTGAATACAGAAATATCAATGCTTAAGACAGAGTATGAGCCCAACTACAGTATTACCACTGTATGCCGAGTTTCACATAAGCTCGAACTTCCGCCACACAAGGGAGGGAGTTGAAGGAAATATCATTTGCCCAATTCCTACAGTTTCATTTTGTAGATAAATGCCTACAAGATTGTAGTTAACATACACACAAACTTATAACTACTTTATGAAACAAGAAGAAATGCAGAAATCAACTAGAATAGCATGCAGCTCATTCTTAATTAGACACATGTTTTGCAGAAAGACTCATATCAGTCTTTGACACTAATATTCTCCCATTTTCACCTTAAGATTGGAAGGCATTCATAAATTCAGATACAGTGGAATGAAAAAACATATATGCATTAATTCCCTTGTGTCTTCTATCCAAAATTGTTGACCTTACAACAGTGCTACAAAGCAACATATGTAGGAGTGAGATGGGATCTGCCACCAATTTGCACGGAATCCCACTCTGAGCCATCATAGCAAAACACTTTTAACAATACAATAACGTGTTCCCAAAAGAGACAAGAAAGGGGGGAAAAACATAGAGAACACGACAACAACTTTCCCTTTCGATACCACAAGAAGAACGGCAGTGTCATAAGCTAGAGCCCTAAGGGGGACCACCTCCCAATTGCATCTAGGCGCCTTTCTAAGTTCTCAGTTTCTGTCTGCACCACAAGATTCGCCTCTGTCAAGCTTGGACAGGTTGACAGGTGGTTCCCTAAATAGAACCTCAGACTGCGTCAACACTTTAGCATGTGCCTTAAGAAAGACCTTTACTATGTTGACCTGGTTAATGTTGGTGGTGGACTGCTTGGCAAGCTCCAAAACAGCCAGGGCTCCATCTCTATTGGCATTTGCCACCTTCCTCTTCATGACTACCTTGAAATGTTCGAGGTGGACGCCAAATTCATCGACACTAAGTAAAGTATAATCCGGGTGGAAGAGCATAGTAATACTGACCTCCTTGAAGTAAGCAAGGATTTGGTCCTTGCTTTTCTCCAAGGGCCCGATGTTAGCTTGGATGTCTCGAAGCCAATCCTCCAATGCAGTCCTCATGCTCCCTACAAATGTCTGGTATAAATTGAGGTCCATGAGGGGCATGATTTTGAGCTCAAGGGACATCCCCTTATTGATGATCATTGTCATCTTCTTGCATTTGTTGTCAATTCTGATGAGCCAGTCCAGGTATTGCTGCACCTTTTGGAAGAGCACACTGCTCCTTGAAAGAGCTCCGGTCACCTCTCCTAAGGCCGCAAACAATTCCACAAGCATTGCTTCCACCCTGCCAATGAGGCCGATTGGGAACGGGCTCTTGATCTGGGACTCCAAGGCCTTGACTTGTTCCTTGAGATCCTCCATGAGCTTTTCCCTCGGCTCATTTGAGGCACATACTACAGAGACCAGATCCTCTACAATCTTTTCTTCTCTTGTATGAGGCCTCTTCTTGGTGAGGGAGAAGAGGTCTTGCTCCATTCTCCACACAATGGGGTCCCCATCCTGGGTGAAGGTTTGGGTCATCACCCTCTTCATCATGCCAGTATCTCTATCGAATTGGATGTGGATGTCTAGGGCCCCATGGTAGAATCGCCTCAGATATTTGTGACCCAGAAACTTCTATGGACCAATCCATCCTTGTCCTCCCATTGTTCCCAGGGTTGTTGAAGATGAGGCAACAAATGAGGTGAATGGTGGAGGCATGGGTGGAGGCGGCAGGAATGAAGCAGGGACATACAAAGGGATGGATGATGGACGGGGACCCATGGGTGCAAATGAAGGAGTGAATAAGGGAGTTACCCATGGGAACAAGTGTGATCCTAGTTGATCCTGAGTCATATGGATTTGGGTACCAATTATACCTGTGAACTGGGTGTTCACTCTGAAGGACGAGATGGGTTGAATGAAGCCAATTCTTGGGGAACCAAATGTGAGAGAGAGGGAGGCCCAAGATGGTGTTGTAGGTGCAAGGGGAGGTTGTGTCGATGGCCTAGGGGCAATCAACATCGATCACTTGGCAAGCTTCTACTAAGGGCTCATTTGTGGTGTCGTTACACTTGGAGGAGTAGAACCGGAAGGTACCTAAGGTGCAGAGAGGTGCTTGGTGTATATTTTGCTAATACCCGAAGTTAGTGGGTTGCCCATGGTTGTTGCACTTGAACTTGTCAGAGCACTAGAGGTTGTAACAATAGGGGAGGCATGCACACTTGGGGTTAAAGGAATTGCGGGGAAATTGGAGCAATGGGAGGGACCAAGGTTGCATAGGCCTCTGTGATTGCAAGAGTAGGAGTTGGAGCACTGACAGGGATCGTGCCAATCACATGGGCCAGCCCAAGGACAATTGTAAGAGTGGTCTAAGTTGGTGCAGTATAAATTGGAGGGGCATGGAGGCTTGGAGCACCAAGGGCAGCAGGAACCAATAGATCAGGGGATCCTTGGGGAGCACTTGCAGGGGAAACTGCAGGGGGAGTCACCACAGGGGAAGGTTGCACCAAGGTTGGAAAGCCCAAAGGGGCTACAAGTTGTTGTCCAAATATACCAAAGGTGGGAGTCGAAGGCTCCAGGGATGCCAAAGATTGGGCTCGAGGGGAGCTGCCCTGAGATTCGGAGCTACTAAGGTGAAGAACACAAGCAACATGAGATTGGCTTACCTAGGAAGTCCTTGCAGGTGAAGTGGAAGTCGAAGTTGGAGTTGTTGTTGGGATCCCTTGCAAGACTAATTCAGAAAGCCTCCTTGCAGTGGTTGGGTCCTCCACAAAGTTGTGGGGGGGCAAGCCTTTCCTCCAATATAGGCCTGAGTTGAGCTTGTTGGGCTCTTCATAGACATGCCACTTCCAACTTTGCAATTACCTCGGCATTATTGTCGGGGTTGAGGTGGATAGCATCATCCAGGTGGCTCTCATGATGGTAATTGAAGTTTAGCCTAGCCCAATAAAATTCTACATGAGCCTTCACCTTGCCCTAAGGATCCCACTGCTTGTCGTCATCTTTGGGGAGATTGAAGGAGTCTTTGTGCATGGCCACAACCTGAAGGATAGGGAAGGTCTTATACTCATGGTGCCCTATGATGATGGGGAGCGACAAAGGACTTATGTCATCTGTTGAGATAGAAACCAGCTATGCCATTGACGAGTTGAAAGGCGATCTCCTACTCTATCAATCGGTTTGGGACGAGGTAGGGCAGCTTGAGAGTTCCCCGGACACCTTCTACCTAGATGATCGTGTGGTCTCGACAGTACCAATAGGCACCAATGGCTAGGATGGAAGCTCTCATCTCCTCTTATAGCCTTGGCATGGGATTTTCATTGATTGCTTGGCACACAAGGGGATAGAAGTGATCACAAATGTCCGAATGTGGTGCCTTAAGAGGTGAATGTATAATTTGGCGAAGACCACGTGGACTGGGGAACCTGCAAGTCTCCATTGGGGGAACACAGTGCTCTTAAAGTCAAGGGTGGTGCAGCTAGCGTCAACCAGATAGGACATCGTGTAGAATTTGCCCCCGATGTGAACCCTAGGGACCTATTGTGATATATTGAAAGTGATGATGTCCTCGACGGTGTCGCTTGCCCTATATTGGCGGTTGAGCAACAGCATTCCCGTCTTCACTCCCTCTCTAAAGGTCTTGATAGTGTAGGAGGCCAATCCTCCTTGTTAATCTAGTGGTCAATGTCCTTGGCCCAATCTTGCAGGGTCTCATGGATGTTGTGGGTCTTCATCTACGCAGTGGTGACCTCCTTGTCATACAAAATGTCATAATTAGGGAGGTTGTAATAGTTCTTGAAGGTGGTCACAAAGATATCTACAATTTGGAGCCCCTTGTTTGGCAAATGGACGATATAATTGTTGCACTTGGATGTCTGCAGTAAGTTGGTGAGGAGATTGTCGCAGGGGAAGACTTTTGGCTTGGTCATGGCTTTGTGCAGCATTGAGGCTCTAAGAGATATCAGGGCACTTGCAAACTCAACCTCATCCTCCTTTGGCTCGCATCTCTACTAGGCCTTTGAATATATTCAATCGTCTTGAAGATTTCATTATGGTGTTTGAAGCACGCAACTCCTTGCAAGAATGTGGTATCCCTAAACTCTTGCTCTGGCTTGGGATTGGATGTGGATGCCTCCATTGCTAAAGGTTGCTCCTCTGTTATGCATGACTTTTGCAAAGATGTGTTTTGGGCTTAGGGGATAACTCAGAAGAGGGCTATGAATGATTTGGATTGCGCAGAACAGATAACGATGAGCCCAATTCTAATGGGACCTTATAGAGCTCTAGGATATTTTCGCAGTAATGGCATTGGTGGCTCGTGGTATGCGAATTAATCTCGGAGTTGATGGCTTGATTTTGGAATAGTCATTTTTTGCCTTTCGCTTAGATTTGATTTTATGCAGAATCGGCCTTAATTAGATTGGTTGGCGACAATGGGACCTTTCCAGGGGTCGATTCACAAACTACCCAAATGGGCCAATAAATGCATAGTACGGTGGGCACACGCCTAGCGCTAGCCGTCATGGCACCCAGGATGCATTCGAACCCTGCCAAGTGTTACATGTACTACAGTGCAAAGGGGTGGCGCTATCGGTATGATGCAGTCGGGATTCTCCAAGTGTACCACAGCTTTGGGTGTATGGGTACACATGGCGATCTTTGATTGGATCGAGCCTCCCAAGCATCTGACAGCTCTAACAACTTCGGGTGTACAGGTACACATCGCAAGTTTGATTGGATCGGGCCTCCCAAGCCTCTAATAACTCTGGGTGTACAGGTAAACGTGGCGATCTCTAATTGAATCAGGGCTCCTGGGCCTCCAACAACTCTGACAACATTGGATGTATGGGTACATGTGATGATCTCTTATTGAATTAGGCCTCTAGGCCTCTGACAACTCTTAACAACTCTGAATGTACGATTACATGTGGCAATCTCTAATTGAATCAGGCCTCCCATGACTCTGATAGCTCGTACAACTCCAGTACTTGTAAGAAGAAAACCTCTTGAAGGGCACCAACTGGACTCCAACACTGAGACTCGAAGACCTATCTGCTTTAGAGATTTTTTGAGGAAAAAAGTTAGCGCTCGAAAAGCAATTAATAAAAACACTTCAAAAGCATGGCAGGAATAGCCTTTTCAAAACAAACAGTTCACGGAAGTCATTCAAATACAAAGAAATGGGATTTGTTAGGTCTCGAGGTAAAACTTAAAGACTGAGATACAAAAGGTGTCAGAGATCTTATAATCAGATGGGGTTCGATAAAGAGCCACAACTCTGAGATTTGTGTCAGAGATCTTATAATCAGATGGGGTTCGATAAAGAGCCACAACTCTGAGATTTTAGTCTGGTAGAGGTCCCCTTTTCTTATATGAAAAGGGACATGTTGGTCACAACAAAGTGGAGTGACAAACCTTATGTCTATTGGTGTAAAATCCCTTAGGTGTCCTAAAGGATTTTTTTTTTTTTTTGAGGACATTGAGTCCAAACCTCTTGTGTTTGAAGGGTTGTGAGAAAGAGAGGGAGGTAATTGTGTCCATGCATGGGGCAAATACATCTCAAGATTTACAAGGAGATTTATTGACTAGTAGTCCATAGGGGGAGGGGGATGCCCTACGTCTATTGGCACATAACCCCTTAGGTGTCCTAGTGCCAAAGCCTTATTGTTTGATGGCTCGGAGTGCAAACCTTATTTGTTTAAAGGGTTACGCAATGAGATGGAGCTATTTGTGATTCACCAATGGACCATGGGATGGTGATGAACTTAAATGATGTCAACCATAGCAAATGAAACTCCCTTAGAAGGTTTAATGGTCAAAACCCTTCACCTACAAAGGAAGTTCAGCAGTCACATTCTAGCTGATTGGTTGCATTTGTGTTGAGTTTGCATTTTAAGATTGCTTGTACACACTACCCTTATGTACAACAAGTTCTTTTTGTGTGTTCTACTCTAGGGACAAAAGATCAATCCTACAAAAAATTACAATTGCATCAAATTTTAATTATTCAATTTTTTCTTTTCCAAACCATATGGTATAAAGTTTTGAACGCGAAGACTCACAAGGAAGTTGAGAAAGAAAGAATATTAATGCCCACCAATGACCAAAAGTAGGTCAATGGGACTCAAGAATACACCCAATAACAATATAAATTACTAGGGTAAAAGGACCCTAGGAACAACAACTAACTAATTAAAAGAACAAAAGCATTGAAAGTAAACAAGGGGTAAACCAAAGGGAGTAAATCCCCCAACCCATTTGGCTACCGTAGTAATACAAATAGCCATGTGGAGGGACTAAGAACCCAAAAGAGCATGGGTTGATGAAATCTAAAAGTCAAAAAGATTGGATGATGGTCTCATTAAACATCTCCAACCGTGCCCAAAATAGAGGAATAATCTATCACTATGAAAGGGCTAATGCATGATCTAATAATGCTCCTCGGGGAGTGTCTAGCGCTGAAGGTACCGGGTTCAATAATCCTAGGAGGAAGCAAAGTACTCCCCTAGAATCCTTCCTAACATCCACGGCCAAAGATGCTCTCATGGTAACAGAGAACCTCCTAATGTGTGCTTGCCTCTTCACCTTGGGAGGCAGTCGCGAACAAGCAAAATCCATGACTCCACGGAGCGGATCCATGTTGCTGAGTAGGAGTGAATCCCTATCCTCGAGAGCTAGTGTGTCAGGGTACCTTAGGAGTAGTGATGTGCAAAAATGATCCCCACCTCACAAACCTACCCCCCTTAGTGTGTGAAGCAGTAATATCCAAAGGGTGTTTAATGCCACCAACCTCTGTGAGGGGCTAAATGAATGAAGTGACCAACCTAGGGGCTCTAGGGGCTCCCTATAGTGCCCTGCATCGAAGGGTGACAACTTCCCTAAGAAAAACGACCAAGCATCATTAATACGACTATCGAAAGAAATTGGATAGAGTTGTTTGAGTCTATGTAAAGACAATGGTATCTCCCTCGGATCTCATAATAGATAGGGCATCTAAAAATTAAGCACTCCTCGGTCTCCACCTCCTGGAAGGGGCAAAGTCGACAAATACAATCCCCACATGGAATCTGATGATTAGTCTCAAGCCACAATTGGTGTAAGCACACCCTCCACTGGCCGAAAGGAAACCCTAAGCCGTGAGACCAATTATGTTGGAGATAGTTAGGGCAACAGATGACAACATCCACCACCTTCGAGAAATGTTCATCCTAGAAGGCAAGATTGGACTGAGAGGCTGAGAAGTAGAGCACTAAGTGACCTAGATGTACTGCCTATATATGCCCTCTCTGACAGCTCTAATGATGACATTCTTTAAGGGAAAAAGTAGAGCAGTGGCATCGAAAGAGTACCTCAAAGGAGGTAACCTATAAATAGAGATGACCATAGACTAGAGGAGCAAACTGGTCTCAAAATACCAACAACGACGTTGTCTATTGGGGCCCAAAGATGCAATCCTTTCTAAAGAACATAGGACTAAATATGGACACCTCGCACAACCTAAAGTTGAATCCCCCATGGTTCCGAGTTTGTGAATGTAGAAAGTAACCCTGATGATAGTCTCAAGGCACAAACGTTGGGCAGAAAACTCAGCTTGGAAAATACACTAAGGAACAATCTATTTGCAATGGATCATATGCTAAATCATGAGAGTTTGGACCCTCTCACTATGAGCCCAATCAACGGAACCTAGACCAAGTCCCAAAACCTTGGACCCATTTAAAACTATAGACTTGATGACTATATCAAAGAGGTGCATCTTCAAAGGGATATGTTGGAAATGGATCTAAAAGAATTAGCCCTCCAAGATAGAAAGGGAGGCATATCCCTTGCAAAGGTGTCACCAAGAGGCAGGCTTCATACAAAAATATGGTCGGAAAATTAGACCCTCGAGTAAGTGTACGCTGATGTGATCTCCAAAGGTTCCCCTTTGTAAAGGAATTGGATCTAGGAAAGAGACCATTTGGAGGTGTTGAATACATTGAACTTAGTTTTGTTAAGGTTAACCACCAACAAACGAAGCTCGCAAAAATGAGCAAGGAGATCAAATTGTCTTTATAAACCATCAACGTCATTGGAAAAAAGGAGTATGGCTATCACCACATGTAAAATACAACCATCGTCTACATGGGTATGTTGTCGAAGAAAATCCTCTAGCTCAATGATTAAATGATGAAGACGGTTGGACAAAGAAAGCATTCCTTCTTGAACCCAATGGTACTCTTCACAAAGCTACAAAGACCATGAGAAGTATGAAACTGTCAGACAACTATCTCCCAGAGCCTCCAAGCGCAATAATAAGAGAATTGGGAATGCTGACATGATGCAATTTTTGGAAGAGCTAATGTCATGGAACCAAGTCAAAGGTTTCCTGGAAGTCTACAAAACAACAGAATACTTGGTAAGACCAATGAAGAGCCTCCTCAATGATAGTACAGCGTTAGCAAAGGTTCTTGATGCAACAGAACATGCTAAGGATGAGGATAGCTAAGTTTTGTTGTACTCCGCAGGATGGTACAGAGAATTCATAATTAACAGAGGCATGAAAGAGATGGGTTATAGTGTGATAGATAAGAACTAAGATTAATCCAAAGTTTTCTTAAGCTATGTAGAGCACTCGGATTACTTTAGATAAGACTAAACCAACCATTAAACATGATAACGTAGACAAAAAATAACATAAGAAATACGACAAGTAACCATAACCAAAAAGTCTATATTGATCTCAACAAAGGTTCATCATCTTCTTCATACAAACATACATATTTATAGTCGCTACAATACCTGACTATTGATATTCTTCTCGTACATTGATGCCAAAGAGAGGACACTGTTCATCTTCTATCCCTTTACAACTTGTGGAGGATAGGACAAAACACATATAGCCGACAATTTCATACATAACCCATGAATATTCAAAGAATATCCTGCGCAACTTTACTTATCCATTTTCTTCTCCCAACACTTTCCTAGACTTAAAATGTTGTCTCCTCTCGAGACAATGTCACAGGTTCATCTGACTGTACGCTGAGGGCAGAAGCTGAAAAATTGGGTAGACTAGCAAGAGTCATAGTAATTGCTCAAGGCGTCATTTCCAGCTTTCCCCTCTTGCGCACTACTTAGCCGCCCTTTCGGATTTTCAACTAAGTAGCGTACCAACCTACCGCCCTTTCGGGTTTTCAATACACTAATGTAGCCAGGTGGCCGCTCTTTACAAGTTTTCAACCATCTTGACCTTCTTGTCTCACTAATCATCTTCAATACAAAAATTTGATCAAAACTTTACAAAACTTTTTCAAAAATTGTGCATTGTGCAGTACTCAACTGGAAGGAGGTGGCGCCTCTTAGGAAGAAGGCTAGCCAACAGGATCCTTTGGCCCCGGACTGGGTAGTTGTGCACTGTGCAAGTTCTTGCTAGAGCTCTGATGGTGGTTTGTAAAAAGGAACTTTGAGGATCACAGCCACCTCACTGCAAAACAGAGCCAGGTCAGTTTTGAATGCATCCCAATCGAGCATCACTTCCTAAACCATGCGAATCAAGACACGCATTGGTGTGTAACATCCAATGAGTTCCTTCAGGTCCAAGTCCTCAGTGGTACTCATTTCTGCCTTTGTATTGCTGACCTTTAGTTGAATTTATGCACTCAGTTGCTCCAACTTTTCTACATGTCGTTCTACCTGAAGACCTACAAATGCGTTGTGCCTTTGATCTTGTTGCCAATTGAGGAGTCGATCGCACACAGTATCCCTAGCATTGAAAGATTGTTGGAGAGCAAGGTCAATTTCATCGACCAAGGCAGTATGGCTGTGCATTGTTGTGTTGGCCATGGCAGTTGCGACGAAGTCTGCACTGGAGCTGGTAAGTGAATTGTCAAGCTATTGTGGATGATTGTTATCCAATGGATATCTTGTTGAAGATCGCGTCAACTGACCCTTGGCTCTTGAATTTACTTCTGTTGGATGACCATTATCCGATGGATATCTTGTTGATGGGACGTTTTAGCATCTTTCTTGGACTTAATATTTCCCAATCGCTCCTCTTTGACTTTTCCATCGACACACATGGATCCTACTACGCACGTCTGGCGCATGCAATGCTTGGTCTTTGTACTTCACAAATGTTGTTGCTGAGATCATCTACAAACAAACAAACAAAAAAGAAACACACACAAAACATGAAAAACAGGGAAATCCTAATCTACATGGTGTTACACAACACCCACTCAGATACAGAATGAGAACAATAAACTATTGGTGGTAGGGCTTAAGCCTACAGTGATTTACCCACCCTGGTAAGACGGTTCCCTTAATATCCCTTAAAACCAGGGTTCCTTGTTGTGTTAGGTCATGTATAATGTAGGGCCCTTTCCATCTTATTTGTAATTTGCCTGGGAATGCTCTGAACCGACTATCATTTAATAAAACTGGTTGATCTTTGTGAAATTCTTTGTGGCGCAAGTTCCTGTCATGCCAGGCTTTCTAGCTTTGCTTGTGCACTTCCTACGTCCATGCTTCTCTACGTCTGAATTCATCCATCCGGTTTAGTTCAAGGAGCCGATTAGTAAGAGACTCCCGATCTCTGAGTCGCATGACCATGGCAATGCGCAGGCTAGGTACTAGATATTTCATCGGCATAACTGCTTCCAGACCATACACCAACTGAAATGGCATAAATCTTGTAGCCCTTTTGTAATGTGTGATATGCCCATAAGATCGCAGGAATGCGATCTTCCTAGTCATCCCGCTTGACATCGCAAATTTTTGTAAGCATTTTCCCTAGTACCTTATTAGAGGCTTCAGTGTGGCCATTAGCCTGTAGATGATATGTAGTGTTTTTATGACGGGAGATCATAAACTCTTCAGTCAAGGCCTTGATGGTGTTATTTAGAAGGTGTGTTCATCTGTCGTTGACTAACTTTATAGGGCATTTGAACCTAATAATGATATTTTCATATAGGAACTTTGTTGCGTCCTTCACACCGCAACTAGGTGTGGCACTAGCTTCAACCCACTTAGTAAAATAGTTTGTCACAATAATGATGTACCTTGCTTTGCTGCACTTGCTTGGTGGGTTGATTGGTCCGACAAAATTAATCCCCCATTTGTTCGAAAAGTTGCCCTGCTAATAGGGGTTGCAACGGCATCTCATCTTTCTGGAGTAGTCAACCCATACGTTGGCAGATATCACAATGTTACGCAACTCTGTGTGCATTTTGGAGCAAATTTGGCCACCATAGTCCACTCTATAGAATCTTTCTAGCTGTAGCCTCTCCTACGAAATGTCCTGCGACTCCTTGATGAGCTTCCTCCAAGAGTTGAGGTTGTTCGTGTTTCAAGACAACCCTGCGCAAGACTTCATCCTTTCCCAAACTGCGCAAGTCCATTAATGATGGTATATGGCAGTTCTCTAGTCACAAACTGCTTTTTATCCTGCTTCTGAAAGTGCACAAGGAAGATTCTTTGCTTGAGGAAGTTGGCAATAGCTTCAAAGTTTTCAGGAATCGCAGACACGGAAAAATGGGCGTCTAGTGAGTCTTCTTGTAATTCTTTCGGCTTTTCCCCATTTGGGATACAACTGAGGTGGTCTGGTCCTACATTCTCCCTTCCTGGCTTGACATTTATGCGGAATTGAAACTCTTGGAACAACATCAACCATCTAGAGATTCGTCCTCCTAGCATTGGTTTGTTGACCAGATATCGCAGGACTTGATGGTCAGTGAAGACTTCAAACGGTGTTGCAAGCAGATAGTGTTGGAATTTCTGAAGTCAGACAGTTTTTGGCTAGCAAAGTGGATAAGATGGTCAAGCGCACCATCTCCAAGCTGCGCAAGTACAACACCAACGGCTATGCCCGAAGCATCTACATGTACATGGAAAGGCTTGTTCCAATCTGCAAAAACCAGTATAGGCATAGTAACCAGTCGCTATTTCAGCTCAATAAAAGTTGCTTGACATTCTAAGGTCCCAACAAATTTTGCATTTTTGCGTAGTAAAGTTTCCAACGAAGATGAAATAGCCATGTAGCCTTTGATAAATTTTCGGTAGTACCCTGTATGTTCAAGAAAAGAGTGAACTTCAGTGGAACTAATAGGTGGAGGCATACTTAGTATTACTGAATTTCTGCTTGATCTACCAGAATACCTTCTTTGCATACTACATGTCTGAGCAAAACTCCAAATAGTGTAAAAAATGAGCATTTCTTCAAATTCAAGGCGATGGGCAACGCTCGACATCGTTCCAACATTAAACGTGGCTTGGACAAATGTTCTTTGAACAGGGAGAACACTGCCCAATCATCAAGGTAAACTTTTAGGAAGTCATGAATGAAATCCTTGAATGTTGTAACCACTGCACAAGAGAACACTACAGGTGTGTTCTTAAGGCCAAAAGGCATGACCTTGTATGCAAAAGAACCCCATTCAGTTGCAAAAGTTGTTTTAGATCTATCCTCTTCTGCGATCGGAATCTGATGATATCCACTGAACCCATCCGTGAAAGAATATACTTCGTGTCCTACGACAGACTCCAAAACTTCGTCTGTGAATGGTATTGAAAATGGATCATTTACGCAGGCATCGTTCAGAATGCAATAGTCCCCACATACTCGGATTTCTCCTGTTTTCTTGGGCTGAACTGCCATGGGGCTTACCCAATCAGCGTTTTCTACTCGATAGATTATTCTTGCCTCCTGCATTCTATCCAATTCGGCATTTACTTTCAGCTTCATATTTGGATTGAGCTTATATGGTCGCTTCATGATTGGCCGTGCGCACTCCTTCAGTTCAATATGCATCTCTCCAAGAGATGGGTCGACTCCTCAAACTTCTGAGAATTTGGTGGGATAGACGTCTTGGTAATCCCTTAGGAGTTGTAGAGCTTCCAAAATTTCAGTTTTTGTCCAATAATCACCTATGCTTGCCAGTTTTGGAACCTCCTTGATTCCAATGTTAGCAACATGCTTCTGGATAGGTTGTTGGTAAATATTGCATTTTTCATTGTCCACAGATTCTTGTATACTCCTTTGCCCTTCTTGTTTGGGAATTCAGATGTTGCGCAACGTATCTTCCTCAGTCCATGCTGCGTCAGTGTCCTTGAGTGGTTTTACAAGTCGCTCTGGTTCAAATAAATCATTCAAATCCAGGTCACCATCGGAATCTGAATCTTCACTATCATGTGCCTCATCTTGTATGCGGTGACATGGCTATGTCAAAGCTTGTTCTTCCTTCTTAGCAAATTTATACCTTTATAATGTCTCATTAAGATCAGAGGCTATGTTTTTCTGCATAGTAGATTCTGTTGTGGTGCTTAAGTCTTCTGCGCACCCATGGCACAAAAAATACTTGAGTTTCTACAATGTATTGTGGACCAATGGATTTTCATCTTTGAACAAAAAGCTCTGTATAAAATCACTCTGCACTTGTGCCCAATACTTAGTCTCCCTTCTGCGTTCTTCGTGCATGTACCATGTTGCTGGTAGTGGAGCAAGTGTATAGTGGAAAATGTGAACCCAGTATTTTGGTGCGACATGTTCCTCATTCCAGACTTCAACACACTTATGTACATGAATTTCGAGGCAATCACCTTCTTGAAAGAATGGCCAACTGGTGCGGATGAACTGTGGCAGCTGAAACCTACTGATCATGAGCTCGCAAGCATCATCTCATTCAAGGTAGTCGTTGCAATGAGTTGCCCACCATGTCGCAGCAACTCCCTTTAGAGCATAATTTAAAGCATTGACTCACTGATTGATATCCAGAACATGGACTTGCAAGTGCAAGATGAAATCATTGATGTCCTCCATTGCATAGTACATAGGGAATTGTCGCTCATGCACAAAGACCATTCGCATCGGCCGGAGTTCATGATCACCTCAAGCCCAATTGAGGAGGTGGGTATCTAAGTCACCACTGATAGATGAAGTTGCTTCCCATGGTAAAGTGCCTTCCTTTGTCGGCTCTATGTAGTCCTGCATGTGATCGTCAGCTTGATACAGAAAATCAACTTTTGATCGAGTCAAAGATTTTGCAAACATAGAGGCACATTCTTCAATGACAAACTGATCTACCACCGATTGCGTGGCTACTGGTTTGGGCCTCCACTGTTTCGATGGAGTTGTTGAGTGAACAGCGAGTGTATCTGTGGTTTGGCATGATGGTACAAGAAGTTGCATTCAACTGCGTGCAAAGCTTTTGGATTCTCCTCAGTATTGACCTTCATCCAACTAGTTTCTTGCGGAACATAGGGGGAGTCTGGTTCAGATGGAATTATGTACAGCTTATGCACTCTGTTGAGAGGAATGACAACTTTGTCACCTTGATGTGCCTCGAGCTAGTTGTGCACTGTATTGATAGTCATTTGTCCATCATACGCCCATTTTTTTCCTATCAGCGCAGGGTAGTGCGTTGTTGCAGTCTTCATGTCTATGACCTCAAAGTACCTCGCAGAGACAAGTCTGCGACTTTGATTTTGACATCCTCCAATCTGCCAATAGGCTCAACTTTTTCGTAATCATCTAAGCTCAAAGTCACTAGGTTGTAGCTGAGAGTTGGTCGTCCAATAGCTTTCCATGTAGATCTAGGAATCATATTAATCGTGTTGCCAAAATCAAAAACAGCATTCGGGATCTCATAACCAGCAACCTCAATATCAATCCATGCATCAACATCCTAGGTTTTCATCGTTTTGACATACCAGAGCAGTGTTTTTGTCTTTTGTTGACCACGCTACGCACATTCCAAAAGATTATGCTGTAGAATCGTGATGTTCTACGATGTCTTCGTTGCGTAGAGTACTCAAAAGTTTCAGGAGATCCGTGAGCGCAGTGACAACTCCATCTTGTCGTATAATGCGCACTATTTGGCCATACATTTGTGCATTGATTGCTGCAACATCGCCATCAATAGTTTCCTGACATTGACTATTCTTCAACAATTGCGTAGCTTCATGCATAAGATTTTTTTCCGTAGCCAAATCTGGATATTTATCCTATTTAACTTTTTTGATGCCCTAATCCTGAGGCACTCATGTGGAGGCAGTGCTTTTTTTGCATGTTGTCGTGTCACAGCATTTAGAAACGCATTTTCTTTAGGCTCCGCACTTACCATATTTACATTTCAGACAGCTTTGTCCTTTCTTTGCTTCTCTAAAATAGGACAACCTTCTATGTCATGCTGATCAAAGACTACAATATACGCAATACGACTGTCGTTGTGGGTTCATCAGACAATTGCGTTGAACATGATTGTATTCCCCACATAGATAGAATTGTAGAGGAAGCCTTTGATAGTTATTGCCTCTATCGCCTTGGTATCCTCCTTTGTAACCGCCTTGACCTCATCCTCTATTAGACTGATAACCCCCTCGATATCCTCGTTGTTGCACAAAGTTCCAATGCTGGTACTGTTGATTGTTATCTCCCATGCTGAATTGTTGTTGCATAGCTAGAGGGGTCCAATTCATTTGTTGTTGCGTTATGGGTGAGCTCCAAGGTGCTGCATAATGGTACTGAGGGGACAAAGGTGTCCAACTCGATGAAGGAGTCCATCCAGCCAGACCGTGAGGCTAATATTGTGGTGAACTCGGAAACCATTGTGGTCCTGTTTGGGTCGCACAACTCTTATCAACTTCTGAGCTTGGGCTTGCGTGCTTTGCTGAGGATATTTGTAACACTGCGACGACAAATACATTTTTTAAGATGCCCTCTTTAAGATCCTGTAAAGCTCTATAGTGCTTCTCATCATGGTTAGTTGATTTGCAGAAATTGCAATACAGATTCTGTGGGTTCTTGATATATTGCTGCAAAAGGTGGCACTGTGTTGTGGCATGCCCTACTACCCAGCAGAGTTTGCAGAATTCTATCTTGACTTTAGGACAATCATTTCGGTGGTGTCCTTTTCCGCACTCTATGCACCATAGACTCAATTTAGGCTTATCCGCCTCATGGTATTGCTCCATTATTTTCATAAAAGTCTGTAGTGTGTTTTCAATTTTAGAATTAGCAACAGGGGCTTCTTCATATCTTCAATCTATTCTACACGCAATGTAGCAGCACTGGCATATGCTTTTGTCTCATATTGGGTTTGCACAGTGGCAAACCCAATCCTGTTTCATAGTCCTTCAACAAACCATGCTACTTTGTCTTTATTTGTCAAAGCGAATTCTACCTTATTCATTACATCAGAAAATCTGCGATCATAGTCGCAGACCGACTATCCAAACTTTTGCCTTATCTCCTTCAAACCCTGTATTCTCTGGCTAGTGCATTTCTTAATCTTAAATTATGCGACGAGCCAATCATGAACGTCTTTTAAACTTGCTTGTTGAAGATCTCTTTTGTATATGAACTCCAGTGCTCTCCCAGTTAGAGCCCCTATTAATTCACACTTTTGTAAATTTTCATCAGTGACACCCTTAACTTGCCATTTCATTTTGCAAGTTAGCAGGTACTGTTCAGGGTCTGTGGACCCATCATAGATGGCTAAGTTTAAGAATCCTCCTAACTGATTCAACATATTCACTGGTATGAATGGAGTCTTCTGCACAGTTGATATTGGAGGTGTCTGTGTTCTGAGTGATCCTACTTGCGTACTACTCTACGCACCAGAAGAATTATCGTGTGCACTTTGTTTGACTGTGCTTCCTTCTTGTTGTTCATCTTCAACTAATCCTATGGCCTTCAAAGCCTTCCTAATGGATTTTGTGTGAATTTCCTCCGCGTAATTCTTCTTCTGACAATATCCTTTCTTGTAGTTGCGCACTATTTCTATCTTTTATCTGTTCTACGCTTAAACTACTCTCATCTTCCTCTTCGCACATCTCATCTTCGTCTCGTTCTTCGTCCTCTCGTTCTATCTGTCGACATCCATCATCGTCCTCTTTCTTCATCATCCGCTCATCATCTCGACCATCACATCTGTGCACTCGTTCATCATCTACTCTACTGTTACTCTTACTTTTACTCGCAGCTACTTGGGTATTTTTTTTTTACTCCATCTGTTCTATTGTCATAGTTCTCGTTCTGAATCCAAAGTTTTCTTCTGACTCTTCTTTCCTCACAACTCCATTATGGATTCCGGCTCAAGCTCTACTTACTCATCTATCCATCATTCACCATTATGTGCACACATCCCCATATGCCCGAAGCGACTACTCCATATTGGCTGGAGTAGGCACCATGGCCTTATCCACAACCAACATCTTCAACAGGAGAGGTAGTCGCTACAAAAAAAAATCTTCAATTCCTTGGACAAAACAGCCATGCGCAGCTTCAAACGCTATATATCCTTGCACTGTGAACTCGGTGATATATACGTCTACGGTGGTGGCAACCCAGTAGTCTATTGCCCCTGTCTAATCAATTTCCAATTTCAACAACTGGTCTATCTTTTCTTCGGTCCAAGGAATAGTTTATTTCGTTCTAGAATTGAAGCAGTAGTATTCCAGTCTTGTCAACGAATTAGTCAAGAGTTCCGGCAACTCACACCAGAAAATTTCATATATTTCTCCATAGATATGCTCCTGAATGATTTCAATTGTGGTAAGACCAATTCTTTTATATTCTTCTTCTACGAAGTGCCATACTTTCTGGTCTAACCATGTTTCAATGTCTTGCTGTCCCGGTAACCATCTTAGCATAGTTTCCTCCGGAAGAAGTGTTTCCATGCTCACCGCACCATTGTTAGCAGAGGTTCCTGATGCAACAGAACATGCTAAGGACGAGGATAGCTAAATTTTGTTGTACTGTGCACGATGGTATATAGAATTCATAATTAACAGAGGCATGAAAGAGATGAGTTATAGTGCGATAGATAAGAACTAAGATCAATCTAGAGTTTTCTTAAGGTATGCAGAGCATTCAGATTACTTTAGATAAGATTAAGCCAACCATTAAACATGATAACGCAGACAAGAAATAGCATAAGAAATACAACAGGTAACCATAACTAGAAAGTCTATATTGATCTCAACAAAGGTTCATCGTCTTCATACAAACATACATATTTATAGTCGCTACAATTCCTGACTACTCATACTCTTCTCGTACATTGGCGCCAAAGAGAGGAGACTGTTCATCTTCTATCCCTTTACAACTCGTGGAGGATAAGACAAAATAAATATAGCCAACAATTTCATACATAACACACGAATATTTGAAGAATATCCTGCGCAACTTTACTTATCCGTTTTCTTCTCCCAACATACAGAGTGTAAAGATGTGGTCAATTGTCTAGTTTTGCCTCCTAAAGCCGACTTGCCCCCCTACTCTAAGATTACCCCTCTAAGTGCTCTAAGACTTGCATGTCTAACACCGTTGCATAAAGTTTGGAAAATGTATGCCCAATCATAATGGTCTTGTAGTTTCTAGGGTTGGAGCTATCCCTAGACTTAAGAATGGGATGGAATATGTGTTGAAACCAATAGTGAGGAAAGCTTGAGAAAAAAACACTCATTAAAAAGCTTTGTCAATGGGAAGGCAAGGGAATCCACACCATCTTTAAGGAACTCAGCCTGAATGCCCTTGCAATCCGTTGTTTTGTTGGTACATAACTTCTAAATAGCCCTCCTAAGTGTACCGGTAGAGTAAACAGTAAAGGATGGTGGTGGGGTGGAGACAATGACAACACGCTAGTTTGGATGTCGTAAAAAAAGCTAGCATAGGAAATCTAGGGTTAGGGATCAATGTTAGAAGCAGGGGTGTTCCTCAAAAGGAGTGTACCAAAAGGTCATAGGGGAATGGTGGAGGGCAGCAAGATGTAAGAAACGTTTCTTTCATTGAAAAAGACAAAGATAACCTCTATGAGAGGGGGGGAGGGTATGGAGATAGGATCATTTTCTAGGGAAAAGCAAAGCCTCTGATGCAAGGTTTTACACTTGTCATCATAACAATAGTTGATAGGGCAAGATCCATGGCGATGAGGTGGCCTAGAGTAGTGCACAATGTGGGGCCAAGAATCAAGGGCTATGTCCAAAAGGGCATGACATAAAAACTAATACATGGATTTTGCAGTGGATAAAGGAAGGGAATAGCAACCTTACAAAATTTGGGAGATTCGGGCAGCATAGTCAATGGTGTACTCATCATCAAAGTGGTTTGTGGTGTGGTGACTGTTGGCAGGAGGGGGGTAGTGGGAGGTGGTGGGAGATAGGATTGAGAGGCACCATGTAGGGTGAAATTCAAGGCAGCATGGTCAGAAATGTGAGCTGATGGGAAATAAGGAAGTCCCGAATGTGAGGGATGAGGGATTTGCAAGTGAGAATATAAACCACTATGCTTGCTCGCCCGTCCGCGCCCCCCCCCCCCCCGGTGGAAACTAGGTAATCTACTAGTATCAGGGAAATGAGGAAGCCCGTTGAGAATGTGGAGACTTTATCATTCCCCCATGTAGAGAAGGTGCCTCCCACAGGCTATGACTAAAATATTACCATTCTACTAATCTTGAAGGCATAACTCGTCCTTTTAAAGATCATGAATAAGTGTTTGGTGGGTCCTTGTACGGGCATTAAACTCTCCGAAAAGAACAACGTTGCCCGCTGAGGAATAATGGAAATCCCCAGATAAAGGTCAAGGTATGGGTTTCCATCAACGTGCACCACAAATGCCACCCGATCTACGGGTCTCACGTCAACAAGCCGAGACACAGAAGTAAATTGTAACTAAAGGAAGAACCCGCTCTAGGCTCTCATGGGTCTCAGTAAGGAAGATGAGATCTCGCAATGCAATCACATCCTAGAAGGTACTCGGAAAAGACCACAAAGCACCATTACAGTTACAACAAGTAATGGAGATGCCATTATCACCATCTGAGACCCCAACATGTCGTCATTTAGATGGTAAAGGATGCGACCACCCTAGGGGTGGGGAAGCACAAATCACAACCTTGCAATCCCGAATGACCGCCCATATTTTTTCTTTTCTAGCAGCGACAACCAAGGCTTGAGCTTTCTAAAGCTCCTCCACTTGGAATCTAGTGAGATTAGCACCTAAGAAAACTTCATTGGGGAGAGAAAAGAGCTTCCTTTAAGATTTCAGTTTTCTTAAACGATACTCTACCAACCGGAACTTAATCGAGTGTTCTCAGGAGTCATCCATGCCCCGTCGAGGGAGATGTCATTCAAGCCTAGTGCAAAAATGTTTCCCTGGCTTGCAAGGGATCAACAAGGTTAGGCAAGCCACGAACCCGAAGGTTAAGGGCCTTGGCTTGTCATACTCTCTCCTCATCAAATTTGGCTTGGACAGCCATTTCAACAACAAGAGGGGCCTTCTTCCCTTAAAACTATTTAGACCCATGAATTTTGTTCATCAACTTGTTTTTGGATGGATTGTTTATGCATTGTGGTTTCCTGCTTCTCATGCTCCTATTAGGTAAGTATATGAGATTGTTTGTTTTAATCTCATGAACCAAATCCTGAACCTGCTGAAAGTGTGGAGCGTCTACAAGTGGGCCTTGAGACTGCTCAAGTAAAGTAACCCTCACACTCAAGTTGGCAATGATAAGGTCTAGCTCTTACAATTGTTGTTTGAAGAGTGACACGGTCTGGTCTTTCTCTGGTTGCTGCTGTTTGAAAAGTGAAAGGAGGTCCTGAAACTCAGCACCCATTTTTTCAGTAGCAGAAATCCAGCTGCACAGTTTGTTGTATTGGATCTTTGGGGTCATGACAGCTCAGGTTTTGGGTCATTGAAGTATAGGATGAGAGGGGGGAGGAGTTTGCAACACATGTGGCAAAAGGGCCTCAAAATTTTGAGGATAGGTCTCCATATTCTGAGTAAGACCAAAAGTATGCTCAGTGATTTCGTCAAACACTTGCCAGTGAAGCCAAAAATGCCAGGTGCATTGTGTCGAACAGTGGACAGTCAGCGCAAATGTCCAAAGCTTTGTCAAGCCATGATTAAATCCGTGCCCTAGGACCCATGCTACCACAAACTGTATGTTGTCTGAAGCTGCCCACGCTTCTGTCTGAAACTGCCCATGCTCAAACCCATCTGAATCCTCTTCCGTCTGCAAGTACATAAGCAAATATCAAAAATAGATAAGAGCTTTAAGACAGACCGTTCTTGACATGTAGCGGGGAATAGCTGACCAGTTTAAACATCAACACAAAGCAATGGAAGAGATCTATATTAAGATCCCAAACCCAAGGGATCGGACTACTTACACATACTCCCTAAAATAACAGGTCATGTACTTCAAATCCAAATATGGCTGCTACGATAGGCAAATATGTGTGGATGATTGACTTCCCAGAATCACAAATGGAATGGAGCAGCACAGATGAAAGATATTGATCATATACGAGCAAAAAATGCATAAATCATTGAACAGCTCTCCAAAAACTCTTCTGCGAGGGATGAGAAGGAACTGTGTTACTAACGATTCTTTACTACAGCAAAATAAGGAAAAGATGTCCACAAAGAAATGTGTTTCATACGTAATTCCCTTTGCTTGATGCACTCCTCAAATTTGGACCAACCACTGACAAGGTTAACATTGTTTGAACTTTAGTTGTCCTGTACCAGAAGAGTTACAAATCAAAGTTTCATAGGAAGATTGCATGCCTCCTTTGCTTGATACTAATAATTGGCTTAGTAGATGTACATAAACCAGCAACATACGCCACACAGCAAAATAACAAGCCATGATGGTAGTAAGAAATTATGGTTGAGGATGTAATTCTTTATCCCTGTGATCAACGTGGTACAAATCGAGTCAAGTTGATTGGTTGGCTTCAAAATGGGGCAGGCACTAACGAATTTGTGTACCAACATTGAAGCATTCTAGCAAGTAACTACTGAGGCTGGCGGAGTGTAAATCCTTTTGCAAATCCTCTTCCTTTTTAGTCTGGTATCTCAAACATTTCATTACAAATCTTGAGGATCTACGAGACAATTGTAAAAATGAGTCGATTGATGGCTTCAAAATCGTGGAGGCACTAAATAATTTGTGTAGCATTTGAGATGAAGATTTATGGATCCATCATGTCATTTGAAATTAAATTCCCTCAATTGACATGATGGATCGAGAAATCTTCATCTCAAATACACATCATCATGAACACCTAGTCTCAATTTGCATATCAACATTAAAGCATTCTATCAAGTACTGAGGCTGGTGGAGTGCAAATCCTTTTGTGAATCCTCTTATTTGTTAGTTTGGTATTTCAAACATTTCATTACAACAATCCTAAGGATCTAAGAGACGAATCTTGGCCAATTGTGTGCCAATCATGGGCTGACTTTTAAAAGAGTATAATTAAAATCAAACATGGATGTCATCTCTCACCAGCTCTCTATGGTATTTACAGATATGAGTTGGGATATTTTCATCAAAAGCATACTCATGTTCATTACTATTGCACTTTGCATCTATTCTCTTGCAAGATTACACTTTAATAATGATGTGGTCCTCCTCTCTCATTCTCTTGACAACTTACAAAGCACTTGGGTGCCCCAGCATGCTTCTTGTAACTTCAACTGCTAGTGGTTACCCTTAGTAAAACTAAAGCCATGATCTTTAATGACTCCAAGGTGCTCTGTACAAGCTTCAACTATCTTACAGAAAGAGAGCATAGGGAGATCACAACAATGTATATTTAACTTGGGGGTTCAATTAACCGACTCATCTCTCAATTTAAAGCCTTCCCCTGATATTACTTTGACTTCGAAAACTTTTGGTATCAAGTAGTTTTTGGATGCTGAAAATCCACATCGATGGGCGTATGGCAGGGAAACAACATCCATCTACATCTCCCTGCGCTGGTACCAAGGCACATCCCAATCCTCACACACATACTAGGTGTAGTGAGTTGGCTTCTATGTAAAGACCCTTGCTGAATTGGCTTTTAATTTTCTGTTATGGGCACTTAGTAATTTCGTCAAACACTTTGCTTGTAAACTTGCTCTTGGCTGGTAAATGTTTTCAGTTTGTTTTGCTTGTTGAAATGGTCTCAAATGAGTATAAAGGTTAGTAACTTATCACTATAGAGTCTAAACAATGATCTAATATAAAGATGCAATTCTTTTTTTGTCTTTCAAATACATATATATGAACTTTATATTAAAAAAATGCACCTACAGCTAACTGTCATTTTCACAAACATTTGGCATGCATACCAATGTGCTATTCTAAATAATCATTACATTTAATCTAAGACTCCCAACTTGTACTACCTTCATTCAAATGTAAACCCAAGTACAATATAGCATGAATTCGCCAAAACTCTTGGCTTACACTAAGGATGCAATTACAATGCAAGTCTGATATATAGAAATAGTCACCTACAACTGCAACTCTAATGACTTCAATTGCTAATATGAACTACTATAATGAAATGAAGAACCTGGTTATGGAATCACCCAATGATAGAGATGTAAGAGCAGCCAAAATCCACACAAAGAACTTCCTATCTGAGATCGCAGCTCTTTACTAACTGTCCCTAATTTTGAAACATGCAGCTACAGATTAAATTATTATGGTCTTGAAACTTCTCCAAAATACTCTCCAAAGGATTTCCAAGTATCCCCTAACCAAGCGCCTTACTTCCTAAATGAAATCGTTGCCATATGTGAAGGGAATGAATTAATATCTGCAATTTATATAGCTGCCCCTGTTATGGACTTGCAACTTGAGTATTAAATATATATCCCTTCTCCGTTACCACTTGGCAAATATATAAGTCGCTGATAATTATCATTAATGGCTGCAATATAATTCTGAAAATGATTTTTAACCACCAGCGTTTAAACCATTGGCAAATCCCTCCAATTCTTGCACAATAATGCTTGGAATCTATCAATTAATGGCTGCTAATGATAAGCTACAAGTCTGCAATAAATGAATCTTCAAATATGCTCAAACCCTAGATGAATTCTTGAATCTTTAAGCACAATTAGAACTTCTGGATGAAACTCTCCTCCAACAATAATTTGGCTGGTATCTCATAGCCTCAAAATTGCATTACCAATTGAGAGTTTTCGTTCTCAATGGCCAACTGAAACAACTACAGAAGCCCTTGGCTCCACAAAAAAAATTATCAAATATCAATATCAAATCTGGATGCTTGAGAATGAGCTCTTAATTCCCTTTTATTCTTTTCTTATGAGAGCTCAAACACTTCCCTGGCCAATGTGGGATGAAAGATATATTCTCACTTTTAATTTTCACTTAACACACTTTATAAAATTAAAGTGACTTTATTATTATAAAGTTACATTATAACCTATAATAACATTTAAATATTTTAATTATTCCTTAGCCACTTTAAAAATCACTTAAATGAGGGTCATGGTCCCATTGCTCATTATAATTGCACTTTATATTTAATTATTAATAAAGTATTACTTTATTAATAATTAAAATAACTCCATAAATACTCATTATTTCTCGATTTCGTTTGAACCAAGGAGTTACCCACTGCATCCAACTGTCTTACTAAAAATAGTAAGGGTCCCTCTCTATCAACCACTGATATTTTATAAATAGTAAATCCCTCATTATCTGATCAAATCAATGGTGTAAAGGATTGGCACTGCAAATGAAGCCTATTCAAGTGCCCTGCTATAGATAAAAAATTCTGACTATCTTGAAATAGTCACTATAAATAGCAAGTGTGCTAAACTGAGTCCAACGAAAGTCAGATCTGAACTATCACTGATCACTGGAGGCGAAGCCATACCGAATACTGCCAAATACGACCCCCTGACCATCTGCTCTAGCCTACGAGGGTTAGGAATAGGCTAAATCATCCAACACTAGAAAACCCAAAATGGATAGAAACCCTAATTTGCCAAAAATAAAAAGTCCGAGCCCAAAGTCCGAAATCTCTCCGAAAAGTGTCATACAGCTCCACTAGATCACCCAAACACCTTGGTGACATCGAAGTACACCTTTGATTATGTTCACCAACCCAGAAAGTCAGCTCTAACTGTGCTGCAAGTGAACTCGAAAATGGGGACATTACAATCTGCCCTTCCAAAGATTGCTTGTCTTCAAGCAATGCCAATACCAATCAACACACTGAACCGAACTGAAACCAAAGTGATCCCAAGGCTCCACGTTATTCTCAAAAATAGAACCACCACGTCGACGCTGTGCTACTCTGATAAATCCTTCATGCAAGGAGTGGTGAAGCAACTCATCGAAATCCAACTAAACTGTCATGCCAAACCTGTCACCCCCTGGATCCCATACCATAATGTATCCAACCATATCCATAAGGTGCATATAGAAGCCAATTATAGTGCCAACCAAACTGAAAATGCCCTTAACACTGTATAGTAGTTGGATAAGTGCTGGGTGACAAACATAGATACATATGAAAGTGTATCTAACTCTGATATGTCACTGCCATAGCTAAGAACAGTAACATACGAGCTAGAAATGCCATCACTAATGGTGTCCAACATGCCATCTCAAACCCAAGATAATAAGAGATCATTGGCAAACCAATCTTTATCAAGATAATAGTGAATTACATCATGCCAATTAGCCCTTAATACTACTGTACCATTAATGAAATCAACACATCTATCACCTAACAATGTAGGACAGTCCTCTAACCAAGAATGATGAATCGATAAACAATGGGTTAGAGCAACATGATCACTATCCATATGATCCGGTAAGCGAGTCTCATTAAAATCAGATTGTGACCTGTCAATAGCATGCTGTTCCAGCTCTCTAATGGAGTCTAATTCATCACCCAAAACTGATCTCCTGTCATCAATATCTTCACTCACATATACCTCTTCATTAGCTGGCCCATGATGAGTTTTTCCAGCTGATTGACTTCTTTTCTTGACCATTGCCAAGTGCTGTTTTGCTTGGGCAGCCAACATCTTTGCCTTCCTAGCTCTTTGTAACCATCCATCACACATATCTTGTGTCCTCTTAACATCCTCCATGGTATGATGTATAAAATCAGAAACTTTGTGGCTTGAATCCACAATACATTCCTCATGTTTAACACACAAAACTTGAGTGCTAACATTGGAATACTCTATAACATGATCATCTTCATGTGTAAGGGTTGCCAACTCATGATTTTGCAAAGATAAGGGACTGCTGTTCCAAATCAGAAAATCAGGACTTGTCTCATACCTTTGTATAGTGTACTCAACATCCTCAAGCATCTCTTCCTTCCTTGAAGCATCTTCTCCATCAAGTGCTGATTGAATATGTGTTTCCCAATGCAATTCACATGTCTCAAGGTTAGATTGATTCTTCACATCATCCCTCTTCCTAACATCTTCAACATGCTTTTCTTTAATGTAAATCTGATTTTTGCTCTCCATAGGATCAGCTGTACGCTGGTCACTAGTTGCTGAAAATTCATTGAAAAGATTTCTAGATACTTCCCCTGTAGAGACCTCTTGTTTCTCCTTTCTGTTTTGTGATGTAGACCTCTTAAAAATGGAAGCCATATACCATGCTGCTTTGTCTAAGTTTGCAGGGTGTGAAATCAATTCATTCCTCTTTTCTGATTTTCATCCAACTTTTTCAAATTTTGTTTAAGCTTCTCCGTATTTTTGTCCAACTGCGTTTGGGTGGTTGAAGTAACCATGATTAACTAGCTGATTCAATGTCCAATCTACCCAACAGGCTGACAGGAATATGGCTCTGATACCACTGTAAAGACCCCTATTGAATTGGCCTTTAATTCTCTGTTCTAAGCACTTAGTAATTTCGTCAAACACTTTGCTTGTAAACTTATTCTTCGCTGGTAAGTGTTTTCAGTTTGTTTTGCTTATTGAAATGGTCTCAAATGAGTATAAATGCTGGTAACTTATCACTATAGAGTCTAAACAATGATATAATATGAAGATGCAATTCTTTTTTTGTCTTTCAAATACATATATATGAACTTTATATTACAAAAATGCAACTACAGTCAACTATCATTTTCACAAACACTTGGCATGCATACCAATGTGTTATTCTAAATGATCATTACATTGAATCTAAGACTCTCAACTTGTAGTGTCTTCATTCAAATGTAAACCCAAGTACAATATAGCATGAATTCGCCAAGACTCTTGGCTTACACTAAGGATGCAATTACAATACAAGTCTGATATATAGAAATAGTCACCTACAGCTGCAACTCTAATGACTTCAATTGCTAATATGAACTACTATAATGAAATGAAGAACCTGGTTATGGAATCGTCCAATGCTAGAGATGTAGGAGCAGCTAAAATCCACAAAAAGAGCCTCCTCCTATCTGAGGTCGCAGCGCTCTACTCGTTGCCCTTGGTTCTGAAACATGCAACTACAGATTAAATTATTGTGGTCTTAAAACTCTTCCAAAATACTCTCCAAAGGATTTCCAAGTATCCCCTAACCAAGCGCCTTACTCCCTAAATGAAATTGTTGTCATATGTGAAGGGAATGAGTTAATATCTGCAGTTTATATAGCTACTCCTGTTATGGACCTGTAACTTAAATATTAAATATATATCCCTTCTCCGTTACCACTTGGCAAATATATAAGCAGCTGATAATTATCATTAATAGCTGCAATATAATTTTAGAAATGATCTTTAACCACCAGCGTTTAAATCTTTGGCAAATCCCTTCAATTTTTACACAATAATGCTTGGAATCTATCAATTAATGGCTGTCAATGCTGAGCTAAAAGTCTGCAATAGATGAGTCTTCAAATATGCTCAAACCCTAGATGAATTCTTGAATCTTTAAGCACAATTAGAACTTCTGGATGAAACTCTCCTCCAACAATAATTTGGCTGGTATCTCATAGCCTCAAAATCGCATTACCAATTGAGAGTTTTCGTTCTCAATGGCCAACTGAAACAACTACAGAAGCCCTTGGCTCCACAAAAAAAATTATCAAATATCAATATCAAATCTGGATGCTTGAGAATGAGCTCTTAATTCCCTTTTATTTTTTTCTTATGAGAGCTCAAACACTTCCCTGGCCAATGTGGGATGAAAGATATATTCTCACTTTTAATTCTCACTTAACACACTTTATAAAATTAAAGTGACTTTATTATTATAAAGTTACATTATAACTCTATAATAACATTTAAATATTTTAATTATTCCTTAGTCACTTTAAAAATCACTTAAATGAGGGTCATGGCCCCATTGCTCATTATAATTGCATTTTATATTTAATTATTAATAAAGTATTACTTTATTAATAATTAAAATAACATAACTCTATAAATACTCATTATTTTTCGATTCCGTCTGAACCAAGGAGTTAACCACTGCATCCACTGCGCATCCAACTGTCTTACTAAAAATAGTAAGGGTCTCTCTCAATCAACCATTGATTTCTTATAAATAATAAGTCCCTCATTATCTGATCAAATCAATCGTGTAAAGGATTGGCACTGCAAATGAAGCCTATTCAAGTGCCCTGCTATAGATAAATTCTGACTGTCCTAAAATAGTCACTATAAATAGTGTGTCAAACTGAGTCCAATGAAAGTCAGATCTGAACTCTCACTAATCACTGGAGGCGAAGCCATACCGAATACTGCCAAATACGATCCCCTGACCATCTGCTCTAGCCTACGAGGGTCAGGAATAGGCTAAATCATCTAACACTAGAAAACTCAAAACGAATAGAAACCCTAATTTGCCAAAAATAACAAGTCCGAGCCCAGAGTCAGAAATCTCTCTAAAAAGTGTCATACAGCTCCACTAGATCACCCGAACACCTTGGTGACATCGAAATACACCTTTGATTATGTTTTCACCAACCCAGAAAGTTAGCTCTAACTGTGCTGCAAGTGAACTCGAAAATGGGGGCATTACATTCTATTGGGTGTCACGGACCATCAAGTTATCTTTGCCCACAGCGTAGGCCATGGGGACACACATGTATTGCTAGTTCTTGTTCTTCCAATGGAGGTTCGTCAACCTTTAAGTGCTAGGAAAGGTTTGATGGGTGGTATCCTAGTTCCTCCTAGAATTGTTGAGCCCAAGCCCCTTGTGTAGCAACATTGAAGAATTCTAGCAATTATTGAGGCAGGTGGATGGAAAATCATTTGTAAATTCTGTTCTTCTTGGCAATCTGGTATCTCAAACATTTGATATGGCCATCTTGAGGATCTATGAAACAATTGTTGGCAAATTGTGTACTACCCACAAACTAACCTTTTTAAGAGTATAATTAGACTCAAACATGGATATCATCTCTCACCAGCTATCTATGGTATTTACATAAATGGGTTAGGAGACTTTTATCAACAACATAGTCATGTTCATTATTGTTGTACTTTGCATTTTTTCTCTTGCTATATTACATTTTTAGAATGATGTGGTACTCCTCTCTTATTCTCTTGACAATTTACAAACACTTTGGTGCACTTGCATGCTTCTGGTAACTTCACGTAGTAGTGGTTAACCTTAGAAAATCTAAGCCCTGATGTTTGATGACTCCAAGGTGCTCTTTCCAAGTTTCAATTGTCTTACAAAAGGAGAGCACATGGAGATCCCAACAACATATACTTACTTGGGGGTTCAATTTACTAGCTCGTCTCTCAGTTTGAAGCCTTCCCCTAAGACACATCTTGGCAAGGGATATTCCATTGACTTCGTAAACTTTAGTTATTTAGTGGTCTTAGATGCTTCAAATCCATACACAAATGGAGACATGGCAGGGAAACAACATTCATTTGCAACTCCATGTGGTGGTGCTAGGGCACACCCATAGAGATTCAACTTTCTCTTTTCTCTACTTGAGGATGGACACACATGATGTGTCTGAAACGTTGTTTCAAAACAATTCCAACATGATGCAACCAGAAGTCAATCTTTCAAATCTTTTCTTTGTATTTGTCTTATTTCTTTTGTATGATAATGGATGCATTTAATGGGCAACATGTTGTATTGAAGTCTCATTGACAATTGTACCTGTAGAAATTATAAGGAAAGAGGTTTTCGTATACAAAAAATGCAAACTTTGAACTCACAAAGATTGAAGAATTGTGTGAAGATTGTAGAAGACTAAAATATGACCTTATACAATTGAATGATGAAGCTTGTTGTACCAAAAATGGCTTTCATTGAAGTTTTCCTTGAATGTGAAGGCCAAACAAACATTAGCAGTCATTAGAGCAATTGTAGGAAATTGTAGATCATAACAAATTTTTAATCACAAATGTCAAAGAAGCATTTTCAGAGTGGTCGAATGAGACATCCACAACAATAGGTCTTAATCATAACAAATTCAAATATTGACCAAAGGACTTCACACACCATAGTATTTCCTAAGTTGTGCAAGGAGTCTTTCTTAATAATGTAGACACATAGTTACCTAAGTCTCAGGGACGGGGGGCTAGGGCAACGGTGTTTCCGAGAGAGCAAAAAAGTTTCAAAAAAAATGGGGACAGCTATTAAAAAATATATACAAGAACTAACATTTAAATATTTTAACTTTATTCAATCAAATTTAGGGGTTTAAACTTTATTTAATGTTTTCAACGTACTTTCAAGATCAGGGTTCAACATTTTTGTAAAAATAACATCTCTTTGGGGAGGGTGTTATGTTTTAAAGTAAAAGCATTAGAATTTTTTTTTAAATTAATAAATTGGGGACATTCCCTCAAAGTCCCTAGAACGTTCACGATGCCTAGGATGTCACCAAAATCTAGGTGCGTGTCCCCATGTGATACTATGTAATTGTTGTCCGATTCATTATGTTGTTACTAGTTGGCATTAGGGTGTTTTTAAGGGCTATTTTTAGCCAATTGGCTATTTTTTGACAGATTTCCTAAATTTTAGATTTGCTAATGAACAATTTAAAAAATAAATATATATTCACCAATTTTTCCTATAAAATGTCTATAAAGTTGTTAACTTCGAAAAAAATTACATGCATTAGTAGTAAATTATATGTTTTTCCTTAGAATTCACCTACCATATATATATTTCAAAGTTTGCAATATAAAAATATTCACCTATAGTTACACTTCTCAAAAATTCTCATTCCTTAAAAAAACCCTGGACTCACCATCACCCGGCATTAGGTATAGCAATCTTGATGTTCGGTTAAGAAATTGGGGTAACTATCAACCATCACATTTTGGTATTCAAATAGCATGTTTTCATAAAGGGAAAAGAAATTGTATCAGGGCCTCCCTATACTTTATGAATTGTATTGAGAACTATCTTTATTGAATACAAAATTGTTGTTGATCTGATACTCTACTCTGCCATGGTATGTTATGCAATTACTATTTTGTATATGTTGTTATTGGTAGTATAGTATCTCTATAAGCATTCTATAAGTTGGGAAAATCAAAGAGATTTGAAATTAGTTGTGATGAGGAAACAAACTTAGTGGTTATTTCAATATTGACTGGAGGTACTGAATGTGGTAAAAATGGCCCTGAATAATATTCTTTGATTTTGTGTTGAATTGGAGCATTGAATTTTAGTGTTTTATCTTTGGAAAAATAAAGTTTAATAACATGGTACAAATTGTTGACACGTTGTGGAAGTCAGAATCAAGTGTCTGATACCAAACATGGTGAGTAGAGCATACCAAGTGCAAACATGGCAAACATAAATCAAATGGAAAATAGAAACTCATATCAATTTGGATATGTATGATTTAATTACATTTTGAAATATTTTCCTATATGTGGACTATCATTACTTTTTGGTCATTATGAAAATCATGTGACTAGAAGCTAACAACTTTTGGGTATTAGAAAGTGTGTAAGTATATAAGAGCATTTAAATTATAGGTGTGCTAGGAGTCATTGTCACTTGAAGTCATTGATCACATTGAAATTCGTTAGCCCCTCATTGAGTTTCATATTTGGTGTTGGACATGTGGAGAGTATTTAGGCTCAAGTCTTTACTGAGACATGAGTAAAATCATAAACTCTATGAATATTGTGAGTTGTTTTTTACACTGGTCACATTGTATAAGAAGCTCCAACGTTAAGGGAGAGCAAGATTATTTTTGTTAATTCCATTGTTTTGTATCATGTATATTAAGGGTGAATCATACTTGTCAACCAGTCCAATAAGTCATTGAAACAAACCAACAAAGGGAGTACGACCTCGCATGGGACTTCAAGTACTTGTCAGATCTATCTATACAAGAGCACATGAAGGAAGACACTAAAAGAACCCTCTTCCCACTGAAACTTTATTAGGCAACTTGACTATAACTAAAAAGATGGACCGACTACTTAACCAACTACGAAGTCTTCTCAAAGGATACTATCTTGTTTTACAAGACCTTCGAGAAAAATGTGATAGCAAAACACAACAAATTTTACAAAGGTACAAGGAAAGGTGTCGTCAAGAAGACGAAGAAAGATCTGAAGATTGACACCATACCCAAAGGCATTAATGCCATTTATCCCAAATAAATGCAAGAGAAGAAGACATTGTAGCAAACAGGACCAAGAAATAAAAAGGTCTACCATACTCTTGGACAACAAGAGCGGAGATAGAAGCTACAACAAGCGGCCACTTTCGAAAAACCTTTCAAAAAATTGTAGGACCACAGCAAAAGCTTAAGCCGGAGTTGGAGCACAAACCTAGTAAGGGTTCAGCCTATACCAGAGCAACATACACCACTGACCAATTCACAGTCGGTGGAGATTGTGAAGAAAACACCCCTTCCAAATGAAGGAAGTATTGACCTTGTCGACTGAATACAATTGGTAAGGCTTACAGAAAAATCTACAGATTCAACAAGAATTTTACAAGGCCCCCTCTTTTCGAGGGAAGTTTGTGGTCTGAAACGGAGTTCAATAACAACTTTGGTATAGAAGCAAAGTCGGTCATGTATGACACAAATATCATCAAGATACAAGATCTCTTGATTGACGACAAACAACAAATTACACCACAACTTGAACAACAAATTGGAGGGAGTGGCACTGGAAGGGGGCATGACAATGGGCAAAAAAGTCAAGTGATCCTTGCAAAAGGAAGAGTCAAACATAATGACATGTCCGACAATGCAAAGTAACGTCCAGTGTCGACCTTCTAGAAGAGGAGAAACTTATTTCAAGCAGCCCGTCATAAGCAACTCATAACCAAAACCATGGCTACACCACCAACTCCACAGGAGACAGATCAGAGGATCCCATATGGCATTGCCATACATGTATTATAGTTTGCGAAGGAAATGGGTACATAGATAAACGATTGTAGTTGTAGTGTGTTCCGGCCACACTTTGTGGAGTGGCCACTGACTGGGACACAAATGCCCCTACCATTGATAAAATTTATGGGAGAAACTCAGGAAGGCCTTCGAGAAGGAATCCCGACTCCTGAGAGATGACAATAAGATTGGAGCCAAGATCTATAAAATGCATCAGGGTAAGCATGAGAATATTCGAGCATGCAATCAGAGACTCAAAGAACTATTAGGCAAGCTCGCAAAAGAACCAGCAAACAAAGTGAAGTAGAGGTGGTTTATAGAAAATTTAGTCCTCATTGAGAAAGAAAATGAAGGTGGTCCCACCTTATTCCTACGATGATGCATACAACAAAACCATGAACATTGAAACTGAAAACAAGACATCCTTACACTCAAGGAGGTGTGAAGATGAAGACACTAGTTTTAGTGATGACAGTGAGTCTGGATTGCTTAAAGTTATCCAGAGAGACATGCTTTGAATGATAATGGAGTTAAAAAAGGACACTGAAAAGGAAGGATGGACTTTAGATGCAAAAACTACAAATTGGAAGGTCATACCAAGGCCAACTATCTGAGGAAAATGTTGTGCAAAATTTGCCAAGTTATGAGCCATGGAGTCAAGGATTGCCCGTAGAATCTAGAAAATAAAGGTGCGCAAGTACTCTTCACTCAAGGAGTGTCATCGACACAACGTACCACTCTAATGAAAACACAGATGAATAAGGGTGCATCCCTTGGCGTGTACCATAACTAGAGAAACAATAACAAATGTCATAACAATACAGGTGGTGTTGGTAGTTGCATCCAATATGACAACCGAGGTGGCAAGGTCGACCAATCATAGTGTCAGAAATACAATGAGGGGGGTCATTTCACCAGAGATTGCCCTATTAATCAAAGCAACCCCAGAATCCTCGATATATAGTGTGGGCCTAGAGGCCATAAAATATGGTAATTGTCCAAAGAAATCAAACGTCAATATGATTGACATAGCATGGGACAAGGTTATGGCAATCACTAGAGCCCATACAAAGAAAGCTAAGTATCTAGACCCATGCACGGAGAAAGAAAGATTGGCCAAACCAACAGTGGAACTTGAGAAGGCAATGAGTTGAGCACGAAGAAACTCGTAGGGACATGCAAGCACAATGACAAGCAGACTCTTGTGTATACAATGGCATCCCTGGTGGCAAAGGTGGTACCATCCATTGAAGGGGAGCAAGAAACACATAATTGATCCCATAGTTGAGCCCCCACTCTCGGGTGACCATGTGTTTTACCCTAATTTGGATTAACTGTTAACCCTAACTAAGATATAAACTATAATATAATTCAGATTATAAGATATGACAATTAAGCATAAATATGAATGTAAAGGCTTGAAATAGATGTAGCAATTGCAATTCCTAAATATGGAAAGCACAACAAAGGATAAGATACTTAGTGTTTCCTTGTATTGTGCACGAGTGAGACAGGTGGCAAGGAGCAAGGCAGGGAAAAAGCAAGACTAAGAGTCGCTCGATGCAAGTTTTGGATCTCTATTCGCACCCAGACCGTACTGTCAGCGTCAACTCCATACCTTCTAATAGCCTATTTCAATCTGGATGGAATCATCCCTATATATTTTGCTTCTTTGTTCTGGTACAAGCAATGGCACCTGGTTGTCTTTCAGCTCTGTGTGCGACCCTAAGGTGTGATCATGTGCATGATGTCTAAAAATCCATCTCCTTCATCTGAAACCCTAGTTTGCCTGAATGGGTAAAAACTGTAAAAAAACTTGAGAAGTGTATGGGCTAAGCTGACACAATCACTCCCTTTGATGACTGACCATTGCCTTCATATCCAATACTCCAATGAGAGAAGTCAACCTCACGTAGTTCTTCCCCTTAATGTGAATGTCCAATTGTACTTGTTTGCTATAGGAATGCAACTAGTGATGTAGGTTTCAACATTTGACAATGCTTACTTTGGAGTTGGCTCGATATGCTTCAGAGTTGGCTTATGATTGCTCCTGATGAGTGATTCGCAATTTGGGAGGAATAGGGCAGTTTTGCTCAATATGTAGTAGTGTTTTTCTGATGTCCTTGATAAGTGCTAGATGAATTAATAAACCTTGATTTATTTGTATTTGCGACTCTCTGGATATTTCTCACACCACCGACACACTAGGCGAATGGGCCAACCCATGGAAATGATTTGATTTTGAAATCTAATCGTTGTTGCACAAAGGACGAATTTGAATATTGATCATGCATTGCCAAACCCTAGGTTTTCCTTATGGTTTTATCCTTCTTTCTAGGTTTTCAGATTTTTGTCATAAGATTTCAACTCTGATTTCTTATTTCCCCATACAATAGACAATAATCTTTTCACCTTCGGGCCTAGCCTTCTGCATACTTACATGATCTCATCCAATGCCATCCAAGAATGCTAGTTCCCTTCTCAATCTAAGGCGCAGTGCTCGACTGAGTGCAGTCCATATAGAGCATAATCAGATTCCTTTAGCTTCATCTACAATGACTAACAATGAAATAAATGTTTCCTCTTCTTTTGATGATGCAACTGGTCATGAATATGTACAAATAAATGATTATGTTGAATTGCCTCATTTAGAACATGTTAAACAAGATAATCAAGATACTCATGAAGGCCAAAATAGTATTGAACCTAATGAACTTCATGGAGTGGATTTTAACCAAGTAAAAGCCTGTCCAATTTTTGACATAGACTTCGCCAAAATCCTCAACAAATGGATAGGATTTTAAATTTTAAACTTAATCCTAGCATCCCAAGCTACACACAAAGCTAGGGTTGCCACATATGAGGCACAACAATATGATCTCTTCCATGATGTCAATCAACCCTTTCGAGTTACTAATCTGACCACAAGTGTCCAAACCAATACCATCAATACTATTCTTACACCTCCTATTACATATGTGATGTCCACCTAAGGTGTGGGTGCAACACAAGGCTTCCCACAAATTTCAAGACAATTCCTACACAGCCAACCTATTCCAATCCTACGACGACTATGCATATTACATCATCAACCTCGCCTACTACATGTTCCCTTAAGTAGATTGTTTTAGCTCTGCAGGCTAAGGTGTTGCAGTTATAGCAATTTACTTCTAGAGCTAATCATTCAATAAATACACATACTTTGATCAACAATCCATTAGCCCCTACAATAGCAGCCTACCCTTTACCTATAGGTTTTGTGGCTCCTAAGCTCCCATTGTACGATGGTAAAGGTGATCTCGAACAACACCTTTGATCCTTCCATGCAACATACTTAAACCATGCAACCAAAAATCGGTTATTGACCAGATTGTTTCCAAGAAGTTTCAAGGACTATGCATTGAGGTGGTTTTATGACCACCCTCCTAAATCAATTAGAGCATTCTTTCCTTTGGCAGACTAGTTTCTAACACACTTTTCCATCAACATTGATGAGAAACTATCTTATGTGCAAATTGCCAAACTTAACAAGGGTCTAACCAGCCAATTAGCGAGTATGTACTTTGGTATAAGACCATGTTTGCCAAGATGACCAATCCTATGGCAAACAAATAGTTACAAGACATCTTCAAACAAAGTTTGTTTGCTCCACTCCATGAATCTATAATCTTCAAGAAGTTCAAGTCTTTTGACAAGTTATGCCATACAGTGTGAAACCAAGAAGTCAAGCTCATAGCTAACAAACTCCAATATGCGCCCAATGCTCCAACTATTTCGACAACCAAGTTTCAAAGCAAACCAAGCTACAATGTCAAATCTAATGAAAGTAGGAATGTGGCCAAGACAACCGTTAATGCAGTAGCATAGCCTACAAATCAGCTTCTCTTATCCACCCCATAGAAGATATAATTTTCACGATTACCCCAACCTCCTCGTGTACTATTACAAAAGTTATTGGAGTGCAACCTCATATCTCTCCACCACGAGATTAATGCAACTAGCCTACACCCAATAATTATGATAGCAACACATATTGTGATTTTCATCAAGCTCCAAGGCAGTCCACAAACAGATGCTTCATGTTAATGCATAAGATACATGATCTTATTGACAACAACGCCATTGAGACAGATACACCAACAAAGGAGTCCAGACCGCAATCACATGGGAATTATAGGTTGAAAATCTTCAATGACCCATTCCCAAGCATGAGGCCACAGAAACTAAGGATACTTCAAAACTAAAACCATATATATAATGTGCATCCTTCACCTATGACATATGGTCACCAACTAAATGGGATTATTGGCACACTTACAAGGACATCACCGTGATGACCCATCATTACATTTGATGACATAATATTGTCGACAATGATTTGGACCTCAATGACTATTCATACGGGCTTTTACATTAATAAGCAACCCATACATAGTGTCATGATTGACAATGGCTCAAGCTAAATGCTTGCACAATAACACTTCCAACTCTCTTGGCTACACACAAGGATATATGAGGTACTACAAGAGTAGCTAGGGAATTCAACGAATAGAAACAAGACGCTCTCAAATATATTGTGTTACCTCTTCGAGGGGGGTGGGTAGGCAGGGAGGCAGCGAGGACGCGGGGGGGTTCTACAATAGCGGCTACTCCATTCCTAATTCTACTGAGTACCGAGATCTTTGACATGTTAAGACGCCCCTGGATGCAAAAGCTTCATGCAGTACCATCCATAGTGCATCAATGCATCAAGTATATACATTGCAACAAGGTGGTCACAATTACAAGGACTTGATATGAATATCCTCTCTTAGGCCAGTGGTATCTCCACCCCCACCATCATCATTATGAGTTTCTACACCTATTCAAGATCATCATACAAAGGCAATTGTTACACCCATTCAAAATCCTTCTACAAATTTGGGTTAGAGAAGAGTAGTTGACCCCGCCAAGCAACTAGCTCTGCAGTGCCCATCACATCAGAGAGTTATTCAAAATTCACACAGGCTACTATCTCCTATGTCACGCACCAAGCTAGCATCACAGATAGTGTAGCGTGTTCCATAGCGAAAACAAGCACCTATACAATCTCCTACTATACAACATACCCCACATAGTCTTAGCCCTTCTAGAGTCATTCATCATATGCGTTATCCTATGAGTGATTATGACAACCGTACAGTATAACACCCAATTCCCCATTAGATTCCAATACACCTACATCGGGTACTTTTCGCTCATGACAAGTGACCCTTGCACCCTATGATATAATCACTCCCCATGGCCATCCCATTGATGGGATCAATGGTTAGCAAAAGATAAATTCAAAAATACAAAAATATATATATATATTTAAAAAACATTCAAATATTTAAAAAAATCAAAATCATGACCTAAGCATGACATGATGGCTACTTATATTATTTACATATGTTATTTATCACTTTTTTGGTAGATGGCATATTATTTTCTATACACAAATACATTTCATAGTCTACAAGTGTGATGCGCGACATACAAATCATACATGGATACAGATGTTGGACCTACCTCTACCCAACGACTATGCTGATTTGAGGGCATCTTATTTCTACAAGTCACACTATCATGGGTTATATCTTTCTATGACTTCTTACCATATTGAGCTACCCAGATTGCTTACACTTGTCCTTTTAGTTTCTCATTTCTTACACAGCGGAGGATTCGCCAAGGTCCGAATAACGAGGATGCACGAGTCGTGGTTGCACGGGACGAAGCAAGTGAATACCACAAAATGCGAAAGTAAATGAAATCAAACAAGAGACAATTACATAGACAATTTGGAGAAAAGCCAATATTTCATTAATATAAGATGGCCAAAGTGAAGAATACATATAGGAGAGCACGTAACTCCTCCACAAAAGGTGGTCAAGGCACCCCAAGAATAGACTGTAACTCCTCCATGAAAGGTGGTGACAGGGTGCTAAGAATAGAGAAGTAACTCCCATACTTGGAATAGGCGGTCAAAGGAGTTACTTATGACACCTATGACACATCTATGACACACATCTCCACATAAGCTAGCCTATCCCACGAATGTAGGAAAACTCCATGTATGCACAAATATATAATTTCCCTAATTAAATAATAGGGAAAAATAAAAACCTACACTAACACCCCCCCATAAGCGCAACTTAGGTGGGCAGTGTAGAAATATAAAATGGGTCTTGGCAACTAGGCCTGATGAGGTACCCATGTACAAATGCAATCTCCCATAAAATAGAGAAAAGGAGAAAACCCGTAGGAAAAAACTCCCCCCCAAAAGAGAGACATGCCCCCTTGAAGATGATGCTGCTGCAGATGTAGACTGCACCCCAAGAAGAGCTCATAGATGAATGAACTTGCTCTCGGTGAAAGGTTTGGTGAAGATGTCTGCAACCTACTCCGAAGACTAGCAAAAGATTAAGTCAATGACCTGACTATGAATAAGCTCCCAAATGAAATGCATGTGAATCTCTATGTGCTTGGTCCGTTGGTGCTGAACCAGATTCCTGCAAATCTGAATGGTACTCTGGTTGTCACAATAAATGATGGTGGGCTGCCTGATAGGAATGCCAAACTCAGAAAGAATCCCCTTAAGCCAAATAGCCTCAATCGCTGCACTAATAGCTCCCCTGTACTCTACCTCTGTGGATGATATAGCAATAGCATTCTGCTTCTTGCTAGACCAACTGATAGGCCCAAAACCTAGAGAGAAATTGTAACCAGAAGTGGACTTGCGAGTCTGTGAATCGCCAGCCCAGTCTGAATCTATATATCCAACCAAGTCAACCTCTATGCCAAATCTGTAATGAATTCCGTATCTATGTGAATCCTGTATGTAATGCAAGATCCTCTTAGCTGCTTTCCAATGCAACTCATGAGGTTCTTGCATAAATCTGGAGACAAGTCCCACTGCATATGATATGTCGAGCCTGGTGTGAGTCAAGTAGATGAGATTGCCAACAAGTTGTCGATACCGAGTGGCATCAACCAATGGTGAAGAACAGTCAGCCTCAAGCTTGACTCCTAATAGAAAGGGAGTCGGAGATGGCTTGCAATCAGCCATGTGAAACCGAGCCAATAAGTCAAGAGCATACTTAGGCTGTGCAAGAGAAATCCCTGAATCTGACTGTGAGATCTTGATGCCAAGGAAGTAGTGCAACAAACCCAAGTCTGTCATGTCAAATTTATCTTTGAGAGATGCCTTCACCGCTGCAATAGCCGATGAAGAACTCCCGATGATCAAAAGGTCATCAACATAAAAAACTAGAATCAAGAGCGAGTCATCATGCCGCAAAAAGTAGACATTAGGATCAAAATGGCACCTAGTGAAACCCGCTGTGAGAAGGAAGGAATCCATCTTGGCGTACCATGCCCGAGGGGCATGTTTGAGGCCATAGATAGATTTCCTAAGTCTGCATACTAAGGAAGAACCCTGAACAAACCCTGGCGGCTGCTCCATGTAGATCTCCTCCTCTGAGTCTCCGTGAAGAAAGGCACTCTTCACATCCATCTGGTGCACATCCCAACCATGTGCTGCGACAATAGCTAAGGTGAGTCAGATAGAAGTCATCTTTGCAACAGGTGCAAAGGTCTTTGAGTAGTCAATGCCTGCCACCTATGAGAAACCCTTGGCAACCAATCGCGTCTTGTACTTATCAACCGACCCATCTGCTGCAAACTTGGTCCGATATATCCACCTACATCGAACCATCTTCCTTCCCTTAGGAAGTGAAGTCAAATCCCAAGTGTGATTTTTGATTAAGGAAGAATATTCTTCCTCCATAGCACTATCCCACTCAGGAACCCCTGATGCCTCTCGAAAAGTCTGTGGATCCGAAACTGAAGCAAAGAAGGCATGTGGATCTCTCTGAAAATCTCCCCTAGTTCGTCTGTCATCTGCAAGGTCTCCTGCCTAAGTGCCAGCACTCTCAAGTGTCTGTCTAGCCCAAAGTGGCCCAAAAGTGGGCGAGTCAAGTGCTAACTCCTCATCCTCTGACTGACTAGAGGTGGATGACTCTGCATCACTGTCCTCGCTGTCTAAACTCGAAGAAGAAGATGTCTCTGGCTCAAGAACCTGCTGTGGCTGATCTAAATCTGATGAGGAATCATCATGAAGAAGTAGATCCGATGAGGGAGAAAAAGTGCCAATTTTTTAGTCTCTAAGACTCTCCTAAAAGTGGACACTTATCTCAATGAACAACTCATGAGTGGTCGGATCTAGAAAGCGATACCCCTTAATACCATCCGGATATCCTACAAAGATGCAAGGCTTGGACTAACGTTCCATATCTTTGCGTTTTTTCTTCGGTATGCGGGCCATGGCTGGGGATCCGAAAACCCTACGGTGCTCAACATCAAGTTTCCTTTTATGCCAAGCTTCAAAGGGTGTTATCCCTTTCAAAGCTTTGTGAGGAACCCTGTTTTGAATGTAGCAAGCACAATTGATGGCTTCGGCCCAGTACTGTGTTGCTAAGGATTTGGAGTGAATCATACAGCTACCCATCTCTTTCAAGAACCTATTTTTGCATTCTGCAACCCTATTCTGTGAAGGACTGTAAGTGACTATGCGCTGCAAATCAATCCCCTCTGTGGTGCAAAACTACTCAAACCTGTTGCTGACATACTCCCCTCCATTATCAGTTCAAAGAACTTTAATGGATTTCTCACTTTGTTTCTCAATAAGAGCCTTGAAGTCTAGAAATTTTTCAAACACTTCAGACTTTTGTTTGAAAAAAAATATCCAAGTGTACCTAGAGAAATCATCAATGAAAGTGAGGATGTACTTCGCCCTTGTGAAAGATGGTTTGGGAAAGGGTCCCGATACATCACTGTGGACTAACTCCAAAGGTTGTGAAGCCCTCCAAGCTTTGCCTTTGTTAAATTTTGCTTCGGGATGCTTCCCAAGGGAGCACCCCTCGCAAAGTCCTTTTGAAAATTGGACACGAGGCAAGCCAATGACCATGTCATGTTTGCAAAGTTGCTCAATGTAGCGGTAGTTAAGGTGGCCAAACCGCTCATGCCATAATTTGCTAACTCCATCTGAATGAGTCAGCAATGCTGTTGAAAAAGAATCTGGTGCAAAATGTGAGAAAGTGTATAACCTTGCTTGGTGATCTGCTCTACCCACTGCCACTGTAGTATCACTATGCAACTCCCTGATAGCCACTGAATCTGGTGAAAATTCAACTCTCATCCCCGACCAATGTGAGTGATTTGGTACACTAATAGGAGATTGGTTGAAAGAGAAGGAACACTTAGAACATTATTGAATGTTCCTCCTTTCATTTCAACTAACCCTCTCCCTGCAACGGAAACTAATGTGTTATCACCCAAACTAATTGAAGTCATGCTACAAGGCTCTAAAGATGAAAACTCATCTAGTGAAGAGCCCATGTGGTGAGAAGCACCCGAATCAATGACCCATGATGTTGTAGAAGCTACAGTTGCTATAAGGGCCTTGCCCTTTTCTTTCTCCTTACCCTTGCCTTTTGCCTTTGTAGAATCTTGGGTAAATGAATTCTGCTTGATGGATTCAAGAACACCTATGTTGTGCTTCTCTAGAAGATGAGTTAGGTGATCTATTTGTTTCTTCATGCATTTGTGTTCATCATGCCCTGTCTTTTTACAATAGGCACACTTAACCTTCTCCTTCTTAGGTTTAGCATTGGAAGAGGAAGACTAAGTGTTGTTTTTGGCAGGATTGTTTTCTTTCTCCTTCTCCTGGTCCTTGTTCTTTTTCTTCTTCTCCTTTATTGAAGCCTTATCCTTACCATTTCCAGCTATCAAAGCTTGAGGTTGAGTAGACTTCATTGTGCCCATTTGAATTAGCTTATCTTGCTCCCTAGTCAAGTCGACAATGAATGAATCCAAAGAAGGCATTTTTATGTAGTGCCAAGGGCACTTTTTGTGGCATGGAAAGTGGAGACAAACACTGAATAACTTGGACCTAACTTTGTGAGAATAGAAAGGATGAGTTGATCATCTTTCTTCTCTATCCCGCATTCTTTCAATTGCAATTTAAGTGCCTTAAACTTAGTGAAGAAGTCTTGTAGGGTGTCAAAGTTGCTAGGACTTAGACTTATGAGTTCATTTTCGAGCTCATGACCTCTCATCTCATCAAGCTTCCCAAATAAGGTTTCTAAGGTGTCCCATATGTCTTTGGGAGTTTTGGCGGTTTCTAAATGGAAAAGAAGTTTCGGAGACACGGACAAGCTCAGTAATCCATAGGCTTCATCACTATGGTTGTACCACTTGACCTTTTCAGCATCAGTGCTGGGTTGTACTTCAGTACCCATGGTGATCCTATACAACTTTTTGCTTCTAAGAATAATTGACATTTTAACCTTCCATTCATTATAGTTGAAAGGTGTTAGGGGTTTAAGTTGAAAAAAATCCATTTTAAGCTGAATTTAGGTGAAGTTGTATTGATTGCAAGTTGTGAAATTATGCAGAAAAGAGAATGAAAGCAAAGATTGCAAGTGCTGAAAAGCAATCACACCCCCTCGAAATGTTGAGCCCCCCACAAATATGGAAGTGCACGCTCAAAAGACGTTGGGCTCAACCGATAATGCGTCTTAGAGCAATCAGTGCAAGACTTTAAGCAAACAGGACGTCGGACTCAGTCGAAAAAGCGTCTCAGATCCAAATTTTAGGCACTTTATAAACTAGTGCGTTTTTAACAAATAACAAGCCTACGCTGTGGAGAATTGAAATACAAACACTTTTGCAAAAAACGGCACCCGAATCCGAGCTACCGTTTGCAAGATATTAAAGATTCAATTTCCGTAAACTAGTATTTTTGCAAAAAAACAGCACTAAAACATTAAAAAAAATCCTGTTTTGAGAGAGAAAGTGGCATTCCAACCACTCGTTGAACTCGGCATGGCGCGAAGAATCCAAATGAAGTCTTTGTAAGGGAGAATTGGCCTCATGCCAACCCGGGCCTCACCCTTCATCTTCGACAATCGAATATACAAGCTTTAAAAAAATTCAAATATTTCTCAATCAAAAAACCCCGCCAAAAAAAATATGATTTGGCACTTTATATTAGTGCGTTTACAACTGCCACTAGCAAGAAATACTAAGTGGTCTTGATTTCAATGCAATACAAAACCCTCATGAAGAGAATATGTTGAAAATACAACTTTGGCATAATATCCAGAGAAATAAACAGCACCACTGCGATCTACTCAAAAAATCATGCACTTTCAAAAAACGAATCGTCTCGATACGAGGTCTTATGTGAAAGTTATGATCCTCCGAAATTCCCAAAACGAGAACTGGCAATGTCACGACTGAGAATCTGCTATTTTTGAAAAATATTAGCATCAAAATCAAAAAACGTCTGCACTAATGCATAGAGCATGAAAAAATAGCCAAAATCAAAAAAAAATTGTGAGAAAGAGTCTGTATGAGCAAAAACGGAGCATTTGAAAACTGCCTTCAAAATTGCAACTGCCAACGGAGAGGGGTCCTGCTGTAGCTTTCTGAGCGCGTTTCTACAAGTATACAAAATGTATGCAAAAACTGAAAGATAGCCAAATAGTTTTTCTGGGCTGCGAACAAAACCCAGAAGGCGTTTTTCTTGCTGATGTACAGAAGATGCAGATATAGTGTAAAACAGACACCTTTAGTCGGAAAAAACGATCCCAGCAACCGAAAAACGGCATGCAAAGGTAGAATCAGCTACCAAGAGATTGCAAAGGCATGTGACAACCTGCAATTCTGATTAAAACACAAAATATGCAAGCCGATTGACAGAAACAAAATTATTGGATCTTGCAAAATCCCGCCTGCATATATATGGAGAGACCAAACAAGCCATGGAAGGAACAAGAGTACGGAGAACTAGCAATATCTCTCGGAAATTTTTAAATTTCACAAAAAAAATGCCTTAACAAAGCTCTAGATTTCAATGAAAGCAATAGCAAAATAGACAACCAGTTACCGGGGTGGTTCTGATACCATATCGGAGGATTCGCCAAGGTCCGAATAATGAGGATGCACGAGTCGTGGTTGCACGGGACGAAGCAAGTGAATACCACAAAATGCTAAAGTAAATGAAATCCAACAAGAGACAATTACATAAGATGGCCAAAGTGAAGAATACATATAGGAGAGCACGTAAGTAACTCCACAAAAGGTGGTCAAAGCACCCCAAGAATAAACTGACTCCTCCATGAAAAGTGGTGACAGGGCGCTAAGAATAGAGAAGTAACTCTCATACCCGGAATAGGCGGTCAAAAGAGTTACTTATGACATTCTTATGACACATTTATGACACACATATCTACATAATCTAGCCTATCCCACGAATGTAGGAAAACCCCGTGTATGCACAAATATATAATTTCCCTAATTAAATAATAAGGAAAAATAAAAACCTGCACTAACAATTTTACTATCACATAACATTGATATACATGGATAGTGTACAATAGTTTTCACTTGTTTTATGTTTCATCAATGTTGTTTCTCTTGCATGACAGGGTAGCCATTGCTTGTCTATTGTGTAGAGCGTTTGGCCTTGTTGTTGCAACATCTTTATGATCCTTTTTCATGGCCCTTGGCCTTATGCGTGACACTACATGCTTATGAATGGATTAATCTAAGATTATCAATTAAGCTTGTTGAGCTTGTTGAGCTTGTGCTTCTTGAGCTTGTTGAATTTAAAGGTGTCATGAAAAAAATCACGCACCTCTCCTTTTTGTGTGGTGCCATGGTTCACATCATGCACCTCCTTGCTGCATAGTCTTATTCAATGATGGTCATGATTGTGTACCTAGTTGATACATCTATCTTGACATGACACTTATATGACTTGCATTACATAGGTTACATACATATCTTGATGGCATACACTTTATTATGATGACATATTCTCCATATGTTGACATGATTTTACATGATATCTTTATACATAACATGATATAGTTAACTCTTCCTTTTGAGATGAGTGACTTATAGGATGCATCTTTCACCTCAAAAGTGGGGCATATTAGTGGGGCTTGTCATAGAGAGACAAGCCTCAATGAGTAGAAAAAACCAAAGATTAGGACAAAAGATAGGGTTCAAAGAAATCAAAATGGTTCAGAAATCATATGGGTTCACATATGGGACAAATATTCATACATTGGTACAAATTCTAGGGGCATGTACCATGCATATGCACTCAATTACAAGTATATGAATACAAACTTACAGAGACACACTTCAGTGCATATGCCATGCAAATGCACATAAATTACAGGAACAAAAAGTACAGGTTTTAACATACAATTACATTTGGGATACAGATTCTAACATATAGATGCATAGCATTCTATATTAGTTGGAAGGGTTCAGAAATCAGAGGGGTTCAGAGATGGGACAAATATTCACACACTTGTACAGATTTTGGAGGCATATGCCATACATATGCACTCAATTACAAGGACATGAGTACAAACTTACAAACACATATACACTTCAATACATATGCCATACAAATGCACACAATTTACAAGAACATAAAGTACAAGTTTTCACATATAATTACATTTGGAATACAGGGTCTTAGAATCTAACATATAAATGCATAGCCTTCTATATCAGTTGGCATCGATTCAGATGGGCATAATATTGGTTCATGCACACATACATCATTGCAGATATTAGTTGGCACCGATTCATGTGCCATGGTACTGGTTCATGCAAATACACACATTTTTTTGTAGTAAGCACTATTATAGTTGTTTATTTGCAAACACAATTCAATAGCACTGAGTAGTGAGTAACCTTGAATCTATAAGTCTATCTGCAACGGTTATTCATGTTTTTTAGGTAATGCAGTTGAGGTTTAGCGACACTCAATGGCACCCACCTTACCATCTTAATGTTTAAGATCAAAGCAAGATTAGTTATTTGAGTTAGTACGGTTGAGGTTCAATAGTACTACTCCCTACTTCATGAGGGTTGGGGCACCTATCTTCCCAACCCATGAGCCTGCATGGTTACATAAAATTGGGATTTGAACAACCCCAATTTTTCAAATAGTTCAACAAAAGGAACCATTTTCCAATGCTTCAGCAAAGAAGCATCATCTCCAAAGAGCTACAGGGTAACACGGTTCCACCCACATATAGGTGTATTCCTTCCTTGCTCTTAAAGTCTCAAGTTTCAATTATAATTCAGATTTCAGATTTCACTCTATGGACATTGACTACTACATAATCATTGTAGGTTTGCTTAGAGCACACTGCACATGCGGAACATCTCCCAAAGGCAAAGTGCATTGTACACATTCATGAATATCTTTGTCCTCTTCATTTAGTATTTTGTATTGCATTTCAATACTAGAATAAAAGGGGGACATTTGTATATACTAAAATATAGTATTAGACACTTAACAATGTCAACTTTGACTTACCTTCACCCTACATGACTTGCATGCACCTACATGCTAGTTATGGGTCCAATCCTTCTAAGATGTTGTCAGTCACCTATAAGAACTCCCCTAGTCTCTGCCAAATCAGTAAACTTTCGTACTTAGACATCCCCAAATCATCATATCAATGTTCTTATCTCCTAGGAAAAACCATCAAATTTTGACAATAAACTCTGAACGTTACTGTCCAAATCTGACAATTATGGTTGAGAGATAGAATCACTAATTTGATGATTTGGAGATGTTTGAGTATGATAATTTACTGGTTTGGCATAGACTGGGGGAGTTATTGTAGGCAATTGATAACAACTTAAAATAATTGGACCCATAGCTGGCATGTGGATGTGAGAGAATAATGAATTAGAGGCATGTATGTGCATGCAAGTCATGGAGGCTGAAGGTGATCAAAGTAAACATTGTCAAGTGTCTAGCACTAGATTTTAGTATCTACACCATGTGATTGATCTCATGCTCCTAACGATGAACCTAGCCCATCGACCAATAGTCCTGCATACATAAATCTTGGGAAGGAATCTCAAAAAATAAATTGTGGATGGTGGATCTAGTGTAATGTTCTTCAAGAGGAGACTTGGAAGAATCTTGGAAAGCCCAATACATGCTCGTCGACCTTCTAGTATGTGAGAGTAGACCGGCAAGGAATAAGAGTGTTGGGAGTTCTTATGGCGTAGACTAATTATCATTGGCACCCAACCTTTTAATTTAAATATTGTATTAATCTCACTTAAAGAGAAGGCCTATTATGCATTATTGGGTCGGGGATGACTAATATCAACCAAAGTAGACCATAACTGGAAAATAAAATCACATCTTCATTGAGAATAAAGGCTGAAAATATAACAGACATAAAGAATCAAGTTGTGAGTGAAGAGGCAACTTCATCAAACTCTTTTTGATTTTGATTTGGACTTCGAAGAGGTAAACTTGGGAAACGGAGATCAATGTACAATAGAACAAAACGATGAAGGCGTGCTAGAGCTGCAATCAGGCTTGAAGGACGAGGTAGAGTCCCTTAATGGTCTTTTCCATTGGCAGATAGAAGATTATGAAGTATTTCAACATGTTTGCAATTTTATTGAAATCATGGAAATTGACGAAGACAGAAAATTGAAGTTGGTAAAGCCAAGAAAGTCAGGATCGCCTTCCTCACACTTGTCTTATCCTTCGAAATTCACTAAATATAAAATGACGGATGCAAGGTTGAATGAGAGACCAGCTCATCAATTCAAGAGTGTTAGAGATGAAGTACAAAGAACCCATCATTGTCAAGGTAAATTCAGAAGCAAAAGGAGACCCCAAGATGATCAACAATGGAGATGACTGGGACCTTTTATTGAAGGCAGCATCATTCCCAATATTCATGGACAACAAGTGTTTTTCTAGACATAGAAAGACCTAAAATAGGGGTACCACCTAGAATGTGTGTAAATAGAATCCCTTTAGTACTAGGAGCACGACCAATATGAAGGAAAGCTTATAAGATGAATAAGAATTATGCTGCTAAGGTACAAGAAGAGATTGATAAAACGCTAGAAGAGGGTATCATTTCTAAAGTGGAAACAAGTGAACAAGTGTCTCCACTAGTGCTTATATTGAAGGAGCCAATAAAAATAAGAATATGCGTGGACTTCAGAAGTCTGAATGCAATCACCATTAAGGTCCCATTCCCTATTCCATTCGAAATTTCTATACTTGAGGAGGTGGTCAGGCATGAAATGTACTGCTTTATGGACAAATTCTCCATGTACAACCCAATCAGCATAGCCAAAGAAGATAAAATTAATACCACTTTCATAGTGGACGATGGTGTGTATGCCTACAATCAGATGATATTTGGGCTATGCAATGCCCCGGCTACCTTCCAGTGGATTAACTTGCACATCTTTAACAAAATGGCAATGGGGAACTTCAAAGCATTCCTGGATGACTAGTCCATATACAATGGGCAAGACAACCATCTCCATGCCTTGATAGAGTGTATGTAACAGAAGCAAAATTTGCTCAAAATCCAATTAAGTATTGGCTTACGATTCCACGAGGCAAACTTCTTGGACATATTGTGTGTAAAGTGGGATTGAAGACAAACCCTAATAAGATACGGATAATGGTCGAAATGGAATTCCCCAAAGATGTCACAGGAATAAAATCATTCTTGGGCCATGTCAAGTATTACCATTGCTTCATCAAAAAAATTGCTCAATTTTTCACCACTTAGGTACTTTTGAATAGGAAGAGTGTTTCATCCACATGGTCTAAGGACCACAAACAAACATTCAAAGAATTGAAGGTACGTCTAATTAGTTCTCCTATCCTTCTATATCCACACTTGGACAAGGAATTCCATGTTCATGTTGATGCTTCCAATTATACTATTGGGGCCACCTTGGCACAAGTTGGAGTTCAAGGGCTGGACCACCATGTATTCTTGGAAACAAGCTATTATCAAATGCTGTAAAGAATTACAACACCACTAAACCAAGAGGTTGTTCAAAAGTTGCGTCATTATTTACTAGCTACTTTGTTTACATCAGATGTAGACCACCAAGCCTTGTTGTACTTGATTACCAAGCCTATAATCCAAGGTTGGATAAGCACATGGTTGATGTTGTTGTAGGAATTAGCTTTCAAAAAACCATTGTCAGGTTAGGTAAGAGCCATGTGATTGTTGCCCAACTTTCACATATAAAGTCCACTGAAGCCCCTTAAGGTTTTAATGAAGATTTCTCAAATGTCCATTTATTCGAGATTGCTATGGTATTGTTTTGGAATGAGAATATTAGTGAGTACCTATCTATTGCTTATTTTTTGGAGGTATGCAGCCTGTTGAGTGGAGGAAACTAGCATTAAAAGCCCCAACATTCCAACTAGTTGATGACCTTTTGTAACAATGGGCCCTGACCAAGTCATGCACAAATGTGTAATGGAGGAAATTCAAGATGTACTCTAGGAAGCACATCAAGCACCAGTTGGAAGCCACATGGATCCTCACACCATGGAACAAAAGGTAATCCTTGCAAGACATTGGGGACCGACATTGCATCACAATGCCAAACAATGAATGTTGGGATATGATAGTTTCCAAAGAACTAGGAAACCACTTAAAAGGGACTCTCATGCCCGTATGATTGTCGCAGCCCCAAGAGCATTTCGAACGATGGGGTTTGGATTCATTGGACCATTGAAGGTCAGCAAGGTCCATCGCTGCAAGTATATTGTTGTTTCCAGCGAGTATTTGACTAAATGGGCAGAAGCCAAAGCATTTCTTGACAACAATGTGCATAATATAGAAAAAATCATCTATGATCACTAGATTCAAAATTCTGACACAGATCGCGAGCAACAAAGGTGGGCATTTTGTCAACCATATAATTCAGTTGATAACTTCAGAGTTCCAAATGTTTCATTCTCTCTCAAGTCCGTACTACCCAAGAGCGAATGGACAAGCAAAGGCAACTAATAAGGTTTTAATATCAGTAATCCAAAAGTCACAATCATGTGGAATAGAGGATGTTAATTGGAAAGAACACTTACCTTAAGTGTTGTGCCTATTGTACCACCTATAAAGTAACTACTAGGCATACACCTTTTCAGCTAGTGTATGATCAAGAGGCTGCGGTTTCGATGGCGTATTTGGTACCAAGCTTGAGGTTAGTTGTGGAGAACCAACTTGGTCATAACAAGAGCCTAGCCAAAAAGCTCATCTAGTTAAATAAACTACATGAGCATCGCCTAATGGTTGTGGGAAATTAATGTTATGCAAAAAAGACAAAAGTATTGGCATGATAAACACCTCTAACGAATGAATTTAAAAGCAGGAGCTCTAGTCCAGAGGTATAGCAGGAGGCATGAAATTAAACTAGGGAAGCTTAAGGTAATGTTGCTAGGCCTATTTAAAAATCTTAGAGATATTCGGGATCAAATCAGTCAAGTTAGAGAAATTGAATGTAATGTCAGTAAAAGACACAGTAAACGGCTCTAACTAAAGTTGTATAAAGTAAAGACCAAAAACATAAATATGATTCACGTTGGACTTCCATGTATGGGTAAGCAAACTTTAAATATATTGAGACCCATTGTACCAAAAGAATAAGGCAAAGGAAAGGATTAAGTTAGGAGTGCATGTGCAGTTTGGTACTTCATTGTGGTATGACCAACCAGGATGTACTGTTCAACCAACAATTAACCACCAATCCCTCGACTACCAGAAAGTATTTGTATGATCCTCGCCAAATGACAAGGACGCCAACCCTTAGCAAGGGAAGCTCTATGCTCAACCAACAAAATTAACTACAACCGTATGCCCTTAGTACGACCCTCTCTGGTTATGTCAATCGAGGCCCAAATTGACAGATGTATAATCCATAAGGGCACCATCTGAAACCCACCCCCATCTAACCAACGTTGTTCCAATTTGCACACCCAACCTGTACTTCCATAAATTTCCCACCCCATACGACCAATTGTTTTTCATCCATAAGGCCACTACCTAACACTTAACTTCTATGGCCAGCAATGTTTTGCATCGTATGACCACATCCAACCATCCCCGTATGGCCATCGACACTCCATTGAACTGTACAAATCATATGACCACCTCCCCTTGGATGTCCACCATCAATTTTAAATCGTGCAGTCCTCAAGAATGATCGTACATCAGTGTCCTACCAACCACCATCCAACCATATGGCAATATAAACCTAGAACCCCTCAAATCACCCTCTTCATTTCCATTTTCAAAATTGCAATGTCAACCAACTTCAACATATGAGTACATCATCCTAGGTAAACTCGGATTCCTAATTCCACTAGAAGCAAGAAGTTGCACAAACCATAGGCAGCAGTAACTCTGGCTCTAGAAAGCAATGCAGTGACAGGGCTTGGAGAAGTAGCAAAGACTCAAGGACAAAAATCTAGTGGTGTGTATTTTGCAACACCTTTGTCGACCAAATATGACTAGGAAAGAGTTGGGCCACATGTGGATCAAAGGAATCGTGGCATCAAAAATGATTATTTTGCTTCAAACAAGTGACGTGTATTTTGGATGTGATCCATTGTCGGTAGGACTGCCAATCCCTGTAATATTGCAGCATGGATGGTAGACTACATGATGGGGTTATAAAGTGGCGATATTGACAATTGGGAAGAGCTTTTGTCTACTAGGATTCATGAATATTTATCCTTGACTTACAAGGGTTCTGCATGATACAACATGCCATTGGGATTTTTGTGGATGTTTAGTCACAAGCCATGTTGGGCACATAATTAGTTATGATACTTCTTATGACCCAAGTTGGCCCTTTGTTTTCCGTTGGAGACCACTAGATGAGGCGAAGGATGATAACAAAAGAAAAAATGAGATGATGAGTTAAGAAGCCCGCCACTTCAGATGAAGATGAGGGCGAAGGCTACGACACAAATAAGGAGGATGAGAATGTTGGTCCACACTGTTGTCCCTGAAAAATGACTCCTCATTTTTCAAACAACATATGACTATTTTGGTCCTGCAAGGCCAAAATTGTCCGTCCCCTTTCCAAAAATTTGTTCTGAACATTCAATTTCGTCATTTTCTCAACTTTTTGGTAAAAGGATTGGCAAGTTCAACCCGTTCAAAGGGTTTGTCGGCAATCATCAAAAGAAGGATTGAACCATTGAACCTTGAACTTTTTCGGTTCAATGGGTTCAAAGGTTCAACGTCGTCAACAAGAGCAAAGCACTTCGGCAGAGGTTCAAAGTTTGACCGTTTCAAGGTTTCGCGGCCCCGATCACTTAACAAGTCTCAAAAGCTTGAACCGTTGAACCTTGAACCATTTTGGTTCATCAGTTCAACAGGTTCAACATTCAATCGGTTCAACGTGCCGGGTTCAAAGGTTCAAAGGCCGCCTTAGTTAAGAAAAGAAGCGCGCGCAAAAGAAAGAGTCAGGCGGATACTGCCAAGTGTCAACGGCCGAGCCCCACTAAATTTTGTTTCTGCGAATTGGCGGATATTGCCACGTGTCCCTCTTGAAGCTTGTTGGGAGGCTCCAAGTGTCAATATCCGCAATCTCTTCCCTTAGCTTCACTGTTTCGAGCGAAGACCATGGTGCGCCCCGGGACGAGTGACTAAATGAAGCGGAACGCGCCAAGTGTTTGCATCCGCACGACTAACAAATGTATTCGGACCGCGCCAAGTGTCTGCATCCGCGCGACTAACAAATGTATTCGGACCGCGCCACGTGTCCCTTGCAGAGATCGGCGGAGGCCGACAAGTGTCATCGTCTGCGAGAGCCCGACTGAGCCCCAAACGTTTCTACGATGTCGCACAGGCTCGAGGAGGCGGATGCTGCCAAGTGTCAACAGCGGAAGATGCCACGTGTCCTCACCTATTCCTGCAAAAGACGCCACGTGGCACTTGTTCAAAGAGCGGAAGGCGCCACGTGTTAAAGGAAAGGGGCGCTCGCAATACAAAGGCACATATAGAGCCAAGGAAAGGTTTCCTTCAGACGAATTGTCCGAAGGAATTCCTTCGGACATTTTGTCCGAAGGAAATGAAAGGGACGATAGCACGCCGAAGAATCAAAGCCCAAAGGCCACTTAGAAGACACCGAAGGGCATGTTCCCTTCGGAAAAGGTTTGAGCCTCAGAGGGCAGCAGAGAGCTGCCAAGTGTCACAAGCCGAGACACAATTTCGAATAAAGCCTCAAAGCGCAGAACTCGCCACGTGTCCCGACACAATGCAGCAGATGTTGCCACGTGTCTGCATCTGCGCCCCCAGCCTCTAATAGTTTCAAATCTTATTCCAGTAAGCCTATTTCGATGTTGCGGATGCCGCCAAGTGTCCTCACCCGCGTCACAGCAAAAAGCGGCCATAGCAAGCGAGAAAGACACGGGAGAATTGCTAAGAAGAATGACAGGCCCACAAACGTCAAATTTGTCGCGATGAAGTGTTTGTTGATTTTAGCAGACTTACAGCGCGGACCCTGAATGCATTCAAAAGAGCCTAAGGCCAGGACCAAGCTAAGGAAGAGACAAAGAGGGAAACTCAGCAGGAGTTAATTCCAGTAGGTGAAGCAGTTCGCCGGGTAAACATTTGGGGCCTCCAAACATTGAAAGCGCCGTCTGTTTGTCCCCTGTGAGATAAAGGCAAAATAGACAGTTGCGTGGCTAAGCAGATGATGGAATGAGAGATTCAGGCTCGGGAGGAGGCACTAAAGATGAATCGACACGCCACAGTCAAAGCAGCCACCCTACTCCAGCATGGCCCTTCTTGACAAGACCAGAATGCATCCAAGGCATTGAATGCACCGAATGGGTCACTCCATGGGACAAAGTGCCAAGCCTCCCTCAGGCCTCTATATAATGTAATCTCTTGTATCATTTGAAGGGAGATCTTCCCCTTACCAAAAGTGAAACTCTGCCCAAATTGAAAGGCATTACTGAGACTTTGAGCTCAGATTGTAGTTCATATTTCTTTGATTGAATGAGAAAGCAAGTTACTTGCAGACTTTGTGCTGTTATAGCTTGTGCTACTTTAGGAGATTGTTCGTATGTCTGTATTCTGAAAGCGTTCTTTTTTATTTGATTTAACAAGCAAAACTAGTGGAGGTGATAAGGAAGGTGTCCTGAAGCCAACTATTTTCAGACTTTGCGCTGTCATAGTTGTCTTTAGTGTGTTTTTCTATTCTGTTTCCGTGTAAAAGACCTTGGGACGACTTTGTGCCCTCATTGTCTTTCGTATCTCCCTCTAAGGCAGTCAAGGAGAAGACTTTGTGCTACATCTTAGATTGCTGGTTACTTTGGACCCGGTTACCAGTCACTTGTTACCAGAGTCCTGTTGTTTGCAAGAACAAGCACTTCTAAAAGAAGAGAAGTGCCTTCTGTCGCTTCACTAGGATTTCTACTATCCAGGAAGGGATCTGGCTCTTAGCTGAATGTTACTTCTGAAAGAAGAGAAGTGCCGTCACCAATCACCCAGTATTTCTCCTCTGTTTGTCAGTATCATCTATGAAAAAAGAGAGATGGATGGTTTATCCCACCCCTGTGTCTTACTTTCTGCTTACTTATATAGTATATAGCCTCCGCATATTTAATAGGGAACCTCCCCTTGATGAGAGGAGAGATTTGTCCCCTGTTGATGTAGTAAACCTGCACACCAGGTTGACCCATCTCCCTATGCTGTGGTGATAGGAACTATTTTGGTCACCAGTTAGCTGGCCGACAAAATATTCACCCAACAATTTTTGGCGACTCTGCTGGGGACACAGTAATTTTGTGCAATTTGGAACCTCAAGTTTTAGATTGAAACATCACATGTGTCTTACCCATTGTCATTATAACCTTATCCATGCATTCCGTTGTGAATTAACGAACTGCTCCAGTGCTTTCCCATTGTTAATTTTTCCTCCCCAGCCTCGCGCAACATTTTTTGGCGACTCCGCTGGGGATGAACGTGCAGTCTGAAGCCTCAAGTTTCAGATTGAAGCAGTTCCTTTCCTTATCCATTATAGACTCTGGCGACTCAGTTCCATGTCTTACCCATTATCATTATAGCCTTACCATTTTCCTCCATCTCCGTTATATTATCTGGTCTGCAAAACCAGATCTGCTGGGAAAGAGTGTGCAGTTTGAAACCTCAAGCCTCAAGCTGAAGCATGGCCAGTCCTTTTCCATTTTTGTTCTGCAATCTGGCCACTCCGTCCAAATTTGTTATCCCTGTTTTTCATAATTAAATCATGGCAGTTCGAGGCCCCTGGGGTAACTCTTTTGGTCCACTTAACTTGAATCCACCTCTGCATGAACTCTCACGTAGTTCAAGAAAGAACTTCCCCAAATTCTTTGGTGATGGGATACACCCTGATGAACACATTGCAGCCTTCAGCATAGCCTGTGGTGTGATAAGGGTGGAATTTGAAGACGTGGCAGTCAGGGTTTTTGTGGAGACTCTACAAGGTGCTGCTGTAGACTGGTTCTACCATCTGCAAGTTGGATCAGTGACTAACTGGGATACACTCAAAGCCAAGTTTGAAGCCAGGTTCAAGCTTGCAAAAGATGCGCATGCCTTGCTAGCCCAGCTCACTCAGATGAAGAAAGAGCCCCATGAACCTATGAGGGACTTCATTGCCAGCTTCAACACGCTGAGGCATAGGTTTCCCATGGTCGCCCAACCAACGCCTCAGAACCTCAAATGCTTCTTCATCAACTCACAACTGCCTGAAGTGAGTTTTTTGCTGAGACGAGCTGGCCACATAGACCTTGCTGCTGCTCAGGACTTGGCTACTGAGGTAGAAGATGACCTTATATTGGCAAGAAAGATAAGGAGAGATCCTAACAAAGGCAAACCTTCTTCATCTTCTGGATACTCACCCGTAGCCACCACTAACCCAATGGTCCAAAAGCTGGCAAATGAATTGCTAGCCTTGAAAAGGCAAATGGCACAAGGTATGTCTTTTGCTCCTTTGTATAGAGATGCACCAAGGAGGACATTTCCCAATCAGCCATATCAAGGCAACACTGCCAGAAGTCAAGGGCAACCAAATCGTCTTCCTCCCCCACAGAGGAACCTTGCCCTTGAAGCACCCCCAACCAACTCAGCAGTTGGATATTTGGAAATAGAACATGTTTCCTATTTCCAACCTGAGTCCGAACAAGAAAATGGCACTGATCTCTTCAGGGAGGATCAAGAAGAATCAACTGGCGACTCCCACATCGGTTTCCTGAATTACCAGGATGAACCCAACGGTGAAGGTGAAGCAGTCGAAGGATCAAACACAGTATTCAACTGGTCCGAGAATCAATCAGCCCAGCAGGCCGACAAAGAAAAGATAGAGGAGCGACCCCAACCAGCGATTTCAATTGCTGAGCAAAGAACCCCTCCCTTTCCAGTCGAAGGACCCGGTGATTGCCAAAGAAGTAAGTACATCGAACATCTTTGCACCTACTTCAAATTCGCAGACCAGTCCTCCCCTTCCCAAAAACCAAAAGGATGAACTCCCATCCTCTCTTCCAAGTCCATCTCAGTCATTTGACATAGTTGATCATGTCAAAAAATCTGAAATTCAAATGACTGAGTTTGAATCCCTGCAAGCCAATCCTGAGCAATTGGACATTGATGGAGAACCAAGTGCAGACCTGTCTGAGGCAAAAATTGTGGTCACCCAAACGTCGGCCCATGCAGCTCAAATTCTGTTTGAGCCTTCAGACAGGAGTAATTACTTCTTGACCACAGAGGATGCTCATGTCTCAGCCAATGAAAGTCCCGCAGCCGGCAATCCAGGATTTGATCCAAACAGGGCATCAGAAGAATTAGTAGGGCGCAGTGTAAATCAAGAAGGATCTTCCATCTCCAATGAAGAGAAATCTGATGAAAGATCAGTTCCTGATGATGCTTGGATCTTGGAATCCGATGGCAGCAATTCTTCCACAGCTGGATGCAGATCTTTGTTGCTAGGATTGAAAACTACTCAGGATGAAGAGGTCAAACTCCTTCACACCAAAAGAGATGCTGAGCTATTGGTTTGTCAGGGGTTTGAGGCTGACAATCAAAGCATGTGCTGGACTGAACCAGTAGAGCAGCAAGCTATGGTGGTGGACCATACTGTTGTATTCCAAAGTCAGCAAAAGGAACTCTTCACAGGGAGAGCAAGGAGCTACGGTTTTCAGAGGGAAGACCATGTCCCGCCATGGAGCAAGAAGAAGAAAAGGCCAAGAGAAAGACGCAGAAAATTAGTTTCTTGGTGGAGAGCTCCATTCGCCCGCCACCATTTATGGGGGCAAAATGGTTTCCTGCTAGTTTATCAGGATGGCATCCCCTTTTCTTTGTCCCACGATAAGCAGCGTCTGAAGTACTTCAATTCTTGAAGTATCAGATAGGTTCACCTATAGATATGTATATTTGTATAGTTTCTGTTTCTGCTTTGTTTTGTTCGTTTGTTTCTTTTAGAGCTTTTCTTTTTGAGTAGCATGACTCCGTAGCCCAATGGCACACTTCAAGGCACTGGAGATTCTGGTTTCTACTCCCCTCAACTGTTTCAAGTTTCCAACTGAAGGAAGTTCCCCAACTAGAGCCAGTTGTTGTCCCTGAAAAATGACTCCTCATTTTTCAAACAACATATGACTATTTTGGTCCTGCATGGCCAAAATTGTCCGTCCCCTTTCCAAAAATTTGTTCTGAACATTCAATTTCGTCATTTTCTCAACTTTTTGGTAAAAGGATTAACAGGTTCAACCGGTTCAAAGGGTTTGTCGACAAGCATCGAAACAAGGATTGAACCATTGAACCTTGAACTTTTTCAGTTCAATGGGTTCAAAGGTTCAACGTCGTCAACAAGAGCTAAGCACTTCGACAGAGGTTCAAAGTTTGACCGTTTCAAGGTTCCACGGCACCGATCACTTAACAAGTCTCAAAAGCTTGAACCGTTGAACCTTGAACCATTTTGGTTCATCGGTTCAACGGGTTCAACATTCAATCGGTTCAACGCGCCAGGTTCAAAGGCTGCCTTAGTTAAGAAAAGAAGCGCGCGCAAAAAAAGAGTTAGGCGGATGCTGCCAAGTGTCGACGGCCGAGCCCCACTAAACTATGTTTCTGCAAATTGGCGGATATTGCCACGTGTCCCTCTTGAAGCTTGTTGGGAGGCTCCAAGTGTCAATATCCGCAGTCTCTTCCCTTAGCTTCACTGTTTCGAGCAAAGACCATGGTGGGCCCGGGGACGAGTGACTAAATGAAGCGGAACGCGCCAAGTGTCTGCATCCGCGCGACTAACAAATGTATTCAGACCGCGCCAAGTGTCTGCATCCGCGCGACTAACAAATGTATTCGACCCGCGCCACGTGTCCCTTATAGAGATCGGTGGAGGCCGACAAGTGTCATCGTCCGCGAAAGCCCGACTGAGCCCCAAACGTTTCTACGATGTCGCAAATGCCCGAGGAGGCGGATGCCGTCAAGTGTCAACAGCGGAAGATGCCACGTGTCCTCACCTGTTCCTGCGGAAGACGCCACGTGGCACTTGTTCAAAGAGTGGAAGGCGCCACGTGTCAAAGGAAAGGGGCACTCACAATACAAAGGCACATATAGAACCAAGGAAAGGTTTCCTTCGGACGAATTGTCCGAAGGAATTCCTTCGGACATTTTGTCTGAAGGAAATGAAAGGGACGACAGCGCACCGAAGAATCAAAGCTCGAAGGCCACTTAGAAGACACCGAAGGGCATGTTCCCTTCGAAAAAGGTTTGAGCCTCAGAGGGCAGCGGACACTGCCAAGTGTCACAAGCTGAGACACAATTTCGAATAAAGCCTCAAAGCGCGGAACTCGCCACATGTCCCGACCCAGTGTAGCGGATGCTGCCACGTGTCTGCATCCGCGCCCCCCAGCGTCTAACAGTTTCAAATCTTATTCCGATAAGCCTATTTCGATGCTGCGGATGCCGCCACGTGTCCTCACCCATGTCACAGCGAAAAGCAGCCATAGCAAGCGAGAAAGACGCAGGAGAATTGCTAAGAAGAATGACAGGCCCGCAAACATCAAATTTGTCGCGATGAAGTGTTTGTTGATTTTAGCAGACTTACAGCACGGACCCGAATGCATTCAAAAGAGCCTAAGGCCAGGACCAAGAGAAGGAAGAGACAAAGAGGGAAACTCAGTAGGAATTAATTCCAGTAGGTGAAGCAATTCGTCGGATAAATATTTGGGGCCTCCAAACATTGAAAGCATCATCTGTTTGTCCCCTGTGAGATAAAGGCAGAATAGACAGTTGCGCGACTAAGCAGGTGATGGAATGAGAGATTCAGGCTCGAGAGGAGGCACTAGAGATGAATTGACACGCCACAGTCAAGGCAACCGCCCTGCTCCAGCATGGCCCTCCCTAACAAGACCAAAATGCATCCAAGGCATTGAATGCGCCAAATGGGTCACTCCATGGGACAAAGTGCCAAGCCTCCCTCAGGCCTCTATATAATGTAATCTCTTGTATCATTTGAAGGGAGATCTTCCCCTTACCAGAAGCGAAACTCTACCCAAATTGAAAGGCATTACTGAGACTTTGAGCTCAGATTGTAGTTCATATTTCTTTGATTGAATGAGAAAGCAAGTTACTTGCAGACTTTGTGCTGTTATAGCTTGTGCTACTTTAGGAGATTATTCGTATGTCTGTCTTCTAAAAGCATTCTTGTTTATTTGATTTAACAAGCAGAACTACTGGAGGTGATAAAGAAGGTATCCTGAAGCCAACTACTTTCAGACTTTGCGCTGTCATAGTTGTCTTCAGTGTGTTTTCCTTTTCTGTTTCTATGTAAAAGACCTTGGGACGACTTTGTGCCCTCATTGTCTTTCGTATCTCCCTCTAGGGCAGTCAAGGTGGAGACTTTGTGCTACATCTTAGATTGCTGGTTACTTTGGACCCGGTTACCAGTCACTTGTTACCAGAAAGAGTCCTGTTGTTTGCAAGATCAAGCACTTCTGAAAGAAGAGAAGTGCCTTATGTCGCTTCACCAGGATTTCTACTATCCAGGAAGGGATCTAGGTCTTGGCTGAATGTTACTTTTGAAAGAAGAGAAGTGCCATCACCAATCACCCAGTATTTCTCCTCTGTTTGTCAGCATCATCTCTGAAAAAAGAGAGATGGATGGTTTATCCCACCCCTGTGCCTTACTTTCTGCTTACTTATATAGTATATAGCCTCCGCATATTTAATAGGGAACCTCCCCTTGATGAGAGGAGAGATTCGTCCCTTGTTGATGTAGTAAACCTACACACCAAGACAACCCATCTCCCTATGTTGTGGTGATAGGAACTATTTTGGTCACCAGTTAGCTGGCCGACAAAATATTCACCCAACACACCCATGGTTGGGTTTCGAAAAGCATCTCCAATTGGATTTCCTTCTTCCTCCTACGTACCAAGCAACTACTTGGACCCATTAGCTCAAATTACTTGTGAAGGGTAACCGGTGGGAGAGCAATATATATAAGATTGGTTGAATCAAGTAGAGGAACCAGCTAATCCGGTATTTTAGGTTCCAAGCAACCCCTTGCCCAATCTAGAGTCCATTGAGAAAGAACAGGTTCAGAATGAAGTTGATACCAAGGTACATTTCAAGGCAAGGCCTCCCAAGACAGGGCCCACTAATTTTTAGGGTTTCGAGGGTGGGCTTGTTCATGTGTTTCTTGTCAACCCAAACATGGCTAATCCCTATGCAACCTTGGTGCAGTTTTTGCGGGCTATAAGATACATTGTCCAAGTCTTCAATGTGTTACAAGTGTGTTTAGGAATTTGGATGTAGCAGGTAGTCCATACCAGATACGGATGATTTTTTATGAGGCCACTCACGTCCAAAATATTTGTACAAGATGAATGCCATTTACACTTCACACAAATTTATGTGTCAAAAGGTGGCCTAAACAGAATACTCTAGAGATGCATGTGCAGTGGATGCCCACCCCCATCTCTTCCACTATTATTTCTCCAGTACAAACAATCTTGGAGCTTCTACGTCGTATTCAGCAGGAGTACTTATTTCTGCAATCCTCCATAAGTGCCCAAAACAAGTTGGAAAAGGAAAGAGACACTACCAATGGTGAGATTGCCTCGCTGCAAACTCAGCTCAATGATTGAAATGATTGTTCCCAAGATCAGCTAGTTCAGCAAACTCAGCTCACCTAGGTTTAGACACAAAAAGTCCTTGAGTATGAGGAAGTAGTTTGTGACCCCAATGACAAGCTCCATGGAGTTGAACAAGAGACCCAACAAGCCAAAGGGAAATAGCAAGAAGTCGTGCAGATGGTCAAAGGTTCACGAGAGTGTGAACTTATGGCACCTACGCAGCTGCAGCAACATACCAAGGGGGTTTATGCTATACAAGCCTAACTTCAACAACTCAAGTCAGATCGAGTTGCCTCTTCTGGTTCTCTTCCCACCACAGCTTTTGTACCTCTAGGGACTCTGAACTTTCTAAAAGAGGGGATAATGTAGACAACCTTTCTTAATAATGTAATTGTTGTTCGGCTTGTTTTATAGTTACTAGTCAACATTAGGTAGAAACAAACTTGATGTTCGATCAAGCAGTTGGGTAACTACCAACAGTCACATTTTGGTATTCAAATAGCATGTTGTAAGGGGAAGTGCTCTTGTATCAAGTCGTCCTTGTACTAAATGAATTGTATTGAGAACTATCTTTTATGTATACAAAGCTGCTATTAATACTTTGCTCTGCTATAGCATGTTATGCAATTACTGTTTTGTATATGCTATTATTGGTGGTATAGTATCTCTCTAATCATTCTACAAGTTGGGAAAATCAAAGAGTTTTGAAATTAGTAGTGACAAGGAAGTAGACTTAGTGGTGGTTTCAGTTTTGATTGGAGGTATTGAGTGTTGAAAAAATGGTCTTGAGTTATGTTATTTGATTTTGTGCTAAAATAGAGTGTTGAATTTTAGTGTTTGATCTTTGAACAAATAAAGTTTAATAGCATGGCAGGTTTAGACTGTTGACATTGCATGGAAGTCCGAATCAGGTGTCTAATACCAGACGTGTTGAACAGAGCCTACCAAATTCTAACATGGCAGACATAAATTGAATGGAACAAAGAACCTCCTCGTAGCAATTTGGAGATGTTGAATATTATTTTTTAATTTGCATTCATAGTTTACAAAATATATGAGTCCAAATGCACAACAACTACTCACAAAAGAGGATAAAAGACATGCCCTACATGGGGAACCAAAATAAACCATCAATGAGGGCAAATATCAACAACAAAACGAAATACTTAATCACAAGTCTTGAGCAACAACAACATCATAAGAAACCAAATATTAAATTATGCAACCAAACATGGTTGTATCTTCAGCCTATTCCAGAACATCCCTCTATTTAAGTCCCTCAGCAATACCACCATATCGCTTACCAACAACAACCACCTTATGCTTAGCCATCTTGGCATCATAGTGTTCAAACTTCCTTTGCACATGCTGAAGTTTTCTAAACATGGCCTTCAATCAACCTCTCAACCCACTAAGGGAGTACACCACCCAGACTAGTAGCAAATATAGGACCATTTTCCATAGAAGAGGAAGAAGAAATGGTATAATAAGAGTTGTATCCGCCACCCTATCTGAGAATCATTTCTTACCCAACTTCAATCTCATCACCATTTTGCAGTAGCATATCAACATTCTCTTGCAATTGTCCATGTTCAATTCTTTGTAAGGTAACATGAATGGAATCTGTAATATCGTCTTGAGAAACAACATTTTTACCAACCTAAAGGGAGCCGGTAGGGAGAACATCCAATTATATCTTCCAGGGTTTCATGTTCCTGATCAACTTGAAGAAAATAAGTTTGTTTTGCCTCATTCCAACCCAATTCAAAGTCCTCAAATTTTGGTTCCAAGTTAGCGCTAGAAGGACAATTAGGAGGAGCAACTTTAGGGAATTTGCCTGTGTCCACCTAATAATCTGAAGAAATAATAATAGATCCTTTTTTAATCCATAACTTAGGTGGATATTCTACTCTAAGTTTCCCCGACACGAACACTTTCAAGTCAACGGGTTGCTCTCAAGTTCTATGCCATAGAAGAACACCCAAAATACTGTTTTAAGATGTATTTCAGCTCTTATGACTGACATCTACAACATATAGAAGAATATGCAACCTTTCACATGCAATCTCTACATGCTACATTCATTGCATATATTCCTTCACTCTCTAAACATGCTACTACTCCATACATGATTGCAATTTAAATGCTTACATAGAGGTGCAATACCAAGGTGAAGTTTTTTTTAACCTTTAAAATACAAGTACTATGCCTATGAAAGATAAGTCTTGAGCTCTCTTAAGTGTTTGGTGTACTAGCCTAGTTTCAAGGAACGGAAACATATGCAAGTAAAGGAAACAAAAACATCAACAATAAAGAAAGATAACACAAGACATACACTACAGAAAATCAATGTGAGAAAACTCTAGCAAGAGTGTAGCCATGCTTCCTTATCTCCACTATGTTTTGCAATTTACTAGCTTTTCACCTTCTTGGGCTTACAAAGAAACCAACCTCATGGCTCCCATACTCATAATGATCTCTGAAAGTTCGGTGGAAGATTTGCCTCTCAAGCAAGAAAAATTACTAAACTCAACTAGGTCAGCTATGTAGTCTTCACCCTATTACCTATATCTAAGCAACAATGAGAAAAGAAAAAAGACTCAAACTCGCAAACCAGTGATGTGAATCCAACTTCCATACATCTCACTATGCTTGTTGTTTTCAGATATTTTCTAATGTTTTTTCCTGAATCTCCTCATTCCCCTGAGTTTGTCTTGCCAAGACCTATATTTATACTCTCCCAGCCTCAAAACCCGCCAACAAGCTCATTTGAACCACCAAAGAGAAGAAGAAACATTGGAAACTGTACAACTTTGCCTAGCTCCAAAGATCTACAACTATCTTCGGAGATCTATAGGTGGCTCCCGAGTCCAATGTCAAAGTCATACAGCTGGCTCCCGAGTATAGATTGTAAAAAGTCCACTAACTTCGGAAGGCCATAAATTTTGCAAACAAACTCAAAATGACATGTCGTTTGTTATGAACTTGTCTAATTTTTCGAGAGGAACTCAAATATGTAATCAAAATGTACTTTTGATGCCAAACATATGTTGTTTTATCCCATACAACAGAAACTAGCACTTTCCCAAGACTCGGCATGTTACAAATTGAAATTACTCATGTTTGACTATCGATTGTCTTACCGACTGATTTGGATGATATACATGATTAAATTTCTTATCATTTCTAAATAAACTTATTCAGCACTCTTGAGGAATGTTAAGTTACCTGCATAACCAAGAGATGAACTATGACTTCATCAATGAAGTTAGTAAGCCCTCTACTCTTGCGTTGAAAAACATCATTATTCTTTGCTTTCCATAAAAACCAAAAGACTTAAATAAATATTTTAAAAAAAACCTTTGCAAACAAAGAATACTTTTATCAAAACCCATTAACCCAAACAACACATCAAACCAACCAATACTCTTATGAGCAAAAATATTCCATGCATACAGAATATTACTCCACACAGACTTAGCATAAGTACACTAAAAAAAAAGATGTCTAACAGTTTCCTCTTCACTACAGACAAAACAAAATTTGTTACCAAGACCAACATTGGCAAGAATAAAACCAACAAAAAGCTTATTGTGTAAGAGCAACCACCTCAAACAAAACTTTTTAGGCTCAACGAAAAAGGACCAAATCACAGCAAACCTATCAGACCGCCTCCTAAGAGAATCACACAAAGCCCACTTTATGTTGAGTATTTTTCGAAATTGTATGATTTAATTAGATTTTAAAATATTTTTCCTATCTGTGCACTATCAATACTTTTTTTGTCATTATGAGAATCATGTGACTGGGAGCTAACAACGTTTGGTTATTAGAAAGTGTATAGTAGCTAGGAATAATGAAATTATAGGTGTGCTGGAAATCATTATCACTTCAAGTCATTAATCACATTGAAATTCATTAGCCCCTCATTTAGTTTCACATTTGGTGTTGGGCATGTGGAGGGTATTTGGGCTCAAGTCTTGACAGATACATGAGTAAAATCATAAGCTCTATGAATATTGTAAGTACTTATTTATACTGGTCACATTGTATAAGAGGCTCCAAATTTAAAAGAGAGGAAGATTGTTTCTGCCAATTCCATATTTTGGGAATTATTATTTTGTACAGTGTACATAAAGGGTGTATTGAACTTTGTGTTAATCTTGCATATATTGCCAAAGCAATGTTATGTATGTATGTCGCAGGTATGTTATGTACTAAAAATTACTTCCTATTTGATTCCAGCAAGCTCAATGGGCGAAATTATAGTCTGGAAACATAATATAAATATAAAATTGACATACAAAAAGTTGTGGAACTTTGTGACTGCAGAATCACAGGACATGGACAAGAATAAGAAAATTATAAAAGATGGAAAGTAAATTTTGAAACCCTTGTTGATCATCACTTATAACTACACGACGACATTATTCCACATGTAGAATGAAGACAACGCCACAGAGGTTTAGGAAAAGTCGAAAACACTATACGGGACAACAAACTCAGCAACAGCTATCTGCTTGAGGAATACGTAATCAACATAAGAGATGAGAGGAGGAGAATCAGCCAACAATCATAAAATGAAATTAAAGGAGAAATGGAATCAGTTGACAGCAGTTGGTGAAAAGGTTCACAATGGAAAGATGGTGTCAATTATAGAATTTGATGATGAAATTGAATGTAATGGGAAAGGTAAAGGACATAAATTTTGAACATTTGTAGGGCTGGTCCTGAAGGAAGAACAGATTAACGGACAACATGAAGAATGCAAGGTGGAAGCATTTGTGGGTTGAGTAAAAAAGAGAATGGATAAAATACCAATTTGAAAAGGAAAAACGATGTTGAGTCAATGTGTAGAACCATGCTCCATAGGACTGACACAGACTGTAATGACATGAATAAAGGCCTTGTAGCAGCCACAAACAAATTAGAGACTTCAATGGAAGAAGGTGTAGGAGGACCTACGTATCAGAGACATTCAGCAGCCTCAGGACAGCAAGCTTATCCTAGGCAGTGGTCACTGCATCTATGAGGAGCTCTACCCAGATGAGGGCGATGATGACACAGAAAAAGAATGAAAAAATAGGCTCTTGCTTTCTTTTTGCTCTTTTATTTAATTGTTTGCTGTGTGCGGCAACTAAGCTATTTTGCCATGTTTTTTGGAGCTCTTGGAAACAAGACATTCTGATCCTATCCCATTAGTTTATAACATAAAAAAATTACTGTAACTGTGGAAAGCTTGTGCACAAAAAAATGGATTGCAATAAATGGAAGCAAGATTTGGCTCATTGGAGTTAGGAAGAATGCACTGAAGGAAATATACCAGCATTTTGAACATGTAGAGGGGTATGGCTGGATAAAAATTGCTATCTAGGTGTGAACTGTCAAGAGTTATGACAAGTTTCCATAGCGCCTGGTTTGGATATAGATTGTGGTATACGTGTGACTTCAGTGGAGTGGTTCACCTATTTTCCATGTGAGACAAGCACCCTACTTCACACAGGTGAATAGCCACCAAATCACAGCTTATCAGTCATCATATTACTTCAAGCACCTACTAATGGCTACCACCCTTTAGCATGAGACAGTGGATTTTCCTACAAAGATGCCCTAATCCTAGTTGAGAATTAATCTAAGGAAAGTAATAAACTTGATCAGAGGATGGTTTAACTGAAATATGATACACCGTCAATGTTTCTCATCACTAACATAACATGGTATCTTCAATCCTTCTAACCAACCCTTTAAAATTTCGAGTTTGTTCAGAGTTTCATACACTAGATGATTCATCAAACATCAATCAACAAAATAAGTACATAGCAATCCATTCTACATTTTCCAGCCATGAAACAACCATGTGATAATGTTAAAATGTGCAAAACCCACCCATAAATATCATTATGGTATCAAGAAATCCTTTTGACATTTTCTCTAAAGTTGACACATCGAATTCAAAGAAAAAATTCTCCTCCGTGCAATATCAATTGGCTCAAATGACTTGCCACTTCTATGGACATCTAACCAAGGTAACGATCTATAGCAAAACCCTGAACAAACTCAAGATGCTCACGTCCCAGCAGAATATTGAATCCAAGTGAGTTATTAACTCCTAAGGTGGCATTGGTATGTTGTAGAAGACAATGCTGTTGAGATGTCTAAAACAAACACGGAAATTTTTTTCAAGCTTTTGAAGGATGAGACATCCTTAAACTAAAGCCTCTCATTTTAAAGAGCATGATAATGCACATAAACTAGCCGTTTTATGCTGTTGAATTATAAGCTTATTTGAGCCTCTTATCTCTGTACCAAATTCTGCATTATATGCTGTAAAATAAAAAACTTACTTAGGCTTCTTACCTCTGAACCATTACCCTTGAATCTTTTGCTGTAACATCTCTTATAGATTGCCCGAGCCTCACTCACATTATTCAGTGCCAGCTCCATGTCTATATAGCCTTGCCAGACATCTAACATACCCCCACTGCAGAAATTGCCAAAAAGATATGACAACACCAAGAAACTCTAAGAATGAAGAATCCAGAGAAAACAATTTGAACATCAACCCCAAACACAAATTGATGAGGTTAGAATAAAACCTCTTTTTTATTAAACTTTCCCAAACCCCTCGAGCTGCTGCCATATCCTTTGCAAGCTGACATTCCAACCGAGCCCAATATGCATGCAAACGCAAGAACTGATCTGTATAATTAAGGTGCTCTGACAAATACTCTGCTGCTCGCTACAAATACACACAAGTTTTTAAGGCATCCTTAGCATGTCCACTAAAACAGGCATTCAAGTACCAATCATACATGAGAACTAAAATGACAAACTAAATTTTTTTTTACTGAAAGATGAAAAAGGAGAATAGATAATATCACCGAAAAGAAAAAAAGTGGGTATTTTAAAAACCATACTCACAAAAAAAATTTAAATCATGCAAGTGAAATTATTGAAATTATATACCACAATATAAAGAAGAAAAGTATTTTAAAACATTTTCCAGCAGGCATACAAGAAGTATAAAAGGTCTGATTTCAAAAACATATATTGTAACAACATGCATGATATAAGAACCAAAACAATTAAATGAAAAAGAGATCCACTGATTACTAGGACATGGCTACCAGTTCGGCTACATGCACATATACAGGTACAGGGAATGCCGATTTTACAGGAACCCCTGGATAAAGAGTATGGAAATTTCCAAAAAATATATAAAAATAATATCCATCTTTGTGCATAAAAGGTCCAACATCACATATAAAAAAAATATGTATAATATTCATAGGTTTATATTTTTGTGTTTGAAATCTATCACACTATCATAGTCAAGAACTAATCAAACAAATTATCGTTTTCTTTATATGAGAGATTGCTCAAAAATAAACTTCAAACTTGCAGACTGCAACACTCTCCTTGTTGAAATGAAAAATCGCGATGAGTGAGGGAGCAATGAATGGGAAATTTGGAGGTAATTGCACCAGCAGTAAAGAGCCTTCAGGACCCAGGTAGTTGCGGCAGCTGTAGTGAACCTGGAGATTGTTGCAACAACCAGCATTGAGGTAAGCTGTAGCAACTAAATAAGAGTGTTTTGTTTCTCTTTTATGTTATATGAATCTATGATTGTTTTAGCATTTCGAGAGAAGGGGCAGAGGGGAGGTGAGGGGCTGTATTGGATTAAAACTTTAAAGTTAAGATAGGATCTTTGTTTTGTGTGTTTTTTAGGTTTGGCATGCATGTGTCTGTGGATCCGTCTCAGAAATGTCAGGCTGCTTCCAGAGACAACCTAGGAATGTACATGACAATTCCGAGCCATTTCCATGAACACCCCGACACTTCAGGCATTTCTGAAACAAATCCCATGAGGATCAGGACCAGGACCAGAACCTGAAATGTTTCTGTACTGAAACGGGAGTGATACCTGGCGTTTTTGCAACATAGGGTAGGTAATTACCACCCAACCCACTCCAACATTCATTACTTGAAGATTGCCAGCAAAAATCAATTTATCATTAAACTAAATTAGATTTTGAGTGAAGCAAAATTATCCTAAACTCAGATAGCTGTAAGGGGCATATGAATTTTTAAATCATTTTCACACCCTTGGTATTCTCCAAATACATCTTCTGCTAAAATCATCCTTGCTGCTCAATAGTAGCAGTCTGAACCTAAGAAACTTACTGAAATCAATCTCAGAAAGCACATATTTGAACTGCTCTTAATTGTGCTTAGGTAGAGAAATCATACAACTACAGTCCCTGCTTATAACTCAAATATATTTCGAATTTGCCAATGAATTAATGCAAATTTCGCCTTCCTTAATCACTTCTCTCTGCCTTTCAACAGGAGATGCTTAGAACTATCAAAGTGAATGCAAATAAGATAAGCAGAAAAACACAGCCTGCTCTCTCTCATTTCTTTATACGCTCTTGCTCAAAAAAGATTTGAGTGATTGGATAGGGGTTTCAGATCCTTACTCTCGGCTCACTCTCAATATTTATCACTCAGCATTCCCATCAGTAGTCAAAGGGGGAAAAGGATCACGCAAAAAAAAAAACCAACCAGAATCTAGGCATATAATAGATATCCGTTCATCTCCCTCTCAATTTATTTTGCATTCACTCAAGAGTCGAAGGAAACCAGAGAGACCAAACAAAAAAGAGCAGGCAACACACCATTAATAACTAAAAGGTCTTTGTATGTCTGCTCAACCTGAACTTGTCAACCATAAAGAGGAAGGTTAAAAATCAACATTACAAGTACACAGCTGCTATTATGGACAGAAATTCAGTGCAGGAAAAAACTAATTAAAGTTTTGCAATCCCTAAAAAGCCACAATGATTCTCTAGTCCTTGTGATTTTCCATGGACCAGCTAGGAATCAAACCTAGGATCCTCCCCATGAGTATGCTTGGCATGCAGGTGTGCTCTGCCACTTAAGCTACCAGCCCCTTTGTGGTTCGCAGTGTGCCTTGATTTTTTCCAACACCTCCCCTCAATCCACACTTATGGGCCCAGGGTCCAGTCTAAATCTGATCCCAAGTGATTTTCTATGGAGCAGCTAGGACTAAAACCTAGGACCTTCACATGACTATGCTCAGCCTGCTAGAATGCTCTTCCACTTGAGATACACACCCCTTTTTGGTTCAGAGTATGACTTGTTTTCTTCCAACAGTCCTCGGATCTTTGTTTTTCCTTCATGGTCCTTGATGCACTCATCTGCCTGTTTACAGCTGTTTGTTAAAAATTCAAAAGCTATTGCACATGCCTATTCAAATTAAATAGAGAGAGTCCCAATCTGCAAACCTTCTTTGGGCCTTCTTCCAATAATCTGAATCACTGCCCTGAGTCAAAATCCTTCAAGAAAAAAAGGGGGAGGCAATGACTATGCCTTTTAGAGAGAGCAGCTCCATTTACTCCAAGCACCCACAAAAGCCCAGCCCAGCCCAGCACATGGAATTCAAACCGGTGGGGATGAAGAGGCCCTTCACCCTAGAAAGTTGACTGGGAGCCTTAGAAAGGCTTAGCAAAGACTAAAGTACCATTCTCACTTTTATAAAGGCAGAAAAAGTGGGCAGAGACCGAATCAGAGGGAGCAAATTGAGCAAAATCCCAAAAAAAAAACCAAGTCTGAAACCCCTATTTTCAAAGAATAACCATAATCACAGACATCAACAGGGGCAAAAACAGTTTACAAAGCTATGACCTATGCATCCAGGGAAATACCCATAAATATATGGGCATACCAGTACATCAATCAAGCATTCATATTATCCTCCCATACATTGTAAGCCCAGCCATGGAAACTATTAGAAAGCTTACCAGAAACATTATACACAACCTCAAGGAGGGGGCTACAAAGGCTCTTAGTGGATTCTGGAGGCAACCCAAGAATGAAGCCGCCAAACACACAATCTCAAACTCCAGTGCACCCCTTTTTTCTCAACATGAACCAGCTCCTATTTTAACTTGAACAGAATGAATGGGGAAGAGAGCAATCCGGGTGCTATTATACTTTCCGTATATTACTTTACTGCAAGTAAACATGGCAAAAGGATGTCTTAAGATAGGAATCAGCAGCTTTGTGAGGCAAGGATCCTTCACACACCAAATTAAAAATCTTTCAATACCTTACTTTTCTTTAACCCTAAGTTGATAAGTTTGATTGAATTACATCTTTGTGTTAGTAGAGTTCTTTATTGGTCTTTCTTTCTTGCCAATTGTTGCCACGGTCAATAATATCTATTGTGTTTCCTACATTGTTTTAAGAACAACACAAACATTATCAATTCCCAAGGTCCAAAAATGAACTCACATTTGTATCCACTACTACCTCATTTATCTATGTCCCCACTATAAATGCACCTATCAATCTTAGTATGCTACTACTAGGGCAACCCAGATCTCACCCTGTGGTGCTAGTTGTCTTGGATATGCTTCTATCCAACATCAAGGACCATCTACTTCTTGCATGCATCCCAAACGGCATAGTCCTCTACTTTTGTTTGCTCATCAGCCTTTGGCCTTAGGAGAGATTCTAGGGTGAGCCGCTTCCTCTTAGGATTGTCCATCCTTGCCTCTGCATCTTTGAGAAATATTGTATATGCATTTTAAATCTTTGTACATGACCTACCATGGTGGTAGATGGTGACTTTTTTGGTTCTTCTAATTTAATCTTTCATACAGAAATGTGGCAATGCTGCTTTTGTCAACCTTGATATCGATCTCCAATCTTCATCAGCTCCTTGTTTATTTTCGGGGTGTTTCCCTCACAATGGCTATTTGTATTTGTATCCTTGATCGCCTCAGTTTTTGCTGCTTTTGGTTCACCCCTCTAGTCATGTTTGCATTGTTGTAGTGTTTGGTTACATTTTCATCTTCCAGTGTTTCTTTTACCCTAATACTTTTCTATGGTAGCTAGGTGTACTTTCAATTCCCATTAACCTATTCAGATCATTCATGGACTTTAATATATTTTTATTTCTTTTTGGATAATATGCCAAATAGCAACCTGCCTTTGTAGCTTGTTTGCAATTACCTTGAGCTCGTGATCACTACTTAAACCAGTGTGGGAATCTCGAACTTAATGCTTCTATTACTTCTAAAGTAAGGATGGATCACCTTCCCTATCTATAATAAAATCCACCTCCACATACGTGATAATGACTTTTTCTTGTTGTGAGCTCGAGGAAACCCAGTTTTGTGAACTTTTACAAAGCTATGTTAAGTGCATCCATTTTGTCTCCTTAAATAGCTGTGAATGTGGATTGGATTCCTCTTTCTCAAATAATTTATTTTTACTTACATTAGCTTAAGTAAAATTGCTTTTTTAATGTTGGCAAGTTATTTCTGCCTTTGCCTGTCTTATTTCATATCCTCTCCGTTCCTCACTAGATAGGGGGCTATTAGAAATTTAATTAAGCTATCCTACAAAGAGCCCATTTACCCAATTTTCTTCACCTGCTGGCTCATTAATGAGACCACTATCATCCACAGACACGTATTTGTGCTTCCATCCTCTATAGATGTTAAACTCAACTTCCCTACTGCCATTACTTCCATGATCTCCACGGAAATCATAAATAAGTACCAGAAGGGAAAGAAACCACCTCAGCCATGGGCATTCAGAAAAAAGTGAATCAGGCCACCAAAAATTGCAGAAATACCTATATCCTAACAACTCCAGACTCCGGGTCCTTGCAAGCATGGTACAATGATACACATCAATATGCAACCATTTACACATTTGCATGCATAAGCATGCACCAACAACAATCGTACATGTGTATGCATCAACATGGAAGCATCAATACTCTTGGGAACAATTCTACATAGAATGCAAAGGCTTGGGAAAAGTCGGACTTTGAGAATAGCATTCAATCCTTCTGTGATAATGTAGACTCGGGAGTTCCAAAACTTGAACATTCACATACTTGTTAAACTATATTTAATTAAAGCGTGAATACCGCCTGCTATTTCAATCCTTTTAGACAGGTTCCCTTACATCAACTACCAGAACAATTCATGTGTATTGCTAACAAATTTAAACCACAAAGTAGCAAGCAAAATATTGTCATATCTATTTTACCATTTCAACAATCAAAAATAAATGAGCCCAAACCAGGTATCCCCTCAAATTCCTTTTCCCTTCTCAAACATGTTAAAAAAATGAAGGAAAAAATTACTTCCCACTAGGAGATATTTTTACCCATACTCAAAAGGGTATCATGGTATCGATTTAGGAAAAAAGAAGAAATGATATCAAGCAATTGACATTTTGAATGCTAGTGTCCTTATCTGTAAACAACAAGACTGATTATATAGGCAATACTCTCAAATCCCTTAGTGTCATACCAAATCAAACCATTTGAGTATTCAAACAAATTTGCATACTAATTGTTTGAGTGGCTAACTATATCGTTGGTTCGAAAATATGCCTTTATATGTTAACATGCATATTTATTGTTGCAACTCAACAATAGATATTCTACATTGAATCCTAATGTATACAAAGAAAACAATTTTGATCATTGTATGCAGTAGTAGATACACTACTACGAAAAAAGGTTCGTTACAAAACGTATAGTAGCAAAAAACATACTCGAGTGGAAAAAAAATGTTTTTCACCTTTTTTAGGTCTGCATCAAAAACTCCAGTATGTATTATCCTAAAGCAATGCTCTAAAGTTCGCATTCGGTCATGCCCTACCAACACTACCAGAAACAAATGGAGAAGCTAGGAAAGATTGCAAGTTTTTAAAGCTTTACCAATGCTTTTACATCACAAAATTTTGATTTTGCAGGTTAGAAAAAATATATAAATGTTTTTCATTTTATTTATAAACTACATGTTTTGGCATTATTACTTGAAGCAAAAAAAACTTTTGGTTTTTCTAACAGTTTTAGCTCAAACATATTTCACATTTTTGTGAACCTCTCGCATCTCATTTTTTTTTAATGAACATAGCTACTATGATAAAAAGTAAGAATACAGGAAAATTCCTCAGTTAAAGCTCTTCGTTAATAACATTGATCATAGTATTCATTTGCAAATAGTCTACATAATACAAAATTTTCTTGTAACAGAGCATAAAAGAAAATTTTCAATCATTTTCTCTTCTAAACCTAAACCGGAACATGCAAGACAGTTAAATATATTAGTTTAATATACTGAGTGGTATATCCCTATGAACAATACAAGCTATTTGATACAGTGGCATATTCCTATGATGGGATTTCAAAACCACAAATAATCTTCCTCTCAAGTTTATGAAGTTCAGTCAAGTGTAAATTATTTCAAACCTTGAATCATGCATATCACAATTGCTTGATTTTAGTACTGCCTTTGGATGTTTACATGTTCCAACCATTTCTTCCCATCGGCATGCTCAGCCTATCATGCCCACTCTGGACTACATGACCAACGCAAAGGAACTGGCCAAAAATGACAATAAGCCTTTTATCTTGGCTACCAATAACAAAGCAAGTTTAAGTTTTGGCAACAATCTCACAGCTTTAGCCTTTTACAAAAGAGGCTTATAGTGGAAGCATATGCACAAGATGTAGATTTTAGGGAGACCTTCCAGCAATTGCAGGTGAAGAAAGTTGATAATGAAGGCAAAGATGAGCAACAATACAAGCAAGATAAACTATGTGTGCCAAAATAAGAACGACTTATATTAATGAGTGAAGCACACACTTCCAAAGTTTCGGGCCACTTTGGTGTTGGTAAAACCATGGGCACTTCCAAATGACTTAAGCATATAAAGGAACATTTATGCTTAATTTCTTGTATTTGATCACCAAATGAAATTGTTGAAGAAACCCCATCCATTTGTAGTGTCTTGCCTACTACAATTTATTTTGTGTTTGCCAATATTGAAGAGTTTGTGGTCAATATGTACAATAGTTTATTTGCCCAGCAAATAATGTTTCCGTTTCTTAATTGCTTGTAACTAGTACGTACATTTCTTTATCATATACAAGATACCCTCTTACTGCTAAAGAAAATGCCTCTAAATGATAACAAACTAGCTTACCTCCTGCAACAAAACTGCCCAATAGCATACTCACTAACATCCATTTCAACTTCGAATAGTTGTTGCAAACTAGGAATAGCAAGTACTTGTGCATAGCTGATTTCATATTTCAAAAAATTGAAAGCACTATCATGCTTCTTACCCTAATGAAAACTCTTGCGACTCACTGCAACAGTGTGTAGAAGTCCTACAACGCTAGAGAAATATAGAATAAACTTCCTAATGCACTATATTACTCCTACAAAACATTTGGTCCCAGTAACATTCTAGGGTGTGGAACAATTAGTGATAGCCTCAAACTTTGTTGGAACCAGTGTCAAGTTTCCTCTTCCAACCATATGCCTCAGATAGACGAGTGATTGTTTTGCAAACTCCCATTTCTTCATATTGCATAAAATTTTTTTCTTTCAACACTTGCAATACTTGAATAAAATAAGTTGGATATTCTTCACATGTAGCATTGAAAACCAAAATATCATCTAGATACACTATGATATATGTATCTATGAAAGCTTCAACGCTTCATTCATCAATCTGTAATATCCCTTTCCAAGCATAAGACAAGGGCATAGCCATTAAGGAGGGCACAACAATTAGAATCGCCCCTCTTGAGGGGATTGCCACATTTAATAAAAAATAAAACATATATAGGCAGGCCGACCCACCTAAACACCAAGGGACGCCACCCTTTGGGACATCACCTCCCTTGGGAAAAGACATTTGGAAGAAACACGTCTTTCGATGGAAGGTGATGAAGTATTTATAGTCTTTCATTGGTATGGAAGGAATTCATTCAATCATGTATTAAAAATATATAACCATGTACAAGCATTATGCTTTACAACCACTTTTAAGGACATAATTCCTTAATCGTGTAATTTGATTGCAAGGACGAAAACCCTTGTAATCATTATATCCCAAGGACAAAATCCCTTGAGGATTTATATTTTATTATTAATACAATTGTATTTTTTATTTTAAATATTATGCTTAGTACAAGTTACATTTATAAAATATTATTTTAAAAGGAATACCGAGGAATACAAATAATCAAATAATATTCCGATTAGGGATATTACAGTGGTATCAAAGCAATTGTTGCTGCCACCCTGTGAAAATGGATTTTGGATTTGATGCAAAGTCTATGAATCATGGAGTTAATAAGAAAATATGATTTGAAAACAAAGATTTGCAAATTGGGAAAGGAACTTGAGCATCCACATTATTCAAAAAATGTTTTGCTCAATGTTTTGGACGAAGTGGCTAACTGTTTGTCCTCAGTAAAGCAATCAAATTCTAAGTCTATGTTTTGGGCAATGAATCCTTTGGTAACTCATCTGGCCGAGTCCAAGCTGTTGAAATATCCAAATCTAGATGTGAGACTTATGGTTATCACTTGTATTAGTGAAATTACAAGGATAACAGCACCACAATCATCATACATTGACAACACCATGAAAAAATTTCGGCTAATGGTGGAATGTTTTGAGGGTCTAGATGACATCACAAGTTATTTTGCTAAGAGGATCACAATCCTTGACATTATGGCAAAAATCGGATCTTGTGTGCTAATGTTAGATCTAGGATGTGATGATCTCATTCTTCACATGTTTGAATATTTCTTTGATACTATCCATAAAAATCATACGGAAAATGTAATAGAGTCAATGCAGTCCATTATGATTTGGTCCTGAACGAGAGTGATGATATTTCACAAGATTTGTTATCCATACTAATGGTTGGTATTGAACAGGAATCATCACCAGTGGCACATACATTAGCTAAAAGTATTGTTGCTCAATGTTCAGAGAAATTGAAACTATTTGTGACAATTGAGGGGCACAAAGATATGTTACTAGATGAAGAACCACGAAAAGTATTAGATGCAACAAAATCTCCGAAGAAAGAAAAAGAAATCATGGAGAATGAACCAAAGAATGAAGAAAAATCTGAGGTGCAAGATTGTGAAGAGAAATTGGTGGTGCAAGCCAAATTTCCAGATGATTTTACTAATGTTCAGCTTGATGGAAATTTCAGAACAGCCAACTACATGAAGCAAGTAGAGATATGAAAGGGTTCCATGCATGCATCAGACAGATAAAGTCAAAAAGAAAAGACAAAGGTACAGTAATACAAATGATTGGGACAACAAGAGTGGACCCTTGAAAGTCCATGACATGAAGATAGATGCAAAAAATTTGGATCAGTCAAAGTACATCAGAAGCCTGAGCTTGTGTTGGCAAGAGATCTCTCATTTGACAGGGACAGGATCAAGGCTTTGGGAGAACTACATGTTTTATCTCTTGGACATGGTACTTCGGCACGAGGACTTACAATTGCTTGAGGACAAGCAATTTTGGGAAGGGAGGACTGTAATATCCCTTTCCAAGCATAAGACAAGGGCATAGCCATTAAGGAGGGCGCAGCAATTAGAATCGCCCCTCTTGTGGGGAGCGCCACATTTAATAAAAAATAAAACTTATATAGGCAAGTTGGCCCACCTAAACAGCAAGGGACGCCACCCTTTGGGACATCGCCTCCCTTGGGAAAAGACATTTGGAAGAGACACGTCTTTCGATGGAAGGTGATGAAGTATTTATAGTCATTCGTTGGTATGGAAGGAATTCATTTAATCATGTATTAAAAATATATAACCATGTACAAGCATTATACTTTACAACCACTTTTAAGGACGGAATTCCTTAATCGTGTAATTTGATTGCAAGGACAAAAACCTTTGTAATCATTATATCCCAAGGACGAAATCCCTTGAGGATTCATATTTTTTATTTTAAATATTATTCTTAGTACAAGTTACATTTATAAAATATTATTTCAAAAGGAATTCCGAATCCAAGTTATCAAATAATATTTTGATTAGGGATATTACACAATCTCATACATGTAGCAAGTGAATTAGATAAAATAAATGAAAGGCACAACCTTTCATACATAACCTTGTTTTGTCTTGAAAGTTGTCTTCTAGACATCCACCTCCTTCATACGAACTTGATGGTACCCATATTTGAGATCCAACTTTGTAAAATATTTGGCATGCTACAGTTGGTCCAACAAGTCATTAATCCATGAAAGTGGATATATATTCTTCATGGTGATCTTGTTCAAGGATCTATAATCTATGCACACTCTCCAAGAATTGTCCTCCATTTGTACCATCACAATGACTGACCCACATGGTGAAGTACTTGGGCTTATTATCACTTGCTCCAACAACTCTTGAAGTTATTTCTTAACTTCATTACTCTCTAAAACTGATAACCTATACAAACCAAAGTTCGGTAAAGGAGATTCGGGCAGCAATTGAATCTCATGCACTACATCCCTTTTTGAAGGTAAACTTTTAGACCTTTGAAACGCATCTGGAAAACAATGCAGCATTTCATCCAAACCTTTCAATCCCTTTTTAGCACAATCAATTTCAGAAATTTCTAACCATCCTGTTGCTTATCTATCAAAATAAGTAAACAAAATTATTTATTTGCTTCAATGAGTCTCTTTTGTTGGTTGACACTTTTCAGGACAAGTTTGGGCTTGCTTTGATGTACCTTAGTAATATAGTTGATCCCATTCTTGACCCATCGGTATCTATCAGCCCTCATAAAAATAGCATATCTAAGATACAAGTAAGCACTTTCAAACATCACATCAAATGCCTCAAGAGGAATCACACATGTTTCTATCTCATCAACATATTGTAGGTTAATGCCAAATCTGATTTTGCATTTCTTAGTCACTTGAATCTCTAACCCCCCTTTTCACCCAACCCAAAGGATATGGACGAGTATGCTCATATGTTTTCAAACCAAGCTTCTTGACAACTTCATTGAAATCAAAATAGATTGAGAACCAGTATCAACAAGTGCATTTACGTTGGTTTTCTTGATCCAAATCTTGATTTGGAAAAGTTTGCTCATTTTTTTCTTCTCTTGTTCCTTGTTGGTTGTGTTGGTAACGATGCAACCCAAATTTTCATCAATGTTGGGATTGTCCTCCATCTCCACCTTTGATCGCTCTTTCAAAGATGCCATGGACCTCTTAGAGTCCTCCTTGGAACGATTCTTTAAATGCAACCTTGGATGCAACGTCCAACACTTAGTGTTTGTATGTCCATCTATAACACAAGGCTGCAATGTTTCTTTGGATCCTTACAACTATGCAAAGATATGGCATTTCTCTTACCTTTCCACTTACCCTTCTTGTAGGCTTCATAAAGTTGATTTTGCTCTTTCTTGAGCTGATTTGTTGACTTAATTTGTTTGGAGGGCCCCCCCATCTCCTTGTCTTTTATGTTCCTCAATGTAGTATGCTTGCATGCACACCTCATTCAGGGCTTTTGCCTTACTTGCGATGACCTGTCTTCTTAGGTTTGTATGATGACCTCCCAAGTACTTAGTCAAGTTGTCTTGTCCTCCAAGTCCAAGCCCATTAGTATGGCTTGTCTACAAAATCCCATGGTATAGTCATACACACTTTAACCACCTCCTTGCCTGAAATACTGCCACTTAATTTTCTGATCAGTTTTATGCCCGAGAGGATAAAAAATATTATGCGATAATTCCTTGAACTCATCCCACCAAATAATTAATTGTTTACAATTGGATTCTTCTTCTTTTCAGAAGATGCTAAATAATTTTCCCACCAAATTAGAACATGGCCTTCCATTTTGAGACCTGCAAAAAGAAAAATCTTTTATGCTTCAATAAGCTTATGCACACTAAAATATAACCCAATTTGCTTCAACCATTTTTCAAGCAAACCAGCATCTACTTGTCCTTCATAAGACTCAATCTCAACTTTGGTTTCAACTTTGAAAGAACTGTATGTTCAGATGATTTTACCTTCTTTACCTTTGTCTTTTGGAGGTTGCTCGTGCTCATCCATGAACTCTTCCTCATCTCCATGGGGCTCTTCTTCTTTTGTGCCAAATTTTTTGGCTCGGGCACGAACCACTATTTCCATGGATTCTTGGGTCCTAGCCATGAGCTCTTGTTGTTTGGTGATAGTATCTTGGGACTTCATCACACTTTCCATGCATGATTTTAATGCAAGAACTCTCTTGGCAAGATTATTTTCACCTTCTTTCACCATTTCGTTCACCTTCTAATTCCACCTTGTAGAAATATTAGGGTCGCAAAATAGTAATTCTTCCTCTTTCAATCTTGTAATTGTCATACAAGTCAACCAAAAACAGAAACTCCGCTGAATGGAATTGACAAAATCACAACATGGTGTCCTACTCTAAATTTACTTCAAAATGACATTTTGGAATGCTTTGTAGACTTAAGAGTTAGCGTAGTATGTTGTTGGAAACATAAAACAAAACTTGCAGGATTGTAACAGGAATGAAATCAGCCATGCACAAGCAGAGAAACCACAAGCAACAATGGACAAGAAGATTTTTTTCTGCAAAACCCTGAGATGGGGGTAAACCAATTGGAAGTGGCCATTGCGCAGCTTCTTGGTTCTTAATTCTAAGCTTCTCAAGAAGCCTAGGTTTCTCGATCCTCCTTTTGCCGAAAGATGGATTACGAAGGAATCAATAGATCAAGTATAACAAGCATCATGCTATCTTGCTCACTCAGCTACTCTCTGCTACTTTCTCCTCTTTCTACAACCAAACCACTCACACCAATCTCTGCCTTCATTTGGACTTGTGCCTCTTAGTTACATTGCTCAGGTGTGTCCTTTTGTGCACTGGAGGACTCTCAACCGTTCTCTATCTTTGCCCAGACCATAAAATTAATGCAGGCGAAACTGACGGTTAATACAAACCGGACATTTCAAAACCACCAATTTCAGAAGAACCACTACAGCGGTTTCCTATCCGCTGCTCTACGTGAAGCGGCAGTTGCATCACCATACAAGAAATACCCTGTTTAGAGCCTTGTTGCTGCCTAAAACCATATTTGTTTTGATTGAGTGATGAAGAAGAATGATTCACCTAATCTCTATGGATCACTCCTACCATCCCTTCCCACCAGCATACTCAGCCTATTAAGCCCACTCTGAACTACATAGCCAAGGAAAACAAATTGGCCAAAAATGACAATCAACAGAACCAGCTGTCTTTTGAACCCTCATCCTCCTCTAACCAGGGCTCTGCACTTGGCAATGTTAATCAAAATGTCAACCCTGAACCCATCCCTTTTCACCAATCAACCCCTCCTTCCCACACCCTCAATAACTCTCATTACACTACTACCTCCATCTGTCACCAAGCTGCTTCAGCAGATAAACTGAACCATTTTGCAGTGTTCGTCATCAACAATCTCTCAATATTTCTTAAAACTTCGGTCACCCAACAGGCCCTTACAATGAATCAAGCAACCAAACATCAAAAGCAATTGGTTGCACAAAATCAGCAACTCAACCTCCAAACACCAACTCTTCACCCACTCTGGCCACTCAAACACGCCCAATGACCACCTAAACCAAGGCAAGCAGCTCATGTCCCCATAGGAAAGAGATAACGAGTTGACACTCACTACAACCAAAAAGCATAAGCTTCCAGCATCCTCTCCAGAAGATCCAATAGAACTAATTCTAGTATTCCTAAGGACATCAAGCAAGATTCTATAGACTCTCCACCTTATGCCATGGAAAACCAGAATGAAGCAGCAGCAGTGGATGCTCAGCACACACACGAGTACTTCACTATTTATCATCAGAAATAAATTCAGCATTCCATCTTCGTTGATCTTTGTACAGCTTCTCATTGTAAAATGTCTCAGGCATTTTTTACTTTCCTCTTCTCTATTGCTTCTTCTCAGTTTACGTCAGTCTCTTGTTCTAATGTATCTGATTGTATTTACACCTTTCAGCAAGGGGCACTTACTCGATAACCTCCTTTTTTCATTAAGGAAAGATTTTTTTACTTAAAAGAAAAAAGAAAAGGGATAAAGCATCTTACCTGGTTTGGACAGCACTAAACATTATAATCCCCGAAATGGAGTCATTGCTACACTGCAGTTTTACAATGCATCATGATAAAAGAGCAGCAATCACCACATGACTCCTTGTCACTAGAATTGAAAGTTACATATCCAGAATTTTGGACACTAAAAACAGATCACTCCTCATAAACCACCACACAGAGCACAAACTGAAAAAACATGTTTGGGAAAACCATAGTATCTATTGCTTGAGTTACAAATTATGAATTATGGCAACAGTATCACGTAGCCAGTCAGATAGGATGAACTCAAGTGGTAAACGCAAATGGGCTTCCAAAGTGGATCCACAGGTTAAAACCCCAGAACATGATTAGGTGTTGAAATTGGGTAAAATGCCGCATTCAATGCACTGGGTTTGGTGAACCCCGACAGGCGAAGTTGGGTGCCAGCCCCAGTTAAATTTGACAGAAGAGGTGCCCCTCAGTCATGGCAACTAATCCAAAGGTTACCCCAAGAAAGGGGAATTTACCAAATTAACAAAAAAAAATTATTATGAAATCAAGCTAAAGCTTAAAAAAAATAAGAGCGAGGAAACTGCCTTTGCAGCAGAATGAAATTTGCTTTAGTGCAATGTCGGGATTAAAAAGAAATAGATATAGCATGCTGATTTAATACATTGTGCTAAAGCCAATACAAAGGAAAGCATGCAAAAGGAATCCTGACCTGAAAGGTTTCCCAAAGTAGAGGTAACCAAGAAGTATTACTGATTTCATCCTTTTTCATTATCTTTCGCCTTAAGCCATCAGCACGAGTAAGGAACAAATCCAGATACTGCAAGTTCAAACAGACAAAAATCGAGTGTGTTCTTTTGTGCCTATAACAAAAAGTCAAACATAATTATCGTATTAACCCTTTTGAGAAGCAGATCATTCACATGAGGAGTCCCTCAGAACAATCTTTTCAAAGCCATATATTTATAATTAAAATGCCCATGGTTCATTATTATAAATGTGAAAATAATTATAAGTAAATTATTTTATATGTAATGCAGTACTTTTTTTGTTATGTACATTTGAATGACCCAAGTAACAAATACCCCTCGCACAACTTGTACGACTTAATTACACAAGTCTCATGAGGGTTCTATTGCCATGCCTTTTGGGCATCATACAATGGTTTTTACGAACCAAGTATCATTGGAAACCTGATAGCCAACAAAATAAGAAAATAAAGAGACCCAAGGCTAGCGCATATCTTGCCATCATTAATTTAACTTTTTTTTTTTAAATCAACACATTTTTCTTACCGCATCAGGATTTGTAAATCCACCTTGCAGAGACTGCTCAAACACCTGAAATATATATAGTCAGGTCAATTTTCAAACTTGCAACATAAAACATGATAATGGAATTTGAAATTATTGACCAATTCCTGGTAATAGCGTGAAAAAGCATCAGTGATAGTGTAAGCAAAACACCTTAGCTCATACAAACAGTTAAAAGGATCTTTAATATGCATTCCACATCTGAAACAGGTGAAAATAAGTCCTACTTTATGCAAATACAATTGAACTTCAACTTTCAATGTAGACTTGAAACAAGTAGATGAAATACGCACATCTTAGAGTGGAAATTGCCATTAAAATGATCTTCCAATGGAAAGGAAAGAAATCTGAACCCCAAGCATTTGTTAACATCCATCATGACAAACAACATATGTAGCTCATAACCAAGGTTTCTTCCATATTTCTAATTCAATCCAACATCAATGCAAGCTTGATCTTAACTTTTTCTCCTAAATAGGAGGTGTTCAATTTTCATTATCGTGCCACAGGTTTTCCAAGCAATACTGACAACAAAACCAGCATATCAGTCTCCCACTGTATGGGACACATATAAATACCCACTATAGAAGACACAAAGGTGCCTCAGGAGGCATATGCTTACATCTCTTGGTGCACCAGATATCTCAGGGACATCATCTAGCATCTACCCATTTGTCATAAAGCATCTCTCCTATGTACCCACATAGGCAACCAAAAGAATAAAAAGAAAAAACCATACCAGAAGAATATATTGTAGTTTTATAAATGTTACCACCTCCAAATATTAGGAGATCACATTGTTGTAAGAAGGTGATTAACTGAATATTATAAGTCTCAAGGATAATGCAAAGTCAAGTTGGACTATTAAAAATGTAATTAGGGATGCTCAGAATCTTATGACGAATTTTGATGAGTTGAGTATTTCTCATATCTACAGAGAGGGCAATAAAGGTGTCTCGAGTTTGAATCTCATTAGATGGACCAACGGCTCTGACTTACCACAACCCTTTGTTAATACCCTGAATGAGGAGGCCAAGGATTCATAAGGGTGTTTGGGAGAGGACTATCTCCATTGGCACCTCTAGCTGTAATTATAATGACATGACGGAGGGGGCTATCAAGAAGCCTTGCACCCCTCATGTGAGATCTAATCATAATCCGGGAGGGAGGAACAAGGCGGCCCGATGCATTAATAATCTTATCAGCATCATTATTAAGTATTGTGTGAGGGCAGATGGTAGTAATTGTTTAGTTTTGCTGGAAATTAAAACTACCATTGAAGACAGAAGAGTCGGTCTTAGATGAAAGATCGCGGGTAGAACCTTTGTCGTGTGTGATCCTCAAAAGGAACAAAACTATGTAGACCATATTGAAGAGGGGAGGACTGACAAGCTACATTGCAAGGATTTGGCAAATTGATCCAGGTATATCGGTTGACTTCGCAAAGACTTGTTAGGAGAGACTGGTGACTTGAGGGGTGTCTCAATGGAAGTAACGGAGGAAAGAACTGCAAAGGTCATAGGAATGGCAACTAAAGGAACCAAGGTCTATATAGATAGATGTAGGAAGAACGAGGTGATCCATAGTTTTTATTCTGAGAATGAGAAAATCCATGAGGTCAAAGACGACATCCTACGTTTGTCTCTGCCAGGACCATGGGGGGAAGTTTGTCTACAAGTTATGTAGTATGTCACAATGGAGGGAAGATTCCAAAAGCTCTACTCGCATCAATTTTTCTTCCTCAACCACTTCAGACACAAAGAGGTAATCAGCATCCCCTTTTATCTTTTAAGGTCCCTCAAAAACACTGTGGAAGAATTCCAAATGGGAAATCAACATGCCAATACATCAAGCTCTAATTCTACTCATAGTTCAGTTCGATTCTCCAACCTTAGATCATCTTGTGGTTATTCCTAGGGTTTCAGGTCTAAATGGATATGAGGAAGTTCCAAGTCAAGTGGAAACAGAAGAGGAAGAAACACTGGGACAGTGAGTGTAATGTCCCCTATCTCAAATCAATGAAATCAAAGGACTCATAGCCTATCTTTATTTCCCGTAGGCTAAAGAGGGGTTTAAAAGGGAAATAATCTAATAATTATTTATTAAGTTGTCCAAAAAGGTACTTTAAGTTATAACTTTGGAAAATGACAATTTATTATTATTGAATGGGGCCAAAAGTAAATATTGGATACATGGCCAAAAAGTAATTAATATTCAGAACTTGGAAAAATGTGAATAATTAAATTAAAAGTAATATTAATTACTTTTAAGGTTTTGGATGAAAATATATTATTAAAAGAATTGATTGGAAAAGGTGAGGATTCATTCATTTGAACACTTTTACAAAACCCTTGTTTTGCAAATTTGGGGCAGCAACTTCAATATTTTACATAAAGGATGAAAACCCTCATGTGCACAGGGTTCAGGACAGAAACCCTCATATCCGTTTAGTAATTCCATTCAGGGATTACACCATAGCTTTCAAATTCAGAGAAAATACATCACACAGGTACAAACTGGTTGATTTATAGTTGTGTATGGGGCTGTAATAGTTCAAAAAATTACGAAAATATTCTCTTGCAGTGACATTTCAGCTTAATGTCACTATTCATGACATCACTATTCACAACTTTACTATTCATGTCAGTATTCATGATGTCATTATTCACGTCACCATTCATTGACGTATTGGCATTGACTTTTATGTGCTAAGATTTGACTTTGTTGAGCTAGTAGTTGGTTTTTAAGGGCTATTGTACCATTTTGAAGGTTGTCGTACTACTACAACTAGGATTTATTGTTGTCGTATTGTTCAGGTGTTATTTTCAGCTATTGTTTTCAGGAAAAATCCAATCTTTATACCTTTTGATACTGCCGTACTGTTCTGGGACATTTCTGGCTAGGGTTTCAATTAAAGATTCTGTCTTTGTGCATTTTTAGGTTATGTCAGGTTAGGATTTGATCAAAAATTCAGAAATAATTAGTTTATGACTTTATTATGTTGTACTTTTCTAGGATTCAATCAAAAGTTTTCTAGGATTCAATAAAAATTCAATTTGATTTCCAGTTATCAACTTGCTTTGTGTTATTATCTATTATTGGGTGAAATTACATACTTGAATTGAATAATAAAATAAGGGTTTTCACAACAAATCCAAAATTGTTCATAATTACCCAAAAAGAGATATTCCAGTGGTATCAGAGTCATTTTATTGCCCACATGTGAACAATGGGGTCACTACATAAGGATATTATGGCTAGTTTTGATTTATACAAAACTCTTCCAGCAGAGATTTGAACAGAAATCTCTTTTACATACTTTATGGAGTTGATGAAGTCACGGAATAGAAAAGGGCACTATGAGGAAGTGTGGTCAAATAAAGGGAAGAGAGATTCAAGGTCCGAACCTCAAAACCCTACTGACGAGCAAAACGAACTCCACATGCAAGTTGAAGGTAGAGATTCTTTGATAGTAGATGATGTTTTATTGACATCTAATGATTGCATTTATGTCAATGAAGTCAAGGGGGAAAGGGCATCACTAACTGAATGCAAAGAGCAGAAGATGAAAATAGATGTGTCAATCCACGAGATACCCAACAATCTTCCGAAGAGTGTGCAACTACCATATAAGACTGAATTTCAAAAATTCAAAATTTCAGAATAATCTCTCAAAAGCTCCTACTTCAGCCAAAGAGGAATTGACCTCAAATAAGCACAAGGGTCAAATATCTCCATTGCAAGCCATGAATCAGCAGCTGCAACAGCAAAGCACTCATCATCAACAAGATATGGTTCATGCATGGGAACCACAGAAAGTATGCCAAAACAATCAGTTGTTTTGCAAGTTTGGTTGATTGATCCTTTACTCCATCCTTATCCCAAAGGACCAGATAAAATTGTGCTAGTTGAACTATCTAGAAATCAGATTTCTAATTGGACCACAAAAACACGTGTGTCTTTTAGGAGAACCAAAAGAAGCATTCAAGTTATCTACTTGTAATGAGGAAGTATCATGGAATGCATGGATTATAGGATATGCTCAGAATAATTATAATGAAGAGACCCTAAGACTCATGAGTCCAATGCAAAGTCCAAAGGCATTTCACTTCACATCCGATAGTGCCCTCAAGGCAAGTAACAATGGAGCAGCTCAACTACAAGGTGGTCAGTCATCCCTTGCAGACTACCGTGCATATTTTGTAGCATATTCAGATGGCTCATGCACTGACACAAACACTGCACGTGCACCTGATAGATTCTAAATGTATGCAATCGTCATTGGTTTGATCAGGGTTTGTTCGAGAGACCTTAACACAAGGCAATGGGTGTTATCAGCATCGTTGTTGGAATAGAACACTAGAGATTGTTGTTGATGGAGAATGGAGCGCTTGTCTTGAAAATGGTGGACCAATTCAGTTTCCTGGCTTCAATGGGAAGTTGATTTGTCCTACTTATCATGAACTGTGTCATGATATATCTTCAGACTTGCATGGTCAATGCCCCAAAACCTTTAATTTTAATAAGGATTGTATTGATGGGGATGACTGTGCCACACGAGCTTGCCCTGCTGGCTGCAGTGACCATGGTACATGCACTTCAGCTGGAACCTGTGACTATGAACCTTGTTATACTAGAATCGATTGCTCCACTGCTAGTTGTGACAAGCAGTGCAGCCTACATGGCGGTGTTTGTGATAATGGCATTTGTGAGTGTCGCTGCTCGGATTATGCAGGATATACCTGTCAGAATAGCAGTGTTTTGTTTTCTAGCTTGTCAATGTGTGGGGATGTGAAAGTTCAAGAGGTAGAAGGTCAACACCGTACACCAAGCAAACACAGCATTTTGCAGCAGCTAGAAGCAGCTGTTGTAATGCCAAACTACAATAGGTTGATCCCTAACAGCCGCACCTTATTTGGTGTTTTAGATAGTAGATATTGTGCAGCAGCAAACATCTGGCTTGTTGGATATCCATGATCGAGACGGAGAAAACCGACTATGTGTTTGTCATTCTGCATGCAAGTCATATAATGCAGCATGTGGGGCTCATCTGGATTATTCAGATAGGGCATTGTTCAGTAGTGAAGATTGGAGTATCATTACTGTAGCATTGGAATCTCGCTATAGAGACCCCACCTTTTCAAATCTCTTTCACAAGTCGTTGCGAATTGATAAAATTCAAGGATTGGTAGATGCAATTACTATTGAGCATGATCGTGAGGCTCTAATGCTTCTTCAGAAGCAAGGGTTGAACAAAACAAATCCTGCAGCAGCTATAGTAGCTACTCTTTTTGGAACAGGTAAAGATATCAATTGGCTCACTGGAAATAGTTTTCCTATTGTTTCAGATATAAAAATGAATTCCCTGCAAGATCAAGAGCATGAAAATGGAGAAACAGTAACAGAAGCGAATTCTGGATTAGCTAAAGAAAATGTGGGACGATTTCTCTCTCAAAGGATGTGGAATATATGATGTGATGTACTTATGATGTACATTTTAATGCATCTTTTGCATTGCTGGATCTCTTTCCTAAGATTGAGTTTAACATACAGCGTGAGTTTGAAAAGGCTATATTGATTGAAGATAATACAAAAACTAAATTTCTGTCTGAAGGTAATTGGGGCATTAGAAAGGTAAAAGGTGCCGTAACTCATGATTCGGTATTGCATGACCCTTGGCTTGAAATAAATGCCTACAATATCCATGATACAAGTGATTGGAACGATCTGAACTCAAAGCATGTACTTCAGGTGTATAGGGATCTGGTTGCAACTGATGACATGTCATTTGGTAAAGAAGTCTGGCCAGCTGTCTGTGCTGCTAGGGAACACATGCAGAAGTTTGATCGGGATGGTGATGATCTCATTGAGAATGTCAGGTTTCCTGACCAGACCTATGATACTTGGACAGTACATGCCGTTAGTGCATATTGTGGAGGTCTATGGATTCCTCCACTTCGAGCTGCTACTGCTATGGCAAATAACTTGGGCCACAAAGAATCTGCAGAAAAATATAGAATTCAATTTCAAAGGGCTAAGGTAGTATATGAGAAGAAACATTGGAATGGATTATATTATAATTATGACAGTTGTACCAGCTGCAACAGCAACTCAATTCAGGCAAATCTATTGGCAGGACAATGGTATGACTATGCATGGGCATCAGGCCTAACACCACTTTTTGATAACTGGAAAAATACACAATTACAGCTTGTTACAGAGGCAATAGAACCCATTTTACTCAATTGCTCTCCGGTTTATAATTTTTCTGCATATGTAAGTCCTGAAGCAGCAGCTCAATCAGCCACAACTACCACATGGGCTTCTAGGGTTTCTACACTTGCATTTGACCCATTTCATGGAGGATCAGTCTTAGCTGTTGCAATAGTTGGAGGACAATATATGTCACCACATAATCCTGATCAGGGGCCATCTCTAACTGGCTGGAGGGTGCAGCGATGGGAAAGTTCACATCAACAGGTTGCTCTGCATCCCCTTTTTGAAAATTCTAGTTCTAATTCTGGTGGACAATCACCCATAACAACCATTTGTACTTGCAAGTTCCCAAGGATGAATTGGGATCCAGGGATTACATAGACGATCAATTGGGGTGACTCAAAGCAGTTGAGCTTGCAATTGCTTGAGGACAAGCAATTCTAGGAAAGGCGGACTGTAATGTCCCCTTTCTCAAATTAATGAAACCAGAGGCCCTGTAGCCTATCTTTATTTCTCGTAAACTAAAGGGGGGGTTTAAAAGGGAAATAGTCTAATAATAATTTATTAAGTTGTCCAAAAAGGTACTTTAAGTTATAACTTTGGAAAAGAACACTTAATTTATTATTATTGAATGGGGCTAAAAGTAAATATTCGATACATGGACAAAAAGTAATTAATATTCATAAGTTGAAAAAAGGTGAATATTAAATTAAAAGCAATATTAATTACTTTTAAGGTTTTGGATGAAAAAAATCTTATTAAAAGAATTAATTGGAAAAAGTGAGGATTCATTCATTCATTTGAACACTTCTACAAAACCCTTGCTTTGCAAATTTGAGGCAGCAGCGTCAATATTTTACACAAAGGACGAAAACCCTCATGTGCACAGGCTTGGGGACGGAAACCCTCAAACCCGTTTGGTAATTCCATTCAGAGATTACAGTAGAGCTTTCAGATTCAGAGGAAATACATCACGCATGTACAAAAAGGCTGATTTATGGTTGGAAATGGGGCTGTAATAGTTCAGAAAATTATGAAAATATTCTCTTGCAGTGACATTTCAGCTTGACGTCACTATTCACAGTGTCACTATTCACAACATCACTATTCGCTGACATACCTAGATGCTGACTTTTATGCGCTAGGGTTTGACTTTACTAAGCTGGGCATTGATTTTTAAGAGTTGTCATACTACTGTAACTAGGGTTTATTGCTGTCATACTGTTCAGGGGTTATTTTCAACTAGGGTTTGCAAGAAAAATCCAATCTTTATACTTCTTGATGCTGTCGTACTATTTTGAGACATTTCTAACTAGGGTTTCAATAAAATATTCCACCTTTATGCATTTTCAAGTTATGTCAAGTTAGGAAGTTATGTCAAGTTAGGGTTTGATCAAAAATTCAAAAATAATTAGTATATAGCTTTATTATGTTGTACTTTTCTAGTACTCAATAAAGATTCAATTTGATTTCCAGTTATTAGTTTGCTTTGTGTTATTATCTATTATTGGTTGAAATTCCATACTTGAATTGAATAACAAAATAAGGGTCTTCACAGTAAATCTAGAATTGTTCATATTTACCCAAAAAGGGATATTACAATGGGCCAACAATTCCAGAAAAAAAAATCCAAGGGCCTTATTACGTATGGGAAGGAATTGCAGACCAAACTCAGACCAGCTGATGCAAAGACCAAAGGGGTGTTGATTCCCCTGAAGATGGAGCCTAGTAAATACTCCAGAGATAAGGCAGAAGCGAATTTCTCCAATATCACTCCCCCTACGAATTCTATAAGTGGAAGGATGGACAAACTAGAGCATGCCAACAATACTTGGCTTGGTATCCTTAAGAAGGTGGTTAATGAATTCAAGAAGGCTAAGAAGGAATAGATGGAGTTGCAGGGCAAAGGTGGAGAAATTGGAGATAGAGAACAAGAAAGATAATCGGAACTTTATGGCCTTGGCGTAGGACACTAATGAGTTAAAATATGACATGACTAGACTAGGAGTTAAAATGAAGAAGTTGGAAGAAGAGATGGAGGTGTTGAAGGTAAAAGTACAGGGGAACAACAAGCAAGATAACACCAACATCATCGGCATCTCAAAGACCCGTGAGGAAACTAAGAAGAGGAAAGTGGAAGAAAACCTTGATGACCCAAGTAGGGGAACAAGGAGTCAAAAGAAAAAGAAGGCAGCCAATGTAAGATGGCTGTAGAGGACTCCCTTTCCAATAAGATTGTAGCCCTTCAGGAGGATATGGAAGTTGCAAAGTGTCTTGAGGACCTGGCTGATCAGTAAGATCGAATATAGTGTTTGTTTATTTTTTTCTTAACTGGAAACTGACCTGCTGATGTTATGCTGATGTTTTTCCTGTTTTAAGGTTGCCTACTTTCTTTGTAGACTGGTTTAATGCTTGTTTCTTGTTTGGTCTTTTATGTTATATCTTCTTGCTCTGTAAAAGGTTTAGGGGGACTTTCAAAACCTGACTTTTTACCCCCAATAAAAAAAAAACATGTATTATCATATATAACTTGCAAAGCAATTGAAATATAAAAATTAACCCAGCCCACCGCTGAAAGAACAGTCATATCATAGTAGTTCAACATAAGTTGTTACAGATCTTATTTAAAGTGACAAAATGGAAAAAAAACAGCAATAAGCTAATTAACTAATTGAGAAAAAGGACAATGAATCATGGAGAAATTCAAATCGAAACTCACCCACAAGTGCAACCTATGAGGATAGAACGGAGGAATTGCAATTTCTAGCAATGGAGCTGATTTGTTAACTGATGAGAATATGGTTTTGAAGAGTGACTGCATGTGTTTAGCAGCCACCTAGTTTTTCCAATTAGTAAATATCTCATTGAAGCTCACAATCAAACAGTTCTTTGATATTGGTGTCTCTAATGTTTCCATTAAAATTTGCTGCCATCATGAGGCTCGACGAGATGGTGATTGGCCAATTCCATACTTCCCATGGGTTCTCTGATTTTGATAAGCGTGCCTTTGAAGTCACATAGGTGTTCCCTCTCTCCCCGATTTTTTTCGGTATTTGCATAGATGATCTTAAGGACTTTCTTTAGCAACATATGCACAATGATGGAGGTTGTATATTGCATTATGTTTTGATTTCTATTCTGCAATTTTCTGGTCCACGTTTCAGCTTGAGGCAAGCACTCCAGCCTAGAATAAACAAAGGTTATGGTTCTTTAGCTCTCCTTGAACGACAATGTTTTCGGCATCACTTTCAGGATCTCTTCCAAGATGTCACTCAAGGATACACCCACAGTCTTCTATGGATCTGTAGTTTAGGGGCCCTCTTTACATAAGGGTGATTGGGATGCTGTTGAGAGGATCCAGACACTTCTTCGCCGCATGATCAGATGTAAACATACAGTTCCCCAACACATTATCCTTGCAGAGTTTGGAGCCCAACCCTTCTGACTGGAGACTATATTTGATCTAATCACTTTCATACACCGCATACAGAGGTTTGTTTATTCTGCGAGTGGACGTGACTGATACCCATACTTAGCATACTATTCTTTAGAGAATCTTGCTCTCTCAGCTCCTTTGACCCGTGGACGTTGTTGGTATGCAAGAGTTTTTGATCTATTGGAGTCCGTGGGAATCAAGAAGGACCAACTTCCTCCATTTTTGTACTCCTTGGACGCACCAGCTCATCTTCTACCCACTAGACAAGAGTTGAACCAGATTATTAGGGATGATATTTACAGACAGTTTATCCATACTACTTGGGTAAACCCTCTTGGGGGGTTACGCCCTAAGATGGCATTTTAAGCAGAGCACTTCTTGGAGCTGAGGGATAGGCTTATCATTCGTCCACAGTATACATTCCGCCATTGGATGCACTCTCTTCGCATCCCATTAGGACAGTTTTGAGTGGGGTCTCACAGGCTTAGGATTGAGACAGATCACCAGATAGATCGAGCAAACAGGATTTGTCAATTATGTAGCATCCAAGAGACGGAGTCCAAGGAGCATTTCATCTTTCGTTGTCCCATTTACTATGAGATCAGAGGGAGGTTTTACTGCCTATTTAAGAGGACATAGACTCTTTCTGACTTTTTCAGCTATGAGGACCAGAGATGTTTGGCTTTATATATACAAGAAGCTCTTAAGCTTTGTGATCATTTTATTTAGAGACCCACTAGACCAGTCTCCGCTCCACGGATTACTTCCTTTTTGACAGTGCTACCTTCGAGGAGAGGCACTAAGCGACAGATTGACATCAATATAGCCCCACATTCCAGATCAGTGAGGCCCAAAGACACTATTCACAGTTCCTCGAGTTTTCATCAGCATTCTATCCACTTTAGACCCGGCATCAAGAGGCAGACTAGATCCACCAGACCTTCACAGAGGACTTTTCCTTCTACGCAGAGGATTGGAGGACAATCCAAGCATCATACCTCCCCTTCTTCAGGTCAGACTTCTATTCGGAGCTTCTTCTCGTCAGCCTTGGATGCTAGGAGAGTTAGATCGAACTCTTGATGGGTTCCCTCCTAGTTCTTCTTTCTTAGGGATCATCCTCGTGCTCTCAATGTTTACAGATTCTTGGAGATTGCTCATTTATTTTGCTCCCTTCTTTGGACCTGAGCGTGGTTGGATCCTTTGGTGGTTTAGCTCTGAGTGTGGTCACTCTTTGCCTATCTTATACTATTTCTTTCAGCATTGTTTTTTTTTCTCTTGTTTTCGGAGACCTTTTTGGTTTCCCACTTTTCCCTGACACATTTCCGTAACCTGCAGTCCCTTTGACCTACTTTTGTGGTCATTAGTTGGACATTAACATATTTATCTTATCTTATTTGTTTTCTGTTTATGATGTTCTCCTCACTCATTCTGCCAATGGTTTAAAAGGACAATTAGATGCCCTTGCTCGCTTTTGAAAGCTTTCCCAGCTTGTGGTGGACCTCAATAAAACTAAGGTCAAGCTCTTTCCAAGTTTCAATTTTTCTACAAGAATGAACCTGTCAAAATTACAACCACTTACACCTTCTTAGGAGTCCAGTTTTCAAAATAGAATTTTATTTTGAAGCTTGCCTCGTAATTGCATCTGGGCAAGGGATATGTTTCACTTTAAGCCTGGAAGCCAATCTTTTCAAATATATTTCTAGGATATACCTTCGAACATAGTCACTGCATTCGAATTCGTGTTCGAATTCGCCAAGGAAAAAAATCAGAAAAATTCGGCACCAAAAAATTTGGGATTAAATTCGTGATTAAATTCAGCTAATATAAATATACTTATTTTTTAAAATATATCAACCCACCATTCAAGAAACATCATATTCATATAAACAAACATGTCCAAATAACTTTGCTTTAATGATAACTAATTTAGATTCATATCAATTGCGTTCTCTTCCTGCTGATAGTGAATCAGTGATAACAAATATGATTCAGAGCATAACTTGATGGAGAAATACTACCATATAAAATCAGAACATACAAGTTAATTTAGATTCATATTAATTTGTGTTCTCTTCTTGCAGTCATATAGAACAGAATCTATCCAAAATTTCAGACTCCAAAATTTATCGTAGATTGATTGAAATAACAAAAATATGAAAAACATGCTGAATACATAATACTATAATAGTAATACCCTAATTTAAAATGTTTTTAAAAACATATAGATCATCATCAGAGTATTATACTTCTCTATGCCATATGGGCTAAGGCCCACTTACATCAAAAAGCTCTAGATCATCTGGAGTGTTGGGTTCGATATCATCCTCAGATGCTTCATCATTATCAACCTCATTAGTTTCATTTTCTTTTTCAAGGCCAGCAAAATCAGCCTCATCCTCATCAGATGAGTCTTGTAGAAAATCTTGAAGCTTCTTCTTAGAGGATGCATCTCTTGTCAGTTTTTTCATAGTCAATCGTAAATTGCTACAAACATAAACAAAATCCCCTAGTGTTCTTGATAACAACTTATTCCTTTTTTTTTCATTGAACATGGTCAAAGCTGCTCCAGTTTCTCTCACATGCCGATGCACTTACTCCTTGACTCAAGACTCGAATTGCAAAATGTTGTAGCTCAGGAGTGTCTGCCCCATAGAATCACCACCATTCATCTCCTTCCATGTCCTCTCTATCATCTATTGCTGATTGGGTTCCAAATAACCCATCTCCTCTCCGCTATGCCCTGAGTTTCTCTCTTGTTTTCTTTGCAATGTCTCAACTAGGAACATGTTTTTCGATCGTTGCATAAATGCCAGCCATGACTTCATGATCACCCTCTCTCTCAATGTGATATAGTGTGAGCTCCAAATAACATGCTGCTACATGCAAATGGGTATGCATCATTTTCCATCTCCCATCACAAATATCCCACATTTCTTTATATTCAGCATCTACATTATTATGGCTTCTTTGCAACGGTCCATACCCTCATAAACCATGCCAATGCAAGGAACATCACCATCAACCATGCGAAGCATGCGAATTATGGGTGCACACATTTTTAGAACCTTATTCTCATTTTCCCAAAAATCATGGCTTAGGATGATTTGCTCTACATGTTTACCTTTAGAACCTTTTGCAAGAACAAAATCTTCCCACTCTTTGCTACAAACAATAGACCGAAGAGCTCCTTTCTGCTCAACCACTCTTTTCAAAGTGATAAAGCTAAGGCAAATCTTGTATCAACTGGCTTCAACAACTCCTTGCTTGCATGCCTCCTATATATGCTCAATGTGAGGCGATTTTTTATAGGCAATTTTTTATGAAATTCACAATTGTTCTTCCTCTTTGCACTGCCTCGTGTACCCAAGGAAATTTGACCAAGTCATGGAGCAGTAAATTAATACAATGTGCTACACAAGGGCTCCAATAAAAAAAGTATTTTTCTTCTAACAACTTTCCTTCCCCCACACAATTGTTGGCGCTAACAGTAACAACCTGGACCACATTTTCTGCACCAACTTCGAGAATTGCTTCATCCAGAATGTTGAAGATATACTCAGAAGTTTTTGTATGTTCCATGGCATCAATTACCTTAAGAAATACAATGTCTTTAGGGCAATAGACCAACACATTGATCAATAGCCTTTGGCATATATCAAACCATCACTTAGAATGGTGCAACCTGTTGACTTCCAAGAGTCTTTGATGCTTGCCAATTTATCAGTGACCTATCTTTTGATCTCTTCAAAAGAGTTGTCCTCAAAGCTTCTGAACCTGGTGTTGTGTACCATTTGCCAAATGTTATTGATTGTTGAACAGCGTTTTTGTAATAAGGGCTCCTAGCAACATTAAATGGAATTGTTGATTCGAAAAGAAATCAGCCCATGCATCATCAACCTGCTCTTTTTCTACAGGTTTCCATAAACTTTTCAATGTTGCACTTGTTGCCCCAGTACTTTTTTGTGGCATTGTTGAGCTTGAAGACATGCCGGAGGAGTAAGATGTGTGATATTTGGACCTAGAAAGGTCCTCTTGGATTCCTTTTTTTTTGGTGCCCTTTTCTGAGATGCTACTAGTGAACTACTGTAGTCTTTCTCCAATGCTGCTTTTATTTCAAGTGTCACATTTGCACATGCTTCAACACCATCTCCTTTACCACCTGATATGCGAAGAAGATGATCCATTATCCTTGTTAATGTCCCTGAAAAGGAGTGTTGACATAACTTGCAAGTGACACTGTTAGATTGACCCTCACGGTTCATATATTTCCATCCTTCTGCTGATGATTTTGGGGGTGCCATGCTGAATTCTGAGGTAGTCTTTAGGCTTTAGGGCAGTGTATGTTTTATGTGCAGACTTGCAGTCACTATTTGTTGTTTGTAGACTGTAAAAAATATCAAAAAATTACAATACTTTCTTCAACTGTAATAATTTATTAACTATTAATAAATTAATAATTATCAAAAAAAATATATATTTACGAAAACAAATAGTCTGTGAAATCTAAATAGCTTGAGTCATGGTTGGAGCCTGGCATTTATGCATTTATAAAGTATATTGTATTAATAATTATCACAGTAAATATTTTTATTTTGAAATTTAAACAATACATACCTGGAGCCTCGAGGCTAGAGTTGAAGGCTGCCTGGGACTTGGAAGTGGAATGCAGGAGTTGGAGGCTGCCTGGAGTGGAACACAGAATTGGAACCCTAACGGCGAACGCAGCGCTGGAACCCTAACTTATGCAGGTCGTGGTCGTGGTCGTGGACTCATGGTCGAAACTTCAATGCACGTCACACAATGCATAGGTCGTGGTCGAAGTTCCAACGCTAACTGCATTGGACAACTTACAACGCATGCAGCACAGCTTAGATTCGTAAACGGTAAAACACAGGTCGTGAAGTTTGAACACAAGAAATGGAACGCAGGTCGTGAGCACAACTTAGCAAAACGAACACACAGCTTAGCAAAACGTCATAAATTCGCCCCCAAAATGCGTTTTCATCACACAACCCTAAAAAAATGAATTTCGGTGATTTTTGATGAATTTTGGCGAATTTCCCAGGGTTCGAATAAATTAAATTCGCAGTTGAAATTTCAAGGTGAATCTCAACGAATTTTAAATTTTTTTTTGAAGTTCGGCGAATTCCGAACTAAATCGTTGGAATTCACCGAATGCGGTGATTATGCCTTCGAAGAACCTCTTAAACGCAGTTATTAATCCTACAATTCTGTATGGTTCAGATATTTAGGGCCCGAGTTTAGAACACACCAAGTGGGATCATATCAAGCAGGTCCAGGCTCTCAAGCATCATCATATGATTCGTAGCAAGCAGACAAATCGTTGACACATTGTTCAAGCCGCGTTCACCACCCATCCACCTCACCTTGTATCTTCAATCTTACTTTCTATATCCATATTGTGAGATCCTTGGGTGACAGCCTAAGGCCATGTAAGGTACCAATATTTGGCCATTTTTTGTTCAAGAGAATTGCCTCTTTGGTCCCACTAGGCTTCAATGTTGTCAGTATCTTGACACTCATCGTCTCTTCCAATCTATTATATTGGCATTTCTATCGATCATCTTCCTCTAGCCAGTTACTCTATAGATGCCCCTCCTCACCACCTTCCCTCAAAGGAGATCATCAATAGGCTTGTCCGGGAGGATATATACCAGCAATACATTCAACTCACTTGAATGTCTCCTCCACAATCACTAAGCACCAATACCACTTTCTATGTTACACAATTCTCAAGGATGGTAGCTGGCATCATCGTTCAACCTTACTATGTCCGACATCATTGGTCATGTGGCTTGAGGATTCCCCTTGGCTAGTTGAGGATTTGCTCTCACCAGTTACAAGTCAAGATTGGTCACCATATTCTGCAAGGCGACAGGATCTGCAATCTCTTCACCCTCCATGAGGTAGAGATTGATGAGTATTTTATTTTCGGATGCCCAACCTATTCTGAGATTTGAGGGAGATGTCATTGTTGTAGTGAGTTTGGGCCCATGGCCTTAGGATTCATATTGGTCAGTTGAGTATACACTCTCACCAGTTACGGGTTGAGACATACCACCTTAATCCTAGGGGTGATAAGATTTGACACCTTTTCTCTCTCCAAGGTATGGAAACTAATGAGCAATTTATTTTTATACGTCATATCTACTAAAAGATTCAAGGGAGCTATCATTGCCTATACAAAGACTCCGAAGGATCGCTAATTTTTTTCATTTCCCAATGAAAGGTATTTGGCTCTATACCTCTGAGAAGTGATCACTCTCAAAACATCTGAAACTACAAGGGTACCCCTGGACTACTAGATTGATAACCTTTTTTTTCCCTCATATTCTAATTATTTGGGGCGCTAAGCATCCACTGGACACTACAGTTGCTTGCACGGATGTTGATACATCAATGCGACCACATCTCCTTCCTTGAAAAACCTCTAGGAGGGCTCATTCTTCCCTTTGTCATGATAGACATGGGTTTGTTGTTCTTCGGCCTAGAAAGCTAACCATCCCACCTCACCCACCCATTGTAAAGGTGACATAACACACAATCCCAATTTTCTAGGTGTTATTGAGGAATCATCGAACATAGGTGCTAGGAGAGTTTCTAAGAAACATGTTGTTCTCGCTCACAAGATGGTCCAAGCAGGCTTGCTTAGCTTAGGCCATTCACCTATCAAAATTATTAAGTCTTGTATTAGTTCCTTAAAGATGATTGATGATGGTGTTGAAACTTCTAACCCGCACTCTGATTCTAATGTAGACTTAAGTCAGCCCCAATTGAGGTTTCCATTTGCTTTCTCTTCTTGATCGATGTCTAGCAAAGAAAGTTTTCTTCACGAGGCTAGTTGTAACATTTGTAACATTGTTTAGATTTGTATTATCTGCAATTCATGTCAATATGCCTCTTAGCATGTGTAGAGGTACCTTTTGTGGTTCACCCACAATAGATAGAATTTTGTACTCTCTTAGTTTGTAATCAGATTTTAGAGCTTTCTTTTGGCACTTGTTGGATAAGTCCGATGTTTCCTATAGAATTAAAGGGAACATTAATTAGTGACATAAGTCCTCGAAATTCTCTAGCTACCAAAAAGGGCCATAGACTCCTGTTTCGACATGCCAAAAAAAGTCACAAGACTGAAAGAATCATTCCTAGTTGTCCTATCCCATTTCAGACTTCTTGAAATGTGTCTTAAGAGTGGGCATTTCTCAAGAAACAACCAGCTATTTCTCAAGGCCTGGTATGATTTGTGAGAAAAAAGCCCTGTGGCACCGACCCAGCCACCCAATTCCATAAAAAAGCCAAAAATCAAATTAAAAAGGGGAAAAAGAATAAATAAAGTATAAAAGGTATATGGGAACGACCAAGTAGAATTTGAAGTTTGACGTTTTGGGTCTGTCTGCTGGATCAAGAAGGTACTTCACAAACCTCTGAATAGTCAAACCATTAACTACATAAATACATTTTGCAATCAATAGTAAAGAGCCTTCTTATCAAGGACTTACATACGAATGCTAGTTTTCTTTAGATCCAATAAATAAATATTCAAGGGTCTTCTTTCCTTGGCTTTTAGTTCTGTTGCAAACTGTTAAGCAGGTACAGTTACCACTTTCTGATTGACCATCAACATCTAGAAAAATGTTCACACTACAAAACCCAAGAACATCTGCCTCAAAAAATGATGTTCAACAAGCTCACAAAAACAAGAAAGCAAGGTAATCACTTGCTTATCGAATAGACATTTAAATAATAGGCATATTAAGAGACTTCACAGAATTACAATTACTTATGGGAACAATAAGAAAAGAAAAGAAAAATGAATTTGCAGGACAAGATAGTCATGAGAACAAACTCTAGAAATCTCTTCCTCTGAAGCATCATAGCGCTCTAAAGCAAGCATGTACTTGGCCCACAGTGCTTCAACCCAGGGACAGTTTTGAACAGCCCTAGCATAAACAGCTTTTATGATATGAGGAACCTGAGACCAACAAACAAAATTAAAAATAGACGATCAAACATGACAATGTCATTACCAAAAATCTAACAAATCTCTTACAATGGCATCAAATTTTTAAGAAGTATTTTCACAATCTTTTGTAGACTTGAAACTCAAGTATGAACTAACAACCTTCAAATTGCTGTCCAAATAATGGGTATAATCAAGCCATAGTTGTGTCACAACAGGAAATTCTGTTATTGCACGCTCGTATAGAACTTGAACACGAGCTGGGTCTCCTGAAGACTTCTCAAAATTTATATAATTCTGTAGTCACAACAATGCAATTCATTGTTCAGTTCCATTAAAAAGTGTGGATGATGATGATGATGATGACTGATAAATTCAAGTGTCGTCGTAAGAAGACCAGTTGATTTAATTTCTTCTTAGAACGTCCTTAACTAAGGTACATTTATGCTTTAAATGGAATACTTGTTAAAGCATAGTATAGAAAGAGTTCAAGACAAGAATTTCCCTATTTAAAATAACATCTCATAAAACACTAATACAAGATGCTCGAAACAATAGATAAAATATGCTTTGACAAAAAAAATTAGAAGGAATTCTTAGTACTTAATCTTTGACCACTTGAACTATCCGAATTTTTAGATATTGCATGTAATCTACTCAAAGAAAATTGGACATAGAAATATATTGCACATTTGTAACTTTGCTAACATGTATATGAGAGCTAGACAAATCACTATAAAATACAAAATTTCAAGCTGCCAATTTGTGAGGGTTCCTAGTCACTTTCCACACTCAATACCCTAGAAATGCCCCAGCAATATTCTTGATACATTCTAACTTTTCCCAAAGCTGGAGAATAAAAAAAATTACCCAAACATTTTCAGGCATTTTCAAAATGCTTTTAGGTGTTCTGGGGCTATATCAGTTGCTGTGGTGTGTTGTATCAGTTAATAGTAAAGCATTGTCAAGCAATAATGAGAACCTTAAATGCACTCCCTTTTCAATTATCCAGTTTATGTATTTTAATACTCAATCATCTTCTCCAAATCATCTCTGAGACAGATTGCCCTTGATCTGCATTGATTCCTTGATAATTGGACAACTGTTTTATAAGCAAATACTCTCAATCAATCAATTTATGCATTTGAATATGAAAGTAGGTACAAAAATTGTTAGAACATTTAATGTCTAAGTGGTCTAGTTTAGACCCTTAGCATACTTTGGTGTATAATTAAATAATAATGATTTATTATTTATTAACACAAGGTGAAAACCTCGTGTCAATAAATAATAAAACATTGTGGTTTATTATTTATTATTATTTATCAATTAAATTAAATGATTCTCGGGATGATTGGACCCATTGGTTACAACGGTCACCTCCCTTCATCCACATTATAAATAAGGTTTTACCCGTATTGTAAAATACACGTAATTCGGAAAACTTGATGTGAACTCCCTGAATTTGATATTTGCGTGTGGCAAATATTTTGTGAAGGCTTGTGAAGAAGTGAGAAGTAAGAAGGCTTTGTATTAGAATGCAGAGTTTCTCAATTATATGAATATCATCTTTGTGGGTTTCTTACCTCTCAAGATTTTCTCACATTAAATCACTGAGTCACTGTCTTCATCTCTCTTGCTCTTTCTTGATCATTTACATGTCTAGATCCTACAGATTTTTTATTGCATATTAGATTTGTTTATTTTCATGGAATCAGAGCATGGGTTGTGTTGATTGGCAAAGAGATTGTTCCATGGAGCATTTAGACACCTCTAATAATTTTTTTTTTCCTTCAAAAATCAAGCCCGTGTGCTTGTATGGCAAGGAGGGACAAGAAAATTATTTTTGACCACCTTGAAGGCCTACCTCTCAAATCTTAAGCACTTAGTCTTCATTCAAACATCTCAGAAGAATTTCAAAGCATTTAGAGTTCGTTTTTGAAGACGATCAATTTTCAGCCTCCTCAATGCCATTATTGTTGTTGTACAACCTCCTACCTAAAGAATTTTGTAAAAAATTGTTTCCAAAGCTTCTGAACCCCTCCTTTTGTGTTGAACATTGGTTATTCAATCAATCTTAAAGACAAAATTTGTTTCCAGGCATCCTAAAGCAGCGGAGGCTCTAATTGAATTTTTTTCCCAGCCACTTGGGCACCATAATACAGCCTAGGTAAATGGAAATGCTGAATTATTCATCAAAAATTCAATTTTGAAGCTCTATTCTGCCTTCTTTCAAGCTTTCAAGAAGGTTGGCGATATTTGGATGTCTTTGGTGGCTTATATCATTTTCTATGAGCACTGTTGCATCTACAAGAACGCCATACCAACGTCATGGAGCTACAAGTATGAATTTTGTTTCATATAGTTTGAAAAAGTATTTAAAAAATATTTTATGTATTAAATTTTTATTTTCTATAAGTGGCCCCCGCCTTGTTTTATCTTTTTTTTCCAAAAAGTTAGAAACAGTAATATTGATTTACTTTTCAAATTACATGCACATATTTATTTTTATTTATATATTTTTATTTAAAATCAAATAAAAAAAGTATAAATATTATTTTGTGCATGTAAATCTTCAACTACCAAGGTTGCAAGGCGACGCATCCCCCACCCCTTGGAAAGCGTCCCGAGTATGGGGATGCATTTTGGGTACGGGAGATCGGTACAGGGACATCCCCTGTCCCTGGGGACGTCTACCTACCCGTCCCCGCATCCCCAACACGTTTCTACTTAAAAACAATGCATCTCCCAATAGTAAAAAGCTAAAATCCATAGATACATGAAAAATGCATAAAAAAGGTTATAAAAGATACCAGAAGGTGTCTTATTTTACCACAATCTCAAGGCATTTGGCGTTTACACATGCAGGTCATTCCAGGCAAGAGGAAACAGGTAAGTTTAGTTTAGACGTCTGAGTTTTCTTTTTGTTTTGTAAATCTTAAAACTGTAGTATGTAGAACATTGCTGACAACAATGCCTTGGTGCTCACAGTAGTGCCGTTCATGACCAGGGATTGCCATCGAAATGTTTAGATGTAGAACTTAGGTTTTTTTTTTATTTTTTTTATTTTTTCTAAAACTATAGTCTAGAGTAGTTACGGTTTTACTTTTAATTTTTTTAAGTTTAATATTTTATTATTTAGTTTAATTAACAAGTCTAATATTTATCTTTTAGTATTTATTATTTTTAATATGTAGTTTTAGTTATTCTTTAATATTTAATATTATATTATTTAAAAAATTAATATTTATAATTTTATTAATTATTAATTATTAATCAATGTTTTAATTTTAATTTTAACTTTTAATTGTTATTTTTTTAATTATTTTATGTGCTCACTGCTATGTTATAATTTTATTTTTTTATTTTTATTTTAACAATTTATTTAATTTGAGTTTACGTTTTTAAATTCATATTATAAATATTTATTTTATTTTTATAAATATATATTGTCGTCTCCCCATACCTATCTCCTATTTTTCAAAAAAAAATGGCGTATCGGTACCGGTACCCGTCTCCCATCCCCGTACACATACCTGTCTCCTGGCAACTATGTTAACTAGTCTCCTAGAAGGGTTGGTGGCTCTTATTTTGCTAAAACCTTGTAAGGAAGAGGTCTAGTGTTCAAAACCCCCTAGCTCTTTCCTTTGTTGGTCAAGTCAAATTCTTTTTTGGTCAATTAGAAAAAAAAATGGTTTGCGTGCAGAGTAACTCACATGCAAAACCCTTGTGTAACTTCGACCTTTGTTTTTCAACTTTTGACCTAGTGAATTTTTTGTCAAGCATAATCGTGTGACCAGTCATTTCCTAGGTTTTAGCACTTTCAAGATGCATTTATGTGGTCCATTTTTTGTTTTTAAGTCTTCTATTATAGTTTTTACACTTTTTTTAATAATAGTGTTTAAATAATTATGTGTGACACTTGCAACACATAAATTAGTGCATTTTGCTTCAATTTTTTTCACATTATTTAGTATATATTTGAACAACTATTACTTGATCACACTTGTCATTTGTTTTACTATCAAATAAAGTTAAAAAATTTATTAAAAAAAGGGTTCAATTTTAAGCGTTATCTAGACTTATATTGTCATTCTTAAAAGAGAAGTAATGGCTTCCCCTGACTTTGTATTATATAAATATCAAATACTTAATGGATCAAACTATAATATATGAAAAAATTGTGTTAAAACGAAATTTATGACCCAAAAGTTGTGAAATATAGTCATCACTGGAAAAATCCCGCATGTACGACATGTTAAACCTAAGCTTTCAAATGCATTGCAACAGAAATCGCTAGAAGCCATGTTGATTATCTTGTGAAGTGTTAAAGATGAATTCATACTCTATATCAGCAATCAAGAGTCTCCTAGCAATGCTTGAAAACTCCTTGAGTCTATGCATGATGGCACTCATCTCTCTAAAATTATTAATTTGATTCTTGAATTGCTTACTACATCTATAAAAGGCAATAAAAAGATTGTTAATGTTTTTGCTAAAATTAAGAATATTAAAGCTCAATTAGATGGATATAACTATAATCTAATTCTATATTAATTGTTATATTTCATTATTCAGCTTAATATTCATAAAAAAATAAAATTTTATCTCAATTTTGAATTCAGAGTACCAAACAGAGCAAGATATATGTGACCTCTCCACCCTGTCAGCTCTTATGTGTCAAAAAGAGCAAGTAATATCTAATTTTGATTCTAAATAAAATGTCATTCATGCAATTCTCACTCTCAACCATGTTTTTGAAAACAATAGAAACCAAAAATCTAACCCTAATTCTACTAATGACAAAAATTGAACAAAAAATTTGGCAATAAGCATCATTAAACTAAATTTAATGGGAATTTCAATTGTATGGTAAATGTCGTCATAGAAGAAAAATTATTATAAAAACAAAGATAGAGTTAATAATAAAACTTTTAAAAATAACAAAGGGAATAAATCTAATCAAAACCATCAAAAGAACCACACTCAAAACAACAATCAAGGACAAAATTCTAATGTTATTGCTTTATATACTTCCTTGTTTTCTTCTAATGAAAATGAATGGATTTTAGATAACGGTGCATCACACCATATGACTTGTTTATCTAACATTTCAAGATATTTTTGAAAATAAGCAACTAAGCAAGGAAAGGCAAAATTTGTAAATGTTGTTATTAATAACGTTTTCTATGTACCTAAGTTTAAAAAGAATTTGTTATCTTATTCTCAAATTACAAATGATAAATTCATTGTAACTTTGTTTAAAGATACCTAGTCCATTAGAAATCAATTTAGTTCTCTAATTGCTAAAGGTGTTCAAAAGAATGGTTTATACTTTTTTTTTTATTCTTCTACATGTCTTTCATCGCATAATAAGAATGAATCTCAATTATGGCATGAAAGATTAGGATATTAATTTTTTAAGTTTACATGATATGTCTTCTCATAATCTTGTAATTGGTCTTCATTCTATCTCTTCTCATCATGAAACTTATGAAGGTTGTTTATGTGATAAGCAACATACTAATGTCTTTCACAATAATCATGATGCGAATTCCTCTCATCCTTTAGAGTTAATTCATAGTGATGTAACAGGACCTCTTGAAGTTGTATCTCTTAATAGTTCTTTGTATGTTGTTCCTTTTATATATGATTATATTATACTGATATGGTTATATTTCATTAAAAAAGATCTGAAAAGTTGTCTAAATTCAAAGAATTTAAAACTTTGTTGAAAATGCTTCTAACTTTTCTATTAAGAGGTTAAGATCTGATAATGATGGTTAATATATTAGTAAAGAGTTTGAATCTTTTTGCATTAATTGTGGTATTCAAACGGAAGTAACAACTCCATATTTTCCTCAACAAAATGGTATTGTTGAAAGGAAAAACCGTATCATTATAAAAATGACTAAAACAATGTTGCATTTTATAAATGTTCCTAAGTTCTTATGGGCCGAAGCCGTGGATACTTTTGTGCACAATCTAAACAGAGTCCCTACTAAATCTTTGCATTTTTTCTACACCAAAATACATGTATAGTCATGGAACATCACTTGCCATTATTATAGTTTGGTTGTTACTTTAAAGATACTAACTAAATTGTTTATGTCTCAACTACAATAGTATTTGTTAGTAAAACTATTTAGTTTGATTCTTAAAAAATGTTAATTACAATTATATTGTATTAGATATAGTGGTCTTAGATAAGAAAGCGAAGAAAATATATAGACATATTGTTTTCAATTTAATTACATTTATGATTATTTTCAATTCAAATTAAGTTAGCACTGAAATACATTACATACATAACATCGTGCTTCATTTGACAAGATGATCATGTTTAGTTATCCCAGCGAGTAATAAGATCATGCTCAATAAGAGTGGATATTTTGTATTTCAATTGTTAAGATGTTTTCTTTGATAAGTGAAGCAAGTTCATGCTAACATGCTGATATGCTTCATTTGATAATATGAAATGCAAAGTGTAAATAGAGTTGGTATTATTAATTGGATTCTCATCATTCACTGTACTAAGTATTTTATTCATAAATATCTGAAATTATTTGTTTCAGTCTCATATTTATTTGATTGGAAGATTACATATCATGTTAAAATTATCCATATTTGATGTATGAGTGGTTACATACCCCAATCTTCTAATAGATCCAATTCTAGATCCTTGAAAAATGGCAAAAAAAATATTAAGCTTACAAAGTTTTTTAAAACTCATTTTATAAAAGGAGTAATTTCTAATATGATATCTAATGTTTGGCTAACTTAAATTGTTGTATATGCATCTCATAATAATTGGGGACGCCCATCTTGTCAATATTGGAAATGTCCATTAATAAATTGCATACAATAATTTATGTGTCACTAAGTTAGTAATTAAAGTAGTGAACTAGTTTGCCTAAAACATGACTTGATTGTTTAAAATATGTTATATCACAAATAAGTCATCATTTATCTTACTGTATTTGGGTATTGTGAGTGTAATTACGTAAAAGTGGTATTTGGATGCTAAGAGTGTTGCTTGAGACAACTTATTCCTAGCTTAGCCCTAGACCTATCCTAGAGCCTTTGTCACACTTTTTCAGCCATTGCACGGACCAAATGTCCCTAGTCAGCTAAAACAGTCTCAAACCTTCATTCCCAGATCCTGGGCCTTTGTGCCCAACAGCCTACCAAATGGACACTAGCGCCACATTAAGGACACTAGAGCCACATGGTGCTAGTGTCCCCAACATGGACCTAGTGTCCCTTACCCTAACTCTCCTAGATGGATATATTTTCAAACACGTAACCCTCCTAAGGTCGGCCTAAGCACATGTTATCCACGCAAGCTACGAAACACTATAAATACAAGACTATTAGACCTATATCCACTAGATGGAAAATAGATGCAAAAGACATCTAAAAACAAGAAACAAGTTGAGTAAAATTAAGGTTATTAATCTCTATTCTATCTTACAAGAAACACTATAAATACAAGACTATTAGACCTATATCCACTAGATGGAAAATAGATGCAAAAGACCTATTCAAACAAGAAACAAGTTGAGTAAAATCAAGGTTATTAATCTATATTCTGCCCTATAAAAAACACTATAAATACAAAACTATTAGACCTATATCCACTAGATGGAAAATAGATGCAAAAGATCTATTTAAAAAAGAAACAAGTTGAACAAAATAGAAGTTATTAATCACTATTTTGCATTACTTCTACATACTACCATCTACAACTATCCTAAGCCCAGATTTTAAAGATTTTTAATCTCAAGCACATTCAAGGCATTCAAGACCACTATCATTTTAGCATTCACTTGCACTTGCACCAAGCACTAGGTGGGAGAACTACATCGGACTTGATCTCTCATCGGAGTATTGGTATGTAGGCAACTCTCTTCACAATGGGGTGTTGAAGATGTCAAGCCTATCCTACTAACGAACACACATTTTTAACTCATGCCATACTTGCAAGGAGGTTTAGGGTTTGCATCATAAATCAACTATTACAAGCACAATACAAAGTTCCAAATTTTGTGCATGCAAGAACAGATTCCAGAAACATAGGCGCAGGGGCTCCCAGAATTTAGGAACAGTCCCACACATAGAATACTAACACCTATTTCAAGACACTAGAGCCACAAGGCACTACTGTCCAAGTGTGGCCCTTCTGTCCAGGAGAGGATCTGACTCAGGGATCCTGTTGACAACACTCAAACCTATCCGTAACCTAGTTTTCAACACTCAGATCTTTTGCGAGAGGTGTTTTTCATATAAGTCTCTATTTGCACATATTTAATGCTATTTTTAAAAAGTCAAAGCAAGTCAAATTTTGTAGCAAATCAGTGGTTATTTATTGCATATTATTTAACTGCTTTAGACAACTCAACCCTTTAAGCTAACATAAGATTTATATAGTTAAACCCTAAAAACGTTAAAACAATGATGATAACCATGTTATATCATAAATATACTTTTGGATATATGTTTAAGTTTGGTGCTGGTGCAGGTGTTATCACTTGGAGTAGCAAAAAGCAACCTACTTTTTTTATTTCTTTTTACAGAAGTAAAGTATTGAAGTTGCTAAAGAAACCATGTAACTGTGAAGGTTGTTAGGAGAACATTTGGATGTTTATCACAATATCACCCTTCTATGTGATAACCCTAGTTGTATAGCTCTAGTAAAAAATTCAGCACAGCATCAAAGAACTTAAAATATTAAAAGTTTATGTGCATTTTATCTGAAAGAAAGTCCTTAATGGTGATATTGATCTGCAGTTCTGTTTTATGGATGAACAAATGGTAGATATCTTCACAAAACCTCTTGGTACTACCAAGTTTTATCAGTTTCGTACAATGTTGGACCTCTCAGAGTTGTCATTGAGTATGCATGACAATGTCACTTCCTAATGGCCATGTGTTTCCTCATCTTCTATACTTCTCATTGTAAAGCATTGTAATATATCACATTATGTGATTCTTGTAAACTTCATATGGAAGTTTACTTTTGTACCCCAATACTTAAAAACATATTGTAATGGGGGTCCTTATGTTATAAAAAGCTCAAAAAATACTTAGATGCTTATTCATAAGAAACTGTGAGATGTAGTCTCACGATCATGCTAACTTAGACTTACTTTATAGTAGTTTATGGATTATAATTCTTTGTGTTTCAAAATGTGATATTTGTCATGATGAAGGTTTTTAAATCCTTCAATTGTGTACATAGTATAATTCATGTATTGAGGTGACTATGACATTTATCCCCACTTAGCATTAAAGGAGAGTGTTAGAACATTTAATGTCTAAGTATGCTAGTTTAGACCCTTAGCATACTTTGGTGTATAATTAAATAATAATAATTTATTATTTATTAATACGAAATGAAAACCTTGTGTAAATAAATAATAAAACATTGTGATTTATTATTTATCAATTAAATTTAATGGTTCTCAGGATAGTTGGACTCATTGGTTACAACGGTCACCTCCCTTCATCTACATTATAAATAGGGTTTTACCCCTATTGTAAAATACACTTCGTAATTCGATAAACTTGATGTGAACTCGGTGAATTTGATATTTGCGTGTGGCAAATATTTTATAAAGGTTTTGTGAAGGCTCTTGTGAAAAAGTGAAGTAGTGAAGAAGTGAGAAGTAAGAAGGCTTTGTATTAGGGTGCAGAGTTTCTCAATTATATGAATATCATCTTTGTGGGTTTTTTTACCTCTCAAGGTTTTCCCACGAAAAATCACTGTGTCACTATGTTCATTTCTCTTCATCTTTGTTGATCATTTACATGTCTAGATCCTACATATTTTGTATTGCACATTAGATTTGTTTCTTTTTAAAAATGCACTAAACCAATTGCGTGGATGTGGAAACTGATAATACCCAGTAAAGTTGTGTGGAACATAGTTTGGATTGGCTATTGAAAGTGTGACAATAATGAAAAACAAAACCCTAAAAAAACATATGTGATTTCCCATCTTGATCGCCATTCCAATAAATTGACCTAACCTTGAAATGCCCCCAATGAAACATACCTCTGCTAAAAGTTTTAGTCGGTTCTTCTCAAGCTTCGGGATTTTTTATTCAACGTTCTACATTATTTCCATCAATAAAAGCATTTTCAATTGTAAGTTTGATTCATAAAACCAGTATTGGCAATTAGACTATGGTGGATAATTTGAGAGCTGCTTATGAAATGAATTTTTTATTGATGTTCACTAATAATCGTTAAAGGGCTATTTAAGTGTATAAACTAATGCAAACAAGGCAGTGCTCAGTGCAACTCCAAAAGACAATAAATACAAGAACAAGAGAAAAAGGGAAGGAAATGGCAACCAGGCTAAGCCATCAAAATGCACTCCTAACATCCAAGACTGAAATAAACTCAGCAAGACAAGCTCTTGAATGATTTGTGACTATCCTTGTACCTTTTGATGTCAAATTAAACTATTGTGGAAAATCTGGTTACAAGGGATTTTCTTCTACTTCACAAACAAGAAAGTATGTCATTTGAAATATGATGCAAATTCCAAAGCTTGGTTGTCTTGGTGCACATACATGACTGTATTTGGGCCACAACGGGTACATGCACCACTCCCAAGTCGCTCCTAATGCAGCCTAACACACCCTAGGCGCATCGGGTGCATTTCCCTCAACTTCATACGCACCCAAAAAGGAAACAATTAAGCAAAAACTGGAATAGTCAAACGAAAAAATTCAAAACATAGATTTTGTTAAAAACCTTAATGCATATTACCATTCACATTGCATTGTAGTCAACTATTAACATTTAGAGTTCATTTTCAACCACATCGCTGAGATTTGCATGTAATAGTAGAGAACTATTTAGTAAGGATTTTGATCTATATGTGGTAATAAACAATTTCTGAACACTTCCAATATTGTTTTGTGTTCATCTCACGAACATATTGACATGCATGGGTTTATATAATATGACATGCATGATATAAATCAACAATAATGTGATATGAGTATATAAATCAATGATAATATGATATGAATTCGATAACTCGATGATAATCTTATGTTTCAACTTTTGAGTTTCAATTTTCAAGTTTGAAGTTTGAGTTTTGATGTCATAGTGTACCTATATTTTTAGAGGTATGCACCCTGCTGGTTGAATGACATGGTTTTCATATTCTTAGCAGGCTCCCATGTTTTCCAAACTCCTACATATTTACTTGCTTCCCTCATAGTCAAGGCACAAGCATAGTGTATTATGTTCTTACCAGCTCTATGATTCCCCATATTCATGGCTTTCTTATCGCCCATCAGCCCACCTCACTGGTCATGTTGTTTTCACTCACACTCTTCACACTACACCTTTGCCTTCCTAGGGTCTTCCAATATTTACCACACCACAATCCACTTCGATGTTTGGTAAGCCATTGATTATGCTGCCCACCTTTCCCAACTTATGTTTAACTACTATTCTCTCTCTACCACCACGACCAAGTATGAGTTTTTATCTTGTGTCCTTTGGGGCAGCCCTTGACACCTTTCACCATACGCTTAATCATAAATTGCATCCTTTTTCCTAATTAATTGAGGGTAAAAACAAAGATTGTAAATATATGTGACATACACTTATGTTTTTCCCTAGATTGTGACTCTCCTTCCACACCCACCATTTGTGATTGCTTCTTCAATCAAATTATGGCGTTGCTTCTCTTACACTTTCTCTCTCACTGATTTTCTCATATACTTTCTACTCTCCTCTCTTTCACAATTCTCAAATGATATTCTTCATTAAAATAAATCTACCCTTCACACTTCTTTTCTTAAGAGATATTCTATTTCATTTTCTGCTCTTCCTCTCTTCCTTCGCTCTCACACTTATATGATCTTCATTCAAATCAAATGCTTATAATACTTCCACATCTCTTCTCCCTTATATAGCCTTTAAAGGATGTGTCCCATCCAAGAGGTACCTCTTCACCAAGAAATGTGACCATTGACATTTCCGTCGACATTTCCGTTCACTTCCGTTGCCATATCCGTTCACTTTTGGCAACATTTCCGTTTGACATATCCGTTCATATCCGTTATAATTCTTTTGACATCAATGACAATTTTTCCAACACTGTCACTAACTACCCCTTCCTCTGTTGCAAGATACGCCCCCCCCTGACATCTCATGTCTGGATACGCCTCCGGCACGAGGACATCCCGGGCATGCCCAGAGGCGTCCATGACAGTGCCGGAAGTTCCTCTGTTGCAGGATATGCCCCCCCTCAAGACGTCTCATGTCTGGAGACGCCTCCGGCACGGGCCCGGAGGCATCCCCGTGCGTGCACAGGACGTCTCCATGCGTGCCCGAGGGTTTTCAACAACCGGCAACGGGGGATAAAACACAGTCGACGGATGGGGGATTTGTTTTATTTATTTTTTTAATTTTGCGTTTTGTTTTATAATTTTTTATTTGTTATTATATTTTTTTGTTAATAATTAATAATTTTGTTTTATGTTTTATATTTATAATTTATTTTTATGACTTAATAACTAATTTTTTTTTTTTTTTTTTCATTTTATATTTTTTTTAATAATTTATAATTTTGTTTTATGTTTTATATTTATAAATTTTTTTAATTTATTTATATGATTTATTAATTTTTTTAATTATGTATTTTTAAAAATTATTATATTTTTTAAATATTTTATGTTTTTATATTTTTCTAAAGTTCGAATTTAATGGCGATTTTTTTTTTCAATTTTTATTCGAACAAAATTTTAACCTAGTCGAATTCATACTTGAACTCGAACCTTGTGACTTAGCCTAAAACGCTGCTAAGAACTTATGAAAGTAGCCCCCTCCCTCCTCATAAGACCACGCTGCTAAGAACTTAGTAAACATTTTGAAGCAATGAATGAATAAACACTATGCACTTTCAAGTGTTTTACTAAAAAATTGAGTAATACGCATTGTTTATATGTATATATATAAACAATATATATGTGTACGTTTGTGTGCGTGTGTGTGTGTGTCTATATATATATATATATATATATATATATGTATATATATATATATATATACATATACAGACATACACAATGCATATCCAAATCAAGGTTCTAGAAAAATGGCATACCCAATTCATACCGGTATCCAAACAACATAGCCTTCACCATAAATTTAACTAGGATCTGATTATAAGACATTTGAATATTAAATATTGCAAAAGAATCCTTGTACCTCGGGGAATTTAGGAACATAAAATTCTAGCCCGGTGGAGAAAGATGAGTAATTAGCAAACAATAAACATTGGATAAGCATTAGCATGTATATCAATTAGTTTTCATTTGATTCGTAGAACTTGTTTCAAGTTTTAGACACCAACCACAATATGTTCGAGAACAAAGACACTATTGAGATAAAGATCCTATGTTAGTACTTTCTTTCTCAACTAAACGAAACTGATGCCGGTGCTCCAACTCCTTTGCACAACTCAATTTGAAAACAAAGCCCTTTTGCCCAAACTTAGAAATAAATAAAATGGTTCTTCATCATTGTCATGCTGCAAAATTCTTAAAACGGCAGCAACTTGTTTGCTCTCAGAATATATCTTCGGAATAAAATCCAATTCAAAACGAAATCCAAATTAGATATAGCAATTTTCCATATTGCAATATTTTTCAAAATACAACAAAGTGAGTATTTAATTATGTAGGCCAATAACCTAATTACATGGAAGGTGACTTTTAATTATTACCAGGCCATTGCTATCAACATTCCTTCCCATAATTTTAACCCCGTGAAATGAGCTCTTCCTTCCGCACATTTCATATTAGCAAATGAAATTTTCGAATAAAGGAATGTAACAAATTAGTGTAAGAAAAAAGACAAAAACAGCCTACAACTAAAGTACTCTGCGTACATAAGTATTATATCTATTTCTCCAATTCAGAAGTCAATCAAATTGAACAGAAAAGTCTCTTTCCAGAACTTAGCACAAATTCCATATTGGACTGAAAAAATCTTAAAAATATGAATTGACTAGATGAATATAAGCTCAGGACACTAATTGACGGCATCGGACTGTAACTAGGAATATAAGAGAATGTTTACCAAGTAATGCTGAAGTTGTTGGGCATCTATATACTTTCCAGCAGCCAGATTTTCTTCGAGATCAGCACGAGACTTGTACATTTCTACAGCCTTTCTATAAGCTGATATCACATTAGAAGGAATTCCAGTATGGTCTATGTCAATCCCTATCACATTGCCTTGCCGCTGCTCCCAAGCTTTGTAATCTTCAAGTGTCACATCCATGTCAGCCAATGGTACTGATAGCTGTCTCCGAAATATATTACGTATACGATGAACTTGTTCGTATTTGACCTACAATAAGGTAGCTTATGAAATTTAACCACGATACAGAAAGAAGCATCCTCAAGAAACAAGTAATTATACATAATCAACAAAGAATGAGACCATTTCAATATAATAGCTGCACATACCAAACAACATTATAATTACCAAATATTCTACACATACAGATATGCCTGCCAACTAACGTACTGGCATAACAACAAACATATCTAACACAATAACAACAAAACACATTTAGACGTAATTTTAGTTAAAAAAGACCCCATTACAGCTAACCTGGAGAGGAGAAAAGAGATTCATAAGAATTTCATCATTGTATACAGAATGATAAATTCAGAAACTAATAAACAATACATCCTGAGTTATCATGATCATTTAACCATTTCATCAGCATCGACCCTGAAAGCACCCAAAATTTTCTCTTCGAATTTGCATTAATACCATGATGTATCCTCATATTTACTATTCCATTTGACAATTTTTTAACTTAGGCTTCATTTAGAACTTCTAGACCTATTATAATAATATTTTTGTTTTATGTTATAGGGTTAGATAGTAGACGAATGACATTACACCAATGCAAGTTTGCTATTCTGGCACTGTGAAGCGAACAATAGCATGTGGATAGTTTAATTCATACTGAACATCGGTACTTAATATCCATTGAAGTATATTTATACCATATCCTTTGCCCTGGTCTATACGACTATCATCCATGTCAGGTTAAGATGTTATTATAAATTTTTCATCTGGTAGTAAGATATTTGTTAATTATAAATTTAAGATATTTAAACAAGATTTTAATTGTTTAATCCTTTTATTTTTGGTGTGCATGTATCTTAGTACTGCTTCGGTACTTCTAAAACAAGAAAACATATTTCATTTTATTTTTCCGCAGGAACTCAGATCTGCTTTATTAATAACCCACTAATATGCTGAAAAAACTATTCTCCGGTGCCATTCTACTTAGCAAAGTTTGCAGCACAATACTGAAAACAAGATAGAAAAAACAATGAAAAAACAAGCACTGAGCATAGAGCTTGATGATTGGAAAGACGGTTACTTGATGAGCATTTTCCATTTACTAGTGTGTGAATTAACTTGCAAACAATATAAAGGACTGACAGGCTGCCCACATGTTCATGTTGTGTGCTAAAGCTATATGGGACTCGAAAATTATAGCTTCTCATTCTACAATGAAAAGCTCGAATGGGAAATCATTACACTCATCTCTCTCACACACACACATATATAGGACAATCTACAAAAGGTATGCACAGTATCAAGCATAAAGGACTCACAGGCTGCCCACATGTTCATGTTGTGTGGTAAAGCTATATAGGACTCAAAAAATATAGTTTCTCATTCTACAATGAAAAGCTTGAATGGGAAATCATTACACTCGTCTCTCTCACACGCACATATATATAGGACGATCTACAAAAGGTATGCACAGTATCAAGCATAAAGATGAACATGCATAATGTGATAGAAATAGGAATATCTTCATTAATCATGCATACAACAAAAATGTTCTCCAATGATTAGGCTCGACTCCCACATGATATTCAATTCCACATGTACAGATAGGAAAGGGATGGCAGGCATGACAGTTGACCACGATGTCCATATTTAAGTAACCTAACTAAACCATCTTTATTAACTAAGGGTCAAAAGTACATAATACTTTCATATAATTATTTCCTTTACTTGCTTATAGTATTTAACACAGCAGAAATAAATATGAACCAATAAAACTATCGTCTACCTCATCCCCCTTTAACACTGGTTAAGCATCCACGCTTAAACAATATCTTCAACTTTGTTCGGGATGACATTCTTTCATCCTCAAGCCTCTTCCATATGAAAACAATGAAGTTTATTTCTGACGCTTCTCTTTTTTAAATTTGCATCAAACTTAACTTCCAACTGCAGGATCTTTCATATCACAACACCTCCTAGATGTCTAAAAACTTATGAGTGTATTATCAAACCATTGACTTTACTTTTTCTCACAGAATTCCCTTTCTTTTTAATACATAAAAATAGATTTTTAGATCTTGGCAGTCTTCTGACGTTTACATATGCTCATGACAGCCAAAAGTTGGGCTGTGGCAGCTTAGTGATGTCAAAGGTTGGTTGTAACATTCATCCTATAATACTCCTCAATTTTCAATGCAAAAAATTGAAAATTCTGAAATTTTCCAAACTTCTAAAAAAGCAAGAATACAGTCCTCATTATGGATATCATATGATGTAACTTTTAAAACCCTGGAGCTGATTTTTCAATCAATTGACCTTGGAATTTATAACAAAAAACTCACTGACTGCAAATATTCTCTGAAGGTGCAGACAGCCTGCTGACGTTAGCAGAAGGTTGATGTGACATCTGAGGCAATCTGTCATATCTGACTGGCAGTTGCTTGTGTCAAAGCTCCCTCAGCCTTGGCTTCAATGCTAAAAACAACTTGTCTAATAGTTTTTATGCCTGAGAAACTGTTAAAACATATGTGTCCTCAGACGACACATCAAAGACTGGACCCCTCAGACAGACATGTGACGGCTGCAGTAGTGAAGTTAATGTCACCAATGTTCTTAAATGTGACACATTTGTTTCAGACAACTGCTCATATGACTGCCTCAAAATCTGTACCCAGAACTTCAAAGAATAGAAAATTTAAAAATTTGTAAGAAATTATTTGCCTTGGAAGAACTGTATGACCTCTGATGTTACAGGGCTTCAACTCCAGAATTGTGAAAGTGAATCCACAGCTAGGTTTTCCATAAAATAAATGTGATTCTTGCTAACAAGAGGAACTGACTAGGGGCTAAAAAACTGCTAAATCTTGTTTTTATCCACAACTTACAGTTTCTTGAAAAATCTCTTGAAAATGATGGCAATACTCACTTTGCAGAACCATCCTTTGAAGGACATCGAGAAAATATTGTTAATGCCGATGATCTTATAGGAGGATTAAATGAAAATGGTAGTACAACTTTTGAAATTCAAGCAGGCTTAAATGTTTCATACATTTAAAACTTCAACGTAAATTTCAATGTCGAGTTTGGGCTCTAAACTCTCACCTACAGATATTTTGCTATCTTTAAATGTTGCTCAAATTTGAAACGATTATGCATTTCTCATTTTTGCATATAATTGAAATTATGCTCAAATTGCTCTGTATAGTATATATGTTGTGTTTTACACATGATTATGTTGGGTATAGTTTTAAGAATGTATATTTTTCTAAACCAAACTTCTCAAACTTTCTCAGGAATTCCAGAATGTCCTCTAGTTAAATTTCTTTCATGGAAAATCTAGATCTGGATTTGCACAGCAAGCTTTTGCAACCCTGGAGCAGAAGCCCCATAAGTCTATCACAATTCATAAGGATCCCACTTCATTGTCTTTTAGAATCATTGTGATAGTCTAATTTTTTTAAAGATCGTTATAGTCAACTATGCTTTGTTCAAAACTTGCCAATTACAGATCAAATAGCTCCAATGATTCCAAATTTCCATTCCGGCAATTTGAGCTTGTCTCAAGGTGGGGACTTTTTTAAGAACAAGTTGACAAAATCATATGTAATTATCAAATTATGCCCTGAACCATTGAAGACCTAAAAATAACCACTTCATCCTTCATGTCATGTAAAGATGCTGCTGAATGTTGAGGCTTCTGTTACAGCATGGCACCTCAGTATATTGTATATGGAAAGATGACTATTAGATCTAGTATGGGCTTTCAGTAAAGCCGTTGAAGCCCTTCAGCATCTACATAATGTTGCTATATACAGTGGCAAAATAGCTCACCACTTTGCACTGGTGATGCTCTCAGCAAGCATACTGCTGAAATTTTGTATAACTTTGTAATGTATTTGGGCCAACCTTGATAAATGAAATATACTTTACCATAGAAAAAGATATGCAAGACACCTAAAATTTCTTGCTAATGAAAGTCCATATTACCAAATCAAGGAATTGCAGCAAAGAACACATACCTCAGAGTCAATTTCTTCCATTGTAATAAGTAAAGCTTGCTCAAATTCTCGATATGCTGTCCACAATTTTCCACCTTCTGACACATGTAAACCTGCAGCAGTGAGAGCTCGTTCAAAAAGAGCCCTTATCTTTGCATTGCCTTCTTGTGTGCACTGTGACACGGACTTATCACGCTCTTGTATGAAGTTTAGGTAGTCGGACCATAATGGAACAGACTAGCAAAAAGTTAATCATCAATGATCAGTAAAAAATAACTTCTTAAGAATAATTTTCTCAAGCAATAAACATGACTGTAATTTTCAAAAATTGACCAAACAAAGGTGTTGCAAACCTACCATATAGTCACATACTCCACGTTCATATAATGGTTCAATGCTTGAAACAGATTCAGCACTGCATCAAAAGAATGGTGGAGGTGTATCAACAGGCACTTGCCGGTAAGTACAACAAATTTCAATGTGCAAACCATAAAAAGGTCCAAATAGTAAAAACTTTCCAAAGATGCATCATATTTTCAACAGGAACTTTGCAGGTAAGTATAACAAATTTCAATGTGCAAACCACAAAAAGGTCCAAATAGTGAAAACTCTCCAGAGACACTTCAAATTTTTCAATCAAGTTGCATATAGGATACAGTAGCAGGCAGAGAATTTACATCTGTATAAAGGAAAGGCCAAAAAATGTTAATAAAAATAGGAAAAGGAATGGAAAGGAAAAGCCTTTTTAAGGTCCACGATCCCAGGCACCTTGGTTTTGTCTACAAGGTGGCTTACAGCATTTACGACCAAAGACCACCTCATACTCCCAGGATGCAAGAGGCACCTAACTGTGCTTCAAATATGAGACGTAAATACCTTACCCCCTGCAGGATTGGAACTTGTCACCACCCTTTGAAGAGCACATGTTCTTCACCACTACGCAAACTCGGGTGCACAACAGGCCAACTCAGGTGTACATTAGGAGAAAGAGTATTTATGCAATAATGTATCCCACCATACTTAATGAATGGAAACTACGAAGGTGAAAGTGCTGAGACAAAAAACTGTAGAAATTAAATTAGGAATTTGGAAACCAAGTAAATGGATCCAAGCCAATAGCAAACTCAATGATGTGATGACTCCCTCCTCATTTGGTCACAAATAAATATTTATTATAGTCCAATCATTCCAACAAATTTGACAAAATTTGTCATAATATTTAGATATTATTACCAGGCAGGTTAAAACCTAACCATGGAAGCCATGACCAACCAATCATACTTAGTAGATAAAATTACTACCTCCCTTTGGATTGCTACTGCCCGTAGCATTTGATGAAACAAAATTACAGTACACTCTCAAAATTGCAATTAATGTTGCCATGTTTGATTGCTTGTCCATCCATAGATGATACAAATTGGTGATAAGTATAGTTTGTTGCATGATTTCTTCATCTTTGACTCCATGTATTTCTAAATCCACACTAATTTGTATCAGTTTGAGCCCTTTCAACTCCATATGTATTCTATGTTTCACCAATTTTCATAGATGCTTGATTGCTTGTCCATCCATAGATGATACAAATTGGTGATAAGTATAGTTTGTTGCATGATTTCTTCATCTTCGACTGCATGTATTTCTAAATCCACACTAATTTGTAGCAGTTTGTGCCCTTTTGACTCCATATGTATTCTTTGTTTCACCAATTTTCACTCCAAAAGTTTAAATGATGATATTAAAGTCTACTTTGTTGACTTTCATGATGATGAGAATCTCTGTAGGCATTTATTGATTTAATTCTTAACCTTTAGAATAGAATGTTTGTCGATACATGTTGACATTGATAGATCCATTATCTACATTATTCTCATTGTACCCAATAGCTGCATGCTTAACTCTTGACTTTGCTTCAATAAAATTCTAATACCTTGCTCACCCTTTCGAAGACATTTACCTTTGCAGCTCCTCTTTTGTAGCAATTTCATTCCAACAACATGGATCCCACATGTAGGCTCCAGACACACATTATTTTGTTCTCTTAAGCTTATTACTTCATCAAGTAAAGTTCAATTATGATTTCTTAGCCTTGCAATATCATTTTCTTTTGTTGCCAGATATTCATTATTTGCCTGCAATTGCCCTAACTTGTTCGACATTGCAATATATTCATCTTTCGATTCGGTCGAGAAGGGGTTTTGATTGATCACTTCACATTATTCCTTGATGGTTTTCAAATCTTTAATTTTTTTTTGATCTTTTAATTTTTTCAATTCATGTGTAGTTCAAGTTCTGTGGCTTATTTGTTTCATCAGTTTTATTTGCCACATTCCTGTCTAACTCTTCAATTTCCTGCTCTTTGCTCTTGAACCCATTCATGAAATGGTTATATTTGAGACTCCAATTTGTTCTTGTTCTATTTGATCTTTTCTATACTCGCATCCTTTTTCAATTTCCTTTTCCATTTCTTCTAAAAATTGTCTTTGTTCCATGAAAAGTTGTGATAAGTCATTGTTTTTCATTGCCATATAACTTCTTGCCTCCTCAAGTTGAGTGTCTTTAAGTTTTATAGTTTGTTCTGACAACTACTACTATTTCTCAAGCTTTTTTATTCATTTCATGACTTCTTGTTAATCTATATTGTTAAGGGAACTTGTAGTAACATTAACCAAAATCTTTCTCCTTGTCATGCCCAAAACACCATAAAAATACCTCAATGTTTTGTAAGACATGAAAGCCCCATTTCCCAGCGCAAAATAGCTCTTTTGAAAGGTCAATTTTTGGGCACTACATTTTCCCCCATTACTTGATTTTAATGCAAATCTCTCAAAAAATCCTTTCAAATGCCATTAAATATCAACAAGGTGCTCCCTAGGGTTGCTCCTCGAATCATATCATTGATTCAGCTCCCAAGAGTTCTCCACTAAATTCTGATCTCATGCGGACATTTGACAAATTCCTAGAAGATCATATAAAGAATGATAGAAGCAACCCTTCAAGTTTCCAATATACTCACCATGTCTCAAAAAACAATGTTTATAAGATCCAAGGAGATTGGAATCTATACGAGACTAGAAATTTGTTTCAAAACAAGTCAGTAGTGTACAACCATCTAGGTAAAATTTAAGAGCAAATAAGAAAAGATATATGTTCATTTACCTTGCAAAACAAGAGTCTTTAAAGCTGGTTTACTAAAACCCCGAGGATGGAAGAAATATTTTGGAAATAGAAGCCAAGAATTATTTGGCTCAATGAATGGGATTGGAACTCTATAAAATAATTTTTTTTAATCTACCACTGAAATAAGATGACAAGAAAAGACAATCTATAATATTGAACCTCTTGATGTTGTACCTTCAGAATATCCTCTAACAATTAGGCCAAAGACTGCCAGTTTCTTTGAAGACCTCCTCCTTGTAAAAGGTTTGAATGAATCAAGAATCGAGGATGTTTAGGCAATGAGCCCCCTAAAGTTTTTAATTTTTAGAATTGGATTTTGATGTCCCCAAACACTTGATGTCCTGTAATGTTCCCAAATGGGACAATTCAGCAAAATTGGGGTATGCCACAAACCCTTACACAAATCTGAAAATGAAGACTTCAAATCACTGTGAAAAATAGCAAATAAATGCCTTATGATTTTAGCCACCAATGGCTCTCACCACTAGGAAGGAAGAAGCTGAAAAAAAGGGTTTTAACCTTCAAACCCTAGCGCCACACAAGTTAAATGGTGATGTCCTTTTCCACACTCCAAACCCCGCTCAAACCCTCAAGATTGTAGACAAAAATCATATGAAATTATAGCAATCATACCATCAATGAACCATCGTGGATTTGGGCTCCAAAGTGATCAAACCCAGAAAATTACAATAATAATATTCACAATTATTATTGTCAAATAAGGTACCAATAGGCCACTCAAAGGCCTCATTTAATCTCCCAATTTCAATCGCCCAAGCTATAATAAATCAAAAATAATTAACCAAACCCAAGGAGAGGGTTTACTCTGTAGCACAACTCTCCAAGACGGGTCTTCAACCTCTCAATGCAAGTCGTCACCCTAGAAATGGCCTCATACATGCAAACAACCTCTAAAAGCAAGTCACCAACCTCCCGATTTGAAATTTACTTGTTGAAGCACACATTGCAGCCCTTGATGTAAAGCTACTCACAATGAGGATGTGAAGGGTTTTGTCTCAACACCTTGAAGCACTTGAAGGTTTTCGTCTTCAAGATACTATGGCCAAGCTTGACATACTTAAGCAATAGGTTTAATATCATAAAATGCATAACCTTCAAATAGAATCCACACTTTTTTTTAATAGACAATGCCCCAAAAGGAGTGCCCAATTAAAGGAGGAAAAATCTTATTTTCAAATACAACAAAGTATCCTTATAATTTTATTTTTAGCCCATGAGTGCCCATGACCCTCAATAAGGCCCCAACTTAAGTGAAATTAGGATAAAAGGTACTTTTCATAATTCAAATGCAAATTAAAATTTATAATGTACCTTTTTCATTAATTGCTCTTCAAGTGAATCCCCAACATTCCCCTTCTTCTTTTCCCTTAGCTTTTTGGGAACAACTTTAAGGCTAAGGACTCTAAGTGGCTCATGTCAAAAGGGGGACATGACAGTCCTCTTTACCCAAAATTGCTTGTCCTCAAGCAATTGCAAGAGCCACGGGGCTGTCCCAACATTCTTCACAAAGCAAACCCTGCCTGATATTGTTTCCCATGGAAGAAGAGCTTCAACCTGAAATCTTACCTTGCTGTACCTGTATTTTGGGGGCTGCCCCCAAGTGTTGAAAGTGTTATCACAGCCCTCCAAATGCCTCTCGTGTCCCCATAATGTCAACTCATGCAATACCAAGTTGCATTTGAGAAAGTCCTTCGGCGATATACCTCCAATGGACCCCAATATGTCCTCAAAAGAAATGCTTGATGGCCAAGAACTGTCAAAAGAAATACAGCTGAATAATGTCCTCTTGCTACCCCATTGGCAAGGATCCATTTGAATTCCCCTTGTCGTGTGCATGCTAGCTTGGCAAACTTTCCCTAGCTCCTTGGGATCTTTCATATGCCATAGCAAACCCATCCAAACTTGCAACAAGAGAATGATAATAAAATTCTTTGGTAGCATACCTTGACAAGAGGTGTTGTAGAGATGCAAACCTTCTTGTATGAACCTCTTTATATGTACCACCTGTTCTCCCATTAGTTCCCCTTCATCAAGCAAGTATGGAATACAATGTGAGTCTAACCAAAGCTCCATTTCATCAATGAGAGAGTGATGTACCTTGCTTGTGTTCTCCCTTCTTTTGTTATGTGGGAAGTGTTCCCAGTCATGAACATTTCCAGAATTTGCTAAGGGCTGGAACATATCAAAAAAGTCATATTTTTCACCTTCATGATGCTGTTGTATCTGCCTCCATAATTCTGCATTTTCTGAGTGACAACATTCAGAATTCCACTGTGCATTCAGCCTTCCCCTTTTGGGTTGTATCATGATCCAAATTTTCAAATTTGTGCCCTTAGTTGATGGCTGGAAATGTCTTTCCAACTCAGAATTTTCTGAGTGAAGAAAATCAGTCCCTGCATCTGCATTTTCAGAATTGTCCCCTAGCTGTAGCATGTCAAAAAAATCAGATTTTATAAGGGTTAAAGGGGGTGCAATTAGAAAATCAATGTCAGAATTTTCTGAGTGACCTTGGGACCAAAAATCAGCTAGTAACTCATATTTTTTTTTGCTGTCCACAACTTGAGCCCTTGCCCAATCCAAGAGTGGTGTCAAGCCCTCATCCATACATCCAAGACTACCCATACACCTAGGCATAGGGTGCTGCCCATAGCAAACTAAGGGCTGTCCTTGCAACCCGCACTTATCCTATGCATGTACTACAAAAATCAGAATTACGCACACTTCCCAATTGGGTAGAAGACAGAATTTCCCTTGAAGCTATTGGCTGCCTATGATCAAAACTTGCAGCCTATTGTTCATTTCCTTTCCCTTCTTCTCTCAAACACATATAGAAATTATTTACCATGCTATTGGACGAAGATGGGGGTGGTTCTTGGTCACTTAGGCCATGTAGAACAATCTCCTTACCTTCCACCTTGAATTTTAACTACATAGTTTGATAATTTTGTGTATACTCACCAAGGGAGTGTAACCATTGTATGACAAGCACCACATTAGTTTCCCCAATGCTAACTACATAGAAATCATCCTCTACCATATGCCTTTCCAAAGCTAGATTCAACTTTGTAACCTTGGTAGTACAAGGGATGGTGAACCCATCCGCCACAGTAACTCTAAACCCTTTGAACTCCACAGGTTATAGGCCATATGATGTCACAAGTCCTCTATCAATGAAGTCGTGGGTTGCCCCACTATCAATGAGTATAGTGACTGGCTTACCTTTCAATGATCCTTTCACTCTAAAGAAATAGTATCTAGGAGCAACTGAAAGAAATGCCAATGTGCCACTCAACTCCTCTCTTTCTATCTCCAAAATCCCCTCTTCATGGGTGGCTATCCCTAATTCTTTCGCTTCATTCTCCTCATCGGAAAGCACCTCAAGATAATGTACTTGTCCCTTGCCACAGCGATTGTGCCCTCTCTCCCAAGGGTTCTTACGAGTGAAATAAAGACCCTTCTCAATTCATTCCTCACGTCATAGCTACAACTTGGTAGCTCCTTTTAATGTCCCAAACCTAGTTGGTTTGGTCTAATCAATGGCCCCTCATGAGCAGATCTCGAAGGCCCTGTATAATTGCCCCTTGGTTGTCCCAAACCGCCACCTCTATGCTATCTTGTAGGTGATAAAGAAGTAACCTTTGGCTGCCCCAAAGGTGTAAATCTGCCTCTAGGAGTAGACTCCAAATCGTAGGCCTTTTAGATGGCCTCTTTCAATGTTGGTGGGTCAAATGCCTTGACCAACCCTCACAAAGGTTCGACCAAGCCCTCTACGAATAAAACCACCAACCTCCTATCCAAAACATCGGTCGCCATGACCGAAAGCCATTGAAACTCATACACATACTCATCTACTAAGGACTTTTGCCTCAATTGAGCCAAATTGCAGAAATGGAGTTCTAGATCTGCCCTATTATGTCTCTCTAAGAGTCTCTTACTAAACTCCTCAGGTACATATGTGTTGATGCCCCTCTGTGATCAATCCATAATACCACCACTCATGTGTTGCTCCCTCCAAATGCAAAGTGGCAAACTAAATTGCCTCTTATGTCATGAGTTGTAGTGTAAAGGAGGTGTCCACCTAGATTCATGCCCTCGCCGAACTCCTCAGTGATCCATCAAAAGTGGAAAGAGATACTTTCCCCAATGCATGTTGGAGATCCCCCTGGCCTCCTTTATGTCTCTGATCGATCCTAGGCTCACTCTTCCCACATTTCCAAGTTGAATACTTGAAAAAACTCATAGCACTTCTTACTGCAACAAATACCACAGAATACTCCAACTCTCTCCAAATCATCAAGTGGGTTAAGCAAAACCTCTCTCTGATAAGGACTCCTCTCTCTGAATGAATATAGGCTGGATGGGCCTATGTGTATGTGCATCAAGTCGGTTCTTTGAGTTCCTGCTATCTCCACTGAGGTGCTCAAAGCCACTCATCCTACCTATAGCACGTATGAATCCCTCCATCACTGTTGTCATCCTCTCTTGTGACTGGGAATACCTTAAAGCTCTCTCCTCTACTTCTCTATCCCTTCTCTCTCTTCCTGTCTCCCCTAGATCCATGTCACCCATCACATGTTCATGTTCTACCTGTGGATTCCCTGAACCTTTCTTGTTGTTCCTTTGGTACTGTCTAACCTCTTTGTCACCACTCATATGACAATCCTCTAAAAATCCCCACAATTAACCAAGATATGGCTCTGATACCACTATAATGTCCCCAAATAGAACAATTCAACAAAATTGGGGTTTGCCACAAACTCTTACACAAATCTGAAATAAATTCTGAAAATTATTGAATACAAACTAGCAACTCTAGCTGCTGTAAATGTACTACAAATCTGAAAATGAAGACTTCAAATCACTGTGAAAATAGCAAATAAATACCTTGTGATTTTAGCCACAAATGGCTCTCACCACTAGGAAGACGCTAAAAAAGAGGGTTTCAACCTTCAAACCCTAGTGCCACACAAGTTGAATGGTGATGTCCTTTTCTACACTCCAAACCCTACTCGAACCCTCAAAGACTATAGACAAAAATCATACCAAATTACAGCAATCATATCATCAATGAACCATCATGGATTAGGGCTCCAAAGTAATCAAACCCAAAAAATTACAATAATAATATTCAAAATTATTATTGTCAAATAGGGCACCAATAGGCCACTCAAAGGCCTCAATTAATCTCCCAATTTCATTCAAGTACTAAATAGTTGTCCTCTTTTGAATCAAACTCTTTTGGACTAGAAATTTTAAAAATATCCCTTTGTGTTTGAATAAAATAATTGATACAGATACAATATTTCCATCATTTGGTATCAGAGCAAGCCAAGAGCCTATGAGAACTTGTGAGAGTTGTAAAAAAATCATTTTGAATGATTAAGTGTTTAAATTGCCTAGAGAGTCCAAAATATTGATTGCAATAGTAGAGAGCCAATATCTTGATTGCAATAGTTGCGAGCCAATATTTTGACTGCAATTGTGGATCAGGCTGAAACATGGAAGTGGGAAAAAAAAAACATGAGCCAAGTAAAGGAACAAGCGCTGAGAGAGGAGAGGCTCTGATTTGCATATCAATTTGAGGCTTGAATGTGTGGCTGCCTGGAACAAATCAAAGGGCACAGCATTTGATAATTTTTTGAGAGGCGCATCCTTTGCAAGGTGCAGCAGCTGCAGCCAGCTTTACATTTTATACACACAGCCATATCTGACGTTGGTAAAGTGACAACTCTATGCAATGAGCAGAATTTGAATGTTATTTTGGAAGCCATTATTGGATAAAGATTTGCAGCTAGCTTGATGTTAATAAAACAAATTACAAAGTTAGATTATAGAGTGGGCAAACCAGGGGCTAGGTCTGCAAAATTATATAGTGATAAAGTTATTTTATTAAATTTTAGGGATTAGATTTATTAAACAAGTTTCAAACAATGGCGTTCATTATAGTTTGATTCCTTAGTGATGCACAAAGGAATAGGTGGATGTAGTGGTATTAAGATTGGTATAGGAGGTCTTTGGTTCAAATCCCTATTGATAAGCCTTCTTTTCTGGTAGTGGTAATTATGTTTGGGATAGTCAGTAAATACGTTTTGAAACTTACAATTCAAAGTGGTGTGATGGAATTGTTGGTCATAACCACAGTTACCAAATCCAGCCAGATCTGCACAAAATCCGACCGAATCCTCATTTTTTGGACGGCCCGAATAAGTTATGTCTAGGTTGGTCCTTTTTTTCTCTTTTCTTTTTTCTTTTATTTTTTCCAAAGTTTTTTGTGGAAAAGGACACCCAACAACCTTATATATTATATAATATTCAATATTTTAACATTTTATATTTGGTTATCAGTTTTTTCAATTGTATTTGTCAATTTTGCATATTTATAAAATTACTTTCATATATATATAATATATATATTCTGGACCGAATTTTCCAAACTTTTTCAAGAATTCTGAATTTTTGGATTTTTTTACCCTCCCGAACGAATCTAGATTTTTGGACTCGGTAACCTATAGTCATAACTGATATCCTAAAGACATTGGCATTGTGCTTTAAGAGGTCAAGGGTTCAAAACCTGTAAACAGCAAATGTTATTGTACAATTGCATCTTTTTTAAGGCATGTATCCACTTTTTTTACTAGTTAAATTCTTTCACATCCACATCGTAGTATAACCACTCGTTTTAGAGGTTTTTGTGCATTCCAAATTCATCAGAATCATTGGTTTTGCATTATGGGGCCTTCCTTATGTTTTGAGAAAACTTTATTGTAAATGGAGTTATAAGGTTTTTTATTGTAAAGGATCGGATTATCTCTGGTATCAGACATACTTGTTTTTTTGTTGAGGGGGAAGCTCGTCCATGGTGAAGACCACCATTGTCAAAAGAATTGATGGCCGAGATTTCCACACCTAGCAAGTCACCATTGTGAAGGAGACTCTGAGTAGAAGTTGTTTGGACATACACTAAAGAAAAACGAAGATTGTGCTCTTGTTGCACATGATGAAGACACTCCTCATGAGGATAGTGAGGAGGATTATGTTTACTGAATTGAATTGTAAACTTATTCTTATGAATAGAATTCACAAGTTGTTCAATGAGGCCTAGCTCCCACTGAAGATGAAAACAAAACTGTTGTTGTTCAATAAGGCCCAACTCACACTGAAGATGAGTTAGTGTTGTTCAATGAGGCCCAGTTCCCACTCAGGAAGCATGGTGAGGCCCTGTCCCACTAATCTTTTTGGCGAGTATTTGAGTGTGTCCCTATTCACACATAGTACTCTGATGTAGACAATTGAGTGTGTCCTTGTTTAAACAGGGGTGTGCACTAATCAATTATGCATAATTGAGTGTGTCCTTGTTCATGCAAGTGTGTGTATGGACCATAGAATGTGTCTTAGCCCGTGTGTTCTATTATTTTTTAATGAACCAATGAGTGTGTCCTGGTTCGTTGATTAATAATATGTATGTTGGACTGTGTGTATGTCCCAGTTCGCATGCAAAGACTCTTCTCTCCCATTCTTGGGACTATGATTTAATAAGAAGGGAATGTTAGGATTTGTATTACACCGTAGTATATTATTCATAATATACTTGGTTTAATAATGTTTGCTTATGGGTTGTTAAGTCAATCCTAATGGATAAGTTTAAAAAATTGTTTATTTAAAAATAATGGGTTAAGTTATTTTAGAGCGGTTGTCGAGTCATTCACGTAGATAGAATTGGTTGAGATATAAATGCAAAGTGATAAAGATTTATTGAAAAAATATATCCTAGAAAATAGGATCGTTACAAACTATGAATTGTATAAATATCCCTTCATGTTTGAATAAAATAATCGATGTGGATACAATATTTCCATCACTCATCATGCCCAATGGTGTAAAATTATTATTTAATTAGCTCCTGCTCGGACTCCCATTTTGTCACCAAAAATTCCTTATTTAATATCAAAAAATCAACATAGCCCTCAGACCATGCCAAGACATGACTGCACATCTTCAAAATCTTTTGTTCATTGGTAAACTCATGAATAACAAAATGGACTTCATGTTGTTTCAACCAATTGTTTGAGTTTTTTGACTCAACTTGACCCACATGGAGCTGGATCTCCACTATTGCTTCCACCTTGGAGGGTGGGGTTGCAGCTGAAACCTATCGTTAGGCTGCTTTATCCATATAAGTTTTCCAATTTCATTCTTCTTTCTTCTCAACTTGCTTTTGAGGAAATATTTAATGCTCTCTGGCTATGGTTGCCACCAGGTTGCAAATGAAATTTGGCAAAACTAGCTTGTCAAGAGACAAGGTTGACAATGTTGGCTTCCAAACTTGCAAAAGGGTCCTCATATTCATTTTGCATGGCCTAATGATGAGATCTACAAGGACAATACTAAGAAGTTGACAGAGCTTTCATCTTCATTCCATCTCTCCCATTGAAAGGATCTAGGTCACAAGGTACGCAGTTTTTATAGGAAAAGTACAAAAATTGCTGAAATTCAGAAGGCCCCAAAAACAAAAGCTAAAGGTCGATGCAGTACGAAAAACAAGTGGTAAAAAAATGGAAAAAGGAGCACCAAAAATAGCTGCAGAAATATCAATAAAATGCAGAGTCCTTTTGTCAAAATGCATTATGGTTTTTACTTGCTTAGCTTGTTTGATTTATTTGCTATGCATGGCAGGGAGAGGGTGAGTGTTTGATTTCTCTGCTGTGTGTAGGGGCCAGAGGGAAAGTTTTTCTTTTATGCTGCATGCTTCTAATGGTGTCTTTACAAGTTGTTGCTTCTGTGGCATCTCTACAAGCTGCATTTCCATTTCTGTTGTTTCGTTTCTACATTCTTATGTTGCAATTGAGTGCATAGCATTCTATCAAGAGTTGTGATTGGAGGGAGAATGGAACCGACTATGTGAGTGCTGGGAGAGTAGAACCGACTGTGTGTGGGAGGAGCTGACTGTGTGCGAGCGGAGTGGGCAGGGACAGGTAACCTACCACTTACAAAGATTGATTAAAAAAATCTTTTAGGTTAGATACATTGTTTATTTGAACATTTTTATTTATCAATTTAAGTTTTATGTTTAATACAATTTGTTTATTTTAATTTAATTTATTTATGTATTTGAAGTTTTATGTTTTTTAGTTTATTTTTAAATTTTATTTTATTTTTTCTAATTTATATTTTATGTTTATTTTAAATTTTTTATTTATCTTTTCTAGGTTTTAAGTTTTACTGGTATTTTTTCAATTTATTTTAGTTTTAAGTTTTAATTTATATTTTAATTTTATTATTTAACAAAATAATTTTATATTTACTTTATTTTTGGTATTTTCATTTTTTTTAGTATTTTAATGTTTATTTTTTATAAAATGAATTATTGCATATTTACTTTTATTTTGTTTTTTAATTATTTTCAAAATATATACTTTAATTTTTAATTTTATTTTTTATATTTTACAATTTTGTTTAAATTTTTTAATGGGATTTCAGCCATGTGTTTAAAATATTGTAATTCTTATTTTGTTTTCTTATTGAAAAGTGTTTTCTTCTAATTTTTTGATTTATAATTATTTATATTTCGTTTTTTATGTTTTTTTACTATATTTTTAATTGTTAATATTTTTGTTTTAAATATCTCTATATTTTTTATTTTTTTTTACTACATTATCTTTTTATAGTTGTTTATTTATATTTTTAGTTTTATTTTAAATACATTTTCACAATTAAAATATTCATATAAAAAATGAAGAAAACTCCATAGCTACTCACAAATCAAAATTTGGGGGATGGAAGCATGTCTCACAACAAGGATCAAGGAATGATCTTAAGTGCAACTAATGTGGTAACCCATTTTATGGGAGTTTAACCACAGCAGCGGACCACCTACTTGGTAGAACAGGTGGTCCTATTGGGGGTGTTACTCCTTGTCCTAAACTAACTCAAAAGATCAGATTGAGATTGGAGAGAATGAGAAAGAATAAATCGAAGGAAAAGATATGGCAGCACAAAAAAGCTGAGAATTCAATAGGAACTTTCCAAGAACAGATCAAAGAACTTTTCTTCAAACATGGCATCATCATGTATGCAATCAAACACTTTTGGAACAGCAACAACTCCCAACATTTGGAAGCCGATACAAAAACAAGATGTGGATGATACATTGGCCGAATTGTTTTATTCAAGTTCAATTCTGTACAATGTACCTAGGAATCCACATTTTAAAATACAAATCAAAAAATAAATTAATTTGGCAAAGCATATACACCACCTAGTTCGAAGAGGCTTAGGACTACCCTTTTGGAAAGGTCAAGAGAGAGGGTGAATGAAAACATGGTAAAGTTCAAGGCCTCTTGGAGTGTAACAAGTTGCACTATAATGAGAGATGGCTGGTTTGATATATGTCAAAAGCCATTAATTAATGTCTAGGTGTATTGCTCTCTTGGTGTATCTTTCTTGAAAGTGACTGATACCGTGAACCACAAGAAGACTTCAGAGCAAATTTTCAAAATCTTCGATAAAGCAATTCTTGAAATGGGTGAAGAAATTGTAGTTCAAAATGTTACTAATAATGCCATAAATAGTGAAAGAGCTAGGAAAATTATTATGAACAAGTATCGACAACTTTATTGGAGCCCTTGTGCAGCACATTGCCTTAATTTGCTACTTCGTGACTAGACCAAATTTCCATGGATGCATGAAGCAACGATTTAAAAGGAGAAAACAATTGCAAAATTCATAAGGAAGCACTGCTCAACATTGAACATTTATAGGCAGCATGCATCTAAGGAGTTGTTAAGGCCTTGTGAAACAAAATTTACCTCTTTTATATTGCTTTAAAAAGAGTGGTTGAAGAGAAAACAGCAGTTAGATCAGTTATTTGTTGCAAGGGGTGGTAAAAATATGTCCTTTCAACAAGCTTAGGGGAAAACACACAAAACAAATCATTCTAAATGGAAACTCTTCGGAAAGTGCAAACAAAGTTCTAAAAATGTGTAAACGCAATTTTGATGTGCTTTGCATTGATGATGGCGACACCCCTTGTGTTGCCATTGTTTTTTTGGCTATGGACTGTTGTAAGGAATCCAATCAAAATGCATTCAATAAAAATGTGTGAACGCAATTTTAATGTGCTTTGCATTGATGATGGCGACACCCTTTGTGTTGCCATGATTTTTTTGGCTATGGACCATTGTAAAGAATCCAATCAAAATGCATTCAATAATGTGAACATTGACTATAAAGAAATATGGAATCTAATTGATGTAAGATGGAAAACGATGCACACACCCTTGCATGCAGTAGCTTGTTATTTAGAACCAAGGCTCTTACATATAAATAGAGACAGTGATTGTGAAGTCATGAGTGGGCTTTATGAAGCCATTGACAAGTTTGTTCCAAATCCTAAGGTTGCATGTATAGTTAGGGACCAAACAAGAGCATTATGAGCACAAGGGGTATTTGAAAAATCAAGAGCCAAGTATGATAGGCCGCATCTTGAAAGTGAAAATCTTATGCATCAAGTACTCAATAAAACACTTTGCTCTTTGAATATTGAGTCAAGGACCAAGTGCGTTAGATTGTGAAAGGAATTGAAGTTATTTTTATCACATTCAATCTAAGAAAAGAAATAAGTTATTGTTGGGAAAGTTAAGAAATCTTGTTTATGTTTGCAACAATTTGTAGATGTGCATGAAAAAAATGGCAAAGCAATCATCTTTTTCACAACTCCAACCCATTGCAGAAGACTTGGAGGATGTAGATGATCATGACTTTCTTTGTGATGATTTTAATGATGATGATGATGAGCTAAGTGTTATTGATGATATGGAGCTTTTTTATTTAAAAAGTAGTCTATAAGGCTATACGGAGTTGTTTGTATCATAGATTTCATACTTGTCAGTTAATCGTCGTTCGCTCGATTAATCACAAAAATTTGGGCAAAACAAGTAATCACCACTCAAACTCGTCGGTTATTTTTTTGGCCCCTGATGAGTACTACCACAATACTCGTCGGGTACTCGTGATTACTATGCCAATACTCATCGGGAGCCCTATACGCAACTAGATGCATCCAAAACACGTCCAAACATGTCCAGGCCTGCCAAACACATCATGGACGTTGCAAAAAAGCTCAGAAAACACTGTTGTTTGTCTTATAAATTCATTCAAGCCCCCTCATTGGATTCACATAGCATTTGCAGCATTCAGAGCAAATTGGAAGGAGAAAAATTCAGCAAACACATTTCCAGGTTAATACATTTGCTTCTTTTTTTAAAATTTTCGAGCATGTAAATGAATTGTAATTTAATTGTAAACATGTTTGATAAATATTCATGCAATTCATTCAATTCTATAATTGTTATTTATAATTTATGCATAGTTTTTCATGATTTTTGAGTTAAAATGTTGTTTTCTTATTGTTAACGTATAAATTATGGTTTTCATTTATCATTATAATTTATGTTTAATGTAAAAATCGTTCAAAATGTTTTCAATATTTTGTCTGTGTTGTACAATCACAACATATGCAATTGCATAAGCCTTGGGTTAGATCAAGATGTTTAAATTTACAAGTTTATAATGTAAGTTTATTTTTTTAAATGTACTTTAATTTGTTTTAAAAAAAATTATTATCTTTTTTAATGTTGTTTTGAAGATGTTTGCAGGTTTACCATTAGCATACAATGGCATCCAACAATGCATCGTGTTCAGATTTAGTTAGTGGTAGCCAATCGGCTCCCCTGAATGCTTGCACCGTTGCTTGGAAGTATGTCATACGAATTGGAACATCCCAAACGACTACAGTTTGTTCATTTTGTTTGAAGATTTTAGAAGGCATTAATCACTTCAAATACCATTTTTCATGCATTGCTTGTCATGATGTCAAGGCTTGTGCCAGTATAATGGAAGAGGCAAAACGAGAGATGGTTGCAGAGCTTGCATTGCTAAACAAAAAGAAATTAGAGGGTAAGATGCAAGCAGCAATAACAGCGGCCATTGCTCCCGCATCGATCAAAGAAGAAAAGGCAGTTATGACAAAAATTGTGAATTCTACTCGTGGTCTAGGCATATCAACTTCATCGAGTTTGAGCCAAATACACAATTTTTTTGTGCCTAGAAATACACTTGGGACACAACCTTCGTTGCAAGGTACAGGATGGAACAAAGAGGCACATGTGAAAACAGATAAAGCATGTGCAAATTTTTGATACTTCAACAACCTTCACTTCAATGTGGAGAGGAACCCATACTAGAAATATTTGGTGATAGCATTGACAATTGCAAAGGGTACAAGGCACTCTCTCCAAGAGACTTAAATGGGAGGTTTATCCAGAATGCAGTTGAAAATGCATAGCTAATTGTGGAAGATCAAATGAGGTTGTAGCAAAAATTCAGATGCATCATTCCTTTTGATAGATTTTTAGCAGATTCAAATGGTGAACTGTTTTTTTTAAATCCATTGATGCATCTAACAAGATAAAAAATACATAAACTTTGAGCTTGATGTTCGAACAAGTTGTTTTAGAGGTGGGCATTGAGAATGTTGTTCAAGTTATCACAGACAATGCAATATATGTGGTCGCTGGGAGACTTCTCAAAGACAGACATCCATCAATCTTTTGCACCTCTTATGCGACCCATTGCCTTGACCTTCTTTTGAAGGACATAGGCAAACTTGATTGGATGTGATCAGTTGTAGAAGAAGCCAGAGACATCACAAAATATATATACAATCACCCTTGATGAGAGAGCACGTCAATGGGAAAGAGCTTGTTCAAGCAGGTGTCACCAGATTTGCAATGCACTTTCTTATGTTGCAAAGTATTTGTAGTTTTTTGACTCCTTGACGCAGATGTTGCAAAGTGTTTTATGGACTCATCATAGTCAAAGAAAGTTGGAGTCAAAGTTGAAAAGTTGGAGTCAAAGTTGGAAAGGATGAAAATAGAACTACAGAGATCGTCAAGGTAACTTGAAATTTAAATTTAAATTTTAAGTCGATTCCCTTATTTTCAATTTTTTTAACTTAAGTATTTGTTTTATTTATAAATTTGTAACTTTGTAAGTGTCGGAACCTTTGGTGAGGGTTTTGCACTCAGTGGATGGAGAGCAAAACCCAATGAGTTACATTTATGAAACCATGGATAGGGCCAAATAGGCCATCCAAAACTATTATAGGGGGACCGTCCCATCCCATTTGGAGGTTGATTGATCAAAGGTAGAAAAATCAGCTCCACCAACCCATCCATGTAGCAAGGTACTACCTTAACCCCAAGTTTTTCTACTCAAATGGCTTCACAGACACTAATGGGGATGTTATGGAGGGGCTCTCAACATGAATTGAGAGTATGACACCAGATGTTGAGGTGAGAGACCTCATTATTTCATAATTGCAAAACTACAAGCAAGCTAAGGGAGGCTCTTTTCTTCACCACTAGCTATTCGAGGGAGAGGCACGTATTCACCAAGTAATAGAAAATGAAGTCTTTACTTATACCTTATCAGTTACAAATTTATAATTATTAATTATTTACAAACTTTTGAATATCTTGTTTGCAGGGTCGTGGTGAGAAGATTGGGAATACCCCAAATATTCAAAGGCTAGCCCTCCACATTTTATCTCAACCTTGTAGCGCTTCTCAATGTAAGTGCAACTGAAATTTGTTTAACACCATTCATACGAAGAAGCGCAACAAGTTGTGTCAACAACACCTCAGTAACTTGGTTTTTGTGCAACACAATCTTCAGTTTCGCACAAAAAAGTTGGGGAACACATCACAATAGACTATCGATCTAGATGAGATCGATCCCTATAGTGATTGGATTGCACAAGAGGAGGCCCCCATGTTCAAAAATGACGAAATTGTTGATTTCGAGAGGCAAACTATGGAGGGTGCAGCTGCAATAGGAGAGATTGAATTGGAGGACATCCTTGAAAATGAGACAGAGGTAGAGGTGGAGGTGGAGCCACAGGCACAACATTCTAGGTAGAGCGAGGCGAGGCAGTCGAGTGGGAGGACTAGACTTTCTCAGTCTCCCTTAGTTGTCCAGAGAGCAGGGAAGAGAAAATTATAGATTCTTATATAAGTATCACTGTATCAATTTGTTGTTAACAACTTGACAGTGTCAATTGTATTCGCATGATTATGCGATTTTGTACTTTATTTGTATTCAAATCTAATAGAAAATATTTTCTCAACATTCTACAGACTCATTTGATACATTTTGTAATTGTAATTTCTATAAAATTTATGTTTTTTTGATAAATTTAAGCATTTTTTAATTTGTTCGTTATTCCCAGTTAATCGACAACCCCTGTCGATTAAACACAGGTTAAAAAAAATTCTTCCTTGGCAAGTATCCGTCGGTTACGGTTATGTAAACTATGGTTTGTATGAAGTTTAGGAACTTAATATTACATGTTTTTTATTCCTAGACTTATCATTTTTGAAAAGATATCTTAAAAAGTGAGTTCACATATTTTAAAAGCTTTAAATTTATTTGGTATAAGAGAAGGTTTTTTGCCATGGTGCGAAAGGGACCAGGTTTGTATGAAATTTTAGCACCATGGCGTATTGGAAGAAGTTTAAATTTATTTGGTATAAGAGAAGGTTTTTTGCGATGGTGCAAAAGGGGGCAGGTTTGTATGAAATTTTAGCACACCATGGCACAGTGGAAGAAGTAGATTTGGCAAACTAATTTGAAGAACACAAGGAAGAATATGCGAAGGAGGCTCTATTGATAAGAAAGGAAGGGGGTGATAATGGATTGCAAAGCAAATGACCATACGCAGAAAATAAGTCGAGCATCATGGGGTGGAGTAAATGTAAATTTAGCAGACCCTATCTTGCAATAAATTTACTTATTTTCTTCCTCCAAAGTGTGGAAACAAGAGTTGGATTACAAATGCATAGCTTTTCGATGTTATAAATGCAGACGGAATGGGCATAAGGCAGGTCAATGTACTCAATTGGAGAATAAGAGGACCTCTGATCTGATTCAAATGACACCTCAAAAGATTGAGTGTGGCAATGGAAACCTAAAACCACAATGCAAGAATAACTGAGGATGTTTAAATGGTGAAATCATGATAGATTTTTTTTCAAAAGAGAGTCTCAAAATAGGACAAGGGAGAGAAAGAGGAAGGGGTAGAAGGGAATGGCGGTATCCTGAATATGGTAAATCGCTCTGCCCAAATGATAGAAGAATATGGGATGGAAAAATCCTCACAGTATCAAATCCAACAATTAATCCAAGATGTTGAGAAGCTAGGCTTTGGGTATGCTGCCAAGAAAACCTTGGGACTTAAAGGATATCACAAAAGACCAAAACCTTTCCACTAAGGCCTTTGGTAATCACGGTGACAAAGAATAGGATCATCAAGTTCCTCAAGATAAACAATTGGAATTAAATGAAAGGGCGTTAATTCCTAGAACGAGGGAAGTTTTAAAGAATTAAATGTCCTTGAAGAGAGTTCAGGGGGGCAGGAAAGCCCTAGTTTGAAATAGAAGGAGAGAGTCATTCAAACGGAAGAAAAACCCATTGCAAACAAGAAAGCTCGGAGATCTATAGGGAAAATTGTCAATAGTCCAGCTTTGAAGTCCCAACCTGACACCAAAACTTAGGGAACAGGAGGAAGAAATCCAATAGCTCAAAATTCCAAATAGAGGCTCAAGAAGCCTTAGAAAGTATAAATCAAAGGACCTTAGAGACCTTTATCACAAGCAGAAGGGAAAACCCTTCCACCAAGAAGCCATGAAAAGCATAAGTTGGAATATCAAGGGACTAAGTTCTTCTGACAAATGTTGCTTGGTTAAGCGGCTTTTAGAAGAAGGCAAACATATATTCTACTAGTACAGGAAACTAAAGTTGATGAAGTACAATTTGAGCTGATTGTAACAAGATTGTGGAAGAATTGTGAATGGGTAGTGGAGGAGGCCAGAGGTAGTTTGGAGGATTGGTTGTTTTATGGAACCCAAGATCTTTCAAAGGTACCGTTATTAATCAGTCTTCTACTGGGATTGATATCTTTCTAGAAAATTATGAGGGAGATACAGATTTTGTGCTTTCAAATGTTTATATCCCAATTGGAATAGAGGAGTGCTGGAGGAATTTCAAAAGATTAAGAGATACTTATATAGGATTATGATGGCTGATTGGAGGGGATTTTAATGCGATCTTGAATGCCAGAGAGAAAAAATGAGGCAATTCTATCTTGTCCCCTAGCTCCTTTGATTTTGATGAGTTTTGTATGAAACGCTCATTGATAGATGTAGAATCCAAAGAAGGCACTTCCACTTTAAACAAATAGAAGAGGGGGATCAGAATATTATGGAAAAACTAGATGGGTTCTTTCTCGGTCATGAATGGGGGATGAGAAATGTTAAATTCAGTTCTGAAATCTTTCGATTCCCAGGGTCGGATCATTGGCTAGTAGTATTTGAGGTTGACATTGATAAGAAGCCGGCGGGGGCACCATTTAAATGAAGTTTATGTGGTTTCAAGATCCAACCTTTGAATAAAATCTGAAGAAATGGTGGAAAACAAAGGAGCTCAGATGTAAGAGATTTACACTCACGAAGAAGTTGAAAAATGTCAAGGATGAAGTCAAAATTTGGAATTAAAAAAAAATGGAAATGTTTTTTAAAAAAGGAATGCTATTTACGTAGGTATTGTCCAAAAGGAAATAATGAACTCGGGTGAACCCTGAATTGCTAGAAAAAGAGAAAATGTTAATGGCAGAATTTCAGCAACTGTTAAAAATGGAGGAAAACCACTGGAAGCAAAAATCCATAGTCAATCGGCTCGAAGGATGTGACAATAACACAGTTTTTTTGTATCTTAACAATCGTTCGGTGGAACAGAAATAGAATTGAGAAGATAATATTACCCTCTATAAGATTCGTTAAAAATAAAAAAGGAAATCGGGGGAGTAGCATTCTTCAAATATTTACTTACTACTGAGGAAAATAGTGATACTATAGTACAAAATGAATTCCTCAGTAATATTCCCAAGTTGATTTCAGAGATAGACAACCGTGACTTGATCAAACAAATTACAGAAGAAGAAACTAGGAAAGCAGTATTTGCATTAGGTGCAGATAAGGCCCAAAGTCCAGATGGTTTTCAAGCTGGATTCTTTCAACGTTTGTAGCACATTGTGGGCCAATATGCATGGGCTGCTGTAGAGGAATGTAGGAGAAAGAAGGTTGTATTGAAGGAATGGAATGCAACATTTCTGGCTCTGATTCCAAAGAGAGAAAATGTATACTTTGACACTTTCAAGCCAATTTCATTATGCAATACAGTTTATAAAATCCTTACCAAAGGCTTGGCGCTAAGACTGAAAAAATGTTTGGAAATAGTCATCTCTAAAGCTCAAAGTGGTTGTGATGGGAAAGAAAATTTTGGATGGGATTATTACAGCCCATGAACCTAATCATTCCATTGCACGTGCAAAAAAAGCAGGTATGTTAATCAAATTGGGCATGAATAAAGATTATTATAGGGTTAACTGATCTTTTCTTATTAAAGTCTTAGAGAAGTTTCGATTTGTGGAAGATTGGATCAAACTGATAAGGAGTTGCATATCAAACCCACATTTTGCTGTACTCATAAATAAGGTTCTTGAGGGGTTTTTTCCTGCCACTAGGGGTCTTAGGCAAGGAGACCCCATCTCACCATATATATTTACCAAGTTACCGATTCAGGTTCAGTTCAGGTTCAGGTTCAACGAACTAGGTTCACTGGTACAGTGAAGTTTCTTTTTTGCCTTGGGTACAGCTTAGGTTCAGCTGTACAAAAAAATATATTAATATATATATATATATAGAAATTCTAGCCAAATAAATAGGAAATCAGTGACATTAACCAGATGGTATGCATATAAAAAACAAAATAAACACAAAATACTAACCGAATGCCAAATGTCGTGATAATTATAAATAGCAAATATAATTTATTACATCAAAAATAATATTCATCATCATCTACCCCATTAATGGGTCAAGAGTAAGAAATGACTAATTCCTTTGGCGAAAGCTTGCGGTTTGGATTCCGCCTCTGGCAGGGTATTTCAAATTGAATTTTGATGTTGCAGCATGAGGAAACCCAAGGGCTTCAAGTGCGAGAGGTACCATAAGGTATTGTTCCGGTTCTCTCATTAAGGCAGCTTCTTTGAAGCTGGATGATGATACTAATAATGAGGCCGCAGCCCAAGCATCGGTGTTTGGCATCGAGATGGCGATTCATTGCAGGATTGAGCACCTAATCATTGAGGGTGACTCAATGATTGTTGTGTTTGCTCTATGGAATAAGCAGTTTGCAGCCTGGTGCATCAAGAATGTTTTGGTTAAGGCTTGGCAATTGTTGGACTCTCTTGACTCTTGGTCATCCATACATTGCTATGCAGAAGGGAATGCTCTTGCTGACCATCTGGCAAATAAGGGGATCAATCAAACAGAGAAGCTAGTCATGGACAATGTGACATGTCCTGGGTTAAACTTGGGTGCATAAAAAGATGGAATTCATGGTAATCATGGCTAGCAATCATTTTGGGGGATCGTAATCATTTTTTACCATGGTGGTTGTTGATAGGTGTGTGATCTCACCTCTTCGCATGATTGGCATTTATGATCCCCTTGGAGGTGGCATGTGAGTCCTTTTTAGGAACACCCTCCTCTCTTTTTGACAGTTGGTATTTGGTTTATTTGTGAAAATGTTCTGCAGCCGCTGGAAGATACAAATTCTAGTCCTCGAGGAATATTAGGTTTGGAGGTTGGAAGATGTCTTGTAGTTGTCACCATGAATGGAGGAATTGGCAAAGATTGTTGTGGTCCTTTCCCTATGGGTTGAACAGAAGGAGATAGCATTTAGAGGAAGGATGCTTGATGGGAGACTAAAGCTGGTGTTTTGGATTCTGAAGGGGGAGGTGTTGAATGCATTCAAAGCGATAATTGAGCCAAACAACTTTCAAAAGGATCGTAGAATCAAAGTAAATTCGAATGTGGCTTCTATTTTCACAACTAATTTGCTGAGAGTGGTGCAGAATGCAGAGGAGACCCGTCAGATCATTGAATGCTTGGCGTGGCCTAGTCTTCGAGGTGGATTGACAACTCTTTTGGAACAGTTTGAGAGTGGGGATGGTCGCAGGCTTCCATTTTTGGGTAATAATCATTTGGGCCTTGTTCCTTTGTCGGTCTTCTGGGGCTTGGAGGAGCGAGTTGTAACTCTTAGGAACTACATGCAGAATTTGATGTCACTGGTGCAAGAAAAGAGGTCTGAGGGGACTGAGTTGCCTCCTTTGCATTTTGGGGAGCATTTTGCTCCCATCCATCCGCTTATTTGCATATTGTGCCATTTTACATCCAATGAGGTTATGGCAGCAGTAAAATACTTGGTGAAGTTTTGTCGTGGGAAAGACAACATAATCCTTTGTCATGTAGGTCTGGGGTTGAGGTGGATGAAACTAAGCATAGGCGCAATCCTGTTATGCGGAGGGTGGTGGCGTCTATTCACATGAAATGGCGGATGCAGAGTATGAAGAATTCGGTTGGACTAGGGGATACTTTACCTTGTTGGGAAGATGTAGAGAGGATGGAAGGCCCTCAACACGGTGGTGGCAGAGGCAAGAAAAGCAGAAGGGGTCGAGGCTCTGGGAGAGGACGTAGACGTGGGCATGGTTGGAACAAAAGTTTTGGAACTGGTGAAGATAGAGCTTGGGTCATGACTGGTAGTCTTCAGCAGTAAAAGAGCTCGATGGGGTGCAGTCATATGGTTGGTGACAAGGGAGCTGGTCCGTTGACTGCGGCTTCTAGGGCTTGTTGTGACAAGTTGTTCTAAGCTGGATGTTTGGGGCTTGGCCTGGGTTTTTTGTTATGGCTTTTTGTCATATTTTGTGGTAGGGTGTTGGTATCGGGGTTTGTCCCCGTTTGGGCTTTAATAAGTTGTGGGTTTTACCCTTTGCAGGTGGAGAAGTGTGGAGACCACCCTCTTCCTCCCAGTTTTTTGTTAATCTCGTTATTTTATCAATGTATGGGTGAGTGTCCCTACAACCCTTAAGATCTATCTAAAAATATTCATTGTCATCTTGCTACTAAGTTACTATTTGTCACCAATCATCATGAATCAGCAACTTAGATTTAAAGCGTCATCACCTAGGCTATCATTTACCATGTTTCCTAGGAACCCCCTCTCATGTAAACCCTACCCATACCCATCCTTCTAGAACATTATTAAAAAATTAAAATTCTATAAGCCAAAAAAAGAATGAAGTCAATTCACTAGTCGATGAATATGAATGCATTGTCTTTTACAGATACATGCCTTCAAAAACAGGTCAAACACAGCCCACTACTATGTCGTGATTGCATACTTCAAAATACATATTGGGACAATATACCCAGGCATGCCTCTCGCATGTAATGTCACACAGGACTCTCATCTTTATTCAGCTATATGGCCAGTCCAAAATCTGAAACCTTGGCTCTGAAATTCTCATCCAGCAGGGTATTTTGAGGCTTAATGTCTGAATGAAGAATATGAGAAGAATCCCGATGCAAATATTGGAGGCCACAAGCAGTCTGGAGGGCAGTAGAATACCTGGTCTTCCAGTCAAAGGGTTCTCTGTTTGAACCAAAGAGCCAGTCATGGAGAGATTCATTCTCCATGAATTCATAGACCAATAGAGAATGAGAACCTTCAACACTGTCATCCATTGCAACAACATTGCCTATATGCAGAGACACGAGTTTAATAACACTTCTCAGTACTGCAGAAGATCACTGCCACGTAAGAGAAACGATACGAAAAAAAAGGGAGTTTTTACCTTAGATTCTGCCCAGGTTTTTCTCGGGCTTTGCCTAGGTTCACCTGGGTTCTTCTGACAAAAAAAGTTTTTGCCTTAGATTTTGCCCAGGTTCGTTTTTAGAAGAACCTAAACGAACCTGAGCCTTTTCCCAAGGGAACTGAACCCATACCCTGATCGGGTACGTCCCTGGGCAGGGTTCTTCAGCTATTTCAGATGAATCATTATCTTAGTCTATTTACCAATCTAGCAAAAGCATTAGGTACAATGATAAACAAAATGGTTTTAACTAGAAAAATGAAGCATTGCAAGTATACTCCAAAATTGATCTGCTGAATCATTTACAATTTGTGAATGACACTTTCCTCTTGGGAACCCCTAACGACTGAGCAAGCACTAGTTCTTAAGGATATTTTGGTTAAACATGAATCAACAGTAGGGAAAAATATCAATGTTTATAAATCTAAGATCTATTTTCTAAACATGTCATTGGATATTCAAAGAAGAATTCATAATATGTTAGGCTTTGGTATCGGGGAATTGCCAAGTGTGAACAAGGAATACGTAGAGAGGAGGTTAGTCTTATGTTAGTCCAATAAAACAAATCAAAATAACACATTAAAATCCTAACACCTCTAGCCTAGACACTAGGGAGAGCATAGGTAACACGCATACAAATGAAAGCACTACTAAAACACAAAAGAAATCACTCTTTTACCTTCCTTGGAGCTCCAAATGGCTTGTTGAAGTGGCTTGCTCGGTTTGTGCATCAAGAAATCTTCATCGATGGAGCTTTATTTGGCTTCACCTTTCCTTGGCACTTTGGCTTGATTGCTTGGCTTATGGATTTGAGCATTATAACACTACATTATCAAAGCTTTGAAGACATTTAGACACAATAACTTTACGCCAAGAAAGCTTAAACATCAATGGGTATGGCCTTGTATTTATATCTTCAAAAGTTAACTCTCACCCAAAGTGAGTTAAGGTTGAATTTAAACATAAAATGGGTTCAAACTAACCCTAGGCGAATTGAGGCTAACTCTAGTTGATTTAAAAGTTGTCATGTAATTATGATTTTCAATTACTAGGCATGGCTTTCAAATTAGATATTTTGAGATATTTTGAAATAGTTGGACAATTCATAAAGGCAAATGATGAAAACGCTTGATATTTTGAATTTTGGAATTTTCATTTTTAGATATTCATTAATTGCAAATAGATAATTCAACTAAGTATTTAATCTTGTTTAATTAGATAATTCAATTTGATTAGCATTTTAGCTCTTTTAAGATTTGATCAAGTGCTCCGCTTAATGGGTCCACAGACCAAACTACCAGTTGTTAGGTCGCAAGGTGATTGGTGATGAATCCGTGAGAGGTTATTGTTGCGTATGGGCTAGTACCCTAAATAGAGATGCCTTGACATGATTCTAAGCATTGATGAATGATACACGAACAAAATTGGGACGTTAAGTGATTCTTATGTTTAATTTGCAATGTTTGGTAGGAATCAGTTGGAAGTCCGATCGGAAGCCAATTGTGGTCAGAATTGGATGCCTACAATTTGCCCCTATTTGGGAAGGCGTTGCAAGCTATAGGCACAGTAACGTCTTCTCAAATAATGAAAAGGTCCTGTATGCCTAATGCCCAAACGGCAATGAATGACCCCTAGATGCCCCCTCGAGGGAGCGATCAGCAAAGAAGGTCGGCAATCAGTCCCTCGAAAGAAGGAAACGATGGGACCAAAAGGTAAAAGGGGGTGAAAAAGACTGATTTACCCATAGGCGGTTATAATCAACGGCACAATGAGCCCCGATTGGGCAGATAAAAATGATGATTTGCCCAAAGGCAGTTATAATCATTGACATGGCAAGGTAAAAAGATAATGATTTGCCTAAAAGCGGTTATAATCATTAGCTAAGGGATAAGGGTAAAAAAAAAATGATTTGCCCAAGAGCGGTTATAATCATTAAAAGAAAAACAATGATTTGCTCACAGGTGGTTATAATCATTGGTAGAGTGTAAACATGCCCCCGTTGGATAGATAAAGTTAATAATTTGCCCAAAGGCAGTTATAATCACTAACACAATGAGGTAAAAAGATAATGATTTGCCCACAAACAGTTAAAATCCTTATTATCCAAATAGATCAAAACACAATGATTTGCCCAAAGGCGGTTATAATCATTGGCATTGCGGGTGGGACGCTACACAATGATTTGCCCAAAGGCGGTTAGAATCATTGGTAGAATGATGAGAGTAATATGGCAAATTGGAATAGGGGCCTTACAAACTGAATTTGATTTCACGGAGTAATATTTTAGTCAATACAGAGGAGAAAGATGAATTTAGGCAACCTACTAGTATGGAGATGCACATCCTAACTATTAAGGATTAAAAAAATTTCATGATTTAATTACTCTATATATGGGAATGATTTAGATAAATTGAGAATTTTTCAGGTGACCAAGGAGAAGTACTGAGGCCGCATTGCTTGTAAGATTTCCTGAGCTGATGTTTGTAGCATGTGACGGTATGCATCATGATATAAAACACCATAAGAACATAGTCAAAATATGCATAAAAACTGACACGCGAACCAATAAATAATCGAAAACAATGCACAAATGATAAAAACCATGATGACAATGTTGACGTATGAATATGGATGGACTTAAGTATAGTGCACAAAGAATCACCCAATGAGCACAGATATACTAAGTCAAGGTAGAACAACAAAAGCAAACAAACAGGGAAACAAAGAAACAAACAGAAAGACAAAACACTAAGAAGCAAAAGGCACAAAACAAAACGAGAACAAAAGGAAACAAACACATCAATGGTAATCACAATGTTAGCGCAAATGACACTACACAAACAAATAAAATGGGGGAAGAGAAGAAACGGAACGGATAGCCGAGTTTACTCCAAATGTACTAGGCAAGTGGACATTGCCTACATAGTTCCATGGACGCAAAGTTCAACATAAACTTCAAGCCAAATGTAGTTCTCCCAAGATATGGGATAGAAGAAAATGATGATCGAAAAAAATATGATTGTGGTAGAGGAATATGAAAATTGTTTCACAAAACGGCAAATGCGTTGAAATGGAGAATACTCTCAAAACGGCAAGAGCGTAAAAGCGTTGGCAAATGCTTTTGGAATTTTCTAAGCATCTCAACTCGATCAAGAATGACAAGATACTAAACGGTTCAACTCGCAAAACGGCGAGAGAGTTCAAACTTGAAATGCTTGCAAAACAGCGATAGTGTGGCAGAAGGGTGACTGAGCTGACCTCAACATGAATCGAGCATCATTGTAGTTCCATCTTACAGCAGAGGAATCCAACTAGGTAGCAACAAGTTCTCAAAATTAGGCAAATGGCACAGTATGGCATTGGAATGACAAGATGGGACTTCAAGGCATGATAAAAATGTTGTTCCTAATTTGCCCATAGGCGGTTATAATTAAGTAACAACGACATAGGTCAATGATACTAATTTGCCCAAAGGCGATTATAATTAGTAGCACACAATGAAATGAAACACTGATTTGCCCAAAAGCGGTTATAATCAACAATACTCAGAATGAAACCAAACAAGAAATGAAAGATGCAACTGCCAAACCACTATCATACTGGTCCAAGATGCTGCCTCGGTCTAAAGTACTGAACCAACTGCTGAAACTTGATCAGAATCCTCTCACTGAAGGTGCCCGAAGAACCAATGGAACAAAACCAAGGTCAAAGGGGTGGGTAGGGAGGCTAAAAATAATATTGGTCAATAATGAAAGCATGGGAAAAATGGCATATGATATGGTACAAAGAAGATGACGATATGGCAATTGGCTATAATGGTAATAGGGTTGCCCCCAAGTGACAAAGTAAGATAAATGACAAGGTATGAAATAATGGCAAGGCGAATGGTAAATGGAAAAGGCAAGGTAAATGGCAAGGCAAAGATATGGTTCTGTTGTTCCTGCTGATGTGGAGATGCACGTCCTGATCAACATATGATACAACTAGAATAGTCGATAATAGAAATTGCTAGCCCACACCTCTTCTAAATAGTTCCTCTATCAAAAACCTACTGCAAATTCAAGCTCCAATAATGTTGTTGTGATCTTTGTTGGTCGTTGATTCTGTTTCCTTCAAACGTCAAGACAAGGTGTCTTTATAGCCTCTATAAAGGAAAGTGCAGCTAGGAATGGTAAATACGAATAAATATTGGTAGATAGGTCTGATTTGGCAATGTAATATAAGTCTGAAATGAATAAATGGATTATGATGGTATGTATAATGGTTGGGCAACAAATCAAGATTTTCAAGCACACAATGTTGTTGCTTCTGGATTCGACATGATTTTAGTTGTGACAAGGCTGAAAACTTATGAATATGCTCTCGATAGGACCACCAGATTTTTTTATTGTTTAAGCCTGAGAGTAGCTATCATCTGATTATGTTGTAGATTGAAAGTTGTTTTGATATTATCTTTAATAATGTCTTCATCAAGCAGTGAGGCACTGTTGTGCTCAGTTATTGACGCCTCAATGAGGTTTTCACCAATGAATTTGTCTTGATTGTCCCATAGCGCCTCCGAGAAGGTTTCACTAAGGAACATTGACTTTTGACTTTGATTGTCTTCTAGCGCCTCGAACAAAGTTTCACTAGAAGATGTTGAGCTTAGACTTTGATGGCCCCCTAGCACCTCTGAAAAAGTTTCACTAGAAAATTGTTCTTCTGCATGAATGTGTTCTTAGTTACCCTAATATTCTGCACCTGATATGTTGTCATGGATGCAGTTCAAGAAGGTATGATTATGTCGGTCTCGATTGACACTTGTGGGAGGTGGAAGGTCAATATAATGGCTAGGTTGGCTGGTGTTAATGGCATGTGGAACAGTAATGGAATGGAAAGCGGCAACAGGATCCTCGTAGAAGATACTAGGAGAATTGTTGAGCATAGTCATTGATGTTAGGTTGTCATTGATGTCAAAGAAGGCATGTGGTACTAGTGCATGAATGACAAAGAAGTTGTGTTTTGATAAACCTGGACAAATATGGCACATTTGCAGGTTTGTAAGGACAGAAGTTGTGAGGCATCCATAGATGTCTTGGTGAAGTTCTAGTGTGTCATTTCATCATTTGGAAAGAGAAACATGCATCTTCTAGCTTAAGAGAAGCCAGACCGTCACTGCATGTCATGCAGACGTCATGCAGATATGAATGAACCAACAAGTTTGTGCATTTAATACAGGTACTCAAAAAGTCAACAATGGTCAAAAGTTTTCATGAAGATGTTGTCTATAGTGCCAAGAAGGTACCCTAAAAATTTGGAGTCTTGAAGTGTTTTCTAGTTCAAGCTATAAACCTTCAAAGTTGCTCTAGCAGACTGTGATGGACTATAGACCGTCAAGTTTAGCTACGTTGAAGTCCAAGATCAAATATTCTAGACAGATCTAACGGTGAGAGTTTAATCGGATGATGAAGATCTATGGCAAGCATGAAACTTGTCAAATAGAGATCAATAATGAGCGTATGATCATGCAGTTAGAGATCAACGGCGCACATTAAGTCAATAAGTCAAAGGATGCTCAGATTGCATGCAGAACTGCCAAGTGGTGCAAGCGCATTGACTGAATGGTACAGGGTGCGCAGAAGGCACGCAGAACTGCCAAGTGGCACAATCGCGAAAGCTTAGATCGAAGATCAACGGTGAGCATTGCAAGGTAAAGACCAGGGTACTCCTAAGGAGATCGACGGTGCGTATTTGTTCAAAGTTGCCAGTGAGCACGAGATGATGACAATGTGTTTGATGTTTAGCATTTACATAGTGACCATTAGCATTTGAATTTAACAAAGGAAAAACCAGTGCTCAGTATTTTGCTTAATTTGAAGGTGATGTAAAAAGCAAAGTTGAGGACTTCAAGGTGCATCCAGATAAATAAGTTAGAAGGTTTGAATGTCTATACAGTCAAAGATATTAAGCTCTAAAGTTGACTGTGTGTTTGACCATGTTCTGCAAGTGACCCGAGAAGGATAATTGAGTTGTTCTTGATAATATTTTGATGTTTCAAAATGAACTAACTATTGGAGTGTGTTGTAGACTCCATGAGACCATTTGTGTGGATTTTGGAGGTTTGACCAATCCATCTTCAGTGTGAACAATTGCTTAGAAGTTGAAAGTGTTTGTTGAATGCACTGGCAGATTGAGTGACTATCTTGCAGCGGTCAGTTGAAGGTGTTCTGAGCAGATTTGAGGAAACAAATAAATATGAAGATGTCAAGGAAGTCTCAAAGATTGATGAGAAGGTATTGAATGTCATAGTATGCCCCTGATCAGATATAGAGTCAAAATAGCTTGATTGTATTTTGACTGTGTGAGACCAGTCTGAGTGGTCATTCTGAGAGAGTTGAATTGAGTGCTGAGATCCTATGTTTAAGTGTCTAAAACACATAGAGGTGTAGCCGAGGTGATGAAGGGTTCACCCATGTGATCTAATCGTATGGCTATGTGAAAATTTGAGTTGTTGCTTCAAAAGTTTGAGACTGTGTTTTTTGTGTTTGAAGCCCTAAAGAGCGAGGAGACCTAACTGGAAAATTCAAGTGTTGAGTTGGTGTTCCAGGTGGCATGGACCCATATTAGAGTGAGCAAGGGGCTATTGGAAACAAGTTTGATATGTTTGAAGCATTAGTAAAGGATGAAGGTGGTCCAAGTAGTCTCACATGTAACATGTGAGTATGAAGGCCTAATTGTTTTAGGTCTCACCAAGACTTAATAGTGGTTTGGGGCTAATGAGGTAATGACCGACCTATGAAGAGTGTGGTTCTTACATGTAACGTGTATGAGGACCTATTTCAAAGGTGGAACAAATATGTAAAGCATCTTGGCCGACCAAGATGGGTTAAAGGAAGAAAGTGATATAAGTGCAAGGTCTAATTGAACTATTTATGCAAGTTGTGCAAGTGTGGATTCAAGTGAAGGAGTGAACCTTTGAAAGAGAAGGTACAGGTCATTGAGGACCAACAGAGAGTGAAGAGAATCAATCATGCTTGTTTGATCAAGTTGATGCAGGAGAACACATAGGTCATTGGACCTAATGAGCCTAGAAGAGGCAGTTTGAGCGAATTAGTCGTAGAAACAGCTCGAGAGAGATTGGAGGTGAAGAGTGCTGACAAAGGTTGTCATCATCAGTTGAAGAGCAACAACAAGTGTTTAAGATGATTTGTTCAAGGTAGCTAAGTGGGTGCTTAGTTGTCTAGGGGGTTGGTTCCTCCTTGTGGGATGAGTGTCTCACTAAACTAAGGGATGGGTGTTCTTTGATCAGTTGGTGTTGGTCAAAATTTTGGATCTTGTTTTATAGGACTGTAGTCCATCTTGCAGTGTTCCGTGAGTTTTATCCTCCAAAAGGGTTTCCCACATATATCATGTGTTATGTGCTTGATCTTACTATATCTTCTTTATTCATTGGAGCGGTTAATTTGTATGCATCATGGTTGTATATGCTAAATGTTTAAGAGTTGGGAATTGAATTAGATTATCTTGAATCACTGATTCACCCCCCCAGTAATTGTACCTCTAACAAGAACTTGTGTCGATGCTGAAGTAATCGTCCTCAAAAACCGTGTAAAGATCACAAATATATTCAAATTGATCTGCAAGACATGAGTAACCAATATTGTAACAGCCATGAATGTATTCTGATTCTAAAACTGAGTCTGACTCAAGGGACTCGGAATCTGATGTTGAGACTAACATTGATTCTGCTTCTGATGCTAAATCTGATATCGATTCAAGAATAGAACCAAACTTCAATGTTGATTCTTCATATGGTGTGGATGTTGCTACAATGATGTCTTGTTGAATGTTTGGAATTGGACAAGTAACGGCCTGCAATGGCATAATGGGCTCCACAAAGACTGGTTTGTCAAAGTGACACTCCTCAATGAGGGGAAAAAGGTCAAGAGACAACTCCACCAAGATTGGCTTGTCAAAGGGAGGCTTTTTAAAAACAGGACAATAGTTGAGATAATGATTTGCCCAAAAGCGGTTATAATCATTAAGAAGTGACTCAACAAAGATTGGCTTGTCAGAGTGAGACTCCTCGACAACAGGGATAGTATCAAATGGTGATTCATCATAGGTTGACTCGTCACAAATAGGCGTTTCAACAAAAACATCACGGATGGGTTGGTTCTCTTTGGGTTTACAAGTAGTTGTAAAATATCAATTTTGAGCATATCTTGGTCTTCAAATGATTGGCTCTGTTGGAGAGGTACTGACTGGCTCTGTTGTGGCTTGAAGACTAGCATCGATTTTCTAAAGTGGGGGAATGTAGGCACTCAATGAGGAATGATCGGTGGTTGGATGATGACCTCTTTGTAAATAGTCTCATCTATGATGGGCTCAACGAAGTTTGGTTGCCGGTCTAGGACAATAACTGTGACTCGTCTAGTCATGATTGCACAACTTTGTTGAGATAACAAGCTACCATACTTGGAAGGGCCGAGAATGGTAATGGAAGCACGTTGTGAAGTTTGGTTGCTATCGCGAGCCAAAGGACAAGGGCTTGGTATGCTAATGGTAGGGCGTTGCAAAAATTGGTTGCTTGCACAGACCGAATGAGAGTTAATGGTATAGGTAGGGGATCGGGTATCGTTAACATTGAAAGGGCGAGCTTGGTACGTTAATCAACGCAAAGAAGGTATCACCAAATACTGTCCCTGAGGTTCTTGACTTTGTTCTCCAAATTGAGTATTATAAGGAGGATAAGGATCCGTTTCGCAAACTACATCATCACCATAGGGGTCTTGAAAAAAGTCATCTTGTGTGACTACGTTATCATAACCTGGATTGTAGATGGCTCCACTACGAGTGTAACGAGACATATATAAATCAATGATGAACGTTTCGCAAAAAGGCCTAGAGGTCTACAAACTCTGAAAAACAAGGTCCAAAGGACAAATGGTCCAAACATAGTCTAGCTTAGTCTAAGGAATGCAGTTGTATCTACAAAAAGATCAATGCGAAAACTTGGTAAAAACAATCTAACATCAAATGTCTTACACAAAAAGGTCAAGTGGATGAATAAAACCGGAAAGCCAAACTTAGGTAAAAAGTGTTTCAAACGAATCTAAACTAAGTCTAAAGAAACAAAAGTTGCTAGGTCTTTTGGAAAACAAGGCACAAAAACTAGGCTCAAAACAGGTATTGCTAGGTTTTTTGAGAACAAGGCACCAAAGCTAGACTTTAAACAAAACAAGGTCTAAAAGGCATGAGATTTAATCTAACAAATTTGAAACACTTTGGCACAAACTAGGCATTCGGATTTTAAACATACACTTGATCATTTGGAAAAAGACATTGAACTTTAGGCATATGGAAAATAGACCACTTCCCCAAATCTAGGCACAAAAATAGTCTATAAATTGAGCAAGAAACTGTCTAAGTTGCACAACCCAAAAGTGAAGGGTGAACACCTAAGCCAAAATTATGCAAGGCATAGACATAAACCAATCAATGTTTGAATCTAAACTTGTCAAGGCTAATTTTGAACTTGATTTATAAGACTAGGCTTCTCAAAATAGACAACAAGCTAGACAAGAACGGACAACATGATGGTACTAGGCATAGATCCAAAAGGCACACGTGGTTTCGAAAATTTGAAAACTTGGACACAAGGCAACAAGTCTTTTGAAATAGTTCAAGCAGCGTAATGACGTTATCGTGCTCTAAAAGTATGACAAATGGCTCGTTTCAAGACTTTAAGGCACAAAACTCTGGAATGAAATGGGCAACATAACGATGCCCCTTTCGAACAAGTGACACACATAAAAATTTGACAAAAAGACTACGGCAAATGTGTGATGTCAAATGGATGGCATAACACCTCTTCAAACAAAGGAGTAATGTGTAAACAAGACTCCTTTTTGGATGTAGTATGACAAACAAAAAAAATTTGACTTGATCATGCAAGTAAAAAAGACAAAATAACAAAAACACCTAAGTGTAACATCCTAAATCCTAAAACTGACAAGGTTGCATCATACAGACAAATTCCATCTATATACTTGATCTTGAGAGGATTTTAAGTTGTTAATCCAAAAAGTAAAAGTGCATGAAAAGTAGGGTTTTTAGGCCCCCTCTTCTCTCAAGAGTTTGTACGACGACATGGAACTTCGAGCTACTCGTCTTGCATCAATAATATGTCCGCGACAAATGGGTTGTCTAAACTATCAATTTTTTATCGTTTCTAAATGGTCCCATATGTGTGGCAAACACTATAGCACAATAACGTCATTTGAATCCACGTCAACCGGCTTCTTGTGAAAATATCGTCCTTTTCACAACCACGACATATGTCAATTGCTCAATGTAGTGTGATGTTCGAGTTGCCCCTACATTTCAATGCCGAGTACCACTAACGGATCTTGTTTTTTTAACAACTCAAAACAAGCGTCCCAGCGGGTCACCCTCAATTTATATACCCCACTGTGGAGTGGGGTTGAAACAATGTCAAGAGATGAATTTTCGGGTCAATGCTTCCCTAGAGAACTTTTGAGGTAATAAACTCCCGTCCACAAGCCAAAATGTATGAAAAATAAAGACAAGTGGAAGGACTTTAGGGTTGTTTTGGGATCACCCAAATCATATGGATTTTGGGGAGGGCCATAGCGACTTTCCTTCCACGGTTTTGGATCAAAGCGACAAATGCAAAGAGTGAGCGTTTTTTATCACCCAAGTTCCATAAAGGAGATGGGGGGAGAGCATACACCCGACACTCGTCTTGCTAAACAAATACTCAAATAACAAATATAAAAATAAAAACTCTTATGAGTATTTAACTAAAGTTTAGATTCATTTTTATAACACCAAAGCGAAATATGTCATGAAGTTTGATCCTCTTGGCGTTGTGTTGAAAACTTAAACAAAATGCAAAACAACTCAAATAAAAGATTTTTAAAACACCAAATTCAAATGTGAGTTTTGCAACTTGGAGTGTTTGAAAGTGTTTTCTCTTGGCCTTTGGGTCCTACAAAAGACATTAGGGGGTCCTTGTGCTTAGAAGCAAAACATAAGTGAACAAATGGCTTTTCAAATCTAGCTCTCAGGGTTATAAAAATTTACACAGAGTGCAAAACCACAAAAACACAGAGCAATATCATCACTTTTCTTGCAAAATAGCAATTGTTAGGACAATATTGCCACTTGCCTACAAAACACAGAGTTAATGCAAAATCGCTACTATTATAACAATATCGCTAACTTAAAGACAAAACCGTAGAACTTTAAGCAATATCGTGATTCACCCTGCAAACATAAAATAGTTACCCAGACCGTGGCGGTTAGGGACAAAACCGCATAAGTTAGTGCAATGTCATGACTACAAAGTCGCGATATTGCAATATCGCAATTTGTAAGGCAATATCGCAATTGTTGAGTCGCGATTTTGCGATATCGCGATTTTCCCTACAAAACTAATGGTTAGCTTAAAAAACCGTGGCGGTTTAGCACAATACCGCGAAAGTTACTACAATATCGCAGAAATTATGACAAAATCGTGACTGTAAAAGTAGCAATATTGTGCAATATCACAACTCCAGAGAGCAAGAATGCGACTACACAGAGCAAATTCGCGATTTCCAAAAAAATGTCAGTGAGCCTTCAATTTTCACTTGTTTTGATCAGCAAGTTCAGATTTTGACATGAAAATTGTTAGGAGGGTGTCCTAAAATGCCTTAGGAGCAACTTTGTGGGGTGCGGGTCCCACCGGGCATGCTATGATGTCAACACAATTTTGAGCATTGATAAATGATACACGCCCAAAATTGGGACATGAAGTGATTCCTATGCTTAATTTGCAATGTTTGGTAGGAATCAGTTTGAAGTCCGGTCGGAAGCCAGTTGTGGCCAGAATTAGATGTCTACACCAAGCTCTTACTTTGGAACACCCTTGGTAAATGGTACAGCAGGGCAAAAAGTCTAGAACCTAATACTAGATAGGATTCAGAGAAAGTTGTCAACCTGGAAGGAAAAATGGCTTACTTTGACAGGCAGGTCTCAACTAATAAAGTCTTATTTACAAGCTATGCCAACATATATATTGTCACTTTTTAAGATTGTGGGCTCAGTGGCTAAAGAAATATCCAGAGTATATATAAATTTCTTATGGAATGACCCTAAGAGTAAAAAGAAGATAAACCTAGTTGCATGGAAGAGTATATGTTTGCCAAAGAAGTGGGGAAGCTTAAGATTCTAGGATTGGGTTGTAAACTTCTATGGTGAATCTTTGAGGAGGGAGATAGATTATGGAGTAGGATCATCCAGATATTATACTTGGATAATCAAGGAAACGGCAGATTATTCAGTAGGAATTGACCCGTAGTTCTGCAATTTAGAATTTTTGTTAAAAGATGCAAAGGCTTCTTTATGAATAAGCTGAGATGGAAAGTGCATGAGGGTGATCAGGCGGATTTTTGGCATGATGCTCGATTTAAAAACTATCCGCTAGACCAAGATGAGGATTGGCTGGACCTGATAGAATATACTCAAATGTAGTGGGGAACTAAATTAAAGGACTAAGCTGAAATCAAGGATGGTAGAAAGTATAGAATGCTTTAGATTGGCCCTTAGAAGATTTAAGAAAATCTGGAAAGAGATTATAACACCTTTTAGCTGCTATCCATTACCATCAATCGAAGGAGCAGACAGATTAGTTTGGGAGGGTGTGAGAAGTGAAGTGCTTTCTGTAAAGGAAGCCAAAAAGGAAATTCTAGAGGCTGCACATCATGAAACCTTCTATTTCCCTAGTAAGAAGATATGGGTGCATAAAGGGCTTCAAAAGGCCAATATTTTCATGTGGTTTGTTCTCCAAGAAAAAGCATTAGCTTGTGATAAGTTAATGAAAAGATGTTTTCAAGGACCATCCATTTGCTTCCCATGTGGCGAAGAGGAGGAAAGTGGCAATCATATTTTCATCCATTTCTCCTTTGTGCAGGTGAATTTGGGATTTGCTAAGCAGAAGTGGGACTTAATTTTGTTGCTCCTAGAACAGTTGAATTAATTTTGTTGCTCCTATAACAGTTGAGGAATTGCTGGAACAATGGAATTTGAAAATCAGAAATGAAAATTTGGAGATACTAGAGCAGATTTCCCAAGTAATTATCATATGGAACATCTAGATTGAGTGGAACAGGTGAATTTCTAAGGAAGTGTCTAAATATGCTCCTCAGGTTTTTGGGTAAAATGGAGGTTGCAAACTCAAATCTAGGGAAAATCTGGTTTAAAAGTGAGGCAACAATAATTGAATATGAAGAAAGATGGTGTAAAGAATGGCCTCTTATTCCTTGGCCATCTAAACCTCTTCTCCCCGATAATGGGGTTGGGTCGATGTTGGGAAAAAATGAGAGTATAATTTGGCTCTCTCTTCCACCTGGTTTTGTGAAGCTACACTTTGATGAAGCAGTGAAACAGAATCCAGGTCCAGCTAGGGGCAGTTGTGTCTTCAAGGATGAGTTTGGGCAACCAATCTTACTCTCTGCATTGGACTTAGGGAGAGTCACTAACAATCAAGCAGAAGAATTGGCACTACTAAAAGGTTTACGAGTTGCTGTGACTAAAGACTGGAAAAAAGTGGTAGTCAAAGGTGACTCCCAGAATTCAATAAACGCAATGAAGGAACAGCACATTCTTGGAATCTTAAAGCATTGGTTGACGATGCCACATGGCTGTGGAATCAACTTGACGAAGTTAGATTTTTTCAAACCAAACAGGATGGAAACAAGGTGGTACATAGATTCACAAACAGAGGTGTAGAATTGCTAACCATGCATGGGAAGTCTGATCATTTTGGGGAGAAAGAACCCCCAGATGACCTAACAAAACTTTTAGTGAAATATGCATTAGGGTTTTCTTATAAGAACCCCCCTAATCCCTAATCAAATCAGGTTAATAAAGAAGCAAGATACGCATCCCACCCACTCTTAGTGAACATTTCTAATCATTTTTTGAAATGGCCAATTATTAAGATATGGTGATGGATCGAATTTGGTCTGTGAGTAACCCAATAAATTGGGGGATGATAGTCATTTCAGTTATGGTATTTGGAGAAAAAAGTGGTGGGAGTAACGCTTGAAGAAGGAGAAAGCAAAGTGTCAGGATCGAAGCAGCAAGGTAACCCTTCCTTTCCTTTCCCTATTGTCTTTGTGATGTTTGGCCGATGTGAATCTTGGGCTTGCATGATGACTATTGCTTTAACCTGCATGAGAATGGATTGTGATCTAGTTGTGAGTATGCAAAATCTAGGTAATTTTAAAATTTTGAATTAACTTACCCTGTGACATGGCAATTGTGTGTGCCATCTCCGAAATTCATAGTGTGAATTCTGAGGTTTGATCGCTTACGGATGTTTGTGTTCACAAATTCATAAATTGAATGCTTGGTTTGGAACTCTTTTGGGTGAAGATTGTGATACTGCTTCCCTGCATAATTTGGGGCTTGTAAGTTTGATTAAGGCATTATCTCTGTTTTCAGCCTAACCGTCAAAAATATGTTGTTATTGCTTGAGGAGTTAACTCTCATATTTTGTCTATATTAGTGAGAATTGTCCCAGATGGATGTGGGTAAGGAGATTCTTGCCCTCCAACAAGTTGGCAATCCACAAGGACTGCCAAAAAGGAACCTGAGCTGAAGTTAAGAAGGCTCTCCAAGGATAGATTGGCAAGAAGTGGAGCTGCTGAGCCTAATGTGGAAAATCTAATGGATGAATTCTACACCACTATGTATCCACTAATCCATCCCAATTTTTGAAGGATTTGGTTGTTTGACTGTGTGAGGGTGGGTCATGAATTCGATGAGAAACATGTGGTCATTGCCCAACAATTGATATGGAAAACAATTAAAGATTCAAGAACTACTTATAGGAGAAGAAACTCGTTTGATGTGGTTCATGATATGGCCTCTACCACTATGTTAGGGATAGCAGCATGGTTACCAAGTTTGGCCGGATCTCGGCCAAATCTGGAACGATGCAAATTTTATTGGTCTTCTGGATTAATCCATTCAGTTCAGACATTTTTTAATATAAAAATATAAAAAGTTAAAAACCTTCGAAAGAATTTGTTGTCTAACACGAACCCTAAAAAGTGCAGCCACAAACCCTAAAACCGGTTATTTATATACAGTGATTTTGCAAAAGGTAAACAAAATGCATGAAGGTTAATCTTTTTGCAATAAAATGAAAGCATCTTCGCTTGATAGCGAAGGGAAAGAGATTGACATCAAAGGGCAAGAGTTTGACGACGACCTACAAACAGTCACAATTGCGACGATAAGACACAGTGTTAGACGTCAACGACAAACAGTCACAAGCAGAAACAATGTTAGATGTCGATAGCGACGACAAGCGCAGACAACAATCGAGCAAAGGTAGACTATCGACAAGGGCAGACACCAAGCCAGTGAAGGTACACTGACGGTGAGCACAGACATCGAGCAAGCGAAGGTAGAGGAGATTTACAGCAAACAATAGGCACCAATCACCACAATCGATTGACGACATAGGCAAAGAGAGGCAGGTTCCCATGCATTTATCTTTTTGTTTGGTTTTAACTTTTTTTAATAGGTTTAGCAGATTAGTTGTTTTGGTTTAGGTTTAGATGTTTAGTTTTAGTATTAGGTTTATTTATTTAATATTTACTATTAAATTTATACTTATTTATTTTGTATTAACTTTTAATTTATTTTTATTATAAAATATAAATAAAAAATTTTGAAATTATTAATAGATTTTATTTTATTTTATAATTATAATTTACAATAGAAAATATAATTGTATTTATATTATGAAGAACGTTGCAGAAGACCTTCAGTAGTTTGAATTTTTGTTTAGGCGGGAATCTCAGATGGGCCAGATTCGCAGTGCCTAGCCTCAGGATGGATCCGTCGTGCAACGCCTGCAATCAACGTTGTTGCAGAATCACGTGACTCCTCTCACGAGTTGTTACATCCTTTGGGCCTTCAAGACAAATGTCCAAATTTGTCGGATCCATCCCCAAACTTTTCGGACATCTCTTCTCCAGCTTGGAATTTACTGGACCCTAGCCTTTCGAAACCCTTGTGGTCTGACATGGTCAAAGGTTTTGATCTAGTGGGCCATGTCCCTTCGGGCAATCAGATTTTCCCAGTTGATGTGGACAATGAAACTTTCGTCCCGGTCCCAAACACCATTGTGGAATAGGCAAATGTGGAGCTTGCCAAATACATTCTCGCAAGAGTCACAGGTTTCGTCCAAACATAGACGCCTTCAGAAAATGGGCCAAAGAAAGATGGAAACCGAAGGGTCACTTAGAGGTTGTCGCTTGGCCAAGGGATTTTTCCTTACTAATTTCTCCCCCCAAGAAGATTGCATCAAGGCCCTTTCGAAAGGCCCCTGGTTCATGGGAAAGGCTAGCGTTTCAGTCAGAAGATGGAAGGCCGGCTCAAGTCTCAACTCCACTGCCATGGATGACGTTCCCATCTGGGTCCTACCTGAGCTCCCACTGGAATATTGGCACCCGGAGGTTATCCTTGGAAATGCTAGAGCCTTGGGTCAACCCATCAAAATTGACCCAGTCACTCTCTCTCGCCAAAGAATGGTTGTTGCTCGTGTTCACATTTTTTTGCCGGCCAATAAGCCCCTTCTCCATGATATTAAGATCAAATGTAAGTATGGTGTCTGGACCCAGAACATTGTTTATTGAAACAATGCTATTATCTGCCCCAGATGCGATGTTCCCAGTCACACGCTGCGTGACTGCCCAAAAAAACGTCATGGTTCAGAGGAATCTTCCCTGCTCAAAGACAAAGCTGACGCCTCAAAGAAGGATTCTCACTCAAAGCAACTGCTAAGGATTGCCTCCCCTCGAACACCCCCAAGGACTCCTTCGACTAGTAATCTCAAAGATTCTCCTTCAGTTATTCTCAAAAAGACCACCAATCCAAAATCTGTTGCACCTATGTGGGCCTTTACCTCGGTCAGCCCTGTTTTGCAAGCTTCTTCTCGGTCTCCCATGCTATCTTTTTGTTCGGAGGGTCTCAAAGGTATGAAATGCTCTAACCCTTTCACTCCTCTTTTTTCGTTTCCTGATTCCGTGCCCTCAAGTGCTCCCGACATTCTGGGCATGCCCCCTTCGGCCCGCTCCCTCCACCCCTCTCCTCGACCCCACTCCCCCCTCGCCCATCCCCCCTCCCCCCGGTGCTCCTTCCCCCTTCCGCCACCTCTCCTCTCTCTCCCCCCTCTTCTCTCCCTCCGGTTTTGTCTCCCCTCGCTTCGCAAGCTTCACCCTCCTTTCTCCCCCGTTCCCCCCTTCCCCCTGGCTCCAACCTTCCTCCTCCCCAATTCTCCCCTCTTGGTACCTCTCCCCCCCTCTTTTTACCACCTGAGCACCCTGCCCTTCTCCCCTGGTTCCCCCCCCTCTGCCTCCTCCTCCCGCCCCCTCTTCAGAGTCTGTTCTAGCCCTTGCTCGAAAAAGCCCCCTCTTTGCTAGCTTGGGTTTCTCCGCTCCCCCCCCCCGGGGACGCCCCCCCCCCCTCCCTCCTTCCCCCTTGTTTGACAGGGAAGTGGGACAATGCTCTGACCCCCTCTCTCCTTCCTAGGACCCCCCTCAGGGCAAGGGGTTGTTGTTTGTCTTAAATCAAAAAGAGGCAAGAAGAAATCTAAACTTAGAGTTACTCCTAAACCGGTTGGCAGATCTCCTAGAATCTTAACTAGAAACCTGGAAATTGCAAAAGAGATTGCTAATGGCTCTCAGCAAACTCTTAAGGTCCAATGCGATAAAAAATGAAAGTCCTCTCTTGGAATGTCTGGGGTTTAAATAACCCCAATAAACAAAGGACACTCTGCAACACTGAAAAAGGGTCAACCCCTCTATTTTGCTTATTCAGGAAACCAAAATGGCTGATTCTACTCTCAAAATCAGCGTGGCACGAATTTGAAAAAATGCCCATGTTCTCACCTCAAAATCCACAACTGCATTGAGAGGACTAGCTATCTTTTGGAATCCTGATGCTCTAGAAGTTGACCTGCTTTGGAAATCCTCAAACCAAATCTCCATTTTATTCACTGACATTACAAGCAAGGATAAATGGATTCTCACATATAGTTATGCCCCAAACTCCAAATCTACTAGAAACCTCCTATGGAAGGCACTTGTGGACTTTCACAAGAACTGCACCAGTTGGAATTGGATTGTAGCGGGTGATTTCAACACTCCACTCACCCTGGGAGACAAAAAAGGTGGCCTCATCGACCTTACTGATAGCATGATAAAATTTAATGACTTCATTGCAAACGCAGGCTTAGTTGATGTGGATCTCAATGGAATCCCTTATACTTGGTCCAACAGAAGACTAGGAGAAAAACTGATCTAGGTCCGTCTTGATAGATTTCTAATCTCCTTAAATTGGGGCATTCTCTATTCTAGCAAGCTCTCTTCTCTGCCCAGAATTGGATCTGACCACAATCCCATGATTTTTGAAGCTGATAAATTCTCTAAGCCCAAATGTTGCCCTTTCAGATTTGAAAGTATGTGGACCCATCACCCCAGCGTCACAAATTCCTTGAAAGAATGGTGGGAAGAACCTTTTTCGAGATCAACCATGTTCATTCTCACAAAAAAGTTCAACTTCCTGAAAAACAAGCTAAAAATCTGGAACAAGGAAGTCTTTGGAGACATCTTTCTACAGAAAAAGGCCCTTGAAGCGACACTCTACTATTGAAAAAATTGGTGCTTTAGGGGATTACAATGAGCATGTGGCTGCTAAAGAAAAAGACCTGTGTCACTTTCACAATCTGGAAGCAAAAGAAGAGGCTTAGTGGAAACAAAAATCCAGATGTTTGTGGCTGAAGGATGAGGGCAGAAATACAAAATTCTTCCACCATTAAGCTTCTAGACACAGGAGTACTAACAAAATCCCCCAACTGCAAATGGAAGATGGAACCATTAGCAAGGACAAGGAGGAGATATCCCGACATATTATTAACTTCTTCAAGAATCTTCTCTCAAAGGATGGCGAGCTAGATAATTCACTGGTCTCTTCTGCTCTATCTAACTTTGATAAGGTCTTCACAACGACGGATAATGCTTCCCTCATCCAAATCCCTTCTGATGAGGAAATCAAAAGTGTTGTCTTCCTCATGGATGGCCCCAAGGCTCCTGGACCGGATGGTTTCCCTCCTTTCTTTTTTCAAAAATTCTGGGACATTATTCACCTGGAAGTTGAAGAAGCTATTAAAGAATTCTTTCAATCCAAATCCATCCTAAAAGAAATCAACAATACTTTCTTGGTCCTAATCCCCAAAAAACAAGGGGCCAACAACATTCAGGACTTTAGGCCCATTAGTCTTTGTAACACCACTTATAAGATTTGTTCCTCCATCCTGGTCAAACGTATGCAACCCCTTCGCGACTCAATCATCAGGGAACAACAGGGGGCTTTTGTAGCTAGCAGGCAACTCTTTGACGGCATTGTCATAACTCATGAAGCGGTTCACTCCATTACCATATCTTCCAGACAGGGAATGCTTCTTAAACTGGGTATGTCAAAGGCCTATAAACTGGGTATGTCAAAGGCCTATGACCGTGTTTCCTGGCGGTTCCTACTGTCGATTCTAGAAAAGCTCAAGCTAAATCATGACCCCCGAAAAATTATATGGAATTGTATAGCCACTCCTAAGTTCTCCATCATTATAAACGGGGTCCCTAAAGGTTTTTTCCATGCCTCAAGAGGTTTAAGACAGGGAGACCCCCTCTCTCCATGCCTCTTTATCATCTTAGCTGAAACTTTGGGGAGATGTTTGAGATGTGCCTGCAGCCAGGGTCTGATAAAAGGGATTTCAGTGGCCCACAATACGGATCCTATCACTCACCAACAATTCGCCGATGACACTATGATTTTAGGAGATGTTTCGACTGGGGAAGCCAAGAGCCTTAAATGTATCCTTAACAATTATGAAAAAGTGTCCAATCAATGCATCAACTTTCAAAAAAGTTTCCTCTTCTTTATCAACACACCTCCCTCTCAACAGAGAAGAATTGCTAAAATTTTAAACTGCCAAGTGGGTCATGCCAGCTAATCATCTAGGCATCCCCCTCTTTGCTGGGAGAATGGAATCCCCACTCTGGAATCCCTTGATTGATCGTATTCAAAGGAAATTAGCGGGCTGGAAGGGTCATTTCCTTACCCAGGTAGGGAAATATCAGCGACTCAAGGCCTCAATTCAGAGCATTCCTGTCTACCTTATGTCAATCTTCAAAATGCCATCCAATGTGACCTCCAAAATTGAGCAAATTCAAAAAAACTTTTTATGGAAAGGCACTGAAGAAAGATTCATATTCAATTTGGTCGCCTGGGAAAAAGCTTGCCTTCCCAAAGTTAACGGAGGTCTTAGATTGAGAAGCATAAATACTATGAACAGAGCTTTATTGGCTAAAATGGGTTGGCGCCTAATGAAGGAGAACAGCAAATGGACAAGAATTCTTAAGGCTAAATATCTAGAAGGAGGGGAAGAGGATGCCTTCCTGTGGGAAGAGGGCCCCGCCGGCAGTTCCACCTTCTGGAAGGTTATATCCAGCTGCAAAGACCTTCTGAAAAGGGGCATCTCGTGGAAAATCGGCAATGGCGAGAAAATTGATTTTTGGGAAGATGCATGGATATCCCCCACTCCCCTCTCGGCCCAAGAGACATGGGTCGGATGGTATGGACAGCTCAATGGGGCTCCAAGATTAAGGATTACTAGGAAATCAAGGAAGGAACTAAGTGTTGGAAGGCCATACCCAGCGAAGATCTTCCCTTGGAAGAATCGCAAGCTATCCAAAACCTCAACCAAGGTTTAAATCAGATACACATTTCCTCCGTTCAGAAAGAGGATCATTTTGTCTGGGGAGCAGAAGACAACGGCGCATATTCGATGTCCTTGGGCCATGCCATTGAACTTAATTTTGATAGTAACTGGGATCATTGGAAAAATGTCTAGGTAAAGCATCTAATCCCCAAGGTCAACTTCTTCTACTGGTTAGTAGCACAAAACAAAATTATGACTGTAGAGAACTTAGCCAAAAGGGGAATGATTGTCCCAAACAGATGCCCGATCTGTCAAAGTGCAGAAGATTCCACTCAGCACCTATTTCTGGAATGCCCCCTTAGTTTGTCATTGTTTAACAGGCTCCTCAATCACCTCAACATGACTTGGGTTAAACCCAACAACATCTTGGACCTCATTATACAATGGAACCCCCCGTGGAGCATTCCATCTTTGTCTTTCCTTTGGCGCCTCGCCCTCCCTTACTGGTTCTGGTGCATTTGGAAACTTCGCAATGACAGCGTTTTTCAAAACAGAAGGCATCAGTTGAAGAGCGTCTTCCCCCAGCTCTGTCAAGCTATTTTCGAAAATTGGAAGGCTTTCCCTCCCAAAGATAAGGAGCCCGCACCCCTTTCGGCCCAACTCATTCTAAATAACTGGGACTTACAACAAGTTATTAGTTCTTCCACAAAAGACTTAATTCGCAAACAAGCCAAATGGAAGGCCCCCCCTGAGGGGTGGGTAAAACTGAATTTTGATGGGGCCTCTAAAGGCAACCCAGGCCCTGCAGGCGGAGGAGGCATCATAAGTAATTCTAAAAGAGAGATGCTAGCGGCTTACGCGGATCCCATGGGCAAGCAAACAAACCATCTAGCTGAAGCCAAAGCAGCCCTATGAGGTATTCAGCTAGTGCAAAGTCTCAACTAGAGCATAATCATTATAGAGGAGGATTCGCTCAACATCCTAAATGCCCTAGAAGGAAAAACTATTCCTTCACACACTATCAAGGAGCTCATTGATGACACGAAGCACATTTTACGAACCATACCGCAAGTCCAACTCACTCACACCTATAGGGAAGGAAATGGGATGGTCGACTTCCTCGCCAGCTCTGGAGTGGATCTCCAACTTTTAACTAACTATTATGATGAAGGCAGTGTCCCCCCTAAGGCATATAGTGTCATCTGCGCGGAAGGTACATATACAACTTAAAATCATTATCCCCTCACACGTGCAGCCCCTCAACTCGACAGGCCTAATCACGATCCTGCAGATCCGCATTCATTTTGAGTAAGGAGATGCAATTATGTTAATGTTGCTTTAGCGGGCGTTCCACCTTATTCAAGGCCTAGTCGTTTAGACTGCATCCAAAACTCTCAACTCACTCCCTCCATTCCAACGCTTTCTGCAACCATGGGCGGCGACAGAGACCGTTTAGAGCCAACTTCTTGCAAAGAGGTTCGAGAACAGAAGAAGGTCTGGAAAAAACTAGAGAAGGGGGCTTACAGAGTTTATGGAACATATTACCAAGCACAATGCCATGGTGGTTCGAGATTTCGTCGTTGCATGGACTAAAAGGAAGGTCACTATGCGGGGTATTTCCATAAACATCTCCGAGGAGTTTATTGGCAACGCCACGGGTATGTCTTGCATCGGCGCTAAAGAATTCAAAGACCAGTCCAAGAAACAGGAATCCCTGCAACGTTTCTTTCAAACCAACGACTTCATGCAAACTGAGAAGGGTTTTCCTCATGCTGACCTGCCACGATATTGGCTCGACGTCTGCCTTAAAGTCATGAGGTACATGACTCTGGAAGGTAAGTACACCCTGATTTTCTCACACCACTTCATGTTGCTTAATCATTTCATCGGTTTTAAAATTAGCCTCCCCTATTTCCTTCTCAAATCTTTGGAAAGCATTGTTCTGCCATTAGGTTAACGACACTAACCCCATTCTCCATCAAGGCCTTATCCTTCTGTTTGTAAAACATGGCTAGACCCTTCTAGGTCGGAAGGTTCCCTTGGGAGGATCTTCCTCTAAGGACTCCCTGGAGGAGGATCCTACAGAAAGATCCCACCCACCTCCTGATTGCTCTCCCCAAAACAGCGTATCCAAATCCCCACCTAACAACCTACCACTTAAGTTGTTGTTCATTCCCAAGCCCAAACCCATTGAAATAGGGTTTTCCACCACCTCAGACTAGAAGGGTAAGGCCATTGTGCAAAGGAATTTGAAAAAAACAAACAAATACTAAAAAATTTCAATTCAAAGGTTCAGCAGGCAGGATTCGGTTTGACAAAGCTAATACAAGACTAGAACGAGCTTCACCGGGTGGCGAAGGCCATTGTTCAATCTTTTGTGCATTCTACCCAGCCCCCTCCCCAATCCCCTGCTTTCAAATCCCCCAAGCCCTGAAATCCACCCCTGGGTTCCCCAGGGGGGTCCCCCCAAAGCAAACCCCCTTACAAGTGAAAGGCAGAAAGCGACCTAGAATGATTTTTCTCGAGGAACCCGTTGAAGGCCTCGGGGATCACACCAGAGCCAAGGTTTCAAAAGACAAACCCAGCATTCTGATAAAAGGACAGTTCTACTGCTGATGACACCCAGGTGGGTCCCTCTGGTTAATTTTTTATTTCTAGTTTTGTTTTGCTCTAGTCTATAGTTTTTCTTTTTGCTCGTTCGACCGTGAAGACCCTGTTTAAACTTTTATATCTCACTCTCGTGGTTCCAGGTCCTTGTAAAACCTGAGTCTACCTTATCAAATAAAAAATAATTGTATTTATATTTAAAATAAACATTATAATTTAAATATAAATACAAGTACATTTTCTATTGTAAATTATAATTATAAAATAAATAAAATCTATTAGTAATTTTGAATTTTTTTATTTATATTTTATAATTAAAAAAAATTAAAAGTTAATACAAAATAAATAAGTATAAAAAATTAATAGTAAATACTAAAAAAATAAACCTAATAGTAAAACTAAATACATAATAAAATCAAAATTTTAAAAAAGATAAAACTAAAATATTTAAAATAAATATTAATATTATGATATATTTTTATTATTTTTTATAGTTTTATAATTATATTTTGTATAAGTCATTTAAAATTAAAATTAATAATATTACAATTTATAATATATTTTTTATTATTTTTTAAAGTTTTGTAATTTTATTTTCTATAGGTCATTTAAAATTATATTTAATAATATTATGATATGTTTTAAATTTTTATTATTTTTTATAGTTGTATAATTTTATTTTATGTCGTTTAGTTTTTTTTTTTTAAATTAAATTACAGTTTTTTAAATGTGTATTAAAAAATGTTTATAAAATTTTTGTAGGGCAACAAAGGACAACCTATCATCATGACAAGTCGTCCGCTTGAGATGAAATACATTATTTAGTGAGATGTGAATCCCAAAAACATGAAATGCACTCTTTGTGACTCAAATATCACAGGGACTGTAACAAGGGTTTGGTACCATTATATTAGAGGCCCAAATGTGAAGATTTGTCCAATAGTGACAGAGAACGCCATATATGCAATATTTGCAAGTCAAATTCGAAGCAAATATTAAATGATGACACTTGCATCAGCATCTGAATTTTCAAAAAGGGCTAAAATTCAGCGCACACTGACACAGATTGGCTCATTTTTTAACTCAATGCATTCCCCAGCGTTTACCCAAGCCAACGAAAGTGGAGATCAAATGTCCCAAATCCAACCTTTTTTTTTATAGCTATGTTTTATTGATTAAATTATTTTGACTTCCACTATCAAGAATGAAATGCAGAGGCTTACCATTCACCCATAACTTAGAGTGAAACAACCTTTCCTTGTCATCTAGCCTCTCCTCATGGGTCTATGATGAAGCAACAATGGCTTTAGGCTCAGCATCTATAATCTCTTCTTCAACCGCTTCAATTGCAGGGTCTGTATGAGGCAGGGCAATAGATGTTGAGGATTGTGACTCAGAAAGCAGGGACTTGATGGCTCGACATTCTTCTTTGGAGTGAGTTCCAAATTTGTGATAATCACACCATTTCCCAGCCTTCCCTTCCTTTTGCTTCCAATTTTGGCCTTCTGTTTGACCTTCTTTGTCACTTTTCCATTTTGAAGACTGATTCTTTATATTCATTCTTCCATACTTCTGTTTAATCTTCACTGCGAACTTGTATGCCTCACCGATGGTTTTCAAATTAAAGAATTCCATTTCTCCCTGTATGTACCATTGTAGTCCGCCACGATATTTGAGAACCTTATGTTTCTCACTTTCTTGGATGCCCAATCTCGCAGATAGAGAATGAAAAATGTCAGTGTAATCTTGAACAGACTGTTCCTTACCTTGACGAAGTTGTTGCCACTCTATATACAGATCGTCATATGCTCCAATGGGTAGTATTCTTCATTTATAGCTTCTATGAAATCATCCCATGTAGGTTCCGTCTCAAGGCCAATATCATCTGCACTGAATCTCTTTTTGTACACTTCCCACCAATTTTTGACAGGTAATGATGCTTTCAGAAGAGTAAAAATAATCTTCTCTTTATCGGTGAATTTATTTACAAAAAAATAAGATGAGAATTGATCCAACCAATTTTATACTGCATCAGCATTGATTTTGCCTTCAAATGTAGGGATATCAAAATTCACCTGAACCTTGAAGGGTGTTGGGGCACTAAAAGGATGTACGAGTGCAGATGAGGAGCCAGAATTTTCCATCGAGATTTGTTGGAGAATTTGAGTGAATTGTTGTAGCATCTGTGCTTGTTGTTGTTGGAGGGCTTCATTCACCATTTCCTTGAAAGGATCGGATGTCTTGATGTTGTCCGCCATTTGAAGTCGTTCGGAGCGAATAGGTGGATAGTCTGTTGGTTCTATTTTCCACCCAAGCTTCCTGTAATCTGACCTCGTTCTTGGGATCATACACTCTAAAGACAAACCACTCTGATACCACTGATCCAAAACTCGAAAGCTTTGGTTGAAAGATAATTCAAAAAACAAGAAAAAGATAATTCAAGAAACAAGAACAAAACAATTCAAATAATGCTATCTCTGAGAAGAGATGTTTTATTGATCAAATTTGCAGACCCAAACATATGATTATCTCTGAGAAGAGATGTTTGATTTCCATTTCCGGTTACATCTTCATTTATACATGTTTTGAAGGTGTGGAGAGGATGTGAAAGGTCACCAATCTCGAGGGAGATGAATTGGTTCGATTTCTATGATTTACAACAATACAGAATTCGAGGAATTACTATTTTTAGAAACTTACTATTTTTAGACTGCACTACTAAAATTGAAATTTGGGACACTTCCGTTGGGTTTTAGGGGGTCAAACTTCATTGAGCGGAGCTCTATGCCATCTCACAATGTTCCCCTCATTATTAGCTTTCCAACAGTTCAAACGGTGAGTCAATTGGAGCTACAGTGCAAAAGTTATGGCTCCTGAAAGTTTCGTCATCAATTGGGGTGGACCCATCACCCGAATTGTCCTCTGAATTGTTGTTTGGATCATTCCTCCCTCCTTGAGAAGCAATGGTCCCCATTGCATCAAGATTTGTTATCAAGTGTGATAATTGTACTTTCATTTGATTCCCGATGCATACTTGGAAGGGACTGTGATTTATGGAACTGTGCAGGGCCCGATTGTTCACCATTTCTGTCTGTGGATGGAAGGTCGTGAAATTCTTCAGCTCGGTATCTATTTGCTTCTGTTGTTGTGTTGTTTGTGTAGTCAGGGTTGTAACATCAACCCTTTTGGATTCTTGTGGCTTGACCACCATGAGAACAAATTTCATGGCACCAATCAGAGAGACAGATGTAGAAGGTGGTACCTCTGGTACCCTATAGCGCGGTGTTCCAAGAATGAGAGTAATCGTTCGAGTTCTTGATTCATATATGCCATGTCGATCATACATGAATGGCTGACCAAAGAGTACATCACAAACATCTAGATTGACCACATCACATAAGACCTCATCTTGGAAGGGTTTTATTGCATATGAGAGAAGACATTGGTGGGTGACACGGAGGTTTCTCCCTAGACTCAACCATCAAATATTGTATGGCTTTGGGTGAGGCTTCATGAATAGATTTAGGTTTTTCACAACATTAGCAGAGATTAAATTCTTTTGACTTCCACTATCAAGAATGAAATGCAGAGGCTTACCTTTCACCCATAACTTAGAGTGAAACAATCTTTCCTTGTCATCTAGCCTCTCCTCATGGGTCTGTGATGAAGCAACAATGGCTTCAGGCTCAGCATCTATAATCTCTTCTTCAACCTCTTCAACTGCAGGGTTTGTATGAGGCAGAGCAGTAGATGTTGAGGATTGTGACTCAGAAAGCAGGGACTTGATGGCTCGACATTCTTCTTTGGAGTGAGTTCCAGATTTGTGATAATCACACCATTTTCCAGCCTTCCCTTCCTTTTGCTTCCAATTTTGGCCTCGTGTTTGACCTTCTTTGTCACTTTTCCATTTTGAAGACTGATTCTTTATATTCATTCTTCCATGCTCTTGCTCAATCTTCACTGCGAACTTGTATGCCTCACTGATAGTTTCCAAATTGAAGAGTTCCATTTCTCCCCGTATGTACCATTGTAGTCTGCCACGATATTTGAGAACCTTATGTTTCTCACTTTCTTGGATGCCCAATCTCGCAGATAGAGAATGAAAAATGTTAGTGTAATCTTGACCAGACTGTTCCTTACCTTGGCGAAGTTGTTGCCACTCTATATATAGATCGTCATATGCTCCAATGGGGTAGTATTCTTCCTTTATAGCTTCTATGAAATCATCCCATGTAGGTTCCGTCTCAAGGCCAATATCATCTACACTGAATCTCTTTTTGTACACTTTCCACCAATTTTTAACAGACAATGATGCTTTCAGAAGAGCAAAAGTAATCTTTTCTTTATCGGTGAATTTATTTACAAAAAAATAAGATGACAATTGATCCAACCAATTTTATACTGCATCAGCATTGATTTTGCCTTCAAATGTAGGGATATCAAAATTCACCTGAACCTTGAAGGGTATTGGGGCACTGAAAGGATGTGCGAGTGCGGATGAGGACCCAGAATTTTTCATCGCGATTTGTTGGAGAATTTGAGCAAATTGTTGTAGCATTTGTGCTTGTTGTTGTTGGAGGGCTTCATTCACCATTTCCTTGAAAGGATCGGATGTCTCAGTGTTGTCCGCCATTTGAAGTTGTTTGGAGCGAATAGGTGGATAGTCTGTTGGTTCTATTTTCCACCCAAGCTTCCTGTAATCTGACCTCGTTCTTGGGATCATACGCTCTAAAGACAAACCGCTCTGATACCATTGATCCAAAACTCGAAAGCTTTGGTTGAAAAATAATTTAATAAACAAGAACAAAACAATTCAAATAATGCTATCTCTGAGAAGAGATGTTTTATTGATCAAATTTGCAGACCCAAACATATGCTTATCTCTTAGAAGAGATGTCTGATTTCCATTTCGGGTTACATCTTCATTTATACATGTTTTGAAGGTGTCGGGAGGATGTGGAAGGTCACCAATCTCGAGGGAGATGAATTGGTTCGACTTTCACGATTTACAACAATACAAAATTCGAGGAATTACTATTTTTAGACTGCACTACTAAAATTGAAATTTGGGACACTTCCGTTGGGTTTTAGGGGGACAAACTTCATCGAGCGGAGCTCCATGCCATCTCACGACGTTCCCCTCATTATTAGCTTTCCAACAGTTCAAACGGCGAGTCAATTGGAGCTACGATGCAAAAGTTATGGCTCCCGAATTGTCATCTGAATTGTTGCCCGGATCATAGACAGATTGCCCTAGTTTTTTATGCAAATGCAATCCTCTTCAATGTTCAAAATTCACATACAAAAACAACAATAGATGGGATCACCAATTTTGGAAAAGAGTACACAATGCCATCTTTTGAAAGCCTAAGAACTATTATGTTGGAAGAGAAGGTGACATCCATATCTAGTGAGCTAGATAAAATGAAAAAGTACTAGAGAAAATCAAGTTGCACTGTAATAAATAACCGCTATTCAGACACAAAACGAAGGCCTCTCCTCAAAATATTGACTCAATGCCCTAAAGGTTCCATTTTTATCAAATCAATTGATACAAACAATGATGTGAATACGACAGATTTCATTTTCAAATGCATTGAATCCACTATTATGGACAATGGAGAGGAATATGTTGTCCAACTTATTACGGATAATGCAACGAATTGTAAAACAGCAGGGGAACTTATAGACAAGTTTCCTCATTTGTTTTGGACTCCATGTGCAACTCATGTTTTTGATCTTTTGTTTGAAGATCTTGCAAAGTTGGAGTGGGTAAATAGTGTTGTGAGAAAAGGGAAACAAATTTGTAAGTTTATACTTAATCACTACTTGACCTTGAACTTGTATCGCTCATTTGTAAAGCGTGAATTTCTCTCTCCAGCTGAAACAAGATTTGCATCTAATTTTATTACTTTGCAAATGGAGGTGGAGAGGACAACATTGAGAAGAGTTGTGGTTAGTGAAGAATGGGCACAATTTAAACTTTATAAGGAAAGCATTGCAAAGGACATTGAAATAATTATCTTGGGTAGTTCATTTTGGAAGGGCGGTGAAAAGACTCTAAACGTGTTTGAGCCACTTGTCCAATTGTTGAGATTGGTTGATGGCATGAAACTTTGTATTAGATTTGTGTGTGAGGGCATGGAGCAAGCAAAATAACAAATTAAAAAAATACTAGCAGGTGAGGGTGAGGAAATTCAGCATATTTGGGACACTGTGGATATTCGATGGAACATGTTCCATCAACCTATACACAAAGTAGGTTGCTAGTTAAATCCTAAGTTGATAGAGGTGGACCATGATTCAAATGAGGAGGTAAAGAATGGTGTATTGGCAACAACAGATAGGTTGGTTCAAGATGAAAATGATAAGGCTAAAGTGAAAAGGCAGCTAACTACAACCAAGAACCAAGAAGGCATGTTTTCCCGCAAGGAAGCACAAGAAGACATTGGTAGTATGGATCCCCATTTATAGTGGCAAACATATGGTTCTTCTACTCCAGAGTTACAAAAGCTTGTCGTGCATATCAACAGCTAGTGTGCCAATGCTTCTACATGCAAAAGAAATTGGAGCACCCATGATTTGATCCATACTAACAAGAGAAACTGACTAGGAGCCAAAAAGCTCTCAAATTTTGTGTTTGTCCATAGCAAATTAAGATTGCTTGAACACAAACTTGCAAACGAAGATGGCGATCTTCATCTTGGAGAACCATCCTTTAAAGGAGATGAAGATATTGATAGTGTTGATGAGCTTGACAGAGGATTTATTGATGGTGTTAGTGCTAGTTTTCATTTTGAAGCAGAGTTTGATGTTGCAAATGTTTAAAACTTTAAAGTTTCATATAAATTTTGAGCTTAGGCTCTAAACTATGGATATTTATCTATCTTTTCATGTAATTCATATCTGAAACTCGTGCATTTCTCAAAAGTGCATTTCTCAATTTTGAAAGTGTTCAATTAATGCTCATTATTTAGTAAATTGAAATATTTTTGCATATGTTATATATATATATATATATATATATATATATATATATATTCCAAACTGGATTTTTCCAAAAAAAAATCAAACATTTTCAAGAATTTTGGATTCCGCATTTTTTTGCCCTCCCGAACGAATTTGGATTTCCAAACTTGGTAACTATGGATAGCAAGCAGCTCTTAGTAGATGAATCGAAATGTAGTTGTTGTAAATGCTAAATGCAGATTAAAACATAAAAGGACTCGATTTGGAGACAAGGAGGTTAATCTTAGGGTAAAGCATCTGCAACCTTATGTAGAAGCCTTGGCAGTGACCTCTTTTGTGGTTCTCCCTCACTCCCCTACCTTTGATATCCCTGACTCAAATAATGAGGAGGTCGCACCTACTGAGACTATAATCATTGACTAGGATGTAGGTTGATGTTTTCTGTGGATGGAGGGTGATATTATATGTTTTTTTAATAAGCTCTAGGAATAAGGAAGGCTTGTGTAACTTGCCTTCCTCCCCCTTTCCACTTGAAAACTGTGAAGACTGTAAATAAGGTTCTGCATATTCCTGTCGTTTCACAATAAAAGATGGGTTTTTACTATTTTGGTTCGTTTGGCATTCAGCAAGCACTATTCCTTTAATCGTGGAAGATAGTTATACGGATCAGTTGCACCCAATTCACAAATCTCTAATATAGATGCCAATGAGGCATGTAAATAGAAGAAATCAATTGGATGATGGTTGCTTTGTGTGCTATATAAGTTATGTGTGTGATATCTGAATGATGTGATACAAGCTGCAAACGCTTGCTAATTTTGCTTGATTGCATGACGAGTGTTCATTCCTTGACTGCTGAAAGGTAATCTCATGATTGACTAATGGTTGGAGCCATTGCTTTGTGTTTTGAGTGTGGAAGCAGTTCAACAGAGGATTAAAAGTCAAAAAACCCTTGCCCTCTAGCATGATTGGGTCCTCCTTTCTTCTATTTTTATTGGCATGATAATATGGTCTTAACCTCAAATTGCTTTGACACTTTTTGGATGGGCTAGGCCCTAGGGCCCTCTCCCTAGGTATCATTAGCAAAACAAAAGCCTAAAATTTTGAATAACTTATCAAAAAAATTATATGTTTTTGACATGCTTTAACATTATTTTTCAAAGCTATTTAAAAATGCTTTTTTTTTATTTTGACATATTTATGCATTTATTTTTTTTAGAAAATTAAAAGTTTATTAAAAAAATCTAATGTTTGCACTTGAAGTTGTTTTTATTTTCGAACTTTATCAATTGGCAAGCTTGAACCTACTTTATCCTCATCGAACACAAACACAAACTCAAACTCAAACCTTGTGACTTAGGCCGGGATACTGATGCTCTCAAGTGGACTAGAGTAATCTTTGCAAAAAATGGTTACAAGTAGACATTTTTTGGGACCAAAGCTGAGATTTCCGCTTTTCATTCATCTAGAACCTAGATAAAAGGACTTCTGAAGGCCAATTCATTCTCCTGGCAAGCCTCTGACAAATAGATTTTGAGCTATGACGTTTTGAATTATAAAAGCTTTGACAGTCCTTCAAAATGCTCTCTCTGCAATGAAAAATTCCATCAATTGGGTAAGCTCCATGGACTTTAGAAACATTTAATTCACTTGAAAATTTCCATCAAAATATATTGCAATTTGAACCATTTGGAGAATTAGTTCTGCTAACCTCTGTTAAAAAACATCAGAGGATCTTTTCAAGAGAAATCTCTTCCTGCTGAGAAGGTGTGGCCAAATCGAATAGTATCTGTGAAAAAAGAGGTGAACTACAAAGGCAAAAGGATTTTGTTTGGATAGAAACTTATCTCGCAGCCGTCCACTGCTAAAGGGGTTGAGGGTAATAAGTCTTGAAAACCCGAGTCCATAAGGACACCCGCATCAAATGGATATACTATATTTAGTTTTGATGGAGCTGAAGAGGAACCAAGGCCCAGCTGGTCATGAAGGTGCATTCTGTAACTGAAAGGTGAAGCAGTGTTATTTTTATGCAACACATTACACGGACGAATCAACATATATTTTAACTGAAGCTTTGTTTCAAAAACTATGACTAGCCCTTGACAAATATGTTATTTGAAAGGGAACTTCAAATTGGTAATTTATACCGTATCTAAAGATGGATGTCCCAAGGGGCAGATCAATCAGACCATTCAGGACATTACTTCTCTCTCAAAATTCTTTAGGGGAATTTCCTTCAATCATATGTACAGGACTCAAATATGGTGGCTGGTTTTCTATCTAATGGAGGTATCAATGGGTTAAATAACCATGATCATATAATTTATTTCTAAAGACAGGATTCAAATCATTCGAACTATATTAATCCTCTAATTTCAACAATAAACAATGAAAAATCTGTGGACAAATCAAGGGAAGTTTTTGAAGCTTATTATGACCTCATTAATGATTACTTCACTCTTCAATTCATCGTTGTTGTAATATCCTCCGAAAAAGCTGATTCTGGAGTCACAAATTTGTGAGTGATAGGTACAAGCCATATGCAGAGGGCCACATGCCTTCAAAAATATTCAATTCAGCAGCTAAAGTTAGTGTCTTTCAGTTTTGGTTGGAATTTTTGCCATCTTGTTGGTCAATTGACATTTTTGAACCTTTTAGGGCGTCTGAGTTTTGCGCATTTGCTCATTGTTCTATTAACATCTTTCAGCATTTGAGAATGGGGTAGCATTAGCTCCTTTTCCAGTAAGTAGATTTATCTATCACTCGAATTTCTATTTGAGAATGTGGTAACATTCTAGCATAGGAAGCAGGAACTGATTGCTTCTCTCTAACACTAAGTTTCACATGAATTAATATTCTGTCTTGGAATTTTCATTTTTATTGTTCCATTTCATTGGTTGTTGGTACCCTTTAGGCTCTTATCTGGTGTGCTTGAGATATGATCAACAATGTGGTGTGGTGTTTTCTGGTTTTTGATGGGTTACTCTATGGAATCTTTCTTTTTGTTGAAGATGGAAGGATCTTCAAGAAACTTTGCGAAATACCCATTTCACTCTCAGAACTCAAAGAAGTTTTTTGGGGAATATATGAAAGTGGGAGGCATTTCAAGATCACGCCTAGTAAGACTGAAGGCCTCCTTTGGATCTTGATCTGAATTGATGCAGCTTGTCTGAGGAGCAAGCAAGAAAATTACTGGGAACAACCGCAAACAGCCAGTTTCTAATTTTGGGCCTGAGAAATCTCAGCCATCTGACAGTATGCCTAAAGCCAAAAAACTGGACAACAGAGGAGGAGATCTAGCCCTTAAAGGTAGTCCAGTGATCTTGAAAATGACTATTATATGAACCAAAAGGAAATTAAAAAAATACCCTAAAATCTACTAGGTAATGGTGTCTATTAACATGGGCCTGCAACTAGACAAAGAAGATGATGGGATGGAAGGCAAGTTGGCAAAGTTGAGAGCTTCATGCCAGATCCGGAGACTACTAGAACCTACTGGAAAATTCAAACTGTGGCACAAAAATTGGTTAGATAGGTCTTAGTTACTGGTGCTGAGTCTCCTTATGTGTTTCTCAATGCCTTTTAAGGAAATGGGGAAAGAAAATCTGGCTTGCCTCTGCACTCAAGATGACCATCTTGAAGACCTGGAACTCAAGCAAGTGGTTGTTGAAAGTTCTATTAAATCTCTATCTGAAAACGTTAAAAATGAACATGGTATTTTCCAAAACAATTTGGCCTGGTTTTAATTTTTTGTCTGCTCATCTATAGTCAGCTGTCAAATGAGTAGCTCTAACCATATGGGTAGCCTGGTAGGTATAGTTATCTTGTCTATAGTAGTCAATTTACCATAAGCTTTGTTCTATTTTTGTTTTTGCTTTATAGCTTATCATCAAATGTACAATGGTAGGAGAGATACAGATCAACCAAGTCTTTGGAGGAGTTTTAAGATCAGGTGCCATTTTGAGTGATCATTTTATCCCGGGTTTGCAGTAAATTCTGGACTGAATGCATATCTTTTTATATTTCTGTTCATGGCCCCCTTAAATAAATGCCCCATGAATATAGCAAAAAAAATCAAAAATAAAATCTCACTATATCGCTCTACCAAGTCAAGATAAATATTTTATATAAAGGGCAAGATTTCACTCAGAGATTACAATGGGAAAAATCATGATCATCAAGAAAGAAAAAAAACTCCTAAATCAAGAAATGATCTTGCTGTAATATATAGGAGAAAATTAAATATAAATAATTCTCAATCTTGTTCTCCCAAGTCAGAGAATAACTTTTATAAAACAGACAAGATTTACTCAGAGATTGCAATGGCAAAATCCATCATCATCAAGCAACTGCAGAATAAAGTTCAGAAAAGCTTCAAATCAATAAATGTTCCTGCTTTAAAGGATTCCATCTACTCAAGTTTTGAAAACGAAAATCTTGGTATTAGAAAATGCAACAACATGTATAATTAATTCAACTATGTCACACACATTGCATTATTACAAAATTTTCAGTAAAGCGTGTACAGTGAACATATACCTAGTATTCAAGCAAGCTTCATCCTTTGCCCACTCCTGCCACATTGTAGGACTAAGAGGAAACAATAAGCTCATTGCTTCTCTTGCAATTCGAAGCTTCTCCACATGGCCATATTTTCGAAGAGCTTTAATGTACTAGAATAATGAATCAAGAAACACCATTAGAAGAATTCTACCTTATCAGTTTGCTTAAATATCAGTTCAAACAACAACAAAAAAGTAACTAGAGATCAATCAATACAAATACCTTAAAACTAATGTGTGCTAAGTAATACATATGATGTTTATGATAGAAAATAAAATACAATACAAATAACTTTAATCCCCTTTCTAAACAGATAATCTCCAATTTGAAATAGCCTTAATTCTTTGTATACTATTTTATACACATACACGCAAACATATAATTATAGTCTTCACTAAATGTAATATCATTTCTTCAGGCACATGATTTCAAACATTTACATGACGTCCCTGTATAAATAAAAATATACTTAACTCTAGAAGCTAATATCCTTTGTATACTATTGCATAAAATTTAAATATAATTGCAACAAAGAATAGATACATTGTATCTTACCATCAGCAGCATTGTATGTTTCACATAATGTTTTCCAAATAATCGAATGAAAGAAGTAAAAGTTCTAAAAAGAATTCCCACACCATGATGTAACTTGAAACCCGAAGAGTGCAGCCATCCATAAAGTGAGAAAGTCTAATGTAAGCCCATCTTTAAAAAGAGATACATTATGTTAATGTCCACAACTGACCAACATAGGTCCATGGAAATCACAGTTAATTCAGTTAGAATGGAAAAGTACTACGGTAGTAAAAAAAGCTAGAAGCTGAAAAAGTGACAGACTAAAAACTAAACCACTGTACAGAAGCATCACAAGAGGAGGTCAACACAAAGCAGCTAAACCCTAGCCATAAGATACAAGCACAAATATAAATAACCAACCAAGCACGGGGACCACCCACAAATATAAATAGCCAAGCGAAGGGGCACCCCCAAGGGAAACAAGAAGCATAGGATACAAGTACAAATCTAAATAGCCAAGCGAGGGGAGTAAGCTACAAGTGAAACAAGAAGCAGATAACGACCAAAGTAAATGGCCGACGCAAGAAACCAGTGCAGTCATATGTCCAGACTCTGTATCAACACTCAGAATGGAAGAAGAATAACCACCAGCATCATCATCTACCACTATCACAGGACCTACCCTAACATCCAAGGCTGACTAGTCTCAAGAGGTGGAGAGCAGGCTGCTAATGCTCGCCTACCCCTGTCCTAGGCTGCAGACAAAGGGATCTAGAAGACCGTTAATGTCCAGTAGAAGCGGATCAACAATGCTCGCTATGTGGATCCAATTCCATCTTACTTATTTTTCCATGATAGGATAAAAGAAAGAGGTGATCAACCAAGTAGTTGTGGATGCCCCATGCAATGTCCCTACATCTGAAAGTGGCAGCCTCCCAAAGGCCAAGCACCTCTGGTAAGATAATGGAAGGAGGTGGATAAGGAAAATCTCAAGTCTCTGTATAAACTGTAGAAACTACTGAGGACTGCAGTTTATATACTAAATCATAGTTACAACTTGATTGTTAACCAAAATTCCAACTCATAGATTAAAGTCTCAACATGGGTATTGGTTAACTTGTTTTTCAAGAATGATATCAAGTGCAAGAAAGACAGCATACAAGCTAGTCATCTTATCAATCTCTCTATCTTATTTGATACTTCATACATTATTTAATATGATCTGCTGGTGAGGTTTGTATGAATTCCTCCTTAATATGGCTTGTACACAAGTTAATTCTGAAGTAATTACTCCTTTGCTATATGTACTTAATATGGTTCATTTACTATTCATCAGCGAGTTGGACAGATCACATGTACTCTTTAGTTACACACCAACACCAACGATGCGTAACACCTTCCATGCGTCTAATTTAAAGAAAGAAACTACTCAAAGTTTGAAAGTTTCAACAACATTATGGATCATTGATTTTACTAAAAGCACTGTTTTGTAACCAACTTTATTATGTTATGATTATTCTCTTGTTGACTTTAAGTGGTGTCTTAATGTTTAACCGACAACCATTGAGTCATTTATCATTTAAACAGAATAATGTTATGTCGCAGTAAGGATGCTGTGTGACAGGTCCTCCCTATACCAAACAATTGTATTGTGCATTACCTTGTGATATAAAGCTGTTATTCTATGCTATGTTGTGGTATGTATTTACTATTCTGCAGTTTATATTCCTTTGCTAGTGTAGTTTTCATATCAAACAAACACTGCCTTCCCTTCATGAGGAAGGAAACTTGATTGATCCTAATACCTGAGAGTGTATTGGCTACACGAGATAGAATGCCAAGGAACCAGGTTGTTACAGAATTTTTGGCGCAATGGAAAGATCTCCACATAGAGGATGTTTCATGGGAGGGCCCTTGCATTCCAGCATTCTTCATTGTTTATATTTATTGCAGACCAATCAATTCAGGCGGAATGGACATGTAATGAGCCTAAAAATTGCACAGGAGAATAAGGATTAGTTTATAGGATAAGAATAAATCTTAATGCTATTCTAAGAAATAGGATAAGAATTAAAAGAGCTTCAGCTAGAGAAATAAGCAGCTATAGCTGGGATAGAATAAAGCAAGTATAGCTGGGAGAGAATAAAGCAAGTATAATAGCTGGGGAAATAAATCAACTGAATTTGGAGAATAAAGAAAGTACAGCTGGAAGAATAAAGCAAGTATAGTTGTGGGAAGAAATCAAGTCGGTTGGGGGAAAAAAAAGGACTATAATAAGGCATTCTTGTGAGACTTATTGTAAGGATTATTATTTTTCCTTGAACAATATTTGGGTATATATAGAATACTGAAAATGAGTGGCTCACCTCCGTGCTTTGGCTGTTCCGCATATTGGTAGTATCAAAAAAGATTTCTATATCTTACTCTATATTAATTCAGTTCATTAATCAATGTTTTCCTTCTAGAATTTGTATTTCAGATTTAGTATTAGGATCTTACTTCTCAGAATTTCCAAAATCCAATTTAAGGATCTGTTCCACCATATTTTGTATTCCAAATTTCAGTTCAGGCTAATGTTAACGCAGAAGATTGCACCCTTGGTAGGAAGCCGAGCTCCTGCCTTCTTCACGCAACTATGGAAACTCCCCTCTCGCCTGTGGGACCGGCGAAGCTGGAGGGGAGAGTCTCTAAATAAGGGCTAGCTCCCTTTGATGCATCATGTTCATTCCAGCAAGTGCTAACACACATACACACACACACACATATATATAGATATATAATGGGGGGAGGGGGGGCGGAGATGAAAAGGGAGAAAGATTGCAGGAAAACAAACTACTCTATGGAGGTGATGCACCAAAATAAGTCGACCTTCTCACATCCACACTTTAAATCAGACATACACATTCATACACTTCAGACATTGGCAGAAGGACCAAGTTGCAAGAGACTCGGCAGGGAGGCTTTAATGGAAAAATACAAAAAAAAAACAGAGATTCACCAAAGGTGCTGTGAAATGCACACTGCAAGTGATTTCTTCTGTTTCTGCACTTTCAGATACTGCTCTCTTGGTCAGCTGCAGAAATGGCATCTTGTAGACAACAGATATGTTGGTGTTGGACCTGTGAAAGCATCAAGAAACAATGACTAAACACAAACTAACACTCAAAACATGCACAGAAATATCTATCCAAGATAGAGGTAAAAAATGCATTTATTGATTCAGGTGAAATTTTGCCAGGGCTACACCTTACAAATGTGGAAGATGATTTCTCAAAATGACAAGTCTTCAATATATAGGAGAAGAAAGGAGGCCTTTTGGCGCCCCTTTTTTACAAGTGACCCATGTGCCATACGAGCATTGGGAAGAGCAGGCTGCTTGAACATAAATGTTGTGTCGGCCCTGGCTTTGACTTCAGGCGTTTCTTGACATGGCCACGCTGTTTCCTCATTAACCGAGGCTGCTTCTTGAAGGCACCTACGCAGTTTGTCTGCTCATAAATATGAAATGAGGAAAAAGGATCGCACGGTTGGCCATTCGCATCTTCTAATGGTCAATTTGCAGCCACTGTTTCACCTACTGGAGTAACTTCTCGAATCGGCGCTTCCTTTTGCCACTTGGACTATCTGCCTGCTCCATGCCTGGCACTTTGTCTTTTCCCTATCTTGTCTCTTCTAGCTCGGCTTCCTGCCAAGGGTGCAATCTTCTGCGTCAACAGCTAATAGCATAGGGTTTCTACCCTGGGGTTTACAGGCTTGTAGCAAATTACAGTTGAGCTCATAACATACTATGAGTGGCAGATGAGAGAGGACAGATTAAGTTCAATCCATTGGGCCTCAAGAGGAGGACTTGGCAGAAATGTGACCACGGGGATGTTAAGGGCAGGCCTAGAGTTGGCTTGAATACCGGGTGATATAACATCTGTTAACACATAATAGAAACTAGGAAAAATCAAAAAACACAACAGCCAAAAAAAACATATAAGAGATTGCCACCAAAACTGTGTGTTTTATGATCTACATTTTATGTATAAAATGTGGTGGCTAGGTTGCACGAAATATGTTCAAAAAGTATCTGTAAGCTGTGTAACTTAAATGAAATAGAATATGAAGCTCATTTTCTCCCCGCATATCAACTATACAAGAATATAATATATGTTTATGTAATATCTGCAATCATGACTTGGTCAATGTACTCCTAAACCGAGATAAAGAAACAAAGCTTGGGAATAAAATTTTGAATCTAAATACCTATGGAGTCAACCCTCTATACAAGGAAACATGGTTTTTTATGTTACAATTTTTCTTTCTCAGTTTCGATACATTAAATATTAAAAAATTATTTCTCTCTCAATTTTGTCTGATTTTAGGTTCTGTGTTTAATTATTTATTATCTGCTTTTCCCAGGCACTTTAATTGGGAAAACTAAGGATTGGGAAGGAAAGTCGGTTGGGAAGAGCTGTAATTATGAAGGAATGCATTGGCAATCACCATAAACGACGACGTCTCTTAAACCCTAATCCAAAGGCAGTACCTGGACATTAGCGTCATAATTATGAGGATTTTGTAGGAGTGCGTATTCGAGTGATTGCAGGTGACCTTCCTCAGCGCCTTCGTCTTCTTCCGATGATGAGAGTGATTCCTCCTCTTTACGAGACGTTATGCATTTATCTTCCACTCCCAATGGATACTCTCCTTCTTCTGCCATGGAAAGGAATGTACGCAACACTCCAACAGAGTGCTCCTGCTTTTTTTCAATATCCTATCAAAGCTAGTTTCTTTTGACAGCACTTTATTCTAGAGGCCTACAAGGATAACAGAGATAAATTTGCGGATATTATATGTGACAGTTTTTGGGATACCCTATTCAACGAAGAGTACATTGAGCAATTAGGGGGGCTCATCGTCAGCGTACACAAGAAGCGAACAGTGCTATTTAAATCTGTTTGAGTTGTCTTGCTGTCCCATAGGCTATTTTTAGTCTCGTGGACGTTAAAAATTTTATTATTATTATTATTATTATTATTTGTTTATGTTCTTCTCTCTTCTATTTTTTTTTTTTTCCTTCTTTTTCTTCGCTTTCTTCTTTTTTTTAATTTTTTAAAAATTGATTATTGTAGTCATGAATATTTAATAAGGTTAGTTTTAATTCATTTTTTATTTTAATTGATTTAAACTCTTAATCTTGATTTATTTTACCATTTCACTCTATTTTAAATATATATACAGAGTTAGTTATTTTTAAGTCATTATCTTACAAGTATAGAAATATTTTTAATCATTAAAAATCTTTATAAGTATCTATACAAATATTTTATATCCCAAAAAATATATGTTGCCCTTCAAAACTAGATCGATCAGTATAAATCAATAGTGGCAATCGATCTTGACCCCTATTGGTCGATCTTATACCTCACCTTAGTAATGACTACTTTTCAAATTTAAACCTTCTCTTACATGTTGGTTCGTATTTTTAAGATAGGTAGTGTGAGGTTTTCCTTTTTTAATAATTATAGTCGCATATTTTATCATTTGGAAATTACTTTACAATTTCAATATTAAGGCACATTTATACTATCGTACACTAAACAAATTTACCTATTCTTTCCAAATCTGATTATAATTATTTAAAGTAGTTCTTAACCAAGTCAAGACCCTATTCTATCGAAGTCAAAAGAAAGTGTTATCAAGTATTCAAGCCATCTCTAGATGCATATATGTGACAAACGCAGTACAATCACACAAAACATTCTAAGTGGAAGAACTACATGGGTTTGATTTTCTTCTTCAGAGTATGGGATACATAGACAATGATCAATCATTATGGGGTGATTAGAGTCAGTTCAACCCATTGCACTCCCCTTTTTTATTTTTTCAAGTTTTTAACTATTGTAAGCCTTATTATAGTTTCAACTTTGAAGAAGTTATTTGCAAGTCATTCACGCATGTCCAAAGATCAAATTTTTGCACACAATGCAGGGGATTATGCTCTATTTTTAAACAGATGATAGAATCAAGTAGTAGAGGACAGTAGTGATAATTGATCATGTCCCCTTCCCAACGATCCCAACCCTTATCAGTTACAATTACAGTTCTAGTTGCATAGGCTGGGTCAGTCTGAGTTGATTATTTACAATTGTTTGTCAGTGTGCACAGTCAGATTGCAGACATAATTTAGTTAAGTCTCATTTGTTCTCCTTGTGATTTTCATAATTAACTTTCTTTCATTCATTTGTACTTTGTCTATTTCAGTACTTTGCTTCCATTCTACTAGTGGTAAGTTATTTTACGACATTTGTTATCTTTCAAATCATTTTATCTTGATTAGAGTTAATCACCAAATTAATTAAAAATTTCAATAAAACATATTGGTGTACCTACACATTTTATTTGATCATTACTTCAAAAAAATTGTCTTAGGTTTTAGATAAATTTATAAACATTTAATACTAAAAGAACTTTCTTTCGACCTTAGATCTAATATCTAACACCAGAAGAGTTTGCTCTCGACTCCAACTTTAATCACTGACACTAAAAGCACTTTATTTTGACTTTGGATATGATATATGACGTTGAAATTACTTTCTTTTGACTTTGGATTTCAAGAAAATTTAGTAATCTCCATACATAAAAACAAAAGTTTTTTCTAAGATATAAATTTTAATTTTTCTGTTGTTTTTCAATTTGCAAAGAATATATATAACTATATTGGATGAGTACTTTTTACTTCAAGATTTCTTTGTTTTCATTACATGTCATCTTCCCTTAATAAGGACTATCATTAACACTCATTTAATAAAATGAAACAAAACACATATTAAGACACTAACACCATTAATATAAAATTTTGTAAATCAAGTATGACATGGGAACAAGAGCAATCATGCATCCATAATGCTATATTTTTTATTCATTCACAACCTCAAGTATTACTCAGTTTTTATTATTTCAACATTAAATCAGATCTTTTGCCAATTATTCCCTGATGACAAAGGGCATGTATGACTCATTTCCTCCTTTTAAACATCAAAGTTCCAATAGCCACCATCTTGCTTTCATTATTCGCCCATACCTTATATTGCATTGTGTGGTCCATGTTGTTAATAACCTAAGAGGTAGGCTACCACATCATAAAGGAAGTCAAAATATTTCTCTTCACCACCCTCCACCTCCCACAAGGCAAACAATCAACCTAAAGGTTATGATATCATGGATCAACTAAAAAATACCCATGTAAAAAATTCTATTTTAGAGTTACTAAAGAGTTCATCAGTCTATAAGGATATTTTATATGTTACATTGCAGAATAATAATATTTATAGTGATACACAATCTGCCACTTTTGCTTCCATCATGAGTACCTTTAAAGATACTGAGAAGATTATTATTTTTGAAGATGAATAACTGCCAACACAAGATCTAATCACAGAAAATCTCCCACTCTTTATTCAAATTAGAGTGCAAAATAAAGGAATCAAATGAGTGTTGACTAATATCAGGTGTGGATTGAACATTTGCATTAGTCCTTTCTTATAGCAATTAGACGTCAATATTGACAATATCTAACAAATAGATCGAACTATCAAAGGGTTTGATGACTCTTCACAACAAGTACTTAAAATGATATATTTAGATGTATTATCAAAGGGTTCAATGACTTTTCATAACAAGTACTTGGAATAATATCTTTAGATGTAACATTGGGACCTAAAACAGTGTCTATCATATTTCATGCTATGCATAATCATTTACATTATAATTTACTATTTGGGTCACCTTGGATACATATGATGGCAACAATATCATCTACATTACATATATGTATTAAATTCGTATATAACAAATACTCATATGATTTTTTTGTGGATGATAACCCTTTCAAATATTGTAAAATCAAAACATCTCAATCACAGTTAGATGGTCTAGCCATCATCCCTCCTTCTCAAGTCATCCCTTGGGATCAAAAGTATACATATGAAATTAGAGAGTCAAGTATTGATAATAAGAAAAAAAATAAAATAAGTTACAAATGAAACAACAAAAATTATATCAATCACAAAAATAACATGAGCAAAGGTACAAATAAAACTTTTTAAATTTACAAAAGGGATAGGCAAGTTTGCATAAAGAATAATTACAAAGGAAACAATTAGAAAGTCAAAAGTTACAAATGGAACAATTTGAAAAAAAAGAGTTTCAAAAGGAACAAAAAACTTTCAAATGGAACAAGAAAAACTACACAATGCACAAGTGGATCAAGAAAGTATACGAAAAGAGCATCAAGATAATTTGGATCAATAAAAGTATATTCTCAATCTCCCTTTATTGGTCAATTCAAATATACAAGATAACAATGTTTCAAATTATTATGATAGTAATGATGATGAAGCTAGTATGGTTAATATGACAGATAAATTTCAACCTCTCAAATAAATATTTATCTCACACTTTATTCACACCAATTAGTCCAAGGGTATATCGTGATGATTCAAAATTAATCAATGAAGATCAATCAAATTCAAAGGGCAAACATATTTTAGGTATGCCTAAAGATGATAATACATGCAAGTATTGTAATTGTATATCTCATATGGCATTTGTGACAAATTCAGTGAATAATGTATATATAGATGATACAAAGGTTTCACTGATGTTATAAATAATGCAACATCAAGATACACCAACAATAATTTTGTAAATGTTATGGGATAACAAGATTATTACATTGCCTACTACTAGACACCGATCAACAACATGTCTTTTGCATTAAACAGGCAAACCATGTTGTGCTTGTCATAGAATTATAGGACACAATACAAAACATTGGGAAACACTACAAAAGATAATTCAAAAATACAAGCATGAAAGCATTATTATATAATATATAATTAACAGATATCTCTTACTATAAGGGTTCAAAAGTTTTTATCTACAAACACAACACACATAAATTGTCCTCGATAAGCATATTTAACCATTACAATATATATGGGAGGTTGTTATTACAAACACAATCCCATTGATACTACTTCACGGCAAACTATTTGCAATGTTAGAGGATTACAACACTTGGGGCATAATATCAATTAATTATATCATAGTGCAAATTAGGAAGAAGCTCTTGGATAGCTTGTGGACCAAATTTTGTCAATAGGAAGGTATAAATTATGCCTCATGCACATCTGGTACCAATTACATTGGGATGATCATGACTACAACAAATGCAAGCTACAATGAATACTAATAAATAATACATCAGATTTTTGCATGAAGAAATAATAATTCATGTATCACATGATGGTAATAATGAACAAGATGATGAAATCTCTTCAAAAATACCAAATAGAACAAAATATGCACATTTAAAAGATGAAGAGGAATATGTCATGTATTTACATAATTCTAAGGATTTTAATATTGATAAGGACGATTTATTAATGTAGATACTAAAATTTGATTATATATGAGAAATTAGTCTTGTACACTTGACAAATATTATTCATGGCTCAACCATTTAGTTCATGACCTTCTCGTTGTCAAAAGGCTCATGTTCACCATCTCAATGTACCTAAATACTTATCTTATAATTTGACCCTGATATTTTGATTGCCCAGATCACTTGTAGCCCATAGTTTACTTAAAACCTTATTTATATCCTACAGTTATAAATCTTTAACAACTTTCTATTCTCCTGAACACTACCATCCATACTAGGACACTAACATCCATGCTAGTGTCCAAACCTTACAAATGGTCAATTTGACAAATATTTTGACATGTATGGGTTGACCTATTTATTTTAACTAACCCTCTCATGATATCATTTCAAAAGGTGTCAAATAAATACAAAATAAAAAGTCATTCATTATCATCTAGAAATTACCAAGTAAACACATGTCAAGCTCACACTTCATCATTTACACAACTAAGTTATCTTGGACTATTCTCTCCTATTTCCAAATCAGTCATATGAGCGATCTTATTACATGTTTGAAGCATTCAAAGAGCATCTCATTAGTACTATTTTTCAAGTTATAAGATAGATCACTACATGCACTTGTATATAACATATTTTATAATTATTTATTCACAAGCCCATATAAAAGGGGAGAGCTACATTGGTCTGAGACCCTCTTCAAAGCATATGGCTATGTAAGCAACACTCATTGACACATGGGTCTTTGAGGTTGACTCAACTTCACTTGAGCCCTCTGACCCATGTTTTTCAAGGTGACATGTTCTAATTAGAGGACCTAGGGTTTTGAGCCACTGGCAATATATAAAACATGTGTGCAAGATTTGAATAGAGAAATTGCAAGGTAAAAGTGAACCTTAATAGGCACATACGTTCATTCCAAAAAAGGACATGTATTTTATTGTGGATAGAAGCATCAAAATAGGGACATAAGCATCAACACTGGTGTCAGGATTATGATAATAGTGTTTATGCTACCAAAGAGTTATTTTCCATAATATAACAAATTAGGGCAGGACATTAGACTATCTTATCTTACACGAATAATTATTAGATCTAGCTACACATCAGTCAATAAGCTAAGTATTTTTTCTTCTTTGTGTTGTAACTTTAATAATATTGTTTGGTATTATACTTTCTATATTTAATATTATTTCATAATTCAACATTGTAATAAAATATTGTGAATCTAAATTATTTAATTAGCCTGCTCTTAGAAGAGATTAGTCATTTATTTAATTAAGTTATTCTTCCCATTTAACTATTTTCAAAAAAGGATTAAATATTTGGTAAACCTGACCTTTGAGTCTTCTTGTATAACCCTAGATTGTTCTAGGGTTTTTAGCATTCTAGAGTTTAAATTTAATTATAATTTCTTTATCATGTTGTAGTATTTGTTAGCATTTTTTATACCTCATCTTACTCTTCAGAACATTTAAAAGGGATAAAAAGGAACCTCTTCCTCTTCCTAACCCCGAAGAGGGTGATAACTACCATCTTGATCCCATTATTCACCCATGACTTATATTTAATTATGTGGTCCATGATAGCACTAATTCAGGAGGTAAGGTAGGCCATCATATAGTACCAATGAAGGTAACCAAAATATCCTTGCTCCACCTCCCACATCTCCTCTAGATAGTGTGTGTATGCATATTCAATCTAAAGTACCTGCAATTTGTGCTTGTGAAGTTTTCAAGGATCAAATAATAATTATGATTAAGTTAATAAAAGAGTTGAAAAAGTAATATCAGTATTTTAGTTCAAAGATCACATCATTGGAAAATTAGGTCACACATACAAATAATTCATAATATGCTAGTGTTAGTCATGTGTTTGCATCTTCATCTAGCAATGTTATGCCTAACAAGAAGCCACAACAAAATACATCTACAACTAGTGCTTCAAAAAGTGAACAAAAGACTAATAAGAATTCAAGTGAGATTTCAAGGGATATGATTAGAATCAATTTTACCAAACTACCTCCTTTACATCCTTTACAGATATCCAAGTACTATTGTGTATATCATATAATGCATGGGCATCATATAGATTATTGTTTAGATTTTAAAAACAAAATAGAAAAGATAATTCATAGTGGTGATCTATCATAGATACATCAATCAAGCAATCCACTCACCTTGTGAGTGTATATTCTACAGTACAAGTTGAAAAAGAACCCATATGGGCACCAAAAGATAATTCAAAGCAAAAATAGTTTCAATTGAAAAAATTAGAGCAAGAAAATATTCAAAAGGTAGAGCTAAAGCAAGCAATGTTACAAAAAGATCAATTTTGAAAAATCATAATTACAAAAGGCACTATATAAAAAAGAACAAGTGCAAAAGTAATGCATTGCAAAGATAATGTTACAAAAAGAGCAAGAACAGAAGGTGCAAAATCAAACTCAAGATAAAAAAGTAAGCATGTTTAAAGTAATATTTTTAAGAAAATAGGCCAAAAAGCAAAAGACACTAAAAAAACTAAAGTTTCAAATGTCATTACAAAGGGGGTAATTACAATTCTTTCCTCGTATCAGGACCCTTTCACTATCACTACACACATATATGGCAATCAATTCGTAGATATCAAGGTTATTGTCTATGAAGATACAATTTTTTATTCTATGTCATTGATTAGCTCTCTTGGAAATAAGTATCCACAACTAGATAAAACTAATGAAATTGCAAAAAGTGTGGGGTAAATTTAGTTAAGAGTTTCATTTGCTTCAAAAGAATGTTCTCTTCTTTTTCATGTAATTTGTAATCCACATACATACAATGTTGTGCTTGGAAAATCATGGTTAAAATCAATAAGAGCAATGATTAATAGAAACAAATGTTTCATTACATTTGATCATGAAGACAAGGTCATTCACATGATAAAAGAGGGAACATATTTAGAACAAGACCACACAATGGAAAATATTTCTCAAGCAAATATAGCAAGTACAATCTTAACCAAAAAACACGATACACTTTTCAATTCTACTATGCACGCATATGGCACATTTCGTTCAGGAAATGTTTTTCATTCACCACTCCTCACATATTGTTTTCCTCATATTGAGATCATTGGATAACTTGTGCATTTTCAAACACTCTAAAATTAAATGCCAAAACATTCAAGTAAAGTAAAAATACAAAAATATTTGGCATACACATGTTTACTAGATTTTGTATTTATTATTTACTTTAAGTTAGTAGATAGTGTACATAAGCAAAATTGTAGATGCTCCTTTTTTTCCACTTCCATGTCTAAATGGACACTACAGTGACTTCTTGCAAACAATGCAAATTAAGCCTAGAAATCACTACAATGCTCTGATTCATCACTGCACATTATATGCATGTTCTAATTCATGTCAATGTATCCCTAACTAAGGCAATGCATGGTACACAATCATTATCTTCCTCTAATTCATCTCTAGTCAAGTTTTAACCTAATAAATTGACCTTTTTGACTATGTATGATGGACAACTTGTCAAAATTTAGAAATGGCAATTAACTTGATCAAGATTGTTTAATTGGTTAAACCTAATTAAATGCATAGGTGAAAAGCTCATGGCTAATTAATTATTAGATTTCTATTTTTAGAAATTCATAAATATGGATTGATGATGTCATCATGATATCACACAAATATATAAAATGATGTCACCATCATGACATCATCTTTTATGAGTTGTCAAGCACTCATAAAATATCAAACAAATATCCAAATTTGTCAGCCATGCCTATTAATTAAAAATATTAATCGTTTGTACTAAACTTAACCACATTTGAGTTAGGGTTAGTTTGAAAGGTTATAAATACAAGGTTTCACCCTTTATTCAACAATTTTTTTAGTGTAATGTTATGATTCAAAAATACCTTCAAATACCCTCTTTGTAGTGTTATAATGCTCATTTATTGAGAAAAAGTCAAAGCCAAAGTCAAGCCCAACATTGCCAAGGTGACAAGGAGAGATGATGCAAGGAGCAACATTGCCAAAGATTCTTTGATCACACAACCAAACACATCCATCCATGGCCAACATACAACTCTTGTTCTCAAGGAAGGTAAATAATAGTTGTTTTGTCTTCTATCGATGGTTACTTGTATTATTCTCTTGTTCCTTGAGTGTATAGGTTTGAGGTGTTAGTTTCATCAGTGTGTTTTTGTTTAATTTTAATCATACTAACATGATACTAATCTCTCCTCTTGGATTCATATTGATCACATAATAGCATGCTCGATGGGAAATGTACCCTAAAAATATCTTATAGCTACTTCTTAGGACATTTTCCTAATCATTTTTATGCGAATTTTTTGATTTAATCGCCAAAAAAGGGAAGTTTGAACTCTCGATCGAGCCATAAGGATCAGTGACGAATGTAAAGAATTATAGTCAAATGTTAGAATTGGTGTTGATAAAAAAAATTGATAAAGATCTCTACGTAAAAAACATAGTCGAACCAAGAACCAAAAACATAGTAAAACTTAAGTTTTCTTACTTTCTTAGTGCCTAACAACTTGTTTAGTACTTGTTTAACACTCTTCTTGTATGCTAGTGAGAAAAATTATTTGTCAAGCATTTTTCTATCAAAACATGTTTATTTATACTGTGGTTGTAGGAATCAACAATGATCACACAAAATTGACATCGATTGTAGGAATCGACCATGATCCCTGCTAATCATCGACGATTTCTCTATATTTTTCTTTTTTTTAGAAATCCAGGAGTTAAAATTTGTGTTTTTGTTTGAGCTAACTTGTACGAACATGACTTCAGTTTAAACACAAATGAATCCACTAACTTTTTTGCAGGGAATTGAGCTGAGAAAGAAGTTTGGTTGCCTTTTTAATCAATTTTTCATTTTATAAAATCCAAAATTCACAAAGGTTAAAACCCATTCACATTTGGCTACTGTGTTTTAAAATTCACTTAAAAAATTGTCTTTTAGCATTTTCTAAGTTTTTACTAGTGCAAACACGGCCAAGGGGCAAAAAAAAAAAAACACTTCAATTTGGTGTTAGTAAAAGAACCTACATCTTTAGTTAGAGCTCCTAAGAGTTTTTTCAATTATTGTTTGTTCTTTAGACTAGTTTTAAATTACTTAGATTATTTGATTTTTGCAAACACAAACTCTAGCATATATGTTCTCCTCCTGTCTCTTATAGGGATCTCGAGTGACCAAAAGCACTTAATTTATTGTCATTATTCGTAAAAAGTGTGTCAAAAATAATGTCATGTATGCTCTCCCCAAGCTCCAAGTGACTTGGGTGATTCAAAAGCGACCTTTAAAGTCTTTCCAATTTTCATTTATTTCTTTTATGCATTTGGCTTGTGGATGCGAATTAATAGCCTCCTCATGAGTTCTTTAGGGGTGCATTAACTTGGAGCTTCACCTCTTAGTATCGTACCAAACCCGCTCCATGATGGGGTATACAAATTGGGAAAATCATTGGATGGGATAATGGTGAGCAATTATTCTAACCATCCTAATGGGTACACAAGCCATGCAACATATAAACATTAGACTCCACTAAGTAGTACATGGCTGGAGTTGCTATGCAAAAGAATAAACCCTTACATAGTAAGCTAGGTGGTTTGGATTCAATTAACGTGTTTGCATCCTTGTGTTAACCACACTTGGGACCATTTAGTATGCATGAAACTTTTAGATTTTTAGTCAAACTTCACTTACCACATAATTTCATGCCAAAGTCCAGTTCTCCTCACTCTAAGTTCAGGTCATGTATCAATGCTTGAGAGACAAAGGGGGCATAAAAACTCTACCTACACCTGTATTTTAATTTTTGGATTAAAACTTAATTATTCACAAGCTTTGGTTTATCGATGGAAACTTTGGTTGAAGCTACGCACACCTATGTCAGTTATAAGGATAGGACGAGCCATTTATGCTACTTCTATTTTCTTTGATTTACATGAGTGTTTTTTTAGACTAAAACTATTTGTTTTTATTGTTGTGTCAAAACAAGTCCAAAACTATCACATGTTTTTCACCTCTTTAGCCTAAGAGATGTTATTCTATTCGTTTGATACCATACTTTGCCTTAGACTTTTTATTCCAAAATATTTGTGTGTGTGTGTGTGTGTCAATTTTTTAAATAGGGCATCATTACGCTGCTCATTTCATCCCAAGTATTTACCTTAGAGTTTTGAGTCACAAATAATTGTTATACCTTTTGAACAAGGTAACATTGTTATGTTGCGCACATTATTTTAAGAACATTACCTTGTTTCAAATTGAGTTCAAAACCATGCATGCCTTTGGTCTATAATTAGTGTCATTATGTCATCCATTTGGGTCTAAGATGTTATCTATTTGAATAAACCAAGTTCAAAATTTATCTTGTAAAGTTCACATTAAAAATTGAGTGGTTTATACCTATGCCTTTCTTAATTTTGGCTTGGATGTTTACCTCTTACCTTTGAATTATGCAACTTAGACTAATTCCTTGCTTGTTTTAAAGACTCTTTACTTAGACCTAAGGAGTGGTCTATTTTCTATGTGCCTCAAATTTATTTGTTGCCTTGAACTAAGGTCAAAACTCTCTTTTCAAGTACAATCTTAAGCATTGTTAGTTTACATTGGAACCTTGCTTATCACTTGGGCTTGAATGCTTTACTTATTGCTCTTATTTTTGCTTGCTTGAGATTGATTTTTCTAATTAGTTTTAGGCATGTGCTCAAGTTGAATGTCTTATACCAAGGTCAAGTTTATTTTTGAATCTGTGTGCCTAGATTGAGTCTAAGTGTTTCAAACTATTTGCCTTAGAGATTAGATTAAATTACAAGTTTTTACCATGACCTAGTTTGTTTAAAAAGTCTAGCTTTGTGTCTTATTTCTAAAGACCTAACATTTACCTTTCAATTTTCAAGACCTAGTTTATTTCAAAGTCTAGCTTTGTGCCTTACTTCCAAAGACCTAGCATTTGCCTTAATTTTTATATTTCATTCATACCTTTTCAGTCTAGATTTGTGCATTATTACTAAATACCTAGCACCATTTTCATTTTTTTAAAGACCTAAATTAGATTTGTTCAAAACACTTTGCCAAAATCAGGATTCAAATTTGCCATTCATTTGACCATTTGTGTGCAAGACCTTGGACCTTGGAGATATTTGAGACCAAGCTTAAGATTGGTGATTTTAGAGAAAGGGCTCCATTATAGGCCAAGTTTGAATCGTTTGCAACAAGATATTGCATTTTCTATCTAGACCAAGTTTCAAGAAATTTGTAGGCATCCACCAATCTATTTTAGACGGCATTTCAAGTGTTGTGTGAATTTTAGACCTTTATTTTTCACGAGACCTAGTCATAGATCTAAACATGCCTTGATCGCATTTATTTTCAAGTACCTAGCTCATGCTTATTTTCAAGGCTAATTTCATTTGCCTAGACCAATGCCAAGTTATATGGACCACATTCAACACCATTATCATAGTTCAAGACTGCCCTATTTGGGATAATTGTGAAACCCATCCATGCCAATTATCACATGTCAAGATTACCCTTCCAAGGGAAAATTAAAGTACTAAGTTCACCCTTTCAATGATAGTGGTACCTGATCCCATACGTATGTTAGTAACCTTTTTTTGGTCTGCACTAACAACCAATATTTTTAGCCCATTCATTACCATTATAGGCCATCTTCTTTTGGCTTGCATCAACAACCAAGCTTCACAATGACAATTCATTACCAATTTATGCCCTCTTCCTTTGGTCTACATTGGCAACCAAGATTCACAATGCCAGTTTATGACCATTCCAGGCCCTCTTCTTTTTCCATGCATTGGCAACCAAGCTTCACAATGCCCATTCATTACCATTCCAAGCCCTCCTCCTTTGGCATGCATCAACACCCAAGCTCCACAACACCCAAAGATTACCATTCCATGTCCTCATCCTTCAACCTATATTAGCAACAAATATTTGTAGTGCCCATTCATTACCATACCAAGCCCTACCAAATCTGGTATCTCATTATCCCAACAAGGTTGCATAATTATGACTAGACAGATCATAATTACCATCCCACATCCATAACTAGTCTTTGTTGAGCCCATCTTAGATGAGCCTATTTACAAAGAGCTCATTATTAAACCATAGTTCATTTTTCATATATTGTTGACCCTCCCCCACTTTAAAAAATCCAAGACAATCTTTAAGCCACAATAAATCCAGTCATTACCTCTTCAAGAGCCATTATTTAAAGACTAAAATGTGTTCAAAACTGATATTTTGAAACTAATTATAATACAAGGCCAAGACAACCAACCAAATCATGATGTTTTTGTTTAAACACCTATTGTTGATGAGTTAACTTGTGTTGAATCATCTTTTGACCATTGCCCTATTTTTAAGGAGCCTCATTTTGACAAGTCAGTCTCTATGGAGTTGCCTGTTGACCCTTTCCCTTTGGTTGAAGATTTTCACTTTGACGAGTTAGTTTTTGTTGAGTCACCCCCTAATGATTATAATCAAATTTGGGAAATCATTATTTTGACTATTTCTTTATGTTAAGGAGCCTCACTTTAACATGCCAATCTCTATGGAGTTGCATGTTGACCATTTCCCTTTTGTTGAGAAGCCTCACTTTGATGAGCTAGTCTTTGTGATTTCCTTCTTAGTTAAACCTAATTATAAATAGGCCATTGTTTAAACCCAAGCTATTACTCATCCAATACCAAACATTCAACATAACATCTTTACCACAACACCAAATGAAGAATCAACATTGACGTTAGGTTATATTCTTGAACTAATATCAGATTTAACATCAAAAGAAGAATTATCACCAGTCTCAACATCAGACTCAGAATTCATTGATTCTGATTTAGTTTTAGAATCAGAATACATTCATGGTTATTACAACATTAGTTACACATGCCTTATAGATTAATTTGAATACATTTGTGATTATTCCATAATTTTTGAGGAGAATTACTTCAACTTGGACACAAGTTTTCCTAGCATTTTATACAAGGATTGTGTTTTCCTCTTATCATTCCATTACCGTTCTACAGGCTACTAACACCTACCAACATAGCCATTATATTAACATTCCACCTCTCACAAGTGTTGATTAGGACCGACAAACTCACACCTTGTTGAATTACATCCATGGTGACATATTAGTTATAAAATATTAGGGGGACCAAGACTACATTCATGTAGAAGAACAATCTCTTAATTAAACCTTTTCAGAGGCACTAGGGGGAAATCAAAGTCCAAACTCATCATATTTTAGTGAAACCTTGTTTGAGGCACTAGAAGACAATCAAAGTCACAAGTCAATGTTATTTAGCAAAACTTTCTCAGAGGTGTTAAGAGACAATTAAGATAATTTTATTGGTGAAAACCTCTTTGAGGTGCCAATAGCTAAGCACAATAGTTCTTCATTTCTTGATGAAGACATTATTGAAGATAACATTAGTACAACTTCCATTCTATAACATAATCAAATGGTAGAATGTCTTAGGCATAAACAACAACAAAATATGGTGGTCCTATCGAGAGCATATTCATAAGTCTTATGCCCTAACACAACCAAAATTATGTCAAATTTGGAATCAACAACATTGTGTATGCTTGAAAATCTTGATCTTCATTTTTTTCTTGACCATTATACATTCCATTATGTTCCATTTTTGGTCATTGCCAAATAAGACCTATTATCCACTGTGTTGTTCCCAAAATCTGTCACTCATTTTTGGGACAACATATGAACTATTTTGGTCCTGCAAGCCAAAACTATCTCTTCCCTTCTCAAAAAATTATTCTGAGCATTCAAATTCTTCATTATTCAAGATTTTTTAGTTAAGGGACTAGTAGGTTCAACAGGTTTAAAGGCTTCAACAGGCAGGTCCTCACAAAGGAACAAGTTTCCAACACTTAGGCAATTTCAAGATTGGTTCAACGCCTTGGTTCAACCAAAAATGTTCATCGACAAGCTTCAAAGAAAGGATTGAACCATTGAACCTTGCTTCCAAAAGGTTCAACGGTTCAATGAGTTCAAAGGTTCAACAACGTCGGCAAGCTTAAAGATGTTAAGCACTTATTTAAAAGTTCAACAAGTTCAATCGCTTCAATAAGTTAAAAGGCTTCGTAGAACAAAGGAATGAACCATTGAACCGTTGAACCTTGAACCAAAATGGTTCAACGGGTTCAATAGGTTCAACGGGTTCAATGGGTTCAAAGAGATCAAAATACTTAGAAGAAAAGAAGGCTTCAAATGCAAGATTGAACCGTTGAACCAAAGTTGGTTCAATCGGTCGGTTCAAAGGACTACCCCAAAGCCAAAAGAACAAGTGCCCTTGCGGAGGGAAGTGAACTAAAGGCAGGTGCCCTTGCGAAGGGCAGGGAACATTGGTTCAAAGATCAAAGAGAAGGTTGAAAGGGTAAGGTTTCCTTTGGATTTTTGTCTGAAGAAATTACCAAGTAAAGGAACCAAAAGAATTCCTTCGAAAAGATTTTCCTCGAAAAAGTGAACAAGGCAAAAAAAGGTGAAATTCCTTTAGATTTGTTCAAGGCAAAAGACAAGGCGAATTCTTTCAGACAAAAAGTCTGAAGGAATTCCTTTGGATTTTTTTTTGAAGGAATTTGCCCGAAAGAAAAAACCCTGAAGGAAAAAGACAAATCCAAGGAAAGATTTCCTTTAGACAAATTGTCCAAAGGAATTTCTTCGAACATTTTATCTTAAGGAATTGGAGCCCAAAGACCCTCTGAAGGAATTGAAGCCTGAAGGCCGCTCGAAGGACCTCGAAGGATAGGTACCCTTGCGAAGGGCTCTTACCACCAAGAAAATGGACCTTTCTCAAAGACCCGAAGGGACACCTTCCCTTCGGGGTGTTCCAAAGACATATAGCCGAAGGAATTTCAAGGCTTCAAAGGGACTTAGAAAAATAAAGGATTCGATGGAAAAAAGGATGAACCAATGAATTGATTGAACCTTGAACCAAAAGAGTTCAAAGTTTAATGGTTCATAGGTTCAACGATTCAAAGACAGCCCCAAGCAAAGGAAGGAAGCAGAAATTCCAGAGACCGGTTCAAAAGGATGGTTCAAGCAAAGAGCAAGGAAGCAGAAAAATCCAAGGAAGCAATTGAACCGAAGAACTGATAAAGACCACATGAACCTTTGAACTATTGAACCAATGAACTTTCACAGGTTCAAAGGTTCATGGTTCAATATGGTTCAAACAACCAGCAACTATTGAGCTCCCCGCAGATGTCAAATTTAAGGTAATGGAATATCCGTTAGTTTTCAAATATAGCGTGAAACTTGAAGGATAAACAAAGTGATCTAGCTGAAAAGAGAGCTTGAGAGCTCAAATTGCTACAGGGAAGAGAGAACAATACAAAAATATCATAAATATCTATAAGGGAGTTATTTCCAGTAGGTGAAACAGTCCACCAAGTAGTCATCCGAGCACACCAAATCAAGGATGTAGCCTATTTTTCTTCCATGAAGTAAAGGCAAAGTTGACAGCGACACAAATAGGAAGGAAAGGACCAGGTGGCCTATACTTTAGAGGAGACATATTAGATGAATTGGCATGCCATAGTTAAGGTCGATGCACTGTTCCAATCATGGTCCCTTGACAGAACTGAAAATGCATTCAAGGCATTGACCATAGCATGGGCCATTCCATAGAACAAAGTGCCAAGCCTTTCTTGGTCGATATATATTGTAATCTCTTATTTTATGCAGGGGAGATCTCTTGATTATAGAATCAAAAACTCTGCCCAAATTGAAAAGAGATTACTGAGACTTTGAGCTCATATTGTTGATCATATTACTTTATCTGAATGAGAAAACAAGTTACTTTCAAACTTTGTGTTGTTATAGCTTGTGTTATTTTAGGAAATTGTTCTTATATCTGTTTCCTAGGAGCTTTCTTGTTTATTTAATTTAATAAGCAAAACTAGTGGAAGTAATTAGGAAGGTGTCCTGAAACCAATTGTGGAAAGACTTTGTGCTGTCACACTTGTCTTCAGTGTGTTGTTTTTAGTTTCTTTTTGTGTAAAGGATTTTGGGATGACTTTGTGCCCCCATTATCCTTCGTATTTCACTCTTTGGGAAGTTGAGGTGTAGAATTTGTGTTACACTTCATCTTGTTGGTTACTGCACCCTTGTTACCTATTGGTTACCCACCAGAAAGAACTCATGTGCCCTGCTGCAAGACCACTTCTGAAAGAAGAGAAGTGCCTTCAGTATTATCACCAGGATTTCTCTTTTGTCTTTAAACATCATCTCTGAAAAAAGAGAGATGGATGGTGCAGTCCTACCCCTGAGTGTTATTTTCTGCTTATATATATAGTATATAGTTCCTCATATTTATAGGTAACCTCCCTTTGATGAGAGGAGAGATTTGTCCACCTATGATGTGGTAAACCTGCACATTTGGCTGACCAATCTCCTTATGTTGTGGTTGAAGAAACCTATTTTTCTCATTAGTTAGCTGGTGACAAAATATTCACCCAACACACTGTTTATCCATATTTACCATCCATGATCATACTTTCCTTTATATCGACTATGAAGACATTTTGTCTTGAAGTTTGGAGGAAATAAAATCAATGACCAACAAAGATCACAACAACATTAATAGAGTTGAAATCAATAGTAGGTTCTTGATAGAATAGTTATTTAGAAGGGGTGTGTGCTAGTAATTTATAGAATTGACTATTCTAGTTGTATCATATGCTAATGAAGATGAGCATCTCCACATCATCATGAACAACATACCCATTTACCTTTCCTTTTCCATTTTCCATTTTCCTTGCCATTATTTCATACCTTTCATTGTGTCTTGCCTTGTCCTTTACCTGACCTTGCCATCCTTTTGTACCTTGCCATACCTTTGAGCTATAGTGACTTGAGCTCCATTTGAACTATGTATGTTGCACTTTATTTATATTGAGGTTGGTTCAATCACCCATTTACAATATTCTTTCCATTTTGTGATTAATTTTAGTAAATTCTCTCATCATTTTGCAAGTCACCAATGTGTGTAATGTGCATTTGAAATAGATGTATTATTGGACATATTTAAGCCATGCTCTTGTTGTTTTATGAGTTAACCCAATATGTGTCTCATAATTTTCCATTGAGTTGAGATGCCTAGAAAAATGCAAAAACATGGTTGTATGCTCAGCCATTCAGATTGTATCCATTTCACTCAGGACATGCATCTCCTAGTTGGTTGGTATAACTTAAGTTTTCTCATGGCTTTCATCATGACCATTTACATTTGCCTAGTTCATTTTTTATAGTGTTTCATCCCATTCCTTGGAGAACTACATTTAGCCTAAAGTCCATGTTAGACCTTGTGTCTATGGGACTATGTAGGCAACATCTAATTCCCTAGTGCATTTGGAGTCAGCTCAACCATTCTTGGTGATGGATTTCATTCACCATTTTTTTAGATCATTACTTATTATAGGTTTATCCAATTCTCTCACCATTTTGGGAGAAACCTAATCGCACACTCTCACCATTTTGTGAGCAATAGCTTATCAATCTCTAACAAGTTAAAATACCCCAAAAATTCCAAATACATTTAAAACATTTCAAAAATCCAAAAAAATAAAAAACAAGCTTACAATCTCCTAGAGAGATATAAAGCCTCAAAATCTAAAAACAGTGGCCTTGTCTTGAACCTAGTCACTAATATTTGATATACCCTACTGGGGAAAATCCATTATTAGTTCTAATCCATTTCACTGCCATTGGGTGTGTGACATTCCCTTTGCATATATCCTTGCTTAGGAGCACCATCCAATTCACAATTTTAGACCAAGCTTACAACTTTTGTGCTATTGGGACAACATCGAATCAAGTAGCTTATACCAAGATATGTTATCCCATGTTGTTCCCTTGCATATAGACTTGCTTAGGGGCACCATTTGTTTATCATTCCATTGAGCCTTCGCACATAGGTATTAGCTTGGTTGATGACAAGATGCTTTCTATTACTTTTATTTCAAGCATTTTGTGTATTTATTTGCCTTGACTTAGTGCATATTCATTCATTGGGTGATTTCTTGTGCATTATTCTCGAGTCTATCCATATTCATACGTCAACATTGTCATCATGATTTTTTTCATCGGTGTATTGTTTTCGATTGTTTATTGAATTGGGAGTCAGTCCTTATGCACATTATGCCTAGGTCATCATGGTGTATTATATCATGATTCATTGTTGTGCCTTGACTTAGTGCATATGAATTCATTGATTCCTTGTGCATTATTCTTGAATCTATCTATATTCATACGTCAACATTGTCATCATGGTTTTTATCATCGATGTATTATTTTCGATTATTTATTAAATTGAGAGTCAGTCCTTGTGCACATTATGCCTAGGGCATCATGGTGTATTATATCATGATGCATACCATCATGTGCTACAACAAAAACTAGTTCCGTGGAGTTTACAAGCAATGGTGCCACAAAAACTTATCCTTGTTTAATTTGGCAAATCCTCCCACCCTCCTTGATCAAATCATACCATTCACCATTATAATTATTTCATATGCTAATAAGGACGAACATCTCGACATTGATAGGTACAACTGAATCATTCAAATCAATCAATTCTTATTCTTATATCTTACTCCTCATTCCATCTTCAACCACTCTTGGAGGAAATACAGCAACTTGAGGTGTCATTTAGGACTATTTAGGCAATGCTTGGGTACATGATGTATCTTACATCAACTCGGCCACCGTCTTTATTCCAATCATATCTTTCATCACTTAATGAATCCTCATGTGCCTAGTTGTTTGTGGATTCTTTAGTCATTATACCAATGCATCTATGTTTGCACCCACTCATTTTTAATCTATGTCACAGGTTATATCCTTAAGTTATGCTTGCTAACCCACCCTACTAGGGCACAACCATTTTATCATGATCAAATCCACCTTACTATGGCATAATCATTATTAAATCAAGGTCATCAAAATGATTATAACCACCTTTGGAAAAATCATTATTTTGACTCATCCACCCTATTGGGGCATGCCCATACCACTAATTATAACCAACTTTGGGAAAATTAGAGTCTTAACCTCCATTATTGATTCTAACCACCTTTGGGAAAATCAATACATTTAAATCAATGCGCACAAACATTATCTCGATTAAAATAACCTCATCCATGGGTTAATTCCATTCTTCTTCTTGCTTCTTTTATAGGGATCATCCATTAATCGTATGTGTTATCCACTCCCTCGAGGGGGCATCATAAACTTCCAAAAATTTGTTTGGAGTATCATTCTTAAATCATTATCTTCTTTTTATTTTTAATGCATGTGTCTCAAAATGCCTTTTCAAATAGGGGCAAACTATAGACACTCCTTTTTGGCCATTTCCATGTCTAAATGGACACTAGAGTGACTTCTTGTAAATAATGCAAATTAAGCCTAAAAATCATTGGAATGCTCTGATTTATCATCACACGTCATGTGCATCTTCTAATCTATGTCAATGTATCCCTAACTAGAGAAATGCATTACACACAATCAATATCTTCCTTTAATTCATCTTCAGTCAAGTTGTGACCTAGTAAATTGACCTTTTCGATCATGTGTGAGAGACAACTTGTCAAAATTAGAAATGACAATTAACTTGATCAATATTGCTTAATTGGTTAAAATCAACTATATGCATAGGTGAAAAGCCCATGGCTAAAAAATTTTGGATTTCTGTTTTTTAAAATTCATAAATTTGGATTGATGACATCACACAAATATCTAAAATGATGTCACCATCATGACATCATCTTTTTTGAGTTGTCAAGCACTCACAAAATATTAAATAAATATCTAGATTTGTGAGCCATGCCTATTAATTGAAAATATTAATGGCTTTTTCCCTACTAAACCTAACCATGGTTAAATTAAACCTAACCACACTTGAGTTAGGGTTTGTTTGAAAGGTTATAAATACAAGGATTCACCAATTATTCGTTGAGTTTTTTTAGTGTAATGATATTATGCTAAAACACCTTCAAGAAGCTCTCTTGGTGTAATGTTATGATGTAAAAATACCTTCAAAGATCCTCTTGGTAGTGTTATAATGCTCATTTGTTGAGAAAGAGCTAGGCCAAGACCAAACCAAAGTCAAGCCGAACATTATTAAGGTGACAAGGAGAGATGATGCAAGGAGCACCATTGCCAGAGATTCTTTGATCACATGATCGAGCACATCCATCCATGGCTAGCATACAACTATTGCTCTCAAGGCAAATAATAGTTGTTTTATCTTCTATTGATAGTACTTGTATTATTCTCTTGCTCCTTGAGTGTCTAAGCTTGAGGTGTTTGTTTTATTAGTGTGTTTTTGTTTGATTTTAATCATACTAACATAATACTAATCTCCCCTCTTGGATTCCTAATGATCACAAAAATAAGACAACTCTACAACTTATCCTACTCAGTAATATCTAAGCTCAGAAAAGGTAATTAACTAATAATACGCTAATAATACTTTGTTATATCAAGGTCACGACCAATTATTGATTTGCTAAACCTAACTAAGGGATTTATTACTACATAATACCAAAGGAGAGGTTTTCAAGGCCTCTAGTCAAATGACATTATGCGGTAACCCTAGCTAGGTCTTGTAATGTGATAAATGAAAATTAGCTAATCTACTAAACAAACATACAAGCTAATATAGTAAATGAACATACAAGTTAATCTAATGCTCTCTGAATCTTGTAGCACAAAGGGAGAAGTAAACATATAACAAGAAAATATAATGTTATGCAATACAAAATAGAAGTGATCTAAGCAAGGAGAGATATAATTCAATCCATTAGTTATGCAATATATAACTATCAACATGAAGAGATAGGAATAATTACCTTATTGGAGTGAACCCATCATGCCTCTATCTCTCCATTGTCAAATGGTGATTTGTAAGAGGTTGTTGTGTTTTTTTAAGGATCACAAAGATAGATCAATTCTAGGCTATAAGACTTCTCATATGTATCCAAGACCTCCACAAGACAAATGTTACTACTCCAAGGCAAAACCCTAAGAGGTGAAATCCTCAAATGATAGTATAAGATATTTGCAAGTTATAATGATCTATAATTAAATGATCCTCTATTTATAAAAAAAGTGAATGGGGTATTAGAAATGAAATCCTCAAATGATAGTAGAAGCATATTTATAAGTTATAATGATGTGTAATTAAATGATCCTTTGCTTATCACTTAGGCTTGAATGCTTTACTTATCACTCTTATTTTTGCTTACTTGAGATTAATTTTCCCAATTAGTTTTAGGCATGCACTTAGGGTGAATGTCTTATACCAAGGTCAAGTTTATTTTTGAATTCGTGTGCCTAAATTGAGTGTAAGTGTTTCAAACTATTTGACTTAGAGATTAGATTAAATTTCAAGTTTCTATCATGACCTAGTTTGTTTAAAAAGTCTAACTTTGTGCCTTGTTTCCAAAGACCTAGTATTTACCTTTCAATTTTCAAGACGTAGTTTATTTCAAAGTCTAGCTTTGTGCCTTGTTTCTAAAGACCTAGCATTTGCCTTAATTTTTAGATTTCATTCGTACCTTTTGAGTCTAGATTTGTGCCTTTTTCCCAAAGACCTAACACCATTTTCATTTTTTTAAGACCTGGATTAGATTTATTCAAAACACTTTACCAAAACTAGGATTCAAATTTGCCATTCATTTGATCATTTGTGTGCAAGACCTTAGACCTTAGAGATAGTTGAGACCAAGCTTAAGATTGGCAATTTTGGAGAAAGGGTTCCATTCTAGGCCAAGTTTGAACCATTTATAACAAGAGATCACATTTTCTATCTAGACCAAGTTTCAAAACATTTGCAATCATCCACCAATCTATTTTAGATCACATTTCAAGTATCTTGTGAATTTTAGACCTTTATTTTTCACAATACCTAGTCATAGCTCTGAGCATGCATCAATCACATTTATTTTTAAGTGCCTAGCTCATGTTTATTTTTAAGGCTAATTTTACTTTGCCTAGACTAATGCCAAGTTCTATAGACCACATTCAAGACCATTATCATAGATCAAGACTGACCTCTTTGGGCTAATTTCTGAACCCAACCATGTCAATTATCATATGCCAAGAATGCACTTCGAAGGGCCAATTAAAGTACCAAGTTCTCCCTTTAAATGATAATGGTACCCAATCCCCTACCTATGTCAGTAACCCTCTTTTGGTCTATGTTATCAACCAAGCTCTTTAGCACCTATTCATTACCATTTGAGACCTTCTTCCTTTAGGTTGCATCATCAACCAAGCTTCATAACACCCATTCATTACCATTCTAGGCCCTCTTCCTTTAGCCTGCATTGGCAACCAAACTTTGTAGTGCCCATTCATTACCATTCCAGGCCCTCTTCCTTTAGCCTGCATTGGAAACCAAGCTTCACAATGCCCATTAATTACCATTCTATGCCCTCCTCCTTTAGAATGCATTAATAACTAAGCTCCTAAGCACCCAAAGATTATCATTTTATGCCCTCATCCTTCAACCTACATTAGAAACCAAGCTTCATAATTCCCATTCGTTACCATTCCAGGCCCTCCCAAATCTAGTAGCTCATTATCCCAACAAGGTTGCATAATTATGACTAGACAAATCATAGTTACCATCCTGAATCCACGACTAGCCTTTGTTGAGCCCATCTTAGATGAACCTATTTATAAAGAGATCATTATTAAACCATAGGTCATTCTTCATCCATTATCGACACTCCCCCACTTTTGAAAATCCAAGCCAATCTTTGAGCCACAACAAAACCAATTATTACCTCTCTAAGAACCATTTCTTAAAGACTAAAATGTGTTTAACACTAATATTTTGAAACTAGTTGTAAGCCAAGGCCAAGACAACCAACCAATTCATGATGTTTTTGTTGAAACAACTATTTTTTATGAGTTAACCTTTGTTGAATCACCCTTTAACCATTGCCCTATTTTTAAGGAGCCTCACTTTGACAAGCTAGTCTTTTTGGAGTTGCATGTTAACCCTTTCCCTTTGGTTGAGGAGTTTCACTTTGACAAGCTAGTATTTGTTGAGTCACCCCCTAATGATTATAATCACCTTTGGGAAAATCATTATTCTAACTTTTTCCCTATTTTTAAGGAGTTTCACTTTGACAAGTCAATCTCTATGGAGTTACATGTTGACCATTTCCCTTTTGTTGAGAAGCCTCACTTTAACGAGCTAGTATTTGTGAATTCCTTCTTAACTAAACCTATTTTTGAAGAGCCCATTATTTAAATCTAAGCCATTACTCATCCAATACCAAGCATTCAACATAAAAAATTTGCCACAACACCAGATGAAGAATCAACATTGAAGTTAGGTTATATTCTTGAACTGATATCAAATTTAGCATCAGAAGCATAATTAATACTAATCTCAACATCAAACTCAGATTCCCTTGAATCATATTCAGCTTCAAAATCAAAATACATTAATAATTATTAAAACATTAGTTACACATGAATTGTAGATCAATTTGAATACATTTATAATTCTTCTATAATTTTTTATGAGGATTACTTCAGCTTCGACACAAGTTTTCCTAATATTTTATATAAGGATTGTGCTGCCTCTTATCATTCCATTATTTTTATGCATGAAATTAACACCTACTAACATAGCCATTATATTGAAATTCCACCTCCCACGAGTGTTGATTGGGACCAAAAAAATCACACCTTGTTGAACTAAATCCATGGTGACATATTAGTTATAAAATATCATGGGGACCAAGACCACATCCATGCAGAAGAATAACAATCTCCTCGTGAAACCTTTATGAAGGTACTAGGGGAAATCAAATTCCAAAATCATCATATTCTAGTGAAACCTTATTTGAGGCATTAAAATACAATCATAATCACAAGTCAATGTTCCTTAGTGAAACCTTCTCATAGGTGCTACAAGACAATCAAGACAATTTTATCAGTGAAAAACTCTTTGAGGTTCCAGTACTTGAGCATAATAGTTATTCATTTCTTGATGAAGACATTATTGAATATAACATTAGTACAAAATCCATTATATAGCATAATCAGATGGTAGCATCTCTTAGACCTAAAAAAATAAAATCTAGTGGTTCTATCAAGAGCATATTCAGAAGTATTAGGCCCTGATACAACAAAATTATGTCAAATTTGGAGTCAACTGTTAGGGTGTGGAGCTAAGCTTTAACTATTTGCAGACACGAAGAAGAGGTTGCTAAATAACCAGAAGCACAGGCGTCGGCAGCATGACCGACGTCGGTCAGATGCAGTGTAGAAGACAACCGGCGACGGCAGCTAGTCGGCCGACGTCGGTAGACCCAGGCAATCAGGGACCAGCGTCGGTCTCCTGTGTGTTCCAAAACTACTGTTGACGAGCAGTCAGTTAAGTGAAGTGAGTGTTTGCATGTTAAATGACTAATTATAGTCACGAGCTGCGTGCCTAATTATTGTAGTTAGAGTTCTATTTTTGTAACCATGGGATTCTATTTAAAGACCCATGAGGCATGTATTGTAATTATCAAGCAGGCAAGTAAAAGCATTGAAGTAAGCAAGGTCAAGGAGATCTATAGGTGTAAGGTTAAGGAGATCAGATGAAGTATTCAAGGAGGGATAATAACTCAGGCTATAGAGTTGTTGTGTTGAGCAAGAGAGAGAGGGAAGAAGGTCTTGAGGTGTGGCAAGCTTTTGAGGTGGAGGAAGAAGTGGCATCTTCCTTATTGTATTTTCTTCTAGTAATATTTAATACAAGAGTGTGTATTGTCTCTCAAATTCTTTGTTGTCTCAAGTTTCTAGTTACTTTAACATTCTGGTATAATTCTGTGTTTAATTGCTTATAAGAAAGTAATCAATTATGCTTCTATTGGATAAGGGGTTCCTAACAGTTGGTATCAGAGCTACGGTTTGCAGGGAGCAGGTTATTGTTTTTGATTACAGGTCATTCATAGGGTTTTCTGATTGAGTGGGAGTTCAGCAATGGCAGAAGAAAGTAAGCTACGAATGGAGAAGTTTAACGGCAAGAATTATCAACATTAGAGGATGTAGATTGAGGATTATCTGTATCAGAAGGATTTATACTTACCGTTGGGTGGGGTTGCATGCAAGCCCACAGATATGAAGGATGAAGAATGGAGTGTTCTTGATCAGAAGGCTCTTGATTCCATAAGGTTGAGCCTTGCATCATTTGTGATTTCCAACTTATCACAGTGAAAGACAACGGAAGAGTTGATAAAATCCTTGGCAAATTTATACGAAAATCCCTCAGCTTCTAATAAGGTATATCTTATGAAGTAGCTATTTACTTTGCAAATACAGGAAGGTGGATCGGTACATACTCATCTCAGTGATTTCCATGGTTTGGTAAACCAATTAGCTTCAGTTAATATTGTTTTTGATGATGAGGTAAAGGCTCTCTTGATTTTATGTTCTTTGCCTGAAAGTTGGGACAATTTGGTTATGGCAGTAAGTAATTCTGCATCTGCTTCTAAAATCTTAAAAGTTGATGATGTTGTGAGTGTGATCTTGAATGAGGAAATACACAAGAGAAGCATAGGTGAATCATTAGGGAATGCTCTAAGTGCAAAAAGCAGGGGAAGGCAAAGGGAGAAGGTTGAGCAAGGGAAATCAAGGTCGAGAAGGAGATCCAAATCCAAAGGCATTACCTATTGGTTTTGTGGAAAGAAAGGACACACAAAGGAGTGTTGGTTGAGAGATAAAGAGAATCAACATGTAGGTATTGAAGAAGCCAAGGATGCAAATATTATGGTACAGGATGCTCTCATACTTTCTTTAGATAGTCAGGGAGGATCATGGATTTTAGATTCTGGTTCATCTTTTCATGCATCCCCAAACAGAGATTTGTTCCATGAGTATGAACAGGGAGACTTTGGAGTGCTTTATTTAGGGGATGGTATGCCTTGTCAAATAATTGGAAAAGGGAAAGTGCAGCTGAGATTGAAGATTGACAACACATGGGTGTTGAAGGAGGTTATGCATGTCCCGATTCTGAAGCAGAGTTTGATTTCTGTTGGAAGGTTGGGTGATAAGGGATGCACAATAACCCTCACAACGGATTCTTGGAAGGTTACCAAGGGTGCACTTGTTCTAGCAAGAGGTAAGAAAGTAGATACTCTTTATCTATCTACTTGTATTGCTGATTCTACTTATGGTTTATCTACTTCAGCTGTAGATTCGAAGATGTGGCTTAATAGGCTTGGTCACATGAATAAGAAGGGAATGGACGTTCTTGATTCAAAAGGTATGTGTTCAAATTTAGAAAGCATAGATAGAATTCATTGCAAAAAAAGGAAATTTGATGCTTTTGATAGGAATAAAGAAGCCTTGGTGTTTATGAAGGAGATGAAGGACAGAGATCAGTCATAGGGACTGAATAAATATGAGCAGGGCAGTATGGATAGAGTTTTTATCCAAGATGAGCTCGCGAATAAAGATTTCATCACTTACAGGAACACACAGACATCGATGTCGATCACTTGGGACCGACGTCGGTCAGCAAGATACCGGCATCGGTCATGTGCAGACCAGCAGGGTTGGTAGGTCAGGCAGGAGAAGTCCAACATCGGTCATCAGGACCGACGTCGGTAGGGGGGACACCGGCGTCGGCAGTCAGGGTCAGTGCAGGGAACCGACATCGGTCAAGAGAAGACTGAGAGATGGTTGAGATTGATCACTGGAACGGATGATGGGTGGACAATAAGCTGTCAAGGAGTCTCAAACACCCATATGGAGGTCAGAAAGGGTAAGTGAACCTCATATTCGTTGTTCACCTTCTTTATATTGCTTACTAATGGTCAAGAACTAGGAAGATGGAAGAAGCAATGCAGGTAGAATCCAAAAATAGTGGGAGCTTGGCATGGATGAGGAGTGTGAGTCCTTGGAGAAGAACCAAACAGGTATTTGTTGGTAGAGTTGTTAGCTGGAAGAAAGCACTGGATGATGGATGGATTCCCATATTAGAAAAGAGAGTGGATGGACACGTGAGATAGAAGGATATGGTATATGGTCTTGATTAGGCTGTAGGACAATGGAGGTTTGACCATTGTACTTTATCTTTACCAAGTTGGATAATATTAGCTACATTATCCTGTTATTGTATTGTGTTACTTGTTGTAGGGTTTCATATACAAGGAGTTTTTTGTGCTAAGGGTAGAGTTGGTTCAGAAGTATGTCATGAAGAATTTGGGAGCAACAAAATTCTTTTTTGGCATAAGTGACAGGTATTGTATCACAGGTTCAGTGGTGGTTGGTCTTCAAGAGTGACTTTGAAGAGGGATACAGAGCCAAGGGAACAAAATAGATGGTGTACAGTAGCAGCTGTTTATTTCCAAGTGGGAGATTGTTAGGGTGTAGAGCTAAAAGCTTCAACTGTTTGCAGACATGAAGAAGAGGTTATTGAAGAACCAGAAGCATCAGCGTCGACAGCATGACCGACGTCGATCAGATGCAGTGTAGAAGGCAACCGGTGATGGCAGCTAGTCGGCCAATGTCGGTAGAACCAGGCAAGCAGGGACCGGCGTCAGTCGCCTGTGTGTTCCAGAACTACTGTTGACGAATAGTCAGTTAAGTGAAGCAAGTGTTTGCATGTTAAATGGCTAATTATAGTCATGAGCTGCGTGTCTAATTATTGTAGTTAGAGTTCTATTTTTATAACCATGGGATTCTATTTAAAGACCCATGAGGCATGTATTGTAATTATCAAGCAAGCAAGTAAAAGCACTGAAGCAAGCAAGGTCAAGGAGATCTACAGGTGTAAGGTCAAGGAGATCAGCTGAAGCATTCAAGGAGGGATAATAACTCAGGCTATAGATTTGTTGTGTTGAGCAAGAGAGAGAGGGAAGAAGGTCTTGAGGTGTGGCAAGCCTTTGAGGTGGAGGAAGAAGTGGCATCTTCCTTATTGTATTTTCTTCTAGTAATATTTAATACAAGAGTGTGTATTGTATCTCAAATTCTTTGCTGTCTCAAGTTTCTAGTTACTTTATCATTCTGGTATAATTCTGTGTTTAATTACTTATAAGAAAGTAATCAATTGTGCTTCCGTTGGATAAGGGGTTCCTAATATCAACAACATTATGTATGCCTGAAAGTCCTGATCTTCATTTGTTGCCTAACCATTACACATTCCATTATGATCCATTTCTTCATTGCCAAATTATAAATTTTATCCATTATTTATCCATATTTAACATCCCTGGTTGCACTTTCCTTTCGAGAGGCTACAAAGACATCTTATCTTAAAGTTTGGAGAAAATAGAATCAATAACCAATGAAGATCACAATAGCATTGTTAGAGTCCAAATCAATAGTAAGTTCTTCATAGAGAAACTATTCAAAAAGGGTGTGGGCTAGCAATTTACATAATTGAGTATTCAAATTATATCATAAGCTGACCAAGATGAGCATCTCCACATCAACAAGAACAACACAACCATTTACATTGCCTTTTCTATTTTCCATTTTCCTTGTGATTATTTCACACCTTTCCATGTGTCTTACCTTGCCCTTTACCTCACATTACCTTCCTTTTGTACCTTGTGATACCTTTGAACTACAGTGACTTGAGGTCCATTTGGACTATGTAGGCAGTGCTCCATTTACATTGAGGTTAACTCAGTCACCCCTTTGCAACATTCTTACCATTTTGCAATCAATTTTGGTAAACACTCTCATCATTTTATGAGTCACCAATGTGTGCATTATGCATTTGAAATAGATGTATTATTGGATATCTTTAATCAATGCTCTCGTTGTTTTATGAGTTAACCCAATTTATGTCTCATAATTCTCTATTGAGTTGAAATGCCTAGAAAAATGCAAAAACATGGTTATTTACTAGGTCTTTTAAATTACATCCATTTCACTCAGGAATGTATCTCCTAATCAATCGGTATAACTAAAGTGTTCTCATGGTTTTCATCATGACCATTTTCATTTGCCTAGTTAAGATACCCAAAAAAATCTAAATACATTCAAAATATTTCAAAAATCTAAAAAAATAAAAAACCAACTTACAATCTCCTAGAGAGATATAAAACCTCAAAATCTAAAAACATTGGCCTTGTCTTGAAGCTAGTCACCAATCCTTGATCTTCCCTACTGGGGAAAATCCATTGTTGGTTCCAATTTATTTCATTGTAATTGGGTGTGTGACCTTCCCTTTACATATATCCTTACTTAGGGGCACCATCCAATTTGCAATTTTAGGCCAAGCTTGCAGATTTTGCTCTATTGGGGAAACACTGAAGCAAGTAGATTATACCAAGATATAATATCCCATGTTGTTCCCTTGGGATAGTCACAAGCTTGGATGGGTAATGTGGTCCATCCACCAAATGGGCAAGGTGGACCACAACCATAGTGTTGTTATTGTATTATGCTCATAACATGTTATATTGTATGAAACATTTGATATATATATATATATATATATATTGTTTTATGACTTATGGGTGTTATGTATGTATTTTATTTTTAGCACATGTGTTTAATTTATTATATATGCTAATGAGAGATGTATGTTGGATTCTTTTCTAGCATTTGTGAATAAATGCATGGTTAAAAAGAATGATAAGAAAATAAATGTAAAGATGGAAAAGTGTATTGTATATAAAAATAAATAAAATGCAAAACACACTAAATCATGTTGGGAAGTGTATATAACATTAAATAATAAAATATTTTGTAAAACACACTAAATCAAGTTGAGAAGCATGTAAGACATAAGTGAATTGAAAACATAAGACATACTAAATCAAGTTGGGAAGTATGTAAAACATAAAATAATTTGCAAATAATAATATGTAAGACACACTAAATCCAGTTAAGAAGCATGTAAACTTTAAGTAAATGAGATGCAAGTAAAAATAATGTCAATGCCAATAAGTACAGTTTTTTTTGTGACTAATCATGGGATGAAGCTTTGTGTATACTTTGTGAGGAAAGTATGTTCCAATCCAAGGTCTTACACTGTAACTCACAAAAGGTAAACCAATGAGGTAAATGTTGATGATGGGAAATGATTTTATGGATAATAAGAGGATGTTTGTGAGGAATGTTTGATCCTATCTGTTGGGTGAATATTTTGTCAGTCAGCAAACTGAGGAGCAAAGTAGGTCTGATCAACCACAGTAAGGGAGATTGGTCATCTAAAGTTGCAGGTTTACCACATCCAAAGGGGACAAATCTCTCCTGTCATCAAGGGGAGGTTCCTTGTTAAATATGAGGAGCTATATACTATAAATATATGCAGAAAATAACACTCAGAGGGTAGGGTAACACCATCCATCTCTCTTTTTTCAGAGATGATGTTCACCAGCAAAGGAGAAATCTAGGTGAAAACACTGAAGACACTTCTTATCTTTCAGAAGTGGTCTTACAAGAAACAACAGGAGTTCTTTTAGACAGTGACAAATGGCTGGTAATAGGGTGCAGTAACCATCAGAATGAAGTATAGCACAAAGTCTCCACTTCAACTGCCCAAAGAGTGAAATACAAAAGATAATGAGGGCACAAAGTCATCCCAAGGTATTTTACACATAAACAAAAAAATAAAGAAACACACTAAAGGCAATTGTAGACAACACAAAGTATTCCCACAGTTGGCTTCAAGGCACCTTCTTGATTATCTCCACTAGCTCTGCTTATTTCATTAAATGGACAAGAACACATTCAGAAGACAGACATAAGAACAGTCTCCTAAATTATACAAGCTATGATAGCACAAAGTCTAAAAGTAACTTGCTTTCTCATTCAGACAAAGAAAAATGATTAACAACTTGAGCTCAAAGTCTTAGTGATAGCCTCTCAATTTTGGTAGAGTTTTTACTTCTTTTAATCAAAAAGATCTCTCTTGTTAAAAAGAAGGGATTCACAATATATAACAGCACAGAAAAGACTAGCGCTTTGTTCCATGGAGTGACCCATGTTGCATTCAATGATTTGAATGCATCTTCAGTTTTGTCAAAGGACCATGCTAGAAATAGGGCAGCTGCCTTAACTATGGCGTGTCATTTCATCTCATATGTCTTCTCCTGGGTCTAGATTATCTAGTGTCTGTGTAGCTGTCCATTTTGTCTTTACTCCAAGGGAGACCAACAGGTCGCACCTTTAATGTTTGCCAGTCAAAATATCTACTTTTTGGACTGTTCTACCTACTGGAATAACTACTATGTAGATATTTTGGCCTCTCCCACTTTTTCCTATGATTTGAGCCCTCAGGCTATCTTTTCTCCTTTCTAGTTTTGTCATTTCCTGGCATTTGAGATTTTAAGGCTACGTTCCCAGCTTGGTTGGCTCTTTCAGCTTCTCTTCTCGATGGTTTTTCCTTTTGGCCTTGGCCTTTGAATGCATTCAGGTCCATGCTTAAGCCTACAAAGATCAACGGCTATTTTATTGCCACAAATTTGACATCTTTGGGTCCATCATCGTTTAAAAGCTAATGGCTAGTTGGTTGTCCTGAATTTGACAGTTGTGGGCCCATCATCCTCCTTAGCAATTCCTTCAGATTTCTTGCTTGATTTGGCCACTTTTTGTCAGGCTTCATCCTTTTTACTGTGTCTTTGTATTGGGAGTGCTCCATCTTTGACATCTGTCATAGTCCGTAGCTTTAAAACTTTATCAACTTACAAAAATGGGACCCACAACACTTCTTGCCTGAGCAACTTCAAAAGGGGAATGGGGATAGGTGGCACTTTCCACTGATCTTAACAAGTGACACGTGGCATTTCCCACTATGAAATAAGCAAGGAAATTTGGCAGCATCCACTCAAATTATAGAAGCTTTAGATACTTTTTGAGAGTCCTGCGGAAGATGACACATGGTGGCTTCCGCTAAGCTTTAGAAACACTATTGAAAAATTTGGGACTCATTTGGATTCACATGGATAATGACACTTGGCATGCTCTACTTACTTTAGCAACTCACCCGGGGCCCACCACAGTCCTTACTTAATAACAAAACAAAAGGAAGAAACTGCAGACGTTGACACTTGGTGGCTTCTACTAAGCTTTACAAGGGACACGTGGTGACTTTTGTTACATTTATAAAAACATATTAAAACTTCTACAGTTGCCACTTGGATCCCTCCACAAAACTCTGAGAGAAGCTTATTGAAAGAAGCTTTGGAACTTATAAGAAACTTGAAATGTGGATGCAGACACTTGTCGTGCTTCACTGAGTTATAACAAGACACGTGGTACATTCTGCTACTTTTTAGAAACAAATTATAATGTGTCTTGATAGATGACACTTGGTAGATTTCGCTCGACTTTGAGACATAGACAAAAATTTAAGAAAAATAAAAAACCCATGCAAAATGAAAAACTCGCGCCCTATGTCATAACCCTTATTGCCTCAAAATTGAAACGCACATGGACAAAACTTGGAGCGCACAACTAAAACTCAAAATAAAATGTAGATTATTTTACTCTAAAAAGGGAAGAGAGATTTTTTTTTGGCTTGTAGGACCAAAAATAGTTCATGTGTTGTCCCAAAAATGAGTGACAGACTTTGGGAATAACAGCTGGCTCCAGTTGGGGAACTTTCTTCAGTTGAAATTTTGGAATAACTGAGGAGAGTAGAGACCAGAATCTCCAGTGCCTTGAAATGTGCCATTGGGCTATGGAGTCATGCTAACCAACAAGAAAGCAAGGTGCCAAAAATGAAAATGAAAAGGAAAAACACAAAATAGAACTAAAGACTATACAAATATACACATGTACAGATGATCTTATCTGATACTTCAAGAGTTGAAGTGCTTCAGATGTTGCCCATTATGAGGCAGAGAAAAGGGCATGCCATCTTGATACTTCAATAAGAAACTATTTTCACCATCAAGCTCATGGATAGTGAATGGGCCTCTCCATAGGGAATCGAACTTCCCATGCATTCCCTTTGGTTCTCTCCTCTTGTCCCACAACAGGACTTGATCTGCAATCTAGAAATCTTGGGTTTTTTCTTTTTGTTCGAAGAGCTTCTTGACCAGACTTTGGTGTGCAGCAATTTGGTCCACCACCATAGTTTGTTGCTCATCCAACTCTATCAAGTGCATGATCCTTTTGTCAATGGAGCTTTCATATGTTTGATCTTCGACCACCTTTGCCAATTTTAGTGCTGGCAATTCCAGAGTGATTGGGATCTCTACATTGAGACCATATAGAAATTAGAAAGGTGACATACCTATCGCCCTTTTGGGTGTAATACTGTCTGCCCATAAAGCATCAACCAATGCTTTATGCCATGTCTGTTGGTTGTCATCTACCAGCTTCCTGATGATGGTCACCAGGTTCTTGTTGCTTGATTCAGCTTGGCCTTTCCCTTGTGGGAAATAATCAGAGGAGTGGGAGAGGGTAATCCCATAGTAAAAAAAAATTGAGTGATCTCATGAGAAGAAAAATAGGTAGCATTGTCTATCACAATCTTAGTTGGGACCCCAAACCTGGAAATGATGTTCTCCTTGAGGAAATTGCATACTACTTATGAAGTAACATGCTTGGTTGGATTTGCTTCCACCTATTTGGTGAAGTAATTTGTCACTGTGAGAACATAATCATGTCTAACACCTAAAGATGGGTTTACAACACCAATGAAATTGATTCCCCATTGTTAAAATGGCTCTTCTATCACCACTGGCTTGAGAGGTAGGGCAACTAACTTGGGTCTTACAACGAACTGTTGGCATAGTTAACACCTTTGTACCTATTTGTATGCATCCTAAAACAAAGTAGGCCAGTAATACCTAGCTCTAAGAATCTTGTGGGCAATTACAGAAGCAAAAAAATGTCCTCCACATGCCAGATTGTGGAAGGAACTCAAAATTTAGTTCTGCTACTCTTTATCTACGCAGCAAAGGAACACTCTATAAAGGCTCCTCTTGTACAGGCCATTATCCTAGAGGACAAAATTGGTAGCTTTCAACTTGACAGTCCTTCTTTCTATATAATACATGTGCACAGGACACTCACCATAAGTAAGGAAATGAGCAATATATGAATACCATTCATTTGTAGTGGAGACAAAGAGGACTATTGGTGTGTCTTCTACTTCTTTTTCTTCATGCCCTACTTCTTCAGGTCTGTTGTCATCAATCAATTGACAAAGACTGCACCAGCTTCATCAGTTTGATAACTAGATCAAACTACTAGATTTTAGCAATCCAATTCCCCCTTTTGGTTCCAAACTCTTACTGAGTTAATATGGATTTGAATGTGGTGTCAGGAACTAGGGTAGTAGTGTGGGAATTTAGAATGTAAAAGCGAAAATGCTTCACTACCTTGACCACCGTATAAGCATGCTTCTCCATGTTTGAATACTTCAGCTCATGAGCTTTGAGAGGATAACTCATGAAGGAAATGGGAGATTCTGCACCTTCTTCATTCTACTGAATCAGAATGGCTGAAAGTGTGTGTTCAGAAGCATAACTATACATGATGAAATCCTTGGTATAATCTGGACAAACCAGAATTGGGGCATGAGCAATTGCTGTCTTGATATCTTGAAATGTCAATTTGCCTTCTTCAATCTCGCTGAAGGTGGCCTTTCCTTTCATCATATTTACAATATGGTGAGTCTTCTCAGTGAACTCAGGGATGAATCTTCATAAGAAATTCACTTTTCTGAAGAAAGAGTGAATTGCATTCTTACTCGTAGGTAGAGTAAGCTCTTGGATAGACTTGACTCGGTCTAAGTCCATCTTTATGCCTTCTCTATACACAATGTGTCTAAGAAGCTTTCCTTCTGCTACCTCAATAATAAACTTATTGGGGTTTAAAGAAATGCCATTCTAGCAACAATGTTTTATCACTTGTTGTAAGTGGCGCACATGATCCGAGCGATGCTTAGAAAAGACTATTAAATCATCAAGATAAACTACAATGAACTTACCCATTTCATCCTTGAATGCAAGGTCCATTGTTCTTTAAAAAATGGCATCAGCATTAATAAGGCTGAATGACATTCTCTAATAAGTAAAGGTGCCCTAAGGCATGGTGAAGGCAGTCTTGTGTTGGTATGCTTCACCAACATCAACTTGATTGTATCCTAAGAAGCCATCTAGCATCGATAACATCTCTAAACTGGTCACTGTCTGAAGCACTTGATCCATGATGGGCAGAGGATAGTTATCCTTTAAGGATGACTGATTCAAATTCCTAAAGTCCATACAAAGGCAAATTTCACCATTCTTCTTCCTCATAGGGACTATGTTTGCAATCCATGTGAAATGATGGATTAGGAAAATAATCTTGGCATTCAACATTTTCTATATTTTAGACATAATAGTACCCGATATATTTAGATTGTACTGTCTAGATTTTTGCTCATACGGCACTGAATCACTTTTGAAAGGAATGGCATGGCAGATTTATTCAGGCCTAAGTGACTTCAGATCATCATAGGAGTATGCTAAGACATCCATGTACTGGCAGAGTAGAGCAGTGAACTTGGATCTCTCCTCAGGAGTGCAACACTTCCCAATGTTCACCATCTTGGGATCTTCCATGGTACCCAAATTTATCTGATCAAACTCCTGAGAGGAGCTTGAATCCTTTTGCTATTGTATGATGAATCTGTCATGTTTGTCAAATAGCTTCTCAAGGGAAACTAGGCCTTTTGGGATTTTATTCCCTTTGAGTTGCAGAAACTCTTCACCTACATATACACTTGATTCAGGGGCTGGTTCAAGCTTCTGAGGCTCACTGCCTTCGAAGTGCAGCTGTTCAAAGCTATCTTTTTGCTCTAGGAAAGCAATGATTTGGTTGTCATTGTTAAACACTTGTTAATGACTGGCATTATTAGGTATACTTGGTTGAAAGACCAGATCAATAGTGTACTTGTCTCCTTTGAAGTCCGAGTGAGGAACTAATAGAGTTGCTGAAACGGCCAGTGCATCAGTCTGGTCATTGAATTGCCTTGGTATGGTAGAGATGCTGAATGCATCAAAGCTTTCAAGTTGATCTCAGAATAGATTGCAGTAATGGCACAATCTCTCATTTCTAGTTTGATATAGGTTTCTCAGCTGACAAACCACTAGTTCAACATCTCTTTTAGCATGAAAGAGTTTGACACCTTTATCACGAGTAGCCTTCAATCCAAGTAAGAGAGATTCATACTCAGCTGTGTTATTGGTGTTGTTGAACTACAACTTGTATGATGAAGGAAAAATATCTCCTTGAAGAGATATTAACACAATTCTGGCACCTAAACTAGTAGAAGAGCAGCTACCATCAAATTCTAGAATCCATACCTCCTCAGACATTGATTTTTCCTTGGATTCTTCTTCATTTGGAGGGGAAGATTCCTCAGCACTTGTACTGCATTCTACCATCCTTTTTGCTATTCTAACTGAAGGTATTTTTAGGCTATCACATTTAGGAGTTTTATTAGGTGCTTCATGGACTTCCTCTATGGTTAAGAAATAATTACCCATGCCTGAAGGCTCAAACAGAATTTGAGCTTCAAGTGCTGATGATTGGGTGACCACATATTTTGCTTCCTTTTTATGGAGCAATTTTTTCATAATGCCTTTGATTGGAATCCTTGCTTCAGATAGGTCCATGCTCAATTCACCTCCAACATCTTTGCAAAAATTCTACCTAAGAAGGATGCCATATGATGCTGGGACATCGGCCACTAGGATAGTCATCTTAATTTTCTTGTCTGGGAACACTGCACATGCAAATTAGGTGTCCTTGATTTGTCTTAGTAGAGGTACTTGTTTATTCTCCATGGAGAAACATCTCCCAAATGTCTTGGTCAATGTGAGACCAAGAGATTTTACCACTTTGGTAGGTATGACATTGTCTGAAGCTCCAGAATCAATGATGCAATTGCTCAGCTTGTGATCGTTTATCAACAAAGAAACATAGAAAGGCTTTATTTTTATAGGGGCAACAGGAGGAGTAATGACAAGGTTATTTGAGATAGACATGTTCCTTGGGGGATCATGGGTCACCTTCTTAGAATCTTGTCTTGCAGGGATGGTTTGGTGCTTTACACATTGAACCAACTTATCTAATTTCTCAGGGTTGGACTGCAGGAATTTAAATTCAGACATTTGAATTTTAGTTTTCTTTATATGATCAATAATGTCAAATGTCTGACATGGACTTGGAATAGAGGATGGGAGTTCATCCTTTAAATTTTTGGGAGGAGGAAGACTGATTTGTGAATTCGAAGTTGAAAGTGAAGGCAAGTTTGGAGCACTTACTTTATTAGCAATCACTTGGTCCTTTGGCTAGAAAGGCAGAGTGTTTCTTCACTTAGTAATTGAAATTGTAGGCTAAGATTCTTCTCCTATTTTAGCCTTATCATATGATTGGGCTAATTGATTCTTAAACTGTGTGAATACAACGTATGATCCCTCAGATACTTTACCTTCACTTTTGGGTTCATCCTGATAATTCAAAAAACTAATGTAGGAGTCGCTAGCTAATTATTCTTCTTCCTCTATGAAGAGATTAGCATCATCTTCTTGATTTAATTCAGGTTGGAAGGAGAAATCATGTTCTATTTCCAAATATCCAACTGCTGAGTTGGTTGAAGGCGCTTTAATGGCCAAGTTCCCCTGTGAGGGAGGAAGATGATTTGCTTGTCCTTGATTCCTGGCCATATTGCCTTGGTATGACTGATTCTGAAAGGTTCTCCTTGGTGCATCTCTATATGAAGGATTAGATGACATTCCTTGCACCATTTGATTTTTAAGAGCAAGCAACTTGTTTGCTAGCTTCTGCACCATTGAATCAATGGTCACTGAAGGTGAGTATTCTGAAGATGAAGAGGATTTACCTTTGTTAGGGTCTCTCCTTATCTTTTCTTGCAAGATAAGGTCATCTTCTACCTCAATAGCCAAATCCTGAGCAACAACAAGGTCTATGTGACCAGCCTGTCTCAGTAAAAAACTCACTTCAGGCAGCTGTGAGTTGATGAAGAAGCATTTGAGGTTTTTAAGTGTTGGCTGAGTAATGATAGGAATCCAGTTCCTCAGCTTGTCAAAATTTGCAATGAAATCCCTCATAGGTTCATGAGGCTCCTTCTTCATCTATGTGAGTTGGGCTACCAAGGCATGTGCATCTTCTGCAGGCTTGAATTTGGCTTTGAGTGTGTCCCAGTCAGTCACTGATCGAGCTTATAGATGGTAGAACCAGTCTGCAATAACACCTTGTAGTGTCTCCACAAATAGCCTGACTACTATGTCTTCGTATTCCATGCCTATCACACCATAGACTATGCTAAAAGCTGTAATGTGTTCATCAGGATGAACTCTCCCATCACCAAAATTTTTGGGGAAATTCTTTCTTGAGCTACGTGGAAGTTCATGTAGAGGTGGAGTAAGATTTAGTGGACCAAAAGGGTTACCCCAAGGGTATTGAACTACCAAGATTAGATTATGGAAAATGGGGACAACAAATCTGGGTGGAGTATGTATAGGCAAAGCTCTACTAATAATAGAAAAGGAAGCTTTACCTTGTGTTGATGTCCTGGTATGGGTGGGAAGAACACTCCTAGATCACTGAACTTGAAGTTGGGGAGGGAACAAATCAGAATTGCCCTTCTGCACCAATTCAAAAACAAGGTCAACAACACTTTGGGCTCTCTGAATTTTGGTATAGCGTGGAGTTGCCAGATTGCAGGATAAAAATGGGAAGGGAGTGGTCTTGCTTCAGCTTGAAGCTTGAGGCTTCAACTGCGTGCTCTTCCCTAGCGGAGTTGCCAAAAAGTTGTTGGGTGAATATTTTGTCAGTCAGCTAATTGAGGAGAAAAATAGGTCTTATCAACCACAACAATGGAGATTAGTCATCCAAAGTTGTAGGTTTATCACATCCAAAGGGGACAAATCTCTCCTCTCATCAAGGGGAGGTTCTTTGTTAAATATGAGGAGCTATATATTATAAATATATGCAGAAAATATCATTCAGGGGTAGGGTAACACCATCCATCTCTCTTTTTTCAGAGATGATATTCATTGACAAAGGAGAAATCTAGGTGAAAACACTAAAGACACTTCTTATCTTTTAGAAGTGGTCATACAAGAAACAACAGGAGTTCTTTTAGATAGTGACAAATGGCTGGTAATAGGGTGCAATAACTAGCAGAATGAAGTATAGCACAAAGTCTCCAGTTCAGTTTCCCAAAGAGTGAAATACAAAAGACAATGAGGGAACAAAGTCATCCTAAGGTCTTTTACACATAAATAGAAAAATAAAGAAACACACTAAAGGCAATTGTAGACAGCACAAAGTCTTCCCACAGTTGGCTTCAGGGCACCTTCTTGATTATCTCCACTAGCTCTACTTATTTCATTAAATGGACAAGAACACATTCAGAAGAGAGACATCAGAACAGTCTCCTAAATTATACAAGCTATGACAACACAAATTTTGAAATTAACTTGCTTCTCTTCAGACAAAAAAAATGATTAACAACCTGAGCTCAAAGTCTCAGTGATAGCCTCTTAATTTTGGCAGAGTTTTTACTTCTTTTAATCAAAAAGATCTCCCTTGTTAAAAATGTTGGGGATCAACCAACAATAGATTACACTTATGAAAGCAATAAATCGTAGAATTAAATCAGATAGATAAGTAACTAGAATCAGATAATAGCAAAGAACAAGAGATACAAGAAACCACCCTGAAAACTTGTATTAAACTCTTTACAAAAGGAATACAATTGAAGAAACTTCTTTCTTCCACACCTCTCTCAGATGCACAAGATCTCTCTCTAGATCTCTATCCCTTAAGAGCTCTCTCTCTCAAGTACAATCAATTCCAACAACCTGGATTGATACAACTCTGTACTATTCTTCAACATTCACATATAATGAACTACTACAATAATCACCTTAAGCTAAGAAGATCTAATTCTACATATAGAATTAGGAAACTTGAGCATGCACTTACAACCAACAGTTAAGCCTCTTGAACAAGGGCTCTATAAACAATCTTACTAATAATAGAAATGCTAACTTAAGACTAAGACTTAAACTCATCATGCAAACACTCACTTTTGTCCTCAAAAATAGCATTCTGAACGCACAGGTAACCGACGCCGGTTCCTGCCTGCTTGCCTGTGACCGATGTCGGCCGATCCTCTGCCGACGCTGGTGTCTCTTCAACTACACTGGATCGACGTCGGTCGCTCCTAACTGATGCCGGTGACTGTGTAAACCTACAACTTTGGTAATGCGCTCATATGTGAAGCTTTTAGGCTCCACAGCTTAACAATCTCCCATTTGGAGATAAACAGCTGCACCAGTACCTGTACAGCAACATCTTCTAGCTCCTCCATCTTCAACTCAATCATGAAGACCAACAGAAGTTGAATGAAGATTCAACTTCTCCTTTGTAACCGGCTTGGTTAACATATCAGTAGGATTCCTATCTGTATGGATCTTCTCCAGCTTCAAATCACCATCTTCCAATACCTATCGTATGAAATGGTACCTTAGCTGTATGTGCTTTGTTCTTGAATGAAAGGCTGAATTCTTAGCCAAATGGATTGTACTCTGACTATCACTGTATAATCTGCAACTCCCATGCTCCCTTCCAAGCTCTTCCATGAACCGTGTCATCCATATCATCTCTTTGCTAGCTTCTGTGGCTATAATATACTCTGCTTCTGTAGTTGACAAGGCAACAACCTTCTGCAACTTAGATATCCAGCTAACGGCCGTTCCACCTACAGTGAAAACATAACCTGTGGTGCTCCTCCTGCCATCCAAATCACCTACCATATCTGAATCTACATAACCATGTAGAGAAGTATCTGAACCTCCATAGCACAGGTGCCTACTGCTGGTTCCTCTCAGATATCTAAGGATCCACTGAACTTCTTTCCAATGTTCCTTACCTGGATTGGCCATATACTTACTTACAACTCCCACTGCTTGGGCAATATTCGGTCTAGTACACACCATTGCATACATCAAACTCCCTACTGCGGAAGAATATGGAACCTTACTCATGTACTCTGCCTCATCATGTGAATTAGGACATTGTTCTCTACTCAACTTAAAATGTCTAGCCAAAGGTGTGCTTACCGGTTTAGCATCCTGCATATTGAACTATTTCAACACCTTGTCCACATAATCCTCTTGAGACAATATCAACCTGTGATTTTTTCTGTCTCTCTTAATGCTCATGCCAAAGATTTTCTTTGCTGCTCCCAAATCTTTCATAGCAAACATTTGAGCTAATTTCACCTTAAGCTCAGAGATATCCTGCATGTGTGATCTTGCAACCAGCATATCATCTACATACAACAATAGAATAATATATCTACCATTATCCAATCTCTTAAAATACACACAATGGTCAGATTGACACCTACTGTAGCTATGCTCAGTCATAAACCTGTCAAATTTCAAATACCACTGTCTAGGAGCTTGCTTGAGGCCATACAAGCTTTTCTTCAATCTGCACACTAACTTCTCCTTACCTTTGACCTCAAATCCTTCCAGCTATTCCATATAAATTTCCTCGTCCAAATCTCCATGAAGAAACACTGTCTTAACATCTAGCTGCTCAAGATGCAAATCCTCAACAACAACCAAAGACAGTACAATCCATATAGAAGTCATTTTAACAACAGGAAAAAAAATCTCACCAAAATCAATACCTGGCTTTTGTGCAAATTCTTTCACTACCAATTTGGCCTTATATCTCATCTGTCCATTCTCACCTTCTTTCAACCTGTAGGTCCATCTGTTCTTCAGTGTTCTCTTACCAGCCGGCAACTCAACCAAATCCCATGTTTGGTTCTCTCTTAAGGACTCCATGTCCTCAACCATGCCACACTCCCACTAACTCTTGGACTCCACTTGTATTACTTCTTCAAAACTCTCTGGTTCTCCACCATCAATTAGCAATAAATAGTATAATGAAGGAAAATATCTAATTGGAGGCTTACTTACCCTTTCAGACCTCCTGATGGGTGTCTCAGACTCGTTCACAACACGCTGTCCACCCAAATTCTCTGACAGTGATCGACCTTGGTCACCTTCAGACCTGTTATTGGTCGACGCCGATTCTGCTTGACCGACGCCGGTGCTTGTCCTACCGACATCAGTCTCTATATGACCGACATCAGTTTCTTTTCTGCCGACACCGGTTCCTATCCTGCCAACGTCGGTCTCTGTGTTTTACTGCAAGTGATTATTTCTTTTTCTCACGAGCTCATTTTGGACCGTCACCTCATCCAATTCACTATTGCTCTACCCAGATTGATTCAACTTCTTCAGCTGATCACTATACATCACTTTTTCATTGAAAACAACGTCACAACTCCTAATTATCTTGTTAGTTCCTAGATTCCAAAATCTGAAACCAAAATCATCTGAGCCATAGCCAATAAATGTGCACCTTATAGACTTAGCATCGAGCTTCTTTCTATTTTCTTTATCTACGTGCACAAAGGCTTCACAACTAAAAAATTTGAGAAAAGAGAGATCTACCTTTTTACTTGTCCAAGCCTCTTCTAAAATTCCACCATCCAGAGCTGTAGAGGGTCCTCTATTAATCAGGTACATTGCAGTGTCAATAGCTTCTGCCCAAAACTCTAAAGGCAAACCAACATGCAATCTCATGCATCTTGCATGCTCCATGATTGTTCTGTTCATCCTTTCAGTAATACCATTATGCTAAGGTGTCTTTGGAACCGTCTTTTGCCTACAGATTCCATGCATGTAACAATACCAGTTGAACTTATAACTGCAGAACTCTCCACCATTGTCAGATCTCAGGCACTTTAATTTTTTCCCTGTTTCATTCTCAACCATAGCTTTCCAAATCTTAAAAGTCTCAAATACATCAGATTTCTTCTTAATACAGTATATCCATACCTTTTTTATAGCATCATCTATGAACAAAACATAGTACTGTGATCCTCCAATAGAAGCTACCTGAGTCGGTCCCCACACGTCTGTGTGAACAAGCTGCAACTTATGCTTCTTTTTTATAGACCCAGTCTTGAGAAAACTAACCCTTTTCTATTTTCCAAATACACAGTGCTCAGAAAATTCTAGATCCATGCTTTTCAAATCTGAAAGCTTACCTTTAGACTTAAGAATTGACATCCCCTTCTCACTCATGTGGCCAAGCCTTGAGTGCCACAATTTTGCATCCACATCTGAAGTAGATAATACAGAAGGAGAATTGTTAGTAACACAATTACACAAATAGAGAGTACCTACTCTCTTACCTCTGGCCATAACAAGTGCACCCTTGGTCACCTTCTAAGATTCTGCTGTGAGAGTTACTGTACAACCCTCGTCCCCTAACTTTCCTGCAGAAATCAAATTTCTCTTCAAGCTAGGAACATGCATAACTTCTCTCAACACCCATGTGTTGCCATTCTACATTTTCAGCTGCACTTTATCTTTGCCAATAATTTTACAGGGTTCATCATCCCCTAGATACACTATTCCAAAATCTCCATGGATATAGTCACAGAAATATTCCCTATTAGGGGTAGCATGAAAAGATGCACCAGAATCTAACACCTAAGATTCTATATTATTATGCAAAGAGAATATTAAAGCATTTTGTGCAATACCTGCAACCTTTGCTTCTTCTTTTCCTTCATGTTGATTGTCCTCCTTAGGCTTTGACCAGCAATCTCTGCTTATGTGCCCCATCTTTCCACAATTCCAGCATTGTGGCCTTCTGCCATTTTTAGATTTGGATCTGCCTTTCCCCTTAGACTTGGATCTTGATCTCCCTTTCTTGCTCTTCTCTTTTTGCCTTCCCCTGCTCTCAAAACTTAAAGCATTCCTAAATGTCTCTTCTGTGCTTTTCCTGTGAATTTCCTCATTCAAGATAACACTAACAACATCCTCTACTTTTAAAATATTTGATGCAGATGTAGTATTGCTAACTGCCATTACTAAGCTATGCCAACTTTCAGGAAAAGAACATAATATTAAAAGAGCTTTTATTTCATCATCAAATACAATTTTGATTGAACTTAATTGATTTACAATACCATGGAAATCATTCAGGTGATTAGATACAGATCCACCTTCATGCATATGCAAATCAAATAGCTGCTTCATAAGATATACCTTATTGAAAGCTAAAGGTTTTTCGTACAAATTTGCTAGAGTAGTCATCAACTCTACCGTTGTTTTTGCCTGTGATAAATTAGATATCACAGTAGATGCTAGACTCAATCTTATAGACCCCAGAGCCTTTCTGTCAAGAATTTCCCATTCTTCATCCTCCATGTCTGTGGGCTTCTTTGCAATCCCACCTAACAGTAAGTATAGATCCTTTTGATACAGATAGTCCTCTATCTACATTCTCCAATGTTGATAGTTTTTGCCATTGAACTTCTCCATTATCAGTTTACTTTCATCTTCCATTGCTTCTCCCACTCAAATAGAAATCCATGCAGAAACTCCTGTGAGCAGCCTGTAATCAATACACACTACACAGATCTGAACCACCTGTTAGTGAACCTGAGCTTTGATACCAATTATTGGATATCAAACTCTAAACCTACAACCAAGGCTCTGATACCACTTGTTGGGGATCAACCAACAATAAATTACACTTATGAAAGCAATAAACCGCAAAATTAAATCAGATAGATAAGTAACTAGAATCAGATAATAGCAAAGAACAAGAGATACAAGAAACCACCCTGAAAACTTGTATTAAACTTTTTACAAAAGGAATACAATTGAAGAAACTTCTTTCTTCCACACCTCTCTCAGATGCACAAGATCTCTCTTTAGATCTCTATCCCTTTAGAGCTCTCTCTCTCAAGTATAATCAATTCCAACAACCTGGATTGATACAACTCTGTACTGTTCTTCAACATTCACATACAATGAACTACTACAATAATCACCCTAAGCTAAGAAGATCTAATTCTACATATAGAATTAGGAAACTTGAGCATGCACTTACAACCAACAGTTAAGCCTCTTGAACAAGGGCTCTAAAAACAATCTTACTAATAATAGAAACGCGAACTTAAGACTAAGACTTAAACTCATCATGCAAACACTCGCTTTTATTCTCAAAAATAACATTATGGACGCACAGGTAACCGACGCCGGTTCCTTCCTGCTTGCCTGTGACCGATGTCAGCCGATCCTCTGCCGACGCCGGTGTCTCTTCAACTTCACCGGACCGACGTCGGTCGCTCCTGACAGACGCCGGTGACTGTGTAAACCTGAAACTTTGGTAATGCGCTCATATGTGAAGCTTTTAGGCTCCACACCTTAACAAAAAAGAAGGGATTCACAATATATAGCAGCCCAGAAAAGACTGACACTTTGTTCCATGGAGTGACCCATGTTACAGTTAATGCTTTGAATGTGTCTTCAATTTTGTCAAAGGACCATGTTGGAAACAAGGCGGTTGCCTTAAATATGACATGTCATTTCATCTCATATGTCTTCTCCTAGGTCTGGATCATTTGGTGTTTGCGCAACTGTCCATTTTTTCTTTACTCCAAGTGAGACCTATAGGCCGCGCCTTCAATGTTTTCCAGTCAAAATATCTACTTTGCAAACTATTCCACCTACTAGAATAACTATTGTGTAGATATTTTGGCCTCTCCCCCTTTCTGCTACAATTTGAGCCCTCGAGCTATCTATTCTCCTTTCTGGTTTTGTCATTTCCTAGAATTTGAGCGTTTGGGGCTACGTTCCCAGCTTAGCTGGCTCTTTCGACTTCTCTTCTTGATTATTTTTCCTTTTGGCCTTGGCCTTAAGGCCTTTAAATGCATTCGGGTCCACGCTTAAGCCTACAAAGATCAACAACTATTCCATTGCCGTGAATTTGACATCTTTGGGTCCATCATTGTTTAAAAGCTAACGGCTAGTTGGTTGTCCTAAATTTGATGGCTACGGGCCCGTCATCCTCCTTAGCAATTCTTTCAACTTTCTTTCTTGATTTGTCCACTTTTCATCGAGCTTCATCCTTTTTACTGTGTCTTTGTATTGGGAGTGCTCCATCTTTGACATCTATCACAGTCCGTTGCTTTAAAACTTTATCAACTTACAGAAAATAGGACCCACAACACTTCTTGCCCGAGTAGCTTCAAAAGGGTAATGGAGATAGGTGGCACTTTATACTGATCTTAACAAGTGACACATGGTGTTTCCCACTGTGAAATAGGCGAGGACACTTGGCAGCATTCGTTCAACTTATAGAAGCTTTAGATACCTTTTGAGAGTCATGTGGAAGATGACACATGGTGGCTTCCACTGAGCTTTAGAAACACTATAGAAACATTTGGGACTCATTTGGATTCACATGGATGATGAAACTTGGTGCGCTCCACTTACTTTAGCAACTCACTTGGGGCCCACCACAGTCCTTACTTAATAACGAAATAAAAGGAAGAAACAACGGAGGTTAACACATGGCGGCTTCTGCTGAGCTTTACAAGGGACATGTGGCGACTTCTGCTATATTTAGACAAACTTATTAAAACCTTCCACAGTTGCCACTTGGCACCCTCTGTGGAACTCTGAGAGAAGCTTATTGAAAGAAGCTTTGGAACTTATAATAAACTTGAAATGCAGATGCAGACACTTGTCTCGCTCTGCTGAGTTATAACGGGACATGTGGCACGTTCTGCTACTTTTTAGAAACAAATTATAATGTGTCCTAGTAGATGACACTTGGCATCTTCTGCTTGACTTTGAGACTTAGACAAAACTTTAGGCAAAATGAAAAACCCGTGCAAAATGAAAAGCCTGTGCCCTGTGTCATAACCCTTATTGCCTCAAAACTGAAACACGCATGGACAAAACTTGGAGCGCATAACTGAAACTCAAAATAAAATGTAGAGTATTTTACTCTACAAAGGGAAGAGAGGATTTTTTTTTTTTGCTTTTAGGACCAAAAATAGTTCATGTGTTGTCCCAAAAATGAGTGACAGACTTTGGGAACAATACTATCCAAGGTTTTACATTGTAAATCATAAAAGGAGAACCAAATCGGTATGATCAGCCAACAATTAATATTCATCAAGGAGGAATATTGGGAAGTTTGTTATGAAATAAGGAATGAAGAGAGCATGACATAGGTGTTTGGAATAAACCTTAATAGGCATGAGGCATACTAAGTAAATAAGTAAGATTTAAAAATTTTATTAGATGCCAAACTCAAAAGATATTTGTTCACAATAAACATAAAACTTTAGGGGTAAATATGTGTAGTACTAAGATCATCTCTTAAATTTTATATATATAAGAAAATTAAAATAAACCTCCTTCCCACAACATATTCCCCATTCGTCAAAACCCTTACAGAGTTATTGGTCTACTATGAATATTGGGTACTTGCATGAGAAAGTAGGTAGCACTAGAGAGAATTTTAAAATCTCCTATCTCAGTCTACTAGCCTACCACACCCCAATGGATCTCTAGGCTATCATGAGGCCAACTATGGAATTTGAGTTTTGACTAGGAATAAGAGATGTGATAAGATATGAATCACATCTTTTTATGTGATTTTAACTTTTGAATGTTTGTTTTTGCCTTTTATCATTGCCTTTTGTTTAAATTATTTAGCTTTTAACTTTTTATGGATTTTTTAATTCCTTCTCTACATGGATTTGGAATAACCAAGGATGAGTGATGAAAGTGAAAAACACAGATAAGCTTTAGGCTTTGGTTATAGGATACAAAATATGTAAATTTTTTGTCATGTTAATAAATAATTAAGCTTAGTTATAAACAAGTATGTGGTCTCAAAACTAACCATATGCATGCTTAGTATGAAGGCTAGATAAGGGGTAAATGGAAATAAAACATATCTATGTATATAGTGATATGCTAAGAAATATGCTTGCTAACTGATCATATTGTAAAGATAAGATATTAAAGGGGTGTGGATTTAGAATCATGTCACAATAATAACTATCTTTATTTAAACAAAATGACATAACAAGCATAAAATATAAATCATCCTACATAAATTAGGGGATAAATAAATGATAATGAAATTAATCCATGAAACATTTCCAAGTGAAAGTAAAACATAAGATCCATAAATGCTCGTAAATGAAATCCAAATCATGTGAAACTATGATAAATAATGTGATGAAGCACCATGATATGTTCACAAATACTGATAAATTTCATGGCAAACATCATCCATAACATCTTATACATATTTTTGTAACTTTACTTTGACTTTAATCAAAGTCTCATCAATCTTTGCAGAGAGTCACAACAAGACTTCTTGGCACATTGTCTCTATTAAAAAATTGGGTATGATAGAATAAGAATGATGTTAATGGGGTAGTTCTTGTGAGGGGTACTCAATGCAAGGAGATGATGTCAAAAGTATGATGAACATCCTAAGATTTTTGAGTAAATGTGGTTTTTAGAGAAGGCTAAGCCTTTGTCTACAAATGTCCTGGAGAATGTGGCTGAGCTGGTAAAGGTGTAGGCCATGGAGAATCATGAAAATGTTGTTGTAGTACTTGACATCTATTGGTATGGTGTGTAGTGTGATCAATATAAATCCAAGAGGGGAGATTAGTATCATGTTAGTATGATCAAAACCAAACAAAAATACACTAATAAATTAACACCTCAGGCCTAGATACTCAAGTAGCAAAAGAATAATACAAGTAGCTATTAATAGAAGACAAAAAAATCATTATTTGCTTTTCTTGAGAAAAAAAGTTGTATGTTGGTGTTTCTATGCAAAATTGCTTTCTACATTCAAAGAAGAAATAAGAAACTGGAATAAATGGTTAAGGCTAGAAGTACCTGATAAAGTCGAGCGCACCGAAATCAGACGTTGGAAGATTCTCCTCTTTGGCTGTGGAGGAATGACACCTGTGAAAAAGAGACTAAAACACAGAAAGACGTTAGTCAAAGATATGGTGGGTTGTCAGGCGAACGCCCGATCCCGGAAGTACGATGACTCCCTAAAAGGATATCAACCCACTGATAAAAAGCGTAATATTTGACGAAAGTAGAAAATAATGACAGAAATAAATGACAGAAAATAAAAGAGCGTACCTGATATGCAGCACTGTTCTGCACAGTCGCCGGCGTCGGTCTCTGTGGTGCCGGCGTTGGTTTGGGAAGATGCCGACGTCGGTTAAGGTGCCGTCGTCGGTCGGGGTAGTGACCCGCGTCGGTAAGGGCAGGTTCTGGAAAAGTCTGAACAGGTTCGGGACAGGGTCTAGGAGAGTCGGGACAGGGTCTGGGCAAGGTCTGAGAGAGTCGAGATAGGGTCAGGGATGTAAACGAGGGATGCTGGGTCTGAACAGAGTCGGGACAGGGTCTAGGTAAGGTCGGGTCGGGTCTGAGGAATCGGGATAACAGAACTGATAAATAATAACTAAGGAAGAAATAAAATAAATAGAATAAATACTTACCTCCCAGAAGACGCGATGAAAACCATAGTTGGAGTTGTCTGTGCAGTGGCAGATTGAGTGCAGGTTGGTTGATGCCAAGAGTGTTGATGTCAGAGTTCGCAGGTTGATGATTGCTCGGGGTTTGATTGATCAGCCTTTCGAATAGCGTTCAGGATAGCATTTTTGGGGTCCCGTCTCGAATGGTTGGCGGAGGTTGATGAAGGCGGGGGACGGTTCCAGAAACGGTTCGTCAACTGTTTCGGGAAACCGAATGGTAACTGATAACGGATAACAGCAAGGTGACCGACGCTGGCAGGATTGCCGACGTCGACCGATAAGTGACCGACGTCGGCGACATCGGCCGGGGAAAGACCGTCGTCGGCAGATGCACAATGGGGATAGAGTCTAGCTTTAGCTCTGTGCTCATTGTTACATGCTGCCAGGGTCAAGGTTGGTGGAACAAGTGATCGACAAGGGTTAAATAGGCGAAGAAGAATAAGACGGGGAGTGACCAGGGGAGTCGACACGATTTCAGTGTCTACATTTGCCCCTTTTTGTCTTGTTGGTTGTTCTGACGAACTGCAAGACAAAAATAGGAGTGATTGCCCCAGGTTAGGGATAAGGTTGATTTCATCTTGTTGGTTGTTCGAATGAACTGTAAGACAAAAATAGGAAGCGGATAGGTTGCCCTGATTATGGATGAGGTATTCCCCCTCAAAGCAGGAGTTGAGGGAAAGGAACCGAGAATCGGGTGCTGATTTGACAAAGAGTGGATGAAAAAGGGGTGAGGGTGAACGCTGCAAAAGTCGTGATTGCGCGCATACCACTGCACAAGATGGTCAGGTCAAAAGTGTCGCAGGTCAAGGGTCGAGGAGTGCCAAAATCGAAGTAACCGGGCCCCAGCATTGAGTCGTCTGCTGATCGGGTCACTCAATCTAAGCTGAAGCTCCAAATGGTCGTCGTGTTCCAAGTATCCCGGGCTCAGGAAGTGCTCCTAGAAACACGAAAAAGTCACAAGTAGGGCGGATCAACCGGTTTGCGATCCTATACTTGTGAGGGTCCAAAAAGGTCTGCACACAATTTTGCTAACCAGTCATGAGGTAGCATACATGCAAAAATAACCAAGGCAACAATGTCTTGGAAGTAGTCAAGGTCAGCGGAGATAGGCATGATCTCCAATGGTTGGTGGTCGAGGGGAGGAATGGACGAAAGGATGTGGCCGAGCTAACCTCAGAAGACCCCATGTCAACTGAGTGCTGCCTACATAGCCCTGGTGATAGGGCCTCAGGCCAATGTAGTTCTCCCTAGAAGGGAGGGAGGGTCAAAGGGATAAAATGGGTCATGGTCAAGGACAAGATTATGGTTAAAATAAGGAAAGAAGGTTTGTCCATCAGAGAGACGAACAAACGAGAATGGTCGAGCTAACCTCAGTAGATCCCATGTCAACTGAGTGCTGCCTACATAGCCCTGGTGATAGGGCCTCAGACCAATGTAGTTCAGACAAAGGGTCCGAGTGGTAGACAGGTGGTTAAAATGGTTGATAGATTGGTCGATGATTGGATGAAATGATGAGGAAAAAAGATGTTGCAGCCTTTTCCAAATGGTGTATTCTGCAACATTGGTTGACGGGTTTTTCATCCCTAGCAATATTCCATATTCGTGATGGATGTATGCTAAAAATGAATTGAGGTTTATTTATGCTTCAGCAAGTATTGGTTTATGCTGAACATAAATTGTGGCGGGTCGATAGTTTCCATGTGTATTGGTGTCCATAGAAACTAGGGTGAATAGGCTAAGTCAGGTTGATGGTTTGAAAAGAGAGTTGAGTTGAGTCGATTGACAAGTGATTAAGGTGAATGTGACCAAAGTGTAGAAAAAGTGAAAAGCATATTGCTCTTTCATTGACAAGGACCAAAAAGATAGCATAGATAGGGGTTATGAGAACCAAGAGCCCCATTCATGCGTGACGTCGTTGACCGTGGTTTTGTTAGAGCGGTAATCGAATCACTTTGACATTAAAGTGAGCTCGAAGTCCCTTGAGCGGGTGATAGGAGGAGGAAGAAGGGTAACCTATTTTAAGAGCAAAGATAACGATGCCCCTTTTTATAGGAGACCCTGAGACAACTATAAGTCAAGTCCATGACCTTTTTTTTTTTTTTTTTGTGCAGACTGATCAATGCGAGAAGCCTGCATAGAGATGTCGTTTGTTTGGTGGTCAGATTGTGAAGCTGATCAATGCGGGAAGCTTCTAAAATAATGCTGTTTATTGCCAGATTTAGTCATAGCCATCCTTCAAGGGAGTGGTCTAGATTTTTGTTTAATAAAAGGGCTTTTGAATAGCTGTCCTTCGAGGGATCAGTCTATTAATTATAGCAATGATAGTACAGCTGTCCTTCGAGGGAGCAGTCTATTTTTTTTTTTGATTTTGATATAGATATAGTGACCATGGATATTGTGACATCTTGATTTGTTTTGACAGAAATGTGAGTCATGGACAAGATTATAGAAGGTCAAGGACTCCCTTTTATGAGGACAAAGCATCCATACCGCATAAAAGGGTTATAGGAATTGTTAAGAGGAATAGGGTTGAAAGGAGGTAGGACTAAGAGGATGGGGATTGCTCAAGGGATGAGCTCAAGTTAAGTGTCAAGTGGATGAATACTCGACTAGCAGTAGAACGATCGCAGATGCAACGTATTAAGAGGCTCAGGTTCTGGGCGTCCATCAAGAAAAGATAGACGATAAGTCCCTGATCCATACTTGTGTGTGATAATAAAAGGTCCGAGCCAATTAAGAGCAAACTTGCCTCGTTTACTTCGCTCCATATTGGTCACGTGTTGATTCTCTTTGAGGACGAGGTCTCCGATGTTGAAATCTCGTTCTCGTAGATTTTTGTCATAGGTGTGTTTGATGCGACGTTGATAGACATGGAGATGATTAAGGGCAGCAAGACGGCGTTCGTCAAGTAACTCAAGTTGAGCTAAGCGATCTTGACAAAAGTCATCGTTGGAAAGGATATCATGTAGAGAAATGCGGAGAGACGGGATCTGTACTTCGAGAGGTAAGACAGCCTCTGTTCCGTACACGAGAGAAAAAGGGGTAGCACCCGTAGAGGTTCGGATGCTAGTGCGGTAAGCCCACAAAGCGAAGGGAATGTGAATGTGCCAATCCTTGCCTGTGTCACTGACCACTTTCATGAGAATTTTGGTGAGAATTTTGTTGGAAGCCTCGGCCTGCCCATTTGCTTATGGGTAGTAAGGCGAAGAGAAACTGAGTTTGATGCCGAAGGAGTCGCATAGCTTTTGGACAGTTTTGTTTTTAAAGGACTTGCCATTATCGGTGATGATTTTATGAGGGACACCAAAACGACAGATGATGTGGGTGTTGATGAAGTCGACGATCTTGTCGGCTTTTGTGGAGACGAGAGGAATGGCTTCCACCCACTTGGTGAAATATTTAGTGGCTGTGATGATGGATTGATGACGAAGAGACGAATGAGGATTAATCTCACCGATGAGATCTAAACCTCATTGAGAAAAAGGCCAGAAATCCTGAGCAACTTGTAAGGCGTGACTGGGGAGATGGAGCAAGTTAGAGTGCTGCTGACACTTGATGCAACGCCGAACATAATCGCTACAGTCTTGATGAAGGGAAGGCCAATAATAGCCCAGACGAAGGATGCGCTTGGCAACCGAATTCCCACTGAAATGTCCGCCACAAATCCCGTCGTGGACTTGTTGAATGGCTTGAGATGCTTCAATGGAGGTGAGACAGCGAAGAAGGAGGCCGTCGAAGCCTCGCTTATAGAGAAGACCCCCTAGCATGGTATAGCGAGCAGTACGCTTGATAAAAGCTCGTCGTGCATTACTAGAGAGGTTGGGAGGAATGATAGAGAGAGATAAGAAGTCTACAAGTTGCTTATACCAAGCATCTTGTGGGCTTGGGTCTATAGTGTTGACATGATGAATGTGAGGAGAGATATATGAAGGTAACGGCACACGACGCACCGTGACAAAAAGTCTGGATGCAGATGAGGAAGATGGGATATGGGAAGCGAGAGAAGCCATAGTGTCAGCAAACTTATTCGTGGATCGAGAAACAGTCTGCAGGAGGAAATGATCGAAAGATGCAAGGAGAATGTCAGCATGATTTTTGTACCTTTGCAAAATGTCATTTTTACAGAGGTATGAACTGTTGACCTGATTGACGACGAGCTGCGAGTCACCGAAGATGTTGATGGACTTGATGCTGAGAGAGAGGGCGATCTGAAGTCCCAAAATTAAGGCCTCGTATTCGGCCATATTATTGGTACAATCAAAGTCGAGCTTAAAAGACAGAGGCATGGGCTCTCCTTCGAATGGAATGAGAATAACCCCAGCACCTCCACCTAGTTGACATTTGGAACCGTCAAAGAACATAGTCATCTGATAGGTGGTGTCATCGGAGGAAAGCACAGCGATAGACTCATCAAGGAATTCACACTGCGAAGGTTGATTGTCAGGAAGAGGGGCATCTGCTAGTTGATCAGCGATGGTTTGCCCCTTGATAGATTTCTGCTGGATGAATTCGAGATCGAACTCAGCAAGCAGCATGAGCCACCGAGCCATACGTTGATTCTGATATGGCTTGGAGTGCATATACTTGAGAGGGTCGGTGTGGGTGATGACAAAGGTTTTGTGACTAAGAAGATAGTGGCGAAGCTTAGTAGCAGCAAAGACTAACGCCAAACAGAGTTTCTCGATATGGGTATACCGAGTTTCATAGTCGACCAGTGTTCGACTGATGTAATAGACGGCTTGGTCACAGTGATGCTCGTCTCGGTGCATGATCATGGCACCTAACGAATGGTGAGTGGCTGAGATATAAAGGTAGAAGGGTTGGTCGTCTTTAGGTGGAATGAGAACTGGTGGAGAGACCAGATAGCGTTTTAAGGCTTCAAAAGCCTCTTGACAGTCCTTATCCCATGTAAAAATGACGTCCTTCTTAAGGAGATGATGAAAAGGTTGGCAGCAGTCAGAAAGCTGCGAGATGAAGCGACAAATGGACTGGAGCTTGCCTTGCAAACTGCGAAGCTGCTTGAGATTGGACGGGGGAGGCATTTCGAGGATAGCGCGGATCTTGGCGGGATCTATCTCGATGCCACGGAAGGAAACAATGAAGCCGAGAAGCTTGCCAGAGAGGACCCCAAAAACACATTTCTTGGGGTTAAGACGAACATGGTACTGAAGAAGACGAGAAAAGATGATGTTGAGAATGGTCAGATGGTCACGGCAAAATTTGGATTTGTCGAGAAGGTCATCCACATAGTCCTCCATGATTTTGTGGAGGAGATCGTGGCAAATGTAGGTCATGGCACGCTGATAAGTGGCGCCTGCGTTCTTCAAGCTGAAAGGCATGACTCGATAGCAGAAAGCCCCCCATGGGGTGATGAAAGTAGTCTTGTGCTGATCTTCCAGAGCGATCAGGATTTGATTGTATCCTGAAAACCCGTCCATAAGAGATAACATCTCATGGCCGGCCATAAGATCAACAAGCTGGTCAATGTTAGGAAGAGGAAAGTCGTCTTTGGGACAGACTAGGTTGAGGTCGCGATAGTCTGTGCAGATCCGAATCCCCCCAGTTGCCTTGGTGACTGGGACGATGTTAAAGACCCACTGTGGATAGTCGATGGGCTGGATGAAGGAGACAGAAAGGAGGCGCTGAAGCTCCTCTTTAACAAGGAGGGCAACGCGAGGATGCATCTTTCGAAGCTTTTGCCTGACAGGCTTAGCCTCTGGTTTGGTGACAATGTTATGGGTAACGATGGTGGGGTCGATGCCAGGCATATCACTGTAAGTCCAGGCAAAGGCCTTGCTATTGTCGGAGAGGAAATGGGTATAGTCAAGCTGCTCCTGAGCGTCTAAAGATTGGCCAATATTTAAGACATGAGGAACATCAGAAGAAGGAAGGTTGATGTCAATGGTTGATTCATTTAACATAACCTGGGTCTCAGAAGGGAGGGAGCGCTGGATGAAAGAATCGTCAGCGCCCATGTAGGAAAGAATGGCGTCATCGTCAATGCAGTGAACAGTGTGAAAGGTTGCCGACTCATCTTCGATCATGCTGGGAAGAATGAGAGGGAGAGACTTGGATACCCCATTGAGCTGATAAGTCAAGGGGTCCAGGCGGATGGTGTTTATGGAAAAAAAAAACTAGGAGGAATTGAAACCACTGACTCCGTAGGTGAAGGTGGTGAAATAGGCGAGTGTGGAGGAGATTGGTCAAGGATTGGTTCAGGACAAAGGTCTACAGGGTCTTGAGTGGGGTCGTGATATCCCAGACCATACCGTTTCTTGGCGTCGTCATCATTGAGCGGTTGGATAGGCTGATGGGAGCCCTGCTCATAGCGTCCGAAACCAAAACCTTTCCATGCACACCTGTAAAGGTAAGTGTGTGCAAAGGCGGGGTTGCCAAGAAACGAGAAATCTGATGTGAAAGGTTGAGGTGAAGAAAGAGGATTACCGTCAAGAGGAGCTTGATTAAGCCCCCCATAGACGAGGTTAGTGCGAAGGTGAGGGGGACCATAAGGTATGATCATTCCTATCCGATGGTCGTAGGTGGGGCTGTGATGAAGGCGTCCATACTCTTGTGGAGTTTGGAACATGTCTAAAGTCAGCAAGCGATATTCTCCCAATGAAAGTCTTTGGAAGACGTCTTCCATGGGGTCTGTGGTTGTCGCTTGAAGGGGAGGTGTAAGGGCGATCGCCTGTTGCGAACTGGTTGAAGCTTTCGCAGATGGAGGCGGTGCCGAGGTTGATGGCTTGATAGGAATGAGGACATCATTTGGACGGTAGGTGGTATTGCATGTTTTGAAAGGCGAAGGGTCAGCGGGAATGGTGTGGACTTGTCCGTCATGCTCAAACTTCACACAACGGTGCAGGGTGGAGGGGACACAGGACATGGCGCGGATCCAGGGTCGACCCAACAAGATGTTGTATTGGAACTCTCCTTCGATGATGTAGAAGAGCTCCGGGACTGTGCGTGGACCAACGCGGATATGAAGGATGACTGTGCCAATGGTCGTGGCAGTAGTGTCATTGAAAGAGCACAAGATCGCGTCAGTTTTGGAGACACAATTCTTGGGAAGAGCCAACTGATCAAAGGCATGAGTGGAGATGATGTTGATGCTAGTGCCCCCGTCGATCATAACGCGTTTAATGCGTGTCCGATCGATGTAGGCAGTGATGAAGAGGGCGGCGTCCTGATCTTCCATGTTGGATGTGGGAATCTTAGAATCGCTGAATGTTATGGAGGCAACAGGGGCTAAGGAGTGGACAAGGGCAGCAAGTGGTTGGGGGTCCTCAGGTTGGACCTCTGCTGCTTGCAGGGCTTGGATGAGGGCCTGACGATGTTGGGGTGAGGTTTGGACGAGATTGTAGAGGGACATCTTCACAGGCGTCTGGTGAAGCTGTTTCAACATGGAGTCGTGGATTGGTCCAGGAGAAGAAGAAGAAGAGGGTTGAGGCGCGCCAAGGATAGAAATTTTAGGCTTAGGTGGTTGAGGTGGATTAACAAAAGGGTAGGTCCAAGGAATGGCGGCTTTTTCTTTCGCCTTGTCCTTCTGTGACCTAGTGGTGATGTGAATGGCATTGATTTCAAAGATGGGAGGTGAAGATGATGAAAGGGTTGTAACTGGTTGATGAGATGTGGATGGATTTGAAGAGGTTGAAGGGTTATGAGAAGGAGTCGGGGGGCGGTCGAAAGTGTCTTCGAAAAGAAGAGTGTCTTTCTCCAGATAACGGCGAATGACAGCCTTGAGGGCACAGCAAGTCTCGGTGTCATGTCCTGGTGTACGATGATATAAATAAATCTTCGTGTCGTCGAACCAGGAAGGTTTAGACCTGAGAGGTTGAAAGGGCTTGATGGGTGGAAGAGTTATGCTAGAAGTTTGCAAAAGTCGTTGCAAGATCAAAGAGTATGAGCCCACTAAAGGGTCAATGCTCATCGATGTATGCAATGTCGGTGACTTTTGCTTGGGTGAAACGGGAGGGGGTTTTCGTACCACCTTCTGGGTTGATGGTGCGATGACAGGCGGAGACGATACACTCTTCGTGAGAGGTATCGCCCTTTTTGGAGAGGGTAGGCTAGCGGTAGGTAAAGGAAGCAAAGGAGGCAACCGATTTTGGTTAGAGGTTGGAGCGGGAAGGACTCTGGTTAAGGTTGAAGGATGCGGGCCCAAAATGGAGGGCAATGGTGACGGAAGAGGAGGCGTTCGCCTCTGTGGTTTGGCAGTCTTTTGTGATTTAGGTTGAAGACTACTATTAGTTGAAGTTTGGGTTAAGTCCACCTTCACTTGTGGATGAGTGAGGTTGGAGACGGGGCGAACGCCAAGTGATTTGATAGGTTTAGGCGGAGTAGATGAGGGTTTTGGTTTTGATGAGGTTGATGGAGATGTAGATGGTCTAGAGGCAGAAATCTAATTTTTGTTGATAGTCTTAGGAGGTTCTGCCATGGGAGGATTAGCAGCATGAGATGAGAGGGCCCGGGCTTGTTGAAGAGCTGTGAGACGGTCCCACAATCCCTGATGTTCCACTTTCCTAGAAGGGAGAAGTTCGAGTCTCTCCACTAGTCGGGAAAATGGCTGAGAAGATGCGGGATGAAGTTTAGGCTCTTGAGAAGACGTCGACGGTTGTGGGACTGAAGGTAAGATGGGTGTAGTAGTCTCGGACCCAAAGCATGGTGAAGTCGTAACAGGTTCATGTTTGGTTGGAGACGAAGAAGAGATAGGTTCTTCCCTGGGTGGAGAAGAAACTGGAGAATGAAGCTCTTCAAGCGGGTAAAGAGCAGGGATGATAGTGCCCTCCACTTGTGGTCGAGGAGTAGGAAAGGTTGGGTCCTCCATGGACAGCAAAAAGGAAGATGGTGAAACTGGTGGTGCTGGTAAGGTCGAGGCGTCCTCCAAAATGAGAGAAGTTGAGGGAGAACTAGCCGGAGAAAGAGGTTCGTCCACATGTGATGGACTGATGGATGAACTCACCTCTTGGGGTTGGTTAGAAATGAGGGGCGAGACCGTATTGACTGTTCGAATATTATGTTCATGGATATTGTCAGTCAAGGTCTGGACGTTGTTTTGGGTTGGTGGATGATTAGGGAACGGTTGTTTGAAAATATCGATACCCTGATTAGGAGGGGCATTAGGATTGTTGAGGATGAGGTCACCCTTTTCCAACATGTCTTGGACTATGTTTTTAAGGGTTTTACAGTTGCCCGTGTCATGACCTTTAACACGGTGGTAGTTACAGAAGTCATTTTCCCTATACCACGCAGGGATGGCGCGTGAGGGATCAAATTGTGGTGGAGGTCGGATTTGAGGGAGATTGATGACCCCTTGTTTGATGAGTTTTTCCAGCACAGACGCGTATGATTCTCCAAGTGGAGTAAACTGTCGCTGTATGTATCTCTGCTGAAATTGACGAGTGGCGCTCATAGACGTGGATGGTTCAGGTTGATTAGTTGAAGGTGAAGAGGAAGAAGATCTAACAACCACAGCATTTGCTGAAGCTTTAGATTTAGGATTGGACGAGGAGGGCTTAGAAAGTAGGGTCATTGGTTTTGGAGTTAGGATTCTTACTCCGCAACTTGACTTTATTCTCCTCAACGGCACGTAACTCAAGTTTACGAGCCATCGTGAAGGCTTCGTCAAAAGTACGGAAGGTTTGAACCCTCAAGGTAGAAGAAATATGTTTAGCGCAGGCTTGAGAGAAAAGTTCAATAAGCTCAGGCTGGGGTAAGGAAAATGAAAGTTGATTGATAAGGCCCCTCCACCGAGCGACGAAATCAGCAATGGATTCATCCTCAAACTGGCGGATAGAATAGAGGTATGTGATGGAGACCTTTTTGGTGATATTAATGGAGAAATGATCGAGGAAGAGCTGGGCTAGCTGAGTGAACATGAGGATGGAATGGCTGGGAAGAGAGCTGTACCAGTCAAGTGCAGCACCCGAGAGAGACATGGGAAACGTGCGTAAGAGTAACGCATCGTCGTGGGCGATAAGGTAACAGGCGTGTCTGAATGCCCGTAAATGTTGTTGTGGGTCTTCCTTGCTCTGGAAACGAGAAAACTTAGGAAGTTCCCACTGACTGGGATATGGTCTGATAGGGACAGAAGGATGGATGGACTCGTTGCAGATTTGTTCGTACGAAAGAGTATTGCGCGAGCCGGTAACGGAGGTCTCTAAGTTGGACATTTTATCCATTAGCATCTTGATAATATCTACTGACGGATTGGCGGGTGGAGCGCCTCCTAGATTGTAAGGTGCTTGAAAGAGGCTAGAAGAGGTATACGACGTAGTCGGTTGTACCAATAAGGGCGCAACGTATGGATGACTAGTCGTAGGGACAGAAGAAGTGACTAAGGATGCTTGGATAGAAGACATGGCTAGGTTTGATGTGGTCATGGGAGGTTGACTAGAGGTAACATGGGCCAATGGATGGGTAGCCACCCTAGTGTTGATAGGAGTAAGGGTAGGCGGAATGGAGACGACCAAGTTTTGAAAGGGGGTAGACAGTGGTTGAGTGGGTTGAGATTGATTGAGGGCCGAAACCCCGGTGAAAGTGGGCCCAACGATGGAAGGAGAAGCCACACTTGGATGGTTGGTAAGAGGTTGGTCATTGTTTGAGGTAACAGCCTGGGTATCTAAGGGTTGGACTACGGACGCCGTTGATACGGCTGCAGTTTCGAGGAGAGAAGTCGGCATTCCATAAATTGGATTGCCCGAGGAGTCTCGCGTTCGGCTATTCGCGAGATAGTATTGCAAGGCTGCGGTATTGAGGTCCAAGAATCGTGCGAAATCTTGGTCCCCTTCTGGGATAATAGTCGTTTGGGTCAGAGATGGTCTGGTAGGAGTTCTTTTAGTTTCCGAGTTGAACTCCATTATAGGGTTGGTTGTAGGCGGGGTAGACGGAAGAGGATGATGCCTCGCGTGATCGACTAGAGCCTTGGCTTGGCTACGAGTCAGAACCATTCAAGGCAAGGAAGAACGTCCTCACGAGCTCAAACAAGCAGATAAGAACCAAAAAGATGAAGACACAAGCAGATCCTAAAACCCTAGAAGTAAATTATTAGGATTATAGTGGCTTATGCCTTAGAATGTGTGTGTAGAGGAAGATTGGCTTTGTGAGTCGGGTCCTAGAAGAAGCGGTCTATGGATGGTTTCGGGTTTTGTTATGGTGCTCAAGAAGTCTGTGTTAGGGTCTGGTACGTGGCCTGGTGCTAAGGAGCAAGCTCCCCTCACTTCACGATTCCAGTGGTTAGCTGGTTTCGCTTAGCCAAGATATACCTCGCCTAGAGATTATACTCCGCCAGAGAACGGAGTGGGCTTCCCCCTTGGTGATGAAATCCAAGTAGGGTCACCGGGACGGGTAAGGTATCCACTGGGGGATGAAATCTCAGTCGGGCCTTGTCTCAGGTAAGTTAAAATGTTTATTTTGTGCAGGTGGTTTGGTCGTGTAACATGAAGTGATCTAGATTAATTCAATATGCGGTTTAATTACTATGTGTGGTCTAAGAGATGCAGGCAAACAGAAATGAATGCAAAGTGTTTTAATGTCCAAGTCAAAATGTTTGTTCGTATGAAGACGAATGGAGAAAGAGTCGAAGAATATGAGTTTTAGCTAGTCTAAAAGTGCAAGAAAGAAATGTTCGTTTTAGTTCTGCTTATGATGTCGTTTAAGAAGAGACGAAAGGAGATGAAAAGGAAGAAACCTAATGCGCCTAAATGAACGAAAGAAAGAAAGAATGAACCCAAGGAGGACCTAGGGTCCCACCGGGCGTGCCAGAATGTTTCTATGCAAAATTGCTTTCTACATTCAAAGAAGAAATAAGAAACTGGAATAAATGGTTAAGGCTAGAAGTACCTGATAAAGTCGAGCGCACCGAAATCAGATGTTGGAAGATTCTCCTCTTTGGCTGTGGAGGAATGACACCTGTGAAAAAGAGACTAAAACATAGAAAGACGTTAGTCAAAGATATGGTGGGTTGTCAGGCGAACGCCCGATCCCGAAAGTACGACGACTCCCTAGAAGGATATCAACCCACTGATAAAAAGCGTAATATTTGACGAAAGTAGAAAATAATGACAGAAATAAATGACAAAAAATAAAAGAGCGTACCTGATATGCAACACTGTTCTACACAGTCACCGGCGTCGGTCTCTATGGTGCCGGCGTTGGTCTGGGAAGATGCCGACGTCGGTTAAGGTGCCGTCGTCGATCGGGGTAGTGACCGGCGTCGGTAGGGGCAGGTTCTGGAAAAGTCTGAACAGGTTCGGGACAGGGTCTGGGAGAGTCGGGACAGGGTCTGGGCAAGGTCTGAGAGACTCGGGACAGGGGCAGGGATGTAAACGAGGGATGCTGGGTCTGAACAGAGTCGGGACAGGGTCTGGGTAAGGTCGGGTCGGGTCTGAGGAATCGGGATAACAGAACTGATAAATAATAACTAAGAAAGAAATAAAATAAACAGAATAAATACTTACCTCCCAAAAGACGCGATGAAAACCATAGTTGGAGTTATCTGTGCAGTGCCGGATTGAGTGCAGGTTGGTTGATGCCGAGAGTGTTGATGTCGGAGTTCGCAGGTTGATGATTGCTCGGGGTTCGATTGATCAGCCTTTCGAATAGCATTCAGGATAGCGTTTTTGGGGTCCCGTCTCGAATGGTTGGCGGAGGTTGATGAAGGCGGGGGACGGTTCCAGAAACGGTTCGTCAACCGTTTCGGGAAACCGAATGGTAACTGATAACGGATAACAGCAAGGTGACCGACGCCGGCAGGATTGCCGACGTCGGCCGATAAGTGACCGACGTCGGCGACATCGGCTGGGGAAAGACCGTCGTCGGTAGATGCACAATGGGGATAGAGTCTAGCTTTAGCTCTGTGCTCATTGTTACATGCTGCCAGGGTCAAGGTTGGTGGAACAAGTGATCGACAAGGGTTAAATAGGCGAAGAAGAATAAGATGGGGAGTGATCAGGGGAGTCGACACGATTTCGGTGTCTACAGTTGGCCATGGAAGGATGTGTTCGGTCGTGTGATCAAATAATCTTTGGCAATGGTGATCCTTGCATCATCTCTCCTTGTCACCTTGGCAATGTTGGGCTTGGATTTGGATTTGGCTTGTCTTGGCTTGAATCTCTCAACAAATGAGCATTATAACACTACACAGGTATTTGAAGGTAATTTTTCATCATAACATTACACCAAAAAAGCTTGTTGAACAATGGGTGAACCCTTGTATTTATAGCGTTCCAAACTAACTCTAACCCAAGTGCAGTTAGGTTAGAATTAACCATTATTAAGTTTAGATTAACCCTTGTTGGGTTAAGGAGGGGAAAAACATTTAATATTTGGGATAGAGATCCCATTTATTAAGCATGGCTCTCCATTTCTGAATTTAAGATTTTAGGGGAGATATTTTAAATTCCTTGACTTCAAGGATGATGACATCATCATGACCTCATTTTTATTGAAATTTACTTTTCAAAAAATTCATTTTCACTAATTTCACATGGAAATTTCACGTAAGAATTTAATTTGATTTGCTTAGTTAATTCATTCTACTTAGCGTTTTTGCACTTTAAGAATTGTTTAAGTGTCCTACTTAATGTTGCAAGTTGATTGGAGATGAATTTGTGAGAGGTTATTATTACATATATGATAATACCCTAAATAGGGATGCTTCAACATGATTCTAGGAATTAATGTCTGATGTCTAGATGAATTTGGGCCATTCAATGATTCCTAGGCTTAATTTTCACTATTTGGTAGAAATCAATTTGAGTTTTGGTTGGAACATAGTCATGGCCAAAATGGGGTGTCTATAGTTTGCCTCTATTTGGGAAGATGTTTCAAGATACATAGTAATGTCCTCTCAAATATTGAAAAAGTCATTAATACCTTGGCTAATACCCCAGAAGGTGATGAATGAGCCCTAGATGCCCCCCTTAAGGGACCGGGTGACAAATAAGGTTGGCAAACATTCCCTCAAAACGAAGGAAATAATGTGACCTATAGGTAATGGGGGTGGAAATATTGATTTTCCCAAAGGTGGTTATAATCAGTGGCACATTGAGATGCCTTAGTAGGGTAGAAAAAAGAATGATTTACCTAAAGGTAGTTATAATCATCAACATAGTAAAATGCCTCAGTAGGGTGGGGTAATGATTTACCCAAAGGTGGTTATAATCATTAGCATAGTGAGGTGCACCAGTAGGGAAAATGGAAATAATGATCTACCTAAAGGTGGTTATAATCACCAACATAGTGAAAATTCCATAATAGGGCAAATTGAGATAATGATTTTCCTAAAGACAGTTATAATTATGAGCACAATGGAAATGCCCAAGTAGGGTGGAGAGATAAAAAAACAATGATTTTCCCAAATGTGGTTATATCATTGGCATAGTTGTTTGCCCTAATAGGGTGAATGGAAGTCTGATATAATTTGTCTTTGCCTAGTAGGGTAGATCGGGAAAGGGGGGATCATGTACTGAATCCATACTCATGGAATAATAATAAGACAACATAGAGTATAAACATGAATTTAGGCTACCTTCTAGTATGGAGATGCATATCCTAAATAACATAGATTACAATTCATTTATTATTTAATTACTCTATATTTGGGTAGTATCATGGTAGGTTGAGAATATACCAGATGTGAACAAGAAGTAATGCAACACCATTACTTGTAATCTCTATTGAACTAATTTTTGATGTAGTTTGAGATATTAGATATCATAGTTATAGATAACTATAATAATAATGTATATCTAAAGTATGGGAGACTCAATTTAAATGGAATTACAAATCACCTAGGCATAAGATATGAAAAATCAAATCCCGAGTGAATATACTACAATAAATTAAGTGTAGAAACATACACTGAGTCACAACTGAAGTACAAGATATGGGTAGTCAAGACTCAAGTGTAAGAATCCTATGACAATCTATAAATAAAAAGGCAAAGAGGTAAAATAAAAATAAAACAAACAAATAAAATAAAACACCAATAAATAAACACACAACAAAACACCAATAAATGAACATGGCCGCAAACAAATAAAATAATCAAAATAAATAAACAATGGTTAATTATAATGTTAGTACAAATATAATACAAATTTTTCATGTATGTATAATAGAGGTGTTACTCTTGGTGATGAGGTGACCCCTAAGGTAGATAGCAACAATATAGGTAAAACAACATAGGAACAAAAAAATAAACAATCATCCCTAAGTGATATGAGACAACGACACATAAAATGGTAAATATTGCCCCTAGGCTATAGGAGACAATGACATAATAACAAACAAAATGGGGTGAGTATAAGAAAAGGAAAGGGTTGTTGAGTTGACTATAGATGCACTAGGCAAGTAGACACTACCTACATAGTCCCATGGACACAAAATCCAACATGAACTTCAGGCCAAATGTAGTTCTCCCAGGAGATGGGATAGAATAAAATTGATGATAAAAACATGATTGATGGGCAAAAGGTAAATGAGAATGGTGTCATAAAGTGGTGAGTGCATATAAAAAGAGAGGGATGAAATTCAAAATCATGAAAGCATCAACACAAACAAATCATGTGAATGCAAGAGCATGATTTTAGGCTAAAACCACACTAAAAGATAATAGACAAGCACCCACACATGAATGAGGTTCATAATGCTTACTATGTATAAGGTATAGAATGAGAATAAGCTTTTAAAATGGAGTGAGCATAAATAACTCAAAAAATCATGAGAGAGGTGATAACTCTCGAAATGGTGAGAGTGTAAGAAAAGCCAAGTGGTCATTAGTGCATCAAAGTTGAATGCACAATGCTCATAATAGAGACTTGAAAAATAATGAGAGTGTATGGATAAGGCCAATAAGTATGGGGAAACTAAAGGACAAGTGATTAGTTGTGAAATAGCTAGGAGTCATAGAATCCTTAAGGTAAAGAAGTGGGCAAAAAAGAAAGGAAGGTGCAATTGAGCTAACCCAAGATACCCCATGTATCTAAGTGTTACCTACATAGTCCATGCAAACTTTAGGATGATGTAGTTCTCCTAGAAATGGGATTAAAAATACCAAGGTGGTCTATAAATAAAATAAACAAATAAGATGGCTTAGCCGAAAAAAAATTGACAACTTTATATCTCACATGGATATTCCAAGAAAATTTTCATGATTTTGTGATTTTTGTGATTTTCTAAAATTTTAAAATGTTTTTGTAATTTTCTAGTCATCTCAACTCGATCGAGAATTATGAGATGCTTAATGGTCTACCTCATAAATTGGTGAGAGTGTGTCTTAAACATGCTCACAAAATGGTAAGAGCATGCAAACTTAAATTTCTCATAAAATGGTGAGAGCATGGGAATGGGTTGACTGAGCTAACCTTAACATGAATCGAGTGATACCTACATAGTCTTGAATGAGACCTCAGGTCACTTTAGTCCTCCATATAGAGGAGGAATTTGACTAGGTAGTATCAAGTTCATGAATTAGGAAAATGGCATAGTATAACAATAGTAATCATAAGGTGATGTGGCAATACATGGTAAAGGTGTTTCTCTGAATGCCCATATGTGGTTATAATTAGGAAATAATAACATGGGTTAATGATACTAATTTTCCCAAAGGCATTTATAATTAGTAGCACCAGGAAGGAGATAGAACATTACAACAATGAAAAATGCAATTACCAAACCATTGTCATATTGATCTTGGATACTGGCTCTTTCTGAAATACTGAATCAATTGTTAAAACTTCTTATGAATCCTATCTTTGAAGGTGCTCAAAGAACTAATGGATCGGAACCAATGTCAAAAAGGGTAGGATGGGAGGGTAAAACAACTTTGGTTAATAGTAAAGTTATGTTAGGAATGATATACGATATAATGAAGGAAGGTGATATTATGGTATGATGTAAATGATCTTCATAGATAATACCTTAGGTCTCTAAACTGAAATAATGCTTAATATTTATTATGTTCATGGAATAATCAAGTTCATATCCATTCATTATAGCTAACATGTAAACTCCAGAGCCATAATTAACAACAATGACAAAAGGGCCTATCCAATTAGGCTTGAACTTGCCTTTCTTCTTTTTATTAGTTATCATGTTCTTCTGGTTTTATTTGAGGATAAGATCACTAAGCTCAAACTATTTGTGCTTGACTCATCGATTATACTGGCCATGTAATTAGTTCTGATATGCTTGAAGGTTATTTACAGTGGCCATACACTTTTCATCTATTAAATCTAGCTCTTACAGTCAAACTACTCTGTAATCCTTGTCATCAACATGTGCTTCAATTAGATACATAGAGAAGGCAAATTGATTTGGATGAGAAGAATGGACTCAGTGCCATAAAGAAGGGAATATGGTTTAGATCCTATTAGAGTATGATAATTAGTATGGTATGCCCAAAGGACACAAAATATCTATAAGTGCCAATTACGGCTAACATCATTGACAATCTTATTAAGAATATTGACAATGGTCTTATTAGATGCCTTTGCTTAGCCATTACCTTATCGGTAATATATAATGGAAAAGTGTTGGGTAATATTAAACTCAACTCATAGTGCTTTGACATCCTTGTTCTTAAATGATCCACCATTATTAGATATAATTTCAGATGGGATACCATAGCAGAAAATGAGATGGTTGAAGCTGAATTTGGAAATTTGTTTTCCAATCATGTAAGTGAGGGGTATAGCTTCAACCAACTTAGTGAAATACATAGTGGTGATAAGTATATGTTTAGGACCATCTGAGGAGGTAGGGTTAATCTTCCCCACAAGATCAAGTCCCCACATTGAAAATGGCCATGGTGTAGTCATCGGTTTGAGTGTTCTAACAAAGCATGAATCAAATTTGCATGCCAATAACATTTGTTACATCTTTTTACATAAGAAACTACATACGCTTCCATGGTTGGCCAATAATAACTAGTACTGAGGATATTTTTGGCAAGGGTGACCCCACTAGTGTGGGATCCAAAGAATCGTTCATGAACTTCCCTCAATGCTAGTGTGGTTTCTTCCAAATTCAAACAATGAACATATTTCCATCAAAGTTTCTATAGTAAATGTTTGGGTGGAGTAAGGTATGTCGAGAGGCTTGGTGTGAAATATTTTTATTACTTTCCTAAAAGGTCTGGTGGAAGGACTTGGTCATGAAGGTAATTATATAGGTCTAAATACCAAATAGAACTAATATCAATAATGTCATAGATCATTTCAATAGTTGAAGGTTCATGAGAAGGCCCTATAAGATGTTCAAAGAGTAACTAGTAGTCTTTTGCCTTGTCTGTATTGTAGACCAAAGAACCAATGGTATCCATGGCAGCTGTTGTCTTGTTATTGGCCTGAGGTATGTGTCCAAGTTGAATGTGGGTAATTTATTGCTTGAAAGTGTCCACCATGGCCTTGCATGGTACCGACTTATCATTTTTATTCTAGAACTAGTTTATAACTTGATTGATGATTAACTGAGAATCACCATGAATCACAAGATGGTAAATGTTCTATTTTACTACTTGACAAACCCATGTAATGAGTGCTTCATATTCAACCATGTTATTGGTATTAAAAAAGTTGATACAAAATGATCTAGGAATAAGATCCCCTTTTAGTGCAATAAATAATAATTCAGCACCTGATCCATGATATGTGAATGACCCATCAAAATATAGCTTATAGCATTTCTCCTTAAGAGGTATTTCTATGATGGTCATGATGGACGTATTTGGGAATGCAAAAGTGAGTGGTTGAATATGTGAAATGAAAGCTTCAACAAGTTGATCTAAAATTACTTGTCCTTTTATGGATTTTTGATTGACAAACTCAATATCAAACTCATTCAGAAGCATAATCCAATTAGCCATGTGACCTTGTAAATTAGTTTTAGCTAGTAGATACCTAAGTGGATCTACATTGACAATGACTATGGTCTTATTATTAAGCATGTAATGACACAACTTCTGGGCTATAAATACCATAACTAAATATTTTTTTTCTATTGGCATATAGTTATGTTCATATATTACCAGTGTATGAATTAGATAGTACATGACATGCTCTTTCCCATTTTCATCATGCTAAGTTGAAAGTGCTCCCTAGGCATTGTCAGTGGTAGATAGGTATAGTAGAAATGGCCTCTTGGGCATTGGTGGTAATAGAACAAGTGGGTTGGCTAAATATTCCTTCAGATGCTCAAAGGCTTCCTAACATTCTTCATCCCAAAGAAACATATACCTTTATTCAAAAAATAAGTGAAAGGATGGCATTTATCTACCAATTGTGAAATGAATCATCTAATAGACTAAATTTTGACCTAAAAACTATGGAGATATTTCAAAGTGAAAGGTGGCAATATCTCAGTAATGGCTTGTACCTTGACAGGATCAACTTCAATGCCTTGATGAGAGACAATAAAACCTAACAATTTGTTTGAAGGGATATCAAAGATGCACTTCTTGGGATTAAATCAAACCTTTTACTCATGAATCCTTTCAAATATCCTTCATAGTATAGTTGGATGATCTGCATAGGTCTTAGATTTACCCAATATGTCATTGACATTGTCTTTGATAATATTATGCATCATATCACGAAATATGATGGTCATAGCTCTCTGGTATGTGGCCCCAACATTATTGAGGCTGAATGACATAACTTGATAGAAAAATGGTCACAAATGAGTGGTGAACATTGTTTTATGTTGGTCTTGTAGTGCAATTCTGATTTGATTATATCCTAAAAAGCCAACCATGAGGGAAAGCATTTCATACCCAACTATGGGGTCAAGTATCATGTTGATATTTGGTAGAGTAAAGTCATCCTTCAAGTAGGATTTATTGATATCTCTAAAATTAGTTCATATTTTGATCCCTTCTGGCTTTTTATTGACATGCACAATGTTTAAGATCCACTCTGAATAATCGATCAATCTAATGCATTTCACTTCTAAGAGTTTTTCTAACTTTTTCTTAACTAATATAACAATACAAGGATACATCTTGTGAAATTTTTATTTCATGACTTTGGTATTAAGATGTAAAACAAGATGGTGTACAACCAAGTTAGGGTCCAACCTGGCATGTCCGAATAAGCCCATGCAAAAGTGTCAACAAACTCCCTCAAAAGGGCTATAAAAACTTCATGTTACTCCTCAGTGAGGGACATGCCTAATTTGATCCACTTTGGGTCTTCTAGAGTCCCAATGTTGACTTTCATAGTATATTATACTAAGAGAGTTGAGTCATCTTCTAGAATAGTTTGCAAGGATGTGAATTGGCCAACAATAACAAAGTGCTTTGATCAGACTAGTTATTGAAGCTCTCCCAAGTAGGATGAATTTGAATCTCCTAATGGTATAAATGGCCATTTAACAAACACTATGGGACATTATCTAACAATTTTATCAAATTCATTTATTCCTCTATATTGAAATTAGACCCAAAAGCAAGTTTGTCATTGATGGTCTCTTGAGCTTCAATCAAAGAAGGGTGAACAACCCTATCTAATGGCATTTGAAATAGGTTTTCACCAAGAGACTAACCTTTTTATTTACTTTTACCTTGGTCCAAAAGCACCTCAAAGAGGTTTTCACTTTATGACCTTAATGTTTTTATCTTTTATTTTTGGATAAAGATGTTCACCTCCTCTCCAAATAGACTGTAGGATCTAGTTTGATAGAGATCACAAAAGACCTCATCATTCTCAAACTAGTCTAAAGGTAATGTCGATTCTTCTTGGTCTTAGTCTATAAGTTTAGGATGATAAAGGGGAAGTGGGTAATTTCATATTGCTATTGTAATTGTGCATATGGTATATGGGTCAAAATTTTTTGTACTGTTAAGGTCTTCATATATGCTATGATCAAACTCTAATTCACTGTTGACATTATCATCACTAGTTAGCATTAGAGCATGAATAAGATATGTGGCATCACCCCTAGGTAGTTTAAATCTAAGACCATGAGTTCCTTTATATCTGGTCATAGAAATGGGCTTAAGAGTACCCCATTGATTTTCCCCTAGGCCTCTGACTTCATATGTTTGTTTTTCCATGATCCTGTTAAGGATGGGATGATTTATTCTTTGGTAACAATCAACCATTTTGTCATTGTATAATCAGGAATCATCATGGGTAAGTGGGTCTTGTTCTTGGCTAGTGGAAGGTGCAAAAATAATTGGTGTAGGGATATAAAGCTTTCCTTTTCTTTTTTGTTACCATTCCATGCAAACTAGCCTAGCTTTGGATCTTATGTAAGACTTGGGGTTCTACATAATCTTAATTATGTGGAATGTGTTATGGGTAAAATACTCTCCTAAACCATTATATTAAATGGTAAAATTGTTAGACATTTCAATAAGAGGGGGAATGTGAAGATGAGGTAAGGCTATCAAGGTTTATGCAATTGGCCTCTATAAATTCAAAAAGTATCTCTTTGTCTTTGTCCTTTTTTGGCACTAGGTCTAGACCAAAACGGTAATTATAGATTTCATATTTGGCTTCCAAATGCTTGAAGTGTTCATATGGTTATAAATATCCATGGATAGTTACCTCCATCATTGAGTGAGGAAACTTGATACATTGGTGTAATGTTGAAGGGATTGCACAAATTTTAGGTATCCATGCCTTGCCCAAAAGCAAATTGTAGGATAAATCCAGGTCTAACACATGGTAAAGTATATAATGGGTCAAAGGTCCAATGATCACTAACAAAATTATGGTTCCTTATGATTCCCACTCTTAATTATTGTAGGCCTTGATATTAATAGTATTTAGCTAAAGGTTAACTGCTATATATCTTAGATGATTGATTAAATTTAGAGATAATATTCCATCCTGATCCATTGTTTATGTGGACGTAGTTAACCTTGTGCCACATGATGATAACTTCAATAGATAATGGGTTATTATGGAGAGGAACAAGGGATGACACATCACTTTGGTCAAAGGTTAATTATTGGCTTGGGGCTAAGTGTTCAACCAAAACTGGGAATTTGTCTAGTGTGATGTCATTTGACACTTGGGATAGGCCTAGGAGTTTAGTAAGGATATTATTGTGGATGGTGTATACACATAATATTTTCAAACTTTTAATGATTATTGACACTTCATATCTTATAAGAACCTATTGAGTCTTAGTCTCTCTAAGTGCATGCCTTAAGGGGTGCACTAAGAAAGGCATGGGCAGATCATCGGTGCTTCGTAAGATTGTTGTTCCTTTTACCACTAGCTATCTACACACTAGCTCCCTAAAACCTTAAACCCTAAGCTTATTTCTCTATTTCCTAACCATCCCTATCATTTTCTATTATTTATTCCTTTATTTCTTTCCTTATTATCCTTTTCACCTATTCAATACACTAATTTGAGGTGGTCAATCTAGTGTATTCTAAGGACACATTAGCTATTTTGAGTTGTTTGCATCATGGACTACTTAGCACAAACTTTAGGCATTAGCCTGAAAATGTACTTGGTTGACCCAATCGACCTAGTATAGTCAACACGTCTAAATGTTTTAAGGTAAGATACTACTATATATGCAAGGTCATTTACCACCATTTCATAAGAGTCAAAAGAGAGCTAAGAATTAAGCAAATAAGTGCTAACAAACATCTACCTATTGACCATTCTAATTGAGGATTAAATCTTTAGGGTTCAATACTTTATTTTGGAGCTCCGATCTTATCTTGTGGAGAAGTCTTTTAGGTGTTTAAGTAGGTTATGTATCCTAAAGCTGATTTATCTTGGTTATCATTACAAGCCACAATAATCTCTTGTGAAGCACCTTGACCAAGGGAGAGGTTGAGACTCGACATGTTTGTCTTCAAAGGTAAGTATTCCTAACTTTATTTCTCCTTTGTAAGAGTATATAGATAATGCAATATGTATTCTTCTCTTCCATGTATTAGGATTCCATATACATTGACATGAGTATATGTCTCCTATGCATGTTTACTTATTTATTTATTTATTTTGTTCTAACCCACACCTTGTGCCACAAGCTTTGGTGCACACTACATTAGTTTACTTTTCTTGTGTTATCCTTATATTTTACAGGCACAATTCATAGGATAATCCCTATGAAACTTGTATATTTTATAGTCCATAAGATCTAAGCACATAAAATTGAGGCTAATCATTACCTTCTTGCATTTGTCTATCCTAAAAAGAAAACAAATTAGTCATTTGAGGGAATTTTTCATTTTGGTGCAAGTTGTAGAATTTTCTTCAGACTGCACCAAGTTTATGTTAGTGCAAGATGGAGAATTTTCTCTAGACTTCATCAAGTTCATTTTGGTGCAAGTCAAATAATTTTCTCTAGACTGCACCAAGTTCATTTTGGTGTACGTCAAAGAATTCTCTCTAGACTACACCAAGTTTATTTTGGTACAAGTCAAAAAAATTTCTTCAGACTGCACCCCATCTTGTTGGTGTACTTCATAGAATTCTCTGCAAAGTGCACTATGTCTCACCCAATACTCAAGTATGGAATATGGTTTAGATCAAATAATTTTCTTAGAACTACACCCAAAACTTTTAGACCCATGTAGATCAGAGAATTTTCTTTGGATTTCACCAGATACCTACCCCATGGTGTAGTTCAAAGAAAATTCTCCAACTACATGAAGTGATTTACTACCTTGTACATAGGTGCAATTTTTATCCACTTTTTCATGCTTCTTGTTGAAAGAAAAAGATGCTAACTTTGAAGGATGTGAACACTCTCTTGCAGTTTCTCAACTAATGATAGAGGTTTCTCTTGCTAGAGAGCCATGAAATACAAATTCCAAGAAGTGGTCCCAATGTTCGCAATTAAATCCAATGTTGATCATATCAAAGATACAAAAATTGGCCATGTGAACATGACATAATTCTTATAAAGGTTAACATATAATGATATTCACACATAGATTCAGTTGCACCAATTCAAGCTGGAACTCTTAGTTGAACAGAAGGTCATTCCAAGAAAAAAAGTGCTCATAGAATACAGAGAGCCAATGAAGAATAAGAAGGAAGTTCTCAAGAATTTAATTAAGGATCTTGAAGAAGTAGAAGATATGTGCTCTGATAAGGGGTTAGATCTTACAGATAGGATTGGAGAATTTCCTTGCCAAGTTAAAGATAACTCTCAAGAAATTCTTCTTATAGAAATAGTAGTTCAAGAGTTCACATCCTTGATTCAAATAGATATTGAGACAAGAACATTCACACTAGACTCCATTGATGAACTGGTTGAGTTCCAAGTCATAATGGATAAATTGCAAAAAATCTTAGATAAAAGCAAAGATGTGACAATTGATCTAGTGGACTCCATCATAAGGGTCCTTGCCATCTCCAGAAGTATATCGAGGCTAGATAACAATGAGTTTTATGCCACCCTGAAGAGATACGAAGCATATCTGGACAAGAAAAAGAATGAAGATATTCATGTGTCTAAGGACACTTAGTTCATTTTTGTAGCTTTTCATGTGTAATTTTGTTTGGTGCATTTTGTATGTAGGAAAAGTACACAGTCTTAAGTCAAATAGGACTATGTCAATGAATAAGTCAATATATTTATGTATTTCCTATTTTTGTTCATAGCTCCTCTCTATAAATAGGAGGATGCTCTTTTTGAAAAGGACCACCAATTGCTATAGAAGTGAAGTGCTACCAAAATTGATAAGCAATATTGAAACTTTGAATTCAAATTGTAAATCTTTTGTCAATCAATATATGAGAAAGCAAGTGAACTTTCAATCTTTGAATTGAAATAAATTTGTGTTGTATTAGAGATGTTCTTATATATTTTCCATTACATTTTATTATGTAATTAATTTAAATGCGATGTGAATTTCTATAAATGAAAAGGTGCTAGGAAGCTGATTTTGAAGTCTTTGAGCTACAATATCATTACTGGTTTTGTGTTCATCATTGAAAGTGAATTACGGAGGAGACTTTGAGTTTCCAGTTATTCTTCATTGATAATTTTAATCTTTGTTAGGAATAAGGTGAATACTTTGGGCTGCACTTTATTCTATCTTTTAAGTTTACTCTGCTGGTATTATTCTTGTTACTCCTTTGGTTAACAAATCTGAATATCAGTTATATTTGGTTCATTAAGTGATCTTATATTTTCAAAGTATATCACAAAGAATGAAAGAAAGTTTGTGATTAAACATCAATTTTGAAAAAAGAGAATTGGATGATATGACAACACTCACTATGATAAAATTATTGTAAATAAGTATAAATAATTAAGTGTTGTGTTAGTTAACAATAAATGGGAGCCTCCCCTTGCTTAGAGGAGAGATTTATCTCATCATACTATGGCTGAAATCACCATTTTGTTATCATCATGTTGTTAACAAAATATTCACCCAACAGTTTTTGGTGACTCCGCTGGGGATTTCAAACAAGCAATTGAACTTTACACTCATTCAGTTAAAATAGACCAGCACCTTATTATTTGCTACTATTTTGTTGTAGTTAATCTCTTTTCTTTCTGAGTACTTTCACATTCTGGTGAAACAAAGCTACACTCGTGGTAGAAGGGCAGTGGGACTCATTGATGCAATATTTGAGTTATTGCAAGAAAATAACTTTGATCTTAAACTGACACGTACAAGGTCACCTCTTCAATATATAAGAAATTTTCCACCTACAAATATAAGATCTCCTATACCAGGATAAGCTTCCAACATTCTTAGAGTTTTGCCTATTTTGCCTTTGCAAAGGTTTGTCATACCTCCATATAATCCACAAATAATGGTAGCTCAAGGTCCATGGAGGACTACTTTTGGTCCCTTGAATTTGGCACCGCCATCTCATGAACTACCTCATTACTCACGAATTGTTTTCCCCAAATTTTATGGTGATTGCAAAAAGCATCCGGATAAACATATTACTACATTCTACATTGCATGTGGAGTTCTTGGAGTGGAACATAAAGATGTTTTTGTAATATTATATGTAGAAACACTCTAAGGTGTTGCTGTTGATTGGTTCTATCATCTTGAAATTGGTGCTATTACTAATTAGGCTACACTTAAGACTAAGTTTGAGGCAAAGTTCAAACCTGCAAAAGATGTGTATGCCTTGTTGGCTTAACTCACACAAATGAAGAAGGAAGCACATGAGCCTATGCATGAGTTTGTGAGAAAATTCAATAAGTTAAGGAATATAATTCTAGTGGTTTCTCAACCTATGCCTAAGAATTTGTAATGTTTCTTCATTAATTCTCAATTGCCTGAGGTTAGTTTTCTTTTGCAAAGAGCAACGCCAGATAATCTTGATGATGCTCAAAGTTTGGCCACCAAAGTAGAAGATGATTTAATCCTAGCAAAGAAGGTGAGAAATAATTCTATCAAACCTAGAGGGCAACCTTATACAACTTTACCTTCTTCCAGTACTACCGATCCTATGGTTTGAAAGCTAGCAAATGAGTTGATTGTAGTTAAGAAGCAGATGTCTCAAAGCATGTCTTTTCCTTCATATAAGGATGCTCCAAGGAGAACATATCCAAATGCTTCTAATTATTCCAAAAATGCTGCAAGAAATCAAAATCAAAATAAGCTTCCTTCACCACAAACAAGGTTTGCATTGGAGGCACCTCCAGATAATGCAACAGTCAATTAGTTGGAACCTAAAAATGATAATGTTCTAGAGTTGGAATACGTTCTAGAAGAAGATGTAACTCCTTTCATTGAAGATGAGGAAGGAGAAGCTAGTGACTTGAATATCATGTTTCTAAACTTTGAAGAAGAAGACGCTGAACAAGAAGAAGATATACAAGGTGAATCTTATGTCATCTTTACCCATTCACAAAGTCAAACAAATCAACAGTAGAAGGTTGATAAAGCTAAGACCAAAGATGAACTGTAGAGGGAGGTTATAATTTCCAAAAGAGGAACTCATTTGCCAGTTCAACCAAAGGATATGATGGCAGATAAACAAGTAAGTACTCCTCATAATTCTACCTCTTCTCCTTCAATGTCTAGACTTAGTGCCCAGAACTTTAAACCTAAAAATGAAAATGTCTTGTCTTTCTTGGCTACCCCATATCTACCTTTTGATATCATATACCATGCCAAGAAGACACAAATCCAAATGTCAGAGGCTAAGTACCTCCAATTTAATCCTAACCAATTTGAAAGATTGGCAAAGTTTGTTAAGGGCAATGTGAGTAATTCCAATCCAATCTCATTTAAGAGTCCACCCATTGATCCTAAGCCAAAGCAAAATAACTTGTCTATAACTCCTGCATATAACTCTATAAAAATTGAACCTTTCTATATTTACCTATTTGTCAATGGTTATAAGCTCAATAATTGTGTCATTGATTCAGGTGCTTTTGATAATGTGATGCCTGCCAAGGTGGCTACTACCCTGGGGTTAACCTTGATGAAAATTTTTGGTTGTTGCTTCTCAATGGAAACCAAACAAGTACCTCTTATAGGCCAAATCAAGGATGCATAATTTGCATTTGTTGCATTTCTAGAGAAAAAGATCAAGATGATATTTCTAGTGGTTGACGTTATAACCTCATATGGGGTTTTATTGGGATGTAACTTTTGCAAAGATGTTGGTGGTGAAATCAACATGGATTGGCCCAAGGATAGAATACCAATTAAAGGCATGATGAAAAAGCTTCATCCATAAAAACAAGCAAAGTATAGCATGATACAAACTAAGGATCCAAGAGCTCAGATTCTCTTTGAAACCTCTAGAATAGGCACTTACTACTTGACCACAAATGAAGATGCCTTTTTGGAGAGGGCAGAAAATTTCAGTGAGTCATACTTTGAGGGGAGTAATTCTACTCCTCAAGAATCAATCTCTGAGGTGAATGAGGAAACTGGTGAAAAAATTTTACAACTGAAAGGAAATAAAATTCCCAAAGGATTGGTTTCTCTGGAAAGACATTTTGATAAAATTGATCTCTTTATCAAACGATAAAATCTAAAGCTTTTCAATCAGTAAAGTTACAAATAAGTTTGTATATTTTATTTATATTATTATTATTATTATTATTTTTTTCATCTTGTCTGTCACTCAACTCTGTAACCCAATGGAGAAAGGCACTTAAGAGTTCTAGGTTTCTCTTTCCTTCAAGCGTTTCAAAGAATGCCTGAAGGAAATTCTCCAATCAGAGCCAACTGTTATCCTTGAATTTAATAAGCTCAATTCATAAGATAACCCCTATGAAACTTGTCTATTTCATAGCCCATGAGATCTAAGCACATAAAAATGAGGCCAATCATTACCTTCTTGCATTTGTCTATCTTAAAAAAAAAAGTCTTTTGAGGGAATTTTTGATTTTGGTGCAAGTCAAAGAATTTTCTCTAGACTGCACCAAGTTTATTTTAGTGTAAGATGGATAGATTTCTTCTAGACTGCACCAAGTTTATTTTGGTGTAATTTAAAGAATTTTTCTTCAGACTGCACCAAGTTCATTTTGGTACACGTCAGAGAATTTTCTCTAGACTATACCAAGTTTATTTTGGTGCAAGTTAGAAAATTTTCTCTAGATTACACCCCATCTTGTTGGTGCACTTCAGAGATTTTTTTGCAAAGTGCACTATGTCTTATCAATACTCAAGTATGGAATATGGTGTAGATTAGAGAATTTTCTTCGAACTACACCCAAAAATTTTAGACCCATAGAAATCAAAGAATGTTCTTTGGATTGCACCGGATACCTACCCCATGGTGTAGTTCAGAGAAAATTATCCAAACTACATGAAGTGATTTACTACCTCATACACAGGTGCAATTTTTGTCCACTTTTGCATGCTTCTGGCTGAAAGAAAAAGATGCTAACTTTGAAGGATGTGAACACTCTCTTATAGTTTCTCAACCAATGACAAAGGTTTCTCTTGCTAAGAGAGCCATGAAATACAAATTCCAAGAAGTGGTCTCAATGTTCACAATTAAATCCAATGTTGATCATATCAAAGATACAAGAATTGGTCATGTGAACATGACATAATTCTTACAAAGGCTAACAGATAATGATATTCATACATAGATTTAGTTGCACCAATTCAAGCTGGAACTCTTGGTTGAACAGAAGGTCATTCCAAGGAAAAAAGTGTTCATAGAATACAGAGAGGCAATGAAGAATAAGAAGGAAGTTCTCAAGAATTTAATTAAGGATATTGAAGAAGTAGAAGTTATGTGCTCTGATAAGGGGTTAGATCTTATAGATAGGATTGGATAATTTCCTTGCCAAGTTAAAGATAACTCTCAAGAAATTCTTCCTGTAGAAATAATAGTTCAAGAGTTCACATCCTTTATTCAAATAGAGATTGAGACAAGAACATTCACACTAGACTCCATTGATGAACTGGTTGAGTTCCAAGTCACAATGGATAAATTGTAAAGAATATTAGATAAAAGCAAATATGTGATAAATGATCTAGTGGACTCCATCATAAGGGTCCTTTCCATCTCTAGAAGTACATCAGGGCCAGATAATAATGAGTTTTCAGGCCACCCTAAAGAGATACGAAGCACATTTGGATAAGAACAAGAATGAAGAAATTCATGTGTCTAAGGAGACTTAGTTTATTTTTTTAACTTTTCATGTGTAATTTTGTTTGGTGCATTTTGCACATAGGAAAAGTACATAGTCTTAAGTCAAATAGGACTATGTAAATGAATAAGTTAATATATTTATTTATTTCCTATTTTTGTTCATAGCTCCTCTCTATAAATAGGAGGATGCTCTATGTAAAAAACACCACCAATTGCTATAGAAGTGAAGTGTTTCCAAAATTGATAAGCAATATTGAAACTTTGAATTCAAATTGTAAATCTTTTGTCAATCAATATATGAGAAATCAAGTGAACTTTCAATATTTGAGTTGAAATAAATTTGTGTTGTATTGGAGATGTTCTTATGTATTTTCCATTACATTTTCTTATGTAATTAATTGAAACATAGTGTGAATTTTTATAAATCGAAAGGTGCCAGGAAGCTAATTTTGAAGTCTTTGAGTTGCAATATTGTTACTGGGTTTGTGTTCATCATTGAAAGTGAATTACTGACGAGACTTTGTGCTACCAGTTATTCTTCATTGATAATTTTAATATTTTTTAGAAATAAGGTGAAGACTTTGGGCTACACTTTATTCTATCTTTTAAGTTTACTCTGCTGGTATTATTCTTGTTACTCCTTTGGTTAAAAAATTTGAATATCAGTTATATTGGTTCATCAAGTGATCTTAGATTTTCAAAGTATATCACAAAGAATGGAAGAAAGTTTGTGATTAAACATCAATTATAAAAAATAGAATTGGATGATATGACAACACCCACTATGATAAATTATTGTAAATAAGTGTAAATAATTAAGTGTTGTATTAGTTAACAATAAAAAAGAGCCTCCCCTTGCTTAGAAGAGAGATTTATCTCATCATACTGTGGTTGAAATCACCATTTTGTTATCATTATATTGTTAACAAAATATTCACCCAACATTTTGTTATTAGAATATTTTACTTTCTTGTTTATTACATAAGTGAACATCAAATCATATGACTCTTTTAGGGTTGTTGTGCGATTGTGTTAGACTGTTGGCTTTGGAACCCTTCCTAGCATGATGTGTTGTGACAATTGATACAAGTGATCCCCTAATTGGGTCTAGTAGATCCCCATATTGGTCATGCTCTTACTTAATAAGTGTATACCCAATAAGAAGTGTATGTGTTCTCTATCTTATTTGATCTAGGATTAAGTCCATTATGCATCATGCAATTCTGACTGCATACATTCTAGTGAACTCGACATGAATCAAATCCTTATTGGATTTATTCAATTTTTATTTCACTTATTTCATTATTTTTATCATATATTTTAACCTATTGGATTGATTCTATTGAACCAACTATTTATCTCTATTCATAGGTTTTCATGTTTCCAGACTACTAGGTTGACCTAGTGCATTTTCAACACTTTTTTAGCACTTTTTAAACAGGTTCCTGTATAGCTTGATTGACCAGCTCAACCTAGTTTTCAAGTTTTTCCAAATTTTTACAAGGTTATTGATAAATAATATTATTCATTTCCATCTATAAACCACTTAGGTCAATTTCTACTTCTCTATATCTTTCTATTTTTGTATTTTCCTTTCACAGCTTGCAGTCTTTAAAACTGCCCCTACATAGTCAACTAGGTCAACCTATTTCTATTTTATTTCATAACTTGCTATCAAAATTATCATATTCCCTACATCATTATGAATCTAATGTATTTTATGGTTTGTAAAATGGATGAGTAGAACTAAAGATATAGGCAAAACAAGAAATTAGAACCTGTCTACTATACTAGGTCTACCCTATTGACCTATAATCTTTTTCAGCCCCTGTACACTATGATAGGTCGACCTGGTTGAATTAGTGTTGTTTAAAACATCTTTACCTTTTTATTCTAGTCACTATTCATTAAACTGGGTTGATACTTTGGACCTAGTTTAGTTTCACATTCCCTATTTTTGTACTAGGTCGACCAGGTCGACCTAGTACTATTTTCTGTCACTTCTTATTCTCCTTATGTGGTTATGTAGTATTGTTTCATCATGATGACATGTTTTAAGACTTCCCTTAATCTATATAATTTAATTATTAAGGACTTGGATGGTAACCTCACTTATTTCATTACCTCTGATGAAACTATCCAATTTCTTCCTTCCCCTTTTCCTAAGCCTAAACTACTCACTACACAATGCAATATAGTTGAGGTATTTCATCATAATCCTCTTCCTAATACCAATGTTGGGAATCCTCCACTTTCAAATATTATTCTTCTAACAAATGTTAACAATCCTCCTCCCACCAACACTAACAATCTTCTTCTTATCGACATTAATACCCCTCTTACAAACACCAATCCACCTATTGATACAACTCAACTTCTTGCCCAAGTCATTCAACAGATGAACATCATGCAAACAACCAATCAATCTCAAATGATGAACATGCAACAACACTTATGTAACATGATTATTCAACCATCTCAAATCATCATGCCTCAACCAAATCAAAATTTTGTCCCTCCTCTTAAAGATGCCAACAGGAATATCATCCCTCAACCTCTAATGAATAATAAAATGCTTCAACATCTTAAAAATAAGCCTTTAGCTCCATTTATTTCATCCATAGATATTGGAAATATTTCTCCAACTATCACATATATAATGGGACTAAAGACCCTACTCTCTTTATTAAGTCTTTTGGCAATATCTATAAGGAATGGGTCCAAACTAATACCTTTGCTACCACCAAGCTCTTAGCCAAAATTTTTTTTGGTGATGTACTTGATTGGTAAAACCAAATATGTAGACATTACATCTCACAACTAGAGGATTTATTCAATGCTTTAGTGAAGGAATTCCAACATGATGACCTTCTTGAAAATTATCTTAGCTATTTAATCAATGCTAAGCAATATCCTAATTAATCTTCTCATACTTTCATTAAATGATGGAAGTCTCTCACTCATAAAGTGGACCATAACATGAATGATGAAACTCTTATAAAATTATTTTTCACTTCTCTTAAACCTTCTCTTCAATACAAAGTTTGAATTTTTTCACCAAGAACTTTAGAAGAAGCCTTAGACTAAGCAAAAAGACAAGACTTTCTTATGACTCAATTTGAAACACCTCAAACAACTAATAAAACATATTTACAATCTTCTTCTGATACCATTGATTCATCTAAGTCTCCCCAACCTCAACATGGAGCATCCAATTCAACCAATTTTAACTCAACCTACCCTCCCTTGAGTCTAAAACAACTTATGATGAAATTACCACCCTCTAAGCCCAAGAGCTTTGATCCTTCCAAACCTCCTCCAAAATGGTACAATCCAGATAGATTTTGTTTGTGGCATACTACTATCAGTCATTCTCATGAGTCTTTTCATGATATTCATTGATTTATTATTTCTTCCTTGTTTGGTCCATAATTTAATCTTGATATTCTCACTAAACAACATTATCAAGACTATCTTCAAGCTTCTCACAAACAATGTAAAGAACCAAAATCACATCAACATCAACTACCAAATGAACAAACCTCATCCACTAATTTTTTTCAAACAACAATTGATCCTTCTTCCTACACCAATTAGGAAATTATAGCTAACATGAACAACTTTAAACATATTGTGGCATCCATTGAATCTCAAACTCTTAAGTCACAGGAACCAAAAGTGTACCTAGTTCAAATGCCTCCTCCAAAGCATATCATGGTCCTCCTTTATCTCTTCATACCACTCCTACACATCATGTCACATTAAACCTCCTTAAAATATAACAAACCAACACATTTACCTATTTAAAAATACACCTATCAATCCAATGCAAATCATTCTAATGGTTCAATATCACCTCATTCCAACTCACACTTTGGGGCATCTTATGATGCCTATCCACATATCCATTCAGACTTTGGGGAATCTTATGATGCCCATCCCTACATCCACTTACCCTTTGGGGCATCTAGTGATGCCCACTCTTCTACAATGCATAATAACAAACACATCTAACTTCAAGAAACATTTTGAGACTTATAGACTTGTATGTCACATGCTCATCTTTGATATAGATGTTAGCATGGATCTTACTTATTCTTTTTGTCGTATGTTTCTTTGTTTTTGTACATTTTTCTCTTAATTTCACTTTCCTAAGCATCATTATTTTCCTTTACATTCTTTGGATTTCTTAAACATCATATTTGACATTTGTTTTCCTTTTTGTCCTCATATATCTCTTTTATTATTTATCATTTTTATGTCATTCTTTGCCTTAGTAGCTTTAAGATCATTTTTCCCCCTTTCCTTAGCATTTACCTCTTAATGTACCATATTTTTCTTTTTATTTTGGCATTTATCTTTTGACACCCTCATGGGTTTCTCTTTTGTGAGTTACTTCGTAAGACTGTAGAGAGGACCCGGCATCCCTCACAAAATTACCATCCGTTTACTTATTTTTCTCATTTTGTTGCTTGCCAATGCTATTTTGGCATCCTTTGGGTTTTTATTTGTGAGGTGCTTTGTACAAAGGCTCCCTCAATTTTGATTTTCTCTTGCTTATCAGCACCCTCATGGGTTTCTTTTTTATGAGTTAATTTGTAAGACCGCGGATAGGACTTGACCCTCTTCATAAAATTACCATTCTTTTCATGTTCTTTGTGATCCTTGTTATTAGAAATTAGCTTTTGCTTCTTTTGATAGATGGAATCTGCATAATAATCTATGTTTGCATGTTTTCCTCCATTTCCCTCAGTAGTATGATAAGAAATCACACCTTTGCTATCATTGTATCCCTTTTTACCCTTTATCATGTTTTTGTGATTTAAAGCAATTAAAAATTTTCCATGTGTCATCTCTTCCTGATTTCCCCTTTCTTTCATCTCCACATTGGATAAAACAAGGTTGAAGTCAAGATAACATTTTTATTTTACATTGATTTATGAGATTCTTAGACCCCATGCTCTTTGAAGTTTCTCTCTCTTAGCAACCTTGCCCCAAGTTTTCAAATGAAAGTCATTTTTAGCACCCATGTTTGGTTTTCCAAATCTGTATGGAGGAGGAATCTGAAAAAGCCATAAAAGGAAAGTTAAAAGCCAAATCATTTGAAATAAAAGGCAATGATATCTAAAAGGCAACATACAAACCTCAAAAGTCAATTCACACCAAAAGGCATGATTAAAAGCACATCTCCTATCTCCAATCAAAGCTCAAACTCGACAGTCAGCTTCACATAAAGTTGAAGTCCTTTGGGGTATGGTAGGATAGTAGATTGGAATAAGGGAATTCAAAAAAATCTATAGTGCTACCTAATTTGTCATGTAAGTACGCAATCTTCACATTAGATCGATGGCTCTGTAAGGGGTCCTGAAGAACAGGGAACATGTCATGGGGAGGTAGGTCTATTTTACTTTTCATGCATATAGCCTTCATGGAATGATCTATATACTCCATTTTTTACCCAAGACTTGTGTCGCTAAGATAAGTTCTTCATAGTTATTAAGGTTGAAAGTCCTCTTATTTTGACAAACCAAATTTGAGTGTCTTGACTTTGATAGAGAGTTTCTCTACCTTGGTTTTTCCTTCATTCTCCCCTCTACCCATTTCATTTCCCCCCTTGATAGTCAAATTGTGATTCTAAATCTATTTTCCCTCTTATTCATCTCTTAAAAACATGCTAGCACTACTTTGTTTCAATTTTATCTATCCTTAGAGAAAAACACAATGTTTGAGTAACTATGGATCACTCTTTTCTTTCATTTATCATTATTTTACTACCCTTCTATTGTGGGAAACTGAGTCTGCACCCTTTTGCCATTATTACATGTTTCTCTTTATGTATGCCTTTTTCATGTTTGTCCTACATGTTGACTTACATTTCATTCGACATTCTTTCATTTTTTTCTTTATGTTTTTCTTTTGCCTATCTTACATAAGCTTACTTTTCAATATTTTACATATCTTTGTTAGATTTGTCTTGCATGGATATTTAATTTTTCATTAATGTTTTACATGCTTCTCAACATGATTTAGTATGTTTTATATTTCATTTTTGCCATTTAACATTCCTTTTTGACATTTATGTTTTACATGTTTTATTATCAATTTTTATTTATTTTCTATCATTTGTCATACCTTAATTATCATTTGTCCTTCATTTGCCAATCATTTTTCATTTATTTCCTATTATTTGTCATTCATTTGCCATCATTTTGTCATTTATTTTCCTTTACTATTTTAAAACCTTGTCTTAATAATCCTAATTTGCTAAAATTTTCCTAAAAATCTATATCTCAATCTAACCACTATATGCCTATTTTCCAAAATTCCATTTTTTGCACTAACTTTTACAAGTTCGCCTAGTGTGCTTTACATTGGACACCTTCATCTCTTACCATCTACTTCTTTATTTATGGAACTAAGGCAAGTTAAAGGTATGTGTTTTTCAATTCAGTCTTTTTATTTATCTTATTTGATGCTTACTACACTTTAATTAGCATCAACATTGTGTGTTATCTTGTTCTATTCTAAAGTGCCATCCCATGTTACACTTATGTGAGACATGATGAGCTTTGACTGGGGCATATGTATACACATAATATTTTCAAAATTTTATTGATTACTGACACTTATATCTTACAAGACCTATCGAGTCTTAATCTCTCTAAGTGCATGCCTTAAAAGGTACACTGAGAAAGGGTTTGGCAGACCATCAATGCTTTGTAAGATTGTTGTTCCTTTTGCCGCTTGCTGTCTACATACTAGCTCCCTAAAATCTTGAACCCTAAGCTTATTTCTCTCTTGCCTAACTATTCCTATCATTTACTATGCTTTATTACTTCATTTATTGCCTTATTACCCTTTTTACATATTTAATACACTAGGTTGACCTAGTGTATTTTGGGGACACTTTAACTATTTTGACTTGTTTGCATCTTGACCGACCTAGCATAGACTTTAGGCATTAGCCCAAAAATGTACTAGGTCGACCCAGTCAACCTAGTACAACTGACATGTCTAAATGTTTTTAGGTAAGATACTACTATATATGCAAGGTTATTTTCCACCATTTCATAAGAGTTGAAAGAGAGTGAAGAATCAAGTGAAGAAGTGGTAACAAACATCTACTTATTGACCATTATACTTGAGGAATAAAGCTTTAGGGTTCAATACTTTCTTTTGGAGCTATGATCTTGTCTTGTGGATAAGTCTTTTGGATGCTTAGGTAGGTCATGTAGCCTAGAGCTAATTTATCTTGGTTATCCTTACAAGACACAACAATCTCTTGTGAAGCACCTTGGCCAAGGGAGAGGTTAAGACTCGATAGGTTTGTATTCAAAGGTAAGTATTCCTAACTTTATTTCTCCTTTGTAAGAGTAGATAGATATTGTAGTATGTATTCTTCTCTTCCATGTATTAGGATTTTGTATACATTGATGTGAGGATATGTTTCTTATGCATGTTTAGTTTAGTTTTTGTTTATTTATTTTATTCTAACCACCACCTTGTGCCACAAGCTTTGGCACACACTAGATTAGTTTACTTTTCTTGTTATTAGAGTAGTTTACTTTCTTTTTTATTATATAAGTAAAAATCAAATCATAGGACTCTTTTAGGGTTGTTGTGTGATTGTGTTAGACTGTAGGCTTTAGAACCCTTCCTAACATGATGTGCTATGGTAAATGATACAAGTGATCCCCTAATCGGGTCCAATAAATCCCTAGATTGTTCATGCTCTCACTTAACAAGTGTATACCAAATCAGAAGTGTAGGTGTGCTCTATCTTATCTGATCTAGGATTAATTCATTATACATCATGTAATTTTGATCGCATATAAATGGTATACATATGCAACAAATCTAGGATGGAAATTTATGCAAGTGTCTCTTGGAGTTACTCCACCATGTCATGTCTTTTCTTAATAGTGGTAATTGGCCTATTCATAGACTACATAGCAGGGTAGATCAGCTCATTGGTAGGGGGTTGTGGACCTAGATGGTGATTTTAGATTGATGAGTTGTGATTGCATAATTTAGATTAGGTACAAGATCATCGTAACTATAAAATGATGGAGATGGGACATAGAGGATAAGTATTGATTCTTGGAATGCTTGGATACAATCATGAGGTAATTAAGAGTTATTAGCATAGGCTACTAAAATGGTAATCCTTGATTATTGTTGCACTTGGTTATAGTCACATGTCAAGGAATGATTACTAACATTGGTAGGTTGATTTGCATTATTAGTTAATGGTCTTGGTCTATTGGCATTTGATCTAGGATTGATGGTAATGGTAAAAACATGCCTACCCATAGTATGACCTACAACTTTATTTTAGTCATGTACAACTGTGTGGTAAGTATGTTAGTTGTTAGGGTCATTTTGGCCTTGGTTCCTTCCATTTTATGGTTGATAATATTATTTTTGGTACTATTGATATTGTTATTATTATGATGGTATTCATTGTTATTATTGATAATTGACATTGTTATGTAATGGAAAAGTATTTTGGTAGATACCTAGATTTTGATTAAAAGTAGATGATCTATTATCCAACTTAATTTATCCATTTTCCAACATATTCTCGATAAGGTGCTTCACTACACACAACAAGTATAGAATGTCCATGAACATAATAGTATTCACATAATTTATGCTCTTTATACCAATATGGATAAGGTATTTCCTCAAGAAAGTGTTTTATAATTGGCCAACTAATCATATTAGCCATGGCTAATTTGTAACACACTACTTCAATAGGCTCACCAAGGTCATTGATGACTCTAGGAGTGGGTCTTCTTCTTTGAAAAGGGGTTTGTAAAGGTGGTGGCTATAGCATTTAAGGAGTTGGCCTAGGCTAAGGCATAGTTTGTGCTTGATGGATAGGCTACATTTGTGGCATAGGTTGAGCAGACGGTGTTTATACCATTTAAACACAACATGACTCAATTAATCCATTACCGATGACATTCTTGTTGTGGTTATATGGCTTAGGTTTTTCATAGTTTTTGGATTGAGTGGGTGTAGATGCTTGTACTTAGACTGGGCTATGGTTTTGACTTAGGGCTAAGTTTTGGTTTTGGCTCTGATTCTAATTTTAAGAAGATAACTTGATAATCCCTTTGTTAATAAGGGCTTTTTTGATTTGTATGCCTTTCTCAATGATTTCCTTGAATGTGTGTGTAAGTTAAAGCTCCAAGTGATAATATATTTCACCATGTATATTTTTGGTAAACACAACTACTAATTATTTATCTGATAAGATATGGGTGAAACAATTAGCAAGCACTCTCCATCACTGTAAGTAGTTCATAAATTTGTCACTAACTTTTTGCTTTGCCTAACTTAAATCCACTACTAAAATATCATGCTTGAGATTGTAGGATAAATTTTCTACAAATTTATCTAATAAATCATCGAAGTTAGATATTGAGTTCTTTGGCAACTTGAGAAGCCATTCCAAATCCTATCTAGCTAGACTTCGAGGAAAAAGAAGGAGCAAGTAGATGTCACTATAGGCCACTGGTTGACAAGGGATAAACAACTCTTTTAGATACAGTCTAGGGTCTCCTTTACCCTTAACAAATTTTGGTGGCTCATAACTTAGAGGAAATTATATCTAAAGATACTCCATGTTAAATGGGTATGAACACACATCATCCAATTTGAACTTCTTGGTTTACTTTACCCTTTTAATGGCTGTAATTGCATCCTTCATCTATTACAGTTCTTGGGCCAAAAAACTTGATGGCACATTTGGTTGTGGTTGTGGCTATGTGGTCAAAGGTGGATTACCTTGACTAGGGTATAATGGAGGTATGGAGTACTATGGAATGTTGGTTTTATAAACCAATCGACCAAGAATATGCATCCACACATTAGGGTGAGGCTATTGATACTGCTTACATTATCAATAAATATTATAGTTTAGATTTGGAATATGGCCTTGGGTCTGAGGGAATTGAGGTTGTGATGTAAGTATGTGGCTTTGTGGAAGGTACTATGCTAGATGAGTTTAAGTAGGGACTTATCATCTAGTTAAACCTAGATATATAAATGGTGCTTGTTGTTGACTAAGGCCCTATATTTGAATATGTGGCACATGCTGGTAAAAAGACAAAATTGACTAATAGGTACTTGTTTGAAATTAACACATTTTTATTGAATAACTGCCTATTGTGAACTAGATGCTTGTTGGGTGTTTGACATTTATTATTGAGCAATAGGAATACATTGTTGATTATATAATGTCTATTATTATTGAAGAACATTGGTTTATGACTATTAAGGTACATTTGTCACTACCTATCAAGGTGAAACATTTGTTGCCCCCTATTGAGGTGGTGTAGTGTTCTACCTCTATGGATGTGGTAAATTAGTCTATGCCTATGGCTACAAAATATTAGCCATCACCTATTGAGGTGAGATAACATTCATCACTTGTTGAGGTAAATCATTGGCTAGTACCTGATTACTTATCCCCTAATATTGTGTCCTTAAAGAAGCAATTGGTTGAGGAGTGGGAGTAACCTACTATGGTTGAGAACTAGGCATTCCCAACCCTTACTATTGTGAACCACTCATGGTATTGGCTAGAGGTACTTATTTTTCAGGATGATTTGGTGGTGCATTTAAGCCACCAAAGCTTGAATCAGAAGGCACATGTATGTTATCCATTGTATTTGGCACATGGTCCTAAGTATAAGCCACAATCACTTCTTTAATGAATTGGATATTAAACATGTTTCCTATTGAAGTACTTTGGGTAAATGGGTCCACACCCAGATTAACATGACCTAAGGAATCAACTAACACTCCTGTTGAAGGAGTTATATCTATGAGTGGAGCATTTGATATGGCCATATCATTAATTTTTTTTGCTAGACTAAGAGAATTTTAATATGATTATTACATTTATAGGAATTGGTTCTCCATGGGGACTTTTTCCTTTACAAGCATATTCATATCTTAGTGTGACATAGGCATGAGCACCTGAGGGTAACAAGTAAAGGAACAATTGATAATTTAAGTATAAGATATGTTTTTAAGCACTCTAACTAGACTAGGTAGGTTTTTATGGGGAAAGTCTTCAAAAAACTTGGCCCCTACCTCTACAACTCTGACCAAAAACTCATCCTTATTTTTAAGCAAGTGATGATCAAACAAGTATGGGTCATAGGTTGATGGCATAGTAACATAGTAAGGCTACTGTTTGACTTGTTCAATAATAGATGGAAAACTAGAAAGGTATTGAGCTATTTATTCTTGTTCTTGAGCTAGATAGGGAGGTTCATTAAGTAGGTAATGTGCTAATGTATCTTGGCCTTGTTCTACATATTGAGTAGTATAAGGAGGATATGGATTCATATCACAAACTACATCATCACCATATGGGTCTTAAATAAAAGCATCATTCATGACTATGTTTTTTTAATCCAAATTATACATGGTCCCACTACATGTGTAGTGAGGCATATCCAAATCCATGACTAACATCTCATGAAAAAAAGGTCTAGAGTTCACAAAAATCCTAAAACATGGTCTAAAATAATGGGTTGATGCTTGGTATGTCTTGAAACTTGGTCTAAATGGTAAATTTGATCTATTATTGTAATGGTCTAAACTTGGCTTAGGAATGGAGCTCTTTTCCAAAATCATCAATGATATGCTTGGTCTCAAATATCTCCAAGGTCTAATGTCTTGCACACAAATGGACAAATGAAAGGTAAGTTTAAATCTTGATTTTGGAAAAGTGTTTCAAACAAATCTAATTTAGGTCTAAAAATAAAAAAGATTCTAGGTTTTTGAAAACAAGGCAAAAATCTAGACTCAAAAGGTATGAACGAAATATAAAAACTAAGGCAAATGCTATGTATTTGGAAACAAGTCATAAAGCTAGACTTAAAAACAAAATAGGTCTAAAAACTGAAAGGCAAATGCGAGGTCTTTGGTAAGAAGGCACAAAGATAGACTTTAAAACAAATGAGGTGTAAGTAGGAACTGCAAGGCAATTAATCTAAATCTAAAACAATTTGAAACACTTTGACTCAATCTAGGCACATGGATTCAAAAAATAAACTTGACCTTGGTATAAGACATTCACCCTAGGCACACACCTAAAATTAATTTGGAAATTCAATCTCAAGTAAGTAAAAATAAGAGTGATAAGTAAAGCATTCAAGCCCAAGTGATAAGTAAGGATCTAATGTAAAATAACCATGCTTAGGGTTGTACTTTAAAAGAATGTTTTGACCTTAGTTTAAGGCAACAAATAAACTTGAGGCATACGAAAAATAGACCACTTCCTATATCTAGGCAAAGAAGTCTTTAAAGTAAGCAAATAATTAGTCCAACTTTCACAATTTAAAGGTAAGAGGTAAACACCCAAGCCAAAATTAAGTAATACATAGGTATAAACCAATCAATTTTGAATCAGAACTTTGCAAGACAAATTTTGAACTTGGTTTAAAAGACTTGGATTTCTTCAAATGGATAACATTATAGACCCAAATGGATGACATAATGACACCAACTAAAGACCAAAGGCATACATGGTTTTGAACTCAATTTGAAACAAGACAATGTTCTTGGAATAACATGGTAGTGTAATGATGCTATTTTGATCAAAAGGTATGATAAATGGTTTTGGATTTCAAAACTTTAAGGCAAATACTTGGGATGAAACAAGCAACATAATGATGCCCTGTTTAAACAAGTGACACACAAAAATGTTTTAGAAGGAAAATTTTAAGGCAAAAGTGTGACACTAAATGTACAAAATAACACCTCTTAGGTTAAAGTGGTGTAAAAACATGTGATTGGTTTATGACTCATTTTTGAACAAACAAATAGTTTTTAGTTTCAAAACACGCATGTAAATCAAATAAAATAGAAGTAACACAAATGGTTCATCCTATTCCTATAAATGACATGGATGTGCATAGCTTCAACCAAAGTTTCCATTGATATACTAATGCTTATGAGGAATTAAGTGTTAATCCAAGAAATTAAAGTATAGGTGTAGGTAGAGTTTTTATTCCCCCCTTTGTCTCTTAAGCATTGGTACGTAGCATGAACTTAGAGTGAGGATCACTTGGAATTTGGCATGAAATTATATAGTAAGTAGGGTTTGACTAAAAATATATAAGTTTCACATGTACTATATTATCCCAAGTGTGGCTAAGACAAGGGCACAAGCACATAAATTAAATCCAAACTTCCTAGCTTACCATGCAAGGGTATATTCCATTGTATAACAAGTCCAACTATGTACTACTTAGTGGAGTATGATGTGTAGATATTACATGGCCCAGGTACCCATTGGGATGGTTAGGAAAACCACTCACCACTATCCCATCCAATGATTTGCCTAATTTATATTCCTTGTCATGAAATGGGGTTGGTACAATGATAGGAGATGAAGCATCAAGTCAACGCACCCCTAAACATGGTGAGGTCATGAAATCCTTCCCAAAAGATAAGTACATAAAATAAATAATTAAAAAGAATGGAAATATTTTAGAGGTCACTTCTGAATCACCCAAGTCACTTAGAGCTTGGAGAGATCATACACATCATTCTTTTTTATAAAACTTTTATAAATAATGATAATAAACTAATTGTTTTTGGTCACCTGAGTTCCCTAAAGGGGATGGGGGAGATCATACACACTAAAATTTGTGTTTTCAAAAATCAAATAATCTAATCTAAGTAATTTTAATCTAACTAAAGGACAAAAAAAAATAAAAAAAAGTTTTTAGGAACTCTAATTAAAGACGCAAGTTATTTTTAATAACACAAAATTGAAATGTGTTTGTAATTTTTGTCCCCTTGGTCATGTTTGCACTTGTAAAATCTTGAAAAATGATAAAAAGACAAATTGTTAAGTGAAATTTTAAACACCTTAACCAAATGTGAATGAGTTTTTAACCTTTGTAAAATTTGGACTTTGTAAAATAAAAGTTTGATTAAAAACCACCCAAACTTATTCTTTCTTAGCTTAATTACCTATAAAAAAGTTAGTGGATTGATTTGTATTTAAGCCAATATTATATTCCTACAAGTTAGCTCAATACAAACATAAAATTTTAACTCTCAGGTTTTGAAAAAAAAAAAACATAGAGAAATCATCGATGATCAACAAGGACCGTGGTTTATCCCTACAATTGATGCCGATTCTATTGTGATCATTGATAATTCTTTTAGCCATAATAAACAAACATGTTTTGAAAAAAAATGCTTGATAAATAATGTTTTAAAGTAAAAAATTCTCACTACCCTACAAGAAGAAATGTTAGACATGTAATAAACAACTTTTTATGCACTAATAAAAGCAAGAAAAACTTGAATTTTACTACATTTTTGGTTTCTGGTTCAATTATGTTTTTGATGCAGAAATTGTTAGTAATTATTAATCAATGTCAATCCCAAAAATCAAACCTGATTATTTATATTCATTACCAATCCATGTGGCTCAGTAGAGAGTTCAAACTTCTTCACTTTTTTTGTGATCAAATAAAAAAATTGGCATAAAACGGTTAGTAAAACATCTTAAGAAGGAACTAGAAGAGATTAATGCAGTGCAGTTCCCACAAGGCATGCCATTATATGATTAATAGGAATATAAGAGGGAAGATTAGTATCATGTTAGTATGATCAAAATCAAACAAAAACACACTAATAAAACTAACACCTCAAGCCTAGACACTTAAGGAGCAAGAGAACAATACAAGTAACTATCAATAGAAGATAAAACAACCATTATTTACCTTCCTTGAGATCAAGAGCTGTATGTTAGCCATGGATGGATTTGATCAGTCATGTAAGCAAATAATCTTTGGTAATGGTTCTCCTTACATCATCTTTCCTTATCACCTTGATAATGTTGGGCTTGGATTTGGATTTGGCTTGGCTTAGCTCTCTCAACAAACATGTATTATAACATTACAAAGGTCTTTGAAGGTACTTTTGCATCATAACATTACATGAATAAATTCTTGTTGAACAATGGGTAAAGACTTATATTTATAGCCTTGCAAAATAACTCTAAACCAAGTGCAGTTATGTTAAATTTAACCATGGTTAAGTTTAGACTAACCCTATTTGAGTTAAGGAAGGGATAAACAATTAATATTTGGGATAGAAATCCCATTTATTAAGCATGGCTCTCCATTTCTAAATTTAAGGCTTTAGGGGAGATATTTTCAATTCCTTAACTTTGAGGATGATGACATCATCATGACCTCATTTTTATTGAAATTTCCTTTTTACAAAATTCATTTTCACTAATTACACATGGAAATTTCACTTAAGTATTTAATTTGATTTGCTTAGTTAATTCATTTTGCTTAACATTTTTGCACCTTAGGAAACTGTTTAAGTGCCCCACTTAATGGGTCCAAAGCCTAAACTATCAATTTGCTAGGTTGCAAGTTGATTGGAGATGAATCCATGTGAGGTTACTATTGTATACAAGATGATATCCAAAATAAGTATGCCTCAACATGATTATGAGCATTAATATTCAATGTGCAGATGAATTTGGGACATTTAATGAGTCTTAGGCTTAATTTGCATTATTTGGTAGAAATCAATCTTAAGTCTAGTTGAAACACAATTGTGGACAAAATGGGGTGTCTACATGTAGTACATTGATGCTAAATATAATAAATTTCCTTATATTTAAGGATGTATTTTAGAGGTATTGTAGGAGGTGGTAAGCTCTTGTTTGTAGACTATGCCTTCTCTAGATGAAGTGTATCAATATATTGTTAAAGCTATCAATAATGAGTAGAAGAGTGATTATTGTACCATGAAAGTAACAAGTATGTTAGGATTATATTTGAATGTCGACTATTTTTTGTGGAAGTAGAGCTTTAGGCTTGTTGTTGTTGATGTGCATGATGATCCTTGGCCCAATGAATGATAACTCTATGGATCTTGCAATATGGCTCATCTACCCATCGTGAAGGTAGAAGGTCAATCTTAGGTAAAGATAATATTCCATCACCAATAGGAGGATAACTTAGAATAGGATCATGACTAACCAGGGCCACTTCATGAGATGAGCTCACAAGGAGTCAATCTAGTGTAGCCAACATCTCTAGAAGAAGTAAGTTATAAGGGTCATGGTATCTAACGAACATGTAAGGTTATATCATAGCATGGTTGAGAAGCATACTCAGAAGAGGCTCACTTATAAATAGAGTAGTATGTGTGTGTGCTCCATCTCAGACCTGTGAACATCAAAATAACTAATATCAGGTACTATAGAAGGAGAATGAACTACATGAATAAAATTAAGAGAATGCTATAAAGAAGAACAATATGTAAGTATCTTTACATTTTTAACTTGAGAAAAGACAACTAAAAAGGGATTGTCTAAATAATATCCATCACTGTAATCTAGAGTGTAAAGGTCAATAGTACATGTGTCAATGATTTTATCATTTGAAAAGGCATGCTAAATGGAGTGTTTAGTTTTTGTTAGTGACTATAATTTCATCTATTGGTTTTTGATGAGATCATGGTTGGAGAGAAGGAGGTAATTGAGAAATTATGTTAGGAGAGAGATAAAAAGTTTTGACTTTCAAATTGATCTCATATGGTTCATCATTGTCTGAATATAAAAGGCTAGTGGTATATTTCTTATTAATTCAAGATGATTGGTGTAACCTCTAGTACAATTGATAGGATAATTAAAGTATTTTGATTCACAAAATGGGATACTAGGTAAAGGTTCAAGGGTTGGTATTTTAAAAACACCTCATTCTTAGAATGGTTCAAAATTCCAAGGATTGATATATCCTTAAATCATGTATATAACACCATTATAAGGAAACGTAATACATTGGCATGTTGATGAGCCTACTACTCGCATGTGATGTGTCCAAGGTCAACCAAATAAAATGTTATAATAAAGTTGAATGTTAAATATCATGACTTTGACACATATTATGATAGGGGGAATAATGATAGGAATCCAAACACACCCTAAATGAGGCATTTGTCTTCTATCATATCCTTGACATGTACTTTTAGTATATTTGAGATTATATTCAGAATATCCAAGTGTTTTAAAAAAATCAAGGAAATCAATGCAAGTGCATGAAACTTCATCAATTAATGCACATTTAACTTGGATATATCCTATTTATAGAATAATGGAGGATCATCCACATGAAATAATATCTCATTAAGAATCATGGAAGAGATAGGGAATTTAAGTGAAACAAAAGTGTCTATTATTTCATCAATGTGGATAGACATTTATTCACATTGCTAAAGGATGTTATCTTCAAATCTTGACAAAGTATATTCTTTTCACATAGGTGGGGAACAAGGGATGTTCATTTCAAATAAGAGTTTCATTAGATGATTATGATGATGAGGAAAAGTTATCATGAGTTATAGGAAAGGGATTTGAGATGGGAGATGTGAAAGTTCAGCTATAGGATCCCATTTGTCATATCCTATTAGAATTTTATTGGATAAGGGTGCATAGTGTTGCAGTAAATCCTTTGAGGGTGTATCGAAAGTGCATTGAAATTATATTGATAAGGTGTGTTTGTTTTAGATTTAGTTTATGTGGATTGATTAATTATTTTTGATGATCTTATCTTAGAGGATGTGGTTGAATTATTGGTTATTTCTTGTGTTTGAGAGGAAAAAGTATTAGTGATAGAAGATTATGGGATTTCTAAGTGAGATATCTAATTCAGAAGAGGAGTAGAACTTGTATCGATGTTATGCAAGGTATTTTCTAATTGTGTCATTGGATTTGAAACTTACGAGTTTGTAGAATTTTGTGAAATTATTTCCACATGCCCCAGTTTCATGAGATGAGATGGGTAAGAGTCTTACATAATGCATAACTTTAGGAAATTTCTATAATTAAAAGCTATATAATGATCAATATAAGAAACTACTCTTCTCATGTTATTCATATTAACAACATTCTCATCATTCATGTTAGTATTTACAGAGCTTTTGACATTGTCGATAGCAAGAGGTTGGATAATTTTTTATTTATGATTGGGAAGGGGATCATTATCAATAGTTAAATGAACATTTTCTTGATTTAAGGCTTCATGTTTGGTTTCTGTTTCATGATCCTTAGTTTCTACTTCACAAGCTTGTTGAAATGTACATATGAGTGATTCATGATCAAAATTAGGTCCAAGGAGATAATTCATAACAAAGTTTCTTAGTTTGCAACAAGTTTCATGAGAATAGACCCAACTTGCATGAAACCAACAAAATTTGTGGGGATCATACAAATGTTTGTTAAGGAAAGTAGGATTGAGTTCTCATGGCAAAGGTCGAGGAAGATGTTTTTAAATCTCTGCTAAGGAAAGTGGTTTATGGACATCTACACTATGTAATTGAAAAAATGTGAAACTAGAATGAGAATTGTTGGAAAGTGATGATTAAGGATTGTGCTCCATGCGATCATTTTGAGCAATGGATTGAATGGTGTGTATGGAATTATAGGTGTTTGTAATACCATCATTTGTTCCATGTCAAATTTTAGCTTTCATGAGCATTCAATTTACTATTGGATAGTGTGAGGGCTCAAATTATTGTATAAGGAAGTATTGATGTTTAGCTTGGTTGAGGACTTATTCTAAGGATTTTGGATAAAGAGTCCTCATGTGATATTTTAATTCGGAGTGAAGATAATTAGTGAATAAATGAAATAAATTATCATAAAACATGTTATACTCATCTTGGTTAGACAAGGCTTTCCATCATTTGATGAAGACTTATGTTATTTCAAATTCTAACTATTTACAATTGATAAACTGTGCTAGGTTGTTTTTGGGAAGATCATTAGTTTGGAATTATTGAGCCAATGCATTGACTAAATCTTCCAAGCTAACTATAGAATGAGTTTTAAGTTTATTATACCAATCTAAAGAGTCACATGAAAAGGTTTTATATAATATCTTGGTGGTGGTGAAAGTATTAATTTTGACCCAATCTTTATATAAATTTCCAAAAGTCTTCAAATGCAAGGCTAGATCAGTGGATCCGTCATATGTGATAATGAGAACTATGCCACCTATGTCAATGTTTGAAATTTGAGGGACTAGAGGTTTATTTTATAAGTGTTTAATAGACCTGTTAATAAGTTGAGGTTATAGTATAAGGTTACCATGTGCATCTCTAATGGGGGTGGGGGCATTAGGATTTTGCATACCACATTGAGTAGGTTTTGGATGGTTTTAGAAAAACATTAACTGGTTTTACATTTGCATCATTTGGTTGGCTCTATTAGTTTGAAAAGTAGCCATTTGATTTAAATTTTTTAGCAAAACTTGATTAGTAATGGTATTTTGATTAGTGGAAGAAGCATGGGATGCATTAGCATTATGCGAGGCGATAATTGTTTGAGATGCACTAGTAGTTGTATGGAATTGAGCATTAGTGTGGGCATTTTGAGTAAACCCACTAAAAGTCACACCTGCCATGTTTGTATAAATGTTTGGAATGGAGGATGAAGAAGACATGGAAGATGGTGTCATGCTAGTATAAGGAGGTATGAAAGAGGAAAATGTTTTAATAGAAGTTGTAGATTGACTTGACCTAAGTCCTATATAAAAGCTAGGTGAAAGTGAATGAGGTTCTCTAATATGAGGTCCATCATGAGGTTATAAATGACTATGGGATTTTTATACTGATATTGAGGGATTTCATTGATAAATAGGATCATTTTAGCCATATACTCAAGGTAACTTTCATCCTCTACCATTTATAAGAAGAAAGGATTATGGGTAGTGGAATAGGGGGAGTCCCATAGTTGATAGAACTAGTAGTTATGTGAATATTGCTAAGATATGAATTATCTACTGCATGATATGGTAAATGTGTTTTAGGGGATTTATGAGGATAAGTAAATCTCATCATGTTAGTTTAATTTTACTATGTATATTTATCAAACAAATTTTGCATGATGAAAAGTTGATTCAAACATTTACCAAGGAAATGAGAATCTAAAAGCTAAAAATGAATGAGATCAAGTTGATTGATCTATTTAGACTAACAAGATGGCATAAAAATATAGAATAAGATGAGGTTGAGCTAGTTGCTCGAGTTGAGAAAAAAAATGTTTATAAATTAACTAGGTCAAACTGGTCAACCTAGTTGAAAGAATAGAAAACTAAAATAATCTATAAACAAACTGGGTTGAATTGGTCAATTGAGTTGAAAAAGCATGAAAAAATAATAGTTTGTAAATAGATTGGGTCGAGCTAGTCAACTGAGCCATGTAGTCTAGAAAAAAAAATTTAATGGGCTGATTCTGAATGATTTAATTTTAAATACAAAGAATAAAATTAAGCACACATGTAAGTAGGTTGAGTTGGTTGATCTAGTTGAAACACATAGCACAAAACTTGTATGAGCATTGGTTAATACATTATACATTACAACATAAAATAATAAAAAACTAGGAAGAATGTAATTTAAATGATAATTAATTATTTAAAAAAAAGATCACGAAGTTGTACTATAGGTTGTGATTGATAGTGTAGGTTTTTAAAGATACTTGCTTGTCTGTTGGATAGTGTTAGCCCAATGTTTTAGAGTGATAATTATGGGTGAAGTGCCATTCCAATAGCCCACTAAACCTAGTTTCAAGGGTAAACTAGAAGTAATTTATCATCATTAATTGTTAACTGATGCACCACATAATCAAATAGATGGTTGGATTCCTAACACTCAATATAAAGAGAAATCTTAGACATTTTTAAAATATTGTGAGGTACGTGGAAACTAAAGATTATGTTTAGATCTATACTATGAATATGAGTATTGGGGAAAGCCCCTCATATCATGATATTTGTAAATGATAGACAAGGATCATAAAAACAAATATCACATAACCCGTTATGATAGTAGCTAAGTAGTTTAAAAATTATCAGTACATAATTTCTAAGGAAATCCAAACATAGTGAAAAATAATGGAGAAATTTAATATTTTGAAAGCCAAGTTTATAATTTTTGAAATCAAATAAACAAGTAGTCAACTAAAAAAGTAAGATGATTGTAATTACTATCAAATATAATTTAATTTCCTTTGTTTAAGCTAGAAATTGAAACACACAGAACAAGATCAAGTAAGTCAATCAAGTTAAACAAATAGGATATAATAAATTCAAGTTGATTAACTCTGTATATTATAAAATTAGGCCAAAATAAACAAATTCAAGCATGTCAACTTAGTTTTCTTGGTAGAAAATAGGTATATAACTAGATTGAGCCAATCGATCTAATTGTTAGCGTAGGTATTATTCTATAGAATTAAAAAATTGATAAAAATAGTACAAAATTTTAATTTTAATTCAAAGGTATGAAAATAAAATTTACTTAGAAGTTGACAAAGTGGAAATACTAAATATTTTAGAGTGAACCTGGTAGATAAAATAAGATTGACCAAGTCAATATAGTAGCTTTCTTGAAGATGTTGGATTGTTGTTTGACTGGGTCATCTAGGTGAGTTTCAGTTCTTATAAAGGCATAAAATAGTAACAATGAATAGAAATGAGTCAATTGATCTAATTTGAATAAATCTGATAAAAAATAGAAAATATAAAGCTAGATCAATCAAATTGATGTAATTAGCTAAAAATGAAATACTTAAATGAATAGAATCGAGTAGGTCAATTCAATTAGGCATAAAAGGTATAAAAATGATTGAATTGATCATTTTGATCCTTTTTTTTGAGATTGAAAACCCTTCATAGAAGACTGAACTAGGTTAACAATCTTAACAAAGTTATAAACCCTGGATATAGAAAGTCAAACAAGGCTAACATGCTCGATGAAGTTCAAAAACTCGTGCATATAAAGTATAAATAGGTCAACAAACTCGATGAAGTTTAATGACTTGTATATAAAGTATCAAACTAGATCAATAGGCTTGATCGAGTTGACTGTAAATGAAAATTAAAAATTGCAAGGGTCAGATTCACATTGTGTTCACTAGAGTGTATGCAAGTGAAATAAGATAGCTCTATAATTTATCCCACTCAATAATATCAAAAATCTAAGTAGGTATTCAACTAAAAATCCATTAACAATACTTTATTATATTGGGGTCATGACCAATTATGGATATGCTAAACTTAACTAAGGGATCTTTTACTACACGATACCAAAGGAGAGGTTTTTAAGGCCTATAGTAAAATGACAATATACAATAACCCTAACAAGGTATTGTAATGTGATAAATGGAAATTAGATAATATAATAAATAAACATACAAACTAATGTAGTAAATTAACATACAAACTATTCTAGTAAATGAACATACAAGTTAAGCTAGTGCTAACCAAAACTTGTGGCACAAAGGGGGAAGTAAACATATAACAAGTAAAGATAAATCTATTCAAGACAATATATAAGTAATCTAAGTAAGGAGAGATACAATTAAATTCATTAGTTATGTAAAATCTAACTATCAAAATTAAGAACTAAGAATACTTACCATATTAGAGTGAACTTGTCTTGCCTCAATATCTCCCTTGGCCAATGGTGTTTTATAAGAGGTTGTTATAGTTTGTAAGGATCACAAGGATAAATCAGATCTAGGCTACAAGACTTCTCCTATGCATCTAAGATCTCCAAAATATGAATGCTACTACTATAAGGCAAAACCCTAAGCAATGAAATCCTCAAATGATAGTAAACATATTTGAGATATAATGACATGTAATTGAATGATATTCTATTTAGAAATGATGTAAAGGGGGTATATATAGATAAATATTGACCCTAAACCTGTTATAGGTACAATTAATGAGAGGGCTGGTGAATTGGTGAATTTAGATATTTTAAAAATTTAATCTAAATCCTTCAAACCCTTAGTCATACACCATAAATAATCAAGAAGCAAATAACCCACTCATATCAATGAACATGAAAGATAATCAAGATAACACAAAATCTATGTGGGAAACCCTCATGGGGGAGAAAACCCACTCTCAATCCTAAAAAAACATGGACTACTTGTCTTATAAGGTGATTACAAACATGATACTTTAGTGAAACACCCACTTCAGAAGGAATGCCAACCCTTAAAGATGACAAGCACCAACACAACATCTATGAAATGAACAACTCCAAAACTATGATTTATTTTTAATATAATAGAGAAACCCTATAAAATAACCTCCTTAAATCCTCTTCACTCATTCAAACCTTCACACATAAGAAAGGCATCCAAGACCACCTTTTGGATCAATCTACACACCTTCACTTGTTCTCATGCATTAAACCGACAAATTCAAAATTAGAATTATGACCATGAGATCATATATGAAATCTACACTCTGATCTACCTCTCAAGACATCCATAAGGCTCTCACAACTTTCACAAGTCCTTTGCTCATTTACTTGCTTACACAACAAGCACAATTAGTCCAATTAAACCTTGTACTTATACCACACTCTTCTTTTAACTCATATTGGCTGGAAAATATGCTTTACATATTTGAAACACACTTAACATATATCCATAAACATGTTACATGTGAGAAACACACTCTTCATAGGTTGGTCATTACCTCATTAGCTCCAAACCACCATTAGGTCTAGGTGAGACCTAAAATAATTAGGCCTTCATACTCACATATTACATGTGAGACTACTTAGACCACCTTCATACTTTACCAATGATTAAAACATATAAAAAATATTTCCAATATCCCCTTTCTTATTACCATATGGATCCATTCCACTTGGAACACTAACTCTGCACTTGAACCTACCAATTAGGTGTCCTTGCTCTTTAAGCCTTCATAGATAGAAAACACAGTCTCACACTTCTGAAGCAAACAGTCAAGTATTTCACATATACATATGATTAAATCATATGGGTGAAAATTTTAATACCTTGATACACATTTATATGATTTATACACTTTAACACATGATCTAAACACTTAATTTAACTCTCTCAGAACGACCACTCAGACTGGTCACACATAGTCAAAATACAATCAAGCTATTTTGACTCTTTATGATTGATCAGGGAAGAAATATGATAAAAAATTCCTTCTCATAAGCCTTATATACTTATAGAACATCTCCATACTTATTTTATTCCTCCACTCTACTCAAAACACCTTCAACTTACCTCTACAAGATGGTCACTAAAATTGCCAGTGTATTCAATAAACACAATCAACTTTAAAGCCTTTATTCATATGGAATATGGATTGGTAAAACCTTAAAAATACACACATATGGTCATAATGGATTATAAAACACTCTCCAATAGTTATTTAATCTTTAAACATCAAGACACTATCAATAATAATTCAATTATCCTTCTCTAGTCACTTACAAAACATGGTCAAATACTCAATCAACTTTGGAACTCAATATCTTTGACTGTACGAACATTAAAACTTTATATCTAGTGTCTCTAGATGAAAATTGGATTCCTTTAAAATTTTTCCTTTTAAACCACCATGAAATTTATAGACACCTAAAACTGGCCACCAATAACCTCTAACCAGGCTCTTGACCAATTTCTACCAAAATGCACAATTTGGCTTAAAAACACTAAAACACGCTAAATGATGTGAACCTGTCATATTCAAGTGCCAATTTTGGCCATAATATCATTAAATGAGGTAATGTAATTTATGAAATAACTAACTTTTATGAAATCATTTTGAGTCAAAATGACATTTTTGTACCTAGGTGTTATGGATTGCTCTTTTCTACCAAATTTATGGCACAAGACACGTGCCTTTGTTATTTTGTGTTGGCAACATCCTAAATGGGATAATAGTTCCAATGCATCTAAAATTGACTTCTAATTCTAATCCAATCATATTTCAAGCCAATAATACCACATTTATACCATTTTGATTAATTTGTGCATCAATTGGTAAGATTTGCATCAAAGTTGACTAATCATGTTTAAGGCTAATCAATATGAATTAAGAGCTTAAGTTAATTTTACATGAAACTTGTTGAATATTTATTTTTGGAACTTGATATTGAATAGCTTCATCATCAAATGACATCATTTCTTGGGAAGGCATCCCTAGGCCATAAATGCACAAAATATCAGGATTATGGGTCTCCCATGCCTCTTTAATGCCTCCTTATCCCAAATATTTATGGGGATATTTATAGATTTAATTACATAATTAGGTTTATTTATGGTCACACATCTCAATCTTGAGATGGATAGTCATGGTTGATCTTGAACCATTTTGAAATCTATAAATAGAAGAGTCATGAACATCATTTTGAAGCTATCTTGGTGTAAACTTATAATGCACAAATCATTCTAAAGGCCATTGAAATTAGTTTATAATGACAAATTGTTGAGCCAAGCCAAAACCAAAGCCATCACAAAGGTTCTTAGGAGAAGAGGAGATAGCTAATCCTCCTTTGATGAAGACTCATTGAGCACAAGTTGAGCAAGCCACTTCAACAAGCTATTTGGAGCATCTAAGGAAGGTGAAGGGTTTCTTTGTCTTTGCATTCTAATTGTGTTTCTCATTTGGTTTTGTTATTAAGCTCCCCCATTGAGATAGACTTAGGGTGTTAAATTAGTGTGTTCTTTATTTGGATTTGATTTCATTCACTAACACCATACTAATCTCCCCTTATTGCAATCCTATGTTTAGAAATGGTATGCCTAGTAACCTGACCCAACTTGACCCAACTGTGTAACCCGACCTGACCCAACCCAACCTGACCTGACTGTGTAACCTGACTTGACCTGACCTGAATGTTTAACCTAACTCAACCTAACCTAACTTAACCCAACTGTGTAACCTAACCTAACTTGACCTAACCTGACCTAACTGTGTAACCTGACCTAACCTGACCCACCCTGACCTGACCTGACCCGACCTGATTATGTGAACCTGAGAGCTCAATTTACAAAGTTATTTTTTTCAATTGAAAAAATACTTCAAAGTGAAAATAAGTGCTGACCATTTTATTATAGGATTTATTTGAATAATTTCTAAAACAAGCCTAATCAATAATTTCACACTTCTTTTTAAATGTTCCAAAATGAATTAGGCATTTTCACTTTGGGTTTAAAGAGAAAAATTTCCATGTTTATGTTGAATGTTTTTGATTGATATTTCAAAGTTCATAACTTAAAAATCCAAGGGGATAAAATAACACCACCACACTTTTTAATTAAGTGCTTTAAAATTAAACACATTTTCAAAGTTTTTATTCAATAGATCATTGATTAATTAGTTTTGTTTGGCAAAAAGAAAGATCGTGTGTGTATTCTCTCCCATCTATTACCTTTAAGGAACTTTTGGGATCAAAATCACTATATTTATTGCAAAGTGCCTTAGTCAAAGGTGTGAAAGAGATCTTGTGAAGTCTCTCCTCAAGGACCTGCATAGCTTGAGTGACCTAGAAATAACCTTTAAAGCTCTTTCACTTGTCATTTATTTTCATTGCATTTTGGCTTGTGAGGGGGAATTAATTACCTCTCATGAGTTATTTTGGGAAGTCTTGACTTGATAATTCATCTCCCAACATTATCTTCAACCCCTCTCCATGAGGGGGTATATAAATTGGGATCACCCCATTGGAATCAGAGGTTTGAGTGGTTAGACCTTCTTCGAGCACTAGGGTTAAGCGTGGGACATATGAGCACATTAGACATCATAGTACACTGAGCAAGTGATGGATGTAGTGGTTGTAAAAAGGGCAAAACCTTTTTACAAGCCAATTATCATAGATCCAATTGATGTGTTACTTCTCTTGCATGTCAATGTGAAAGTCTTGTGCATCTGATCCATTTAGAACTATTGAAAACTAATTAGTTTTTGTCAAACCCATTCTCTCACACCCTTGATAGGAATTTGGATGATTTACTTGTATTTTATCATTTTCTTGCTTGGTGTTTTTAGACTAAAACTAATGTGTTTGTTTAAACCATGTCAAAAACCAATTTCTTTATACGTCACTGTCTAAAGAGGCATTATGTTGGTTGTTTTACACCACACTTGTGCCTTACAATTTTTTGTTAAACTTGTTTGTGTGTGTGTTAATTGACTGATAAGGGTACTATTATGCTGCCCAATTTAGATATTGAGTTTGTGCCTTTGAGTCTTTGAAACATAACATTGATCATATCATTAGATCATGCTTACACCATTACGTTGCTTGAATTATTTCAAAACTCATTTGCCTTGTACCAAAACCATTGTTTAAAACCATGTCACATATGCCATTTGAATCTTGTTTATGCACCATCATGCTGTCCAATCTTGTCTAGCTTGTTTTGTCAAAAATCAGTATTCAACATTGAGTTTCCAATTAACCCTATTAAGTTTTAATTCAAACATTGATTGCTTTTTTTTAGGCCTCAATTCATGGGGCTCATACATAGATCTTTCTCTTTTAGGTTGCATAACTTTAGTTAATTGATTACCCAAATTTGATTATTTATTGTTTGCTTATTCAAACACCTATGCTCATAATTATTTATGCCTTTATTTGGGAGAGCACAACCTTCCTCTTAAAGCCTTTTGCCTTATAAATAATGCTAATTGATCACATTTATGTTTGATTCTGTGTGCTGGGTCTATATCAAAGTTGTTTCCAAACTTGTTAGATTAAATCAAATCACATCATGCCTTTGTTTCAACCTAGCTTTTGATTTTTTTGGCTAAAAATCCTAGCACAACCTATTTAAGCCTAGATTTTGACCCTATATTTGGACAAAGGACCTAGCAACTCTTTTCCCTTTCCTAGTTTAGACCTTGTTTGGAACACTTTGACCTAGACCTTTAAAACACTAGTTTTTATTTAGATGCTTGGCCTTTTATGTGTATGATATTTGAATATTTTATGCCAAATCTTATCACAAACCATTTTGGAGATATGGCTCTACTTTTAGACCATTGTTTTTAGAGATACAACTCCACCACCTTTGACCAAGTTAGACCAAGTTTGAACCATTTGTCCTTTAGACATACTTTTTTAGAGTTTACAGAACTCAACCTTTTATTTTTAGATATTTCATCATTTATGTAGATATGTCTAGCAACACTTATGGTGGAGTCACATATAATCCAACTTATGATAGAATGGTTGCACAAAATCTAACTAGAAACCCATATAGAGATATATTTTCTAAGGAGTTTTATTATTCTCCCTACAATACTCTATATGGGGAACATAGTCAAAATCCATAAAATCTAAATCAAGTTATCGACTGGGATGATGTGGGTTATGAGGAGGACTTAGATGCTTTGGCTTATGTGAGTAAGCAGGCTCCATTATGTCATACCATTTCTATTCCAAGACCAAAACATTACACCATTCCCATACTAAGACCTCATCCTTTGGATTGTGTGAGTAACTAGGCTCCACAATGACCCTTTGTCATTCCAAGACCTAATCCTTTGGATTGTATGAACAATCAAGCTCCATGCTACCCTATTTTTACCATTTTAGGACTTTATCCTTTGGCTCGTGTGAGAAACCAAGCTCCACAATGCCCAATCTAATTGGTACCCTAATCGAGCCAATCATTACCTATCCAACCAAAACCTCAATCGATCCAATTATTTGAAGACCAAGCTATGTTCAAAACTAATATTTTCTAACTCATTAGAAACCAAGGCCAAGAGAACCAACTAATCTAAGATGCTTTTGTTAAACTAACCACTTGTGATAAGTCAACTTGTGATGAATCACTTATTGATCCTATACTAGTTGTCGAGGAGTCTCACTCTAATGAGCTAGTCTTTGTTGAGTCACTTATTAATGCTTATAACCCCCTTTAGGAAAATCATTATGTTGACCATATGCCTATTTTTTAAGAGTCTCCTCTTAATAAACCAATCTATGTGGAGTTTTCTCTTAAACTTTTTCCCATCATTATAAAATCTCACTTTGACAAGCCAGTCTTTAAGGAACCCATTATGCTATCACATGTCGTTACTTGTCCAATATGAAACATTCAATAAGAAATTATTATAATAGAATACCATTAGATGAAGAATCAAAGTTAGAGTCAGGTTCTATTTTTAAATCGATATTAGATTTAACATCATAATTAGAATTGACACTAGTCTCAACACTGGATTTAAAGTCCTTTGAGTTGGAATCAGATTCAAAAACATCATATGTTCATGGCTATTATAATATTGGTTATGCATGCCTTATAGATCAATTTGAATACATTTGTGATCCTTAAATGGTTTTTTAGGATGAATAATTTAGCGTCAACATAAGTTCTCCTAGTATCTTCTATGAAGATTGTGCAACCTCTTCCCATTCCATTACCATCACACAGGTCATTACCACCAACCAACATAGCCATATCATTGACATACCACCTCCCATAAGTGTTGACTAGGACTGATAGAATCACACTTTGTTGAACTACATCCATGGTGACATGGTAGTTAAGGAAGAGTAAGGAGGCCAAGACCACATTCATGTATTAGAAGAACACTCTCCTAGTGAAACCTTTTCATAGGTGCTTGGAGACAATCAAAGTTCAAAATCAATGTCTTCTACTAAAACTTTTTTGTAAGCACTAGAAGACAATCAAAGTCAAAAGCCAATTTTCATTAGTGAAACTTTCTTGGAGGTGCTATGGGATAATCAAGACAACTTCATTAGTGACAACTTCATTGAAGAACTGATAGCTGAGCACAAATTTTTTTTACTACTTAATGAAGAAATTATTTAAGATCAAATCAAAATAGCTTCCAATCTATAGTCTAATCAGATGGTAGCTACTCCCAAAATCAAATAAAAAAAATATGATGGTCCTATCAAGAGCATATCCAGAGGTCTTTGTCCCCACCACATCTAAGGTTATGTCAAATCTGGCATCAAAAACATTATGTGTGATTGGAAGTCTTAATCTTCACTTATTTCCCTACCATTGCACATTCCATTATCCTCCATCATTCCATTTCCCAATCAAACCTATCATCCATTATTTGTCCCTACTAATCATCCATGACCACACTTTTATTTATAGAGTCTATAAAGATATGTTATCCTGACACTTGAAGGAATCAAAATCAATGACTAATGAAGATCATAACAACATTCTCGGCATCTAAATCTATAGCCAGTTCTTGATAGAGAAACTACTTAGATGAGGTGTGGTCTAGAAATTAACATGTTGATTATTTTGTTTGTATCATTTGTTGACTAGGATGTGCATCTCCACTTCAATAGGAATAATAGAATCATATGCCATTTTACCATACCCAGGCCAAATACATCAAAAACCAACAACCATCCTCAACCAAACATGTACCATACCATTTTAAATTGCCATATCCATTTTCCATTATCACATATCCTACCATTTACCCCATCACTTAAGGGTAACCCTTTTACCATTTTGTCCAATCTATCAAACCATCATTATCTTAGAGAAAGAGCATTCTATTTTACCATATCATTCCTATCTAGACCAAAACATGTTTTTAGTCATCCTATCCAATCCTATTTTGATTTGGGTTACTTTGGTTCTTCCTACACTTTTTATGAGGGGATTCTGATCAAGTTTCACCAATCTATCAAATCTATGTTTCAATGATAGTCTATGAAATTAGTGTGATAGTTGATTTGGAAAGATATATTTCATTTTCTATCCTATATCAAGTTTGTTTATGTGAGCTTGATTATACTACCTATGGGCAAATCAGTGTCTCATTGGTCTTGCGACTAATTCTAACTGCCTATAGGAAAATTAGTATCATTGATTTGATCTATTGTATCCTAGTTATAACCACCTATGGGGGAGCTAGGGGCAACATTTATTTATCATGCATTGCCACATTACCTTGCCATTGTTGTTTTCATTTGACTAACCATTTGCCAAATTTGATAACTTGTTGGGACCTATTTGGTTTTTCCTTGCCTTTTATGTGGATGGAATTATTGTGACTTGAGGTCATTTTGGGACTATGTAGGTCAAGATTGATTCATGTTGAGGTCACCTTAGTCCCCCTTTCCATGTGCTCTCATCATTTTGTGAGCAACTTAAGCCACATGCTCTCACCATTTTTTGAGTAGGTATCTTGTCATTCTCTAATGAGTTAAGATACCTAAAAATTACAAAAACATTCAAATATGTTCAAAAATCCAAAAACATTTATCCTGTCTAAGCCTAGTTAGTTATATCAATTCACCCTACTGAGGCATGGTCATTGTTAGGATGCTTTCTTTTGATTTTGTTTTCAAGATTTCTATTTGTTTGTTTATTTCAAGTTGTTTGTCTATTTGTGTGATTTCTATGTGTTTCTTTGTTTATTTATTTGCTTGCCTATTTTTTTGCTTTTAGCATTGTTGCCTTGATTCAGTCTATGTGTGTTCATTAGGTGATTCATTGTGCACATTAGCCTTGATTCCATACGTATTCATATTTCAACATTGTCATCATGGTTTTTATCATTGGTGCATTTTTTTGAGTGTTTATTAGATCAGGAGTCAATCCTTATGCATATTTTATGATAGTCCTCATGGTGTTCTATCATGAAGCCTACCATCACATGCTACAACAAAAATCAACTTCAAGAGGGTCTATAAGCAATGGATCCTCATAAGTTTCTCCTTGGCACCTTGGCAAATCCTTCTATCCCACCCTTGATCACATCAACCCATTGACCATTCTAGTTGTATCATTGCTTATAAGGATGAACATATCCTCATTGGTAAGTACAACTAAATCTTTTTTATTGATTAATATCATTCTTCTATTCATATATTTCATCTCTTTCATCGCTTTGCATCCTCGTATGCCTAGTTATTTGTGGCTTCTTTAGTCATTAAACCATCACATCTACATTTGTACCCACTCATATTTAATTTGTGCAATAGGTTCTATCCTTGAGTTATGCTTGCTAATCCACCCTATGAGGGCACCACCATATCAAACATCATATTTAGCCAATCCAGGTCCTCTTAAAGATTATAACCACCTATGGGCAAACCATTATTTTGACTTTTATTCCTAATTATAACCACCTTTGGGCAAATTCATACTTTTTAAAAATCAACGCATGCAAGCATTTTCTCATTTGGATTAAACTCACCCATAAGTTAATCCCACCTTTATTCTTGCTTCTTTTCGAGGGACCATCCATCTAAATATGTGATGGCTACTCCCTCGAGGGGGAATCATCATAGGCTTCCCAAACACCATTTGGATCTTTTTCTTCAATCATCATCTTATTTTTGGCACACAAGCCATTTCTCATTATTTGAGAAGACATTACTATGCCTATAATTTGTAACATCTTCCCAAACAAGGGCAAACTATAGACACATAAAACTGGCCACCAATAACATCCAACTAGGATTTTGACCAATTTCTACCAAAATGCACAATTTGGCCTAAAAATACTAAAACACACTAAATGATGTGAACCTATCATATTCAAGTGCTGATTTTTGCCAGAGTATCATTAAATGAGGCAATGGAATTTATGAAGTAGCTAACTTTGATTAGATCATTTCGAGTCAAAATGATATTTTTGCACCTGGGTGCTTTGGATTAATCTTTTTTACCAAATTTCTTGCATAAGATACATGCCTTTGTTATTTTATGTTGGAAAGATCCTAAATGGAATAATGGTTCCAATGCATCTAAAATTGACTTCCAATTCTAATCCAATCAAATTTTAAGCCAATAATACCATATTTTGATGAGTTTGATTAATTTGTGCATCAATTGCCAAGATTGCATCAAAGTTGACTAATCATGTTTAAGGCTAATCAATATGAAATAAGATATTAAGTTAATTTTCCATAAAAATTGTTGAATATTTTTTTTTGGAAGTTAATATTGAATAACTACATCATCAAAGGACATCATTTCTTGGGAAGGCATCCCTAGGCCATGAATGCACAAAATATTAGGATTATGGGTTTCCCATGCCTTTTTAATGCCTCCCATGCCTCTTTAATGCCTCCTTATCCTAAATATTTATATGGATATTTATAGATTTAATTAAATAATTGGATTTATTCATGGCCACACATCTTAATCTTGAGATGGATGATCATGGTTGATCTTGAACCAATTTGAAAATTTATAAATAGAAGAGCCATGAACATCATTTTAAAGCTATCTTGGTGTAAAATTACACTTCACAAATAACTATAAAGGCCATTGCAATTAGTTTTATAATGCCAAAATGTTGAGCCAATCCAAAGACAAATCCAACACAAAGGTGCCAAGGAGAAGAGGGGATAGCCAAGCCTCCTTTGATGAAGACTCATTGAGCACAAGCTGAGCAAGACACTTCAATAAGCTATTTGGAGCATCCAAGGAAGGTGAAGGGTTTCTTTATCTTTGCATTCTAGTTATGTTTCTCATTTAGTTTTGTTATTATGTTCCCCCCTTGAGATAGTTTTAGGGTGTTAACTTAGTGTGTTCTTTGTTTGGATTTGATTTCATTCACTAACACCATACTAATCTCTCCCTATTATAATCCTATGTTCACAAAATTCATCCTGTATTAAAAGATATAGCTTAAAAACTATAGATTGGTTTTCCTTTTTTAATTTGAATATTTAAATTCCAATGGTCACTATTCAAACACTAAACATTGGATACTTTTTCATCATCTCATGTTACCTAGAAAATTTGGATGAGTATACACCATTGATCTCCTCTAGAGTCGCCTGGTCTTTACCTTACAATGCTTACCATTGATCTTTGATCCAAGTTTCTATGATTATGCCACTTGGTAAATCTACGTGCCTTCTACACATTGACTATTTGACTCAATCTGCACTATTAATCTCTATCTATATGAGCACTCACTTGCCATTGATATTATATCAAAGATTATAATATTGTGACACTTGTCATCAGTGCATGCCTTCTAAGTACATTGACTATTTGACTCCAATAATCTTCTGCCACATGGTAACTCCACATGCCTTTTGAACATCTTTTGACATATTGACTAAATACACACCATTGGATCACTACTAACAAGATCACACACTCCATTGGATCATTATCTAGTCATTATAAATGCCCATCATTAGATCTGTGATTTGATTAAATAGTCACCATAGATCTTCAATAATGCAAATTTGGGTATGGGAACTTAGTGAACTCTGTCTGAGAAGCCAACTAATAAATTTTTATATGCTCAACCTCATGACCTGAAATTTGAAACATATGATATCCTCACAAGAGTAATCTATCCATGTATCAAGCTACTCTTGAAACCTTCACATGTTTGAAATATACTACCATCAAATTACTTACTCAAATTTATCTATCAAGATGACTACTTGAGCTTTTACCTTCATATGACTGCTCTGATGAATTTCTTTCACTTTCATAAGCACTCTAAACATTCATAACACCCTATAAGATCTTTGTAACATGTCCATATCATCAAAATCATCAATAAATTGCCTTACTAAGTCAACCACTAAAGAACCATGTAAGAACACTGACGAACATTGAATCACACTTTGTCATTGTCATTCTAGCATATATGATACCTTATCAACATCCTTGGTCACCTTGGAGACATCATTGACAAACCTCCAACAATATCCCCCATTGTCACTGATGTCAAACACTAATACAAATCTTATATTTAAACTCTATCTCTCTTTAAGTAATTTCTCCCCCTTTGACACAATGACAAAGTGGGTTCATCTTCTAATCTTGAGGACCTGAAAAGACTTCGAGAACCAAAAATAAGAAAGGACCATCTCTGAAAGATGATACAAAATCCCCCTAACATTATGTAGACCTCTTATTACCCTAAGCTTCTCAAACATGCTCCATGACTATACTCTTATTTGTTCGTACATAGCTTCTATGAAGACAAAACATACATGAACATCAATAAATTGCATGAACTTACCTTGAACACATTAAGAGGGACTCTCCCTAAGTCACCTAAGCTTATATACCCTTTTGATCATCTTCAAACCATTAACAATGATGAATCAACATAATTGCCTTCATACCTTCTCTCTCAAATGCTACTACATAGTCCTCTGATCCTAGGACTTCAATTTACAAAGCTCCCCCTTTGTTTATGCATGAGGATTCAATACATTATTGATAACACATTACTTGGTTTGATCAAGTCATCATACAAATATGCTTAAAATAATAATTATATTAAACATCTTCATATCTCCACCATGACTGAGACATATCACATATGCTTCCCCTCACATCATGCATAGCTCTTTTAGCCTTTCAAACTATCTAATTTATCCCCCCTAACTCCACACTCCACCTAGACTATGATATCTTCAAAAATACTTATTAAAGAACTAGATATACTAGCAGCTCTTCAATAATGTCCACACTCAATCAATATCCTTATGAAACCACCAATAGATCTCATATCTTCATTAAATTAACTTAAAAAACTGAAGCAAACTTGAATAAATCTCATAAGGATCTCAGAATAATTTCCCTTTGTCTTCTATAAGCCATCATGGTTTAGAACCTTTTCAAAGCACTCTCATGGAACTATTTCATCTTCAGAACACTATTAACTCCATGATAGACATAGCTTGTCATATATAAAAATCTAAGACCTTTAAGATATCAAAGATATGAGAACATTTTCTCCTCATCCTCCATATCAACTTTGTATTCAATCGTCCTTGATTAGATAACTAGAGACCTCCATTCCCTACTTGCAGGCCTTGCACACATAGCTTCATTCTTCACTATTTGACTAACTAGATCATCCTTTAGATTACTAAAAATTTTCATGTCTTTTCATAGTAAGCCAACACATCTTCTCATGACATTTATTGTCATGCAACAACAATTAAAAACACAAATAACATCCACTATGCTTCCTCTTGCTGACAAGTGTCTCCTTAAAGCCTAGATAGAGACACCCCGAACCCACAATGTCCTAGAATAATGTGAAACCATGTCTTGCCCATAACTCCTCATATTCTCTCTACTTCTTAGACAACTTTGATGATTCTTATTCTTCTTCTTTTATTTGACTGAATCAACTTATTTATCTTCTTTATCACTTTCCTTTTCTTTTAGGATGATATTGACAATACATGTAAAAAATAAAATTTCTTGGCACACATTTTAACTTGAAGTATCAGTCTAACATTTTAAAGTATCAATACTTGCCATTATCAACTGATATTATTTATAATTAACTTATTCAATATCATCAATATGTTCACTTATATCCTCTTCATTTCCAAACTGAGTAGATAATGAGATCTTCTGATTCTCTTCAACCTTTGTAGCATTCTCTACCATGGCAAACAATCCATTTAGACCTGTAAACTGATCATGGCACATAATTTCCACTTTTGGTTTCCATAACCATGTGTGACCTTTTCTTTGCACACTAGGAGCTTCATATAAATTATTTTTCTTTGAGAACTCATTCAACTTATTCTTGAAATACTTATCAATGTGACCAATTCTATGACATCTATAACAAACCATTCTTCTTAAAGTGATCTCATCATGCCTTACCTGATTTGGATAAAATATTGCAATATGTCTTATGTCATAACAACTGAATCACTCAACTTTACTCATACTATTTGATTGATGATTCCATTCATTATTATCAGGTTTTCTACACTCTCTATCCCTATGACCAAATTGATTACAAGTATAGCAATAACCATTGAGATTTTCCTACCTTATAACATTTGGTTGTCTAATCTGATTTGTCCTCATTTTTCCAACACATTCATTCTTTAACTGATGATTAATCTTCAAGGTCTAATTATCTTTATTCATATTGGTATTTATCTTGTCTTGAGTTACATTCTTTTTTTCTTCTTTGTAACCAAGTCCAATTCTATCACTAGAATGCTTTTGACTATTTAGAATGTTGTCTAGATCACTTGAGCTCTTTTAAAACATCACATATGACTTCATATTACTATATGTCTTTTCTAACTTAGCTTTCAATGACTCATTTTCAATCACATAACTTGAACACTCATCTTCTTTAGCTTTCAAGCTTGTAGATAGGATTTTCAATTGATAATTGAGATGCTTGACTATATCTTCATGCTCTTTGGTGTCTTCATTTATTCTTGCCTAAAACACAATGAATTGATCATCATAGTCCTTTATTTGAGATTTCAACTTCTTGGTTTTATTCTTCTCAATCTTCATATCTTCAAGGGAATTCATCAAATTAGTCTCACAAATTACCTTGTCTTCTTCATCATCTGTATCACCTAAACCACATCCAAACCATGTAGATTCTTCTTGATATGAGAAACTACCTTCTTCAACCATGAAGATAGCTTAAGCTTCAATAGGACCATCATATTCATGTTCATTCCTAGAATCACTACCATCATTCTCATTAGATGAGCTGCAATGTCTCTTGGTGTAGAGACTCCTCTTGTCTTTATAAAACTTCTTTTGGCCATTATACCTTTTGAAACTATTCTTAATATTATTAGACTTGAATTTCTTCTTGTCATTATCCTGATATTTTTCATGTTCTTCATTAGCATTTCCCTTATGCTTATGAGGACACTTGTTAACAAAGTGACCTATCTCTCTACAATTGAAACATTTGAATGGAAGTTTACCCTTAAAATTGCCTGAACCTATTTTCAATTTTCTTGTTAACAAAGATATTAGTTCATCATCATAAATTTTGGAAATCTCATCATCTTTGACCTTATTACCTTGGAACTTCTTCTTTTGCTTCTTTTATACATTGAAATCTACTTCTTTCTTTGGTGGTTTGTCCTCATTAACTCTCATCTCATAGGAAAAAATAATTCCATGTAATTCATCCATCTTCATTTTGGTGAGATCATGAATTTATTCTATAGAAAAAACTTTTGAATCAAATTTAAAAGTGAGAGGCCTTTTTAACTTTTGAACTATAGTTCCTTCTTCAATATCCTCTCCCATGCCTTTGATCATATTCAATACCTCATCAACTCTTATAAGATAGGAAGCCACAATATCCTCTTCCTAAATTTTGAGACTTTCAAATTGCCTTCAGTAAGTTTGTAGTTTGGCCAACTTGAATTTTGAATCTCCTTATAGATGAGCTACAATTTGTCCCAAATCTCCTTGGTAGACTTGAAATGGATTACCTTCATGAACTCAGCCTCAGAAAGACCACAAATGATAGCATTCATAGCTTTAAAATTATTCACTCTGCTTCTTATCTACAATACTAATTAGAGGAGTAGGTGGCATGGAAAAACCATCCAAAATAGATTGCCAAGTTTCAAAACCCAAGGACATGATGTAGGTCTTCATTATTTCACTCCAGAAAACATAATTGGATCCATTTAAAAATGGATCTTTATTAATAGAGAAACCTTGAGAACTTGTCATGGAACCTAAGATTACCTTCACATGGTTAAACTTGTATAAAAGGTCCTACTATGATACTACATATTAGAGGTACAATTAATAAGAGGGGGGGTGAATAAGTGAATCAAGATATTTCAAATCTTCAATCTAAATCCTTCAAACCCTTAGTCATACATCATAAGCAGTCAAGAAGCAAATAACCCACTCATAGCAATGAACATGAAAGATAAGAAAGATAACACAAGATCTATGTGGGAAACCCTCTTAGGGGAGAAAACCCACTCTCAAGCATATAAACACATGGAATAATTATCATATTATATGATTACAAACATGAGACTTTAGTGAAACACCTATTTCACAATGACCACCAACCCCTAAAGATAACAAGCACCAACTTGCCTAAGATGTTGAGCACCAACACAACATCTATGAAATGAATAACTCTAGAAATCTGATTGATTTTAAATCTGATGGATAAAACCTATAAAATGACCTCATTCAATACTCTTCACTCATTCAAACCTTCACACACAAGTAAGGCATCCAAGACCACCTTTTGGATCAATGTACACACCTTCACTTGTTCTCATGCATCAAACCTATAAATTCAACATTGAAATTATGACCACAAGGTCATACATGAGATCCACACTTTGATCTTCCTATCAAGACATCCACAAGGCTTTCATATTTTTCACAATTTTTTTTCTCATTTACTTGCTTACAAAACTAACACAATTAGACCAATTAGACCTTGTACTTATACCACACTCTTCCGTTAACTCATCTAGGTCAGCCAATTTGATTTAAATTTTTGAAAGACACTTAACATAGATCCATACACATGTTACATGTGAGAACCACACTCTTCATATGTTGGTCATTACATCATTATCTCTAAACCACCATTAGGTCTTAGTGAGACCTAAAACAATTAGGCCTTCATACTCACATGATACATGTGAGACTAATTAGACCACATTAATCCTTTACCAATACTTTGAATAAATCAAACCTATTTTAAATATCCCCTTTATTAATTTCATATGGTTCCATGCCACCTGGAATGCTAACTCTACACTTGAACCTACCAATTAGGTCTCCTTGCTCTTTAGGCCTTCATACACAAAAAACACAATCTCAAACTTGTAAAGCAAAAAATCAAGTATTTCACATAGAAATATTATTATATCACATATGCGAATCATTTATGACCTTTTATAGACCTCTATGTGCTTTATACACTTCAACACAGGCTCTAAGCACTCAATTCAACTCTTTTATAATGACCACTCAAACTGGTCACACACAGTCAAAATATAGTCAAGTTATTTTAACTCTCCATTGGTGATCAAGGGAAAAATATGACAACCAATGCATTATAATAATAATTAAAGACATAATATAACATCTTGATACTTATTTTATTCCTTCAATCTGCTTAGAACACCTTCAACTTACCTCTATAAATGGTCACTCAAACTGCCAGCGAATTCAATAAACATAGTCAACTTTAAAGCCTTTATTCATAATAAATATGGATTGGTCAAACCTAAAAAATACACATAGATGGTCCTCATGGATTATAAAACAATATCAAATAGTTATTTCATCTTGAAACATCAATACACTATCAAGAACAACTTAATTATCTTTCTCTGGTCACTTATAGAACATGGTCAAATACATAGTCAACTTTAAAGCTCAATATATTTGACTGTACAAACAATTAAACATTATAACTAGTATATATATATTCACCTTGGAGTCATTTAAAATTTTTAATTTTACACCACCATGAAATTCATCATGGATCAAAATATATAGCTTAAAAACTATAGACTAGTTTTCCTTCGTTAATTTGAATATTTAAATTCCAACTGTCACTGTTCAAACACTAAACATCAGACACTTTGTCATTATCTCATGTTCCTTAGAAAATTTAGAAAAATACACACTATTAATATCCTAGGGATTAACCTAGTATTTTCCTTTCAATTCTCAATGTTGATCTTTGATCTGAGCTTCCACAATTATGCCACTTGGCAGCTCTGGATGCCTTCTACACATTGACTATTTAACTCGATCTGCACCATCGATATCCATCTAAATGAGCACCTAATTGCCAATGATATTATATCAAATATTATGATATTTTAACACTTATAATTAGTTCATGCCTTCTGATCACATTTACTATTTAACTCCAATGAACTTCTACCACATGGTAGCTCCATGTGCCTTCTGAGCATCATTTGACATATTAACTAAATACACATTGTTGGATCACTATGTTAGAGGTATAATCACTGAGAAGGGTGTGAATTAGTGAGTCTAGATATATAAATTATAATTACATTCCTTTATAACTATTAATCAATCAAAATATATCAACTTGATCAAGCAACATTAACAAGAGAGCTCATTCATTCAATGCATACACAAGATCAAACACATAACACATAGTTCCTATGGGAAACCCTCATGGGGAATAAAATGTTGGAGTCATAATTATAATTTCACTAAATCATCTACCTAATAATTCCTAATACAAATGCCATATAATTACCAATGGGAGGCTATTAATCCATGCCACGAATCCCTAAGGGAGATGATGGATAGCTATCTAACAATCTCCTCCTCAATGTTACTTGAGGGGATTCATATCCATGACCATGACTCTAATACCACTTATTGGAATCATGATTAATGTTGTGCAAAAAAACCAACCTATTAACACCTGATACAAATGCTAGATAAGTACCCACAAGAGGCTATTAAGCCATGTCATGAATCCCTAAGGGAGATGTTAGACTCTTATCCAACATAAAACCCACTCTCAAGTCTACAACACATGGACTACTATCCTATAATAAAAACAAGAGACTAGTCAATTAATTTAGACCAAAAATCCTTGATCATATCCTCCTGATTAAAGGCATTTAGTGAAACAACTATTTCACAAGGAACAACTAACCCTAAGGAAGTTCAAGTCCTTTAGACCCCCTTTGAAGTGAACACCTCCACCTTGGAACTAATGTCTTCAACAGTTGATGATGCATCTCTAACCTCTACACAAATTCCCTCTCTATCTCATGTAGGCCTTATTATTAATTTGACCTATCAAGGCCAAATTACTACCCCTATCATATGAAACTTTCCTAATCTGGTCAATACCCCTTTGCAACTAGTCAAATTGGTGAATTGTGGCCTAAAAACACAAATTTTGATAAAAAATGGAGTAAAAAGGAGTCATTATCATTTCAAAAAGGCTTTTAAATATTTATAATTATAAATTTTGATTAATACCTAAGTTTCATAACTTTAAAAGGTGATTTAATGTGTTTTATAAGCCTAAAAAGGGTCTAAATCACCTCCCACATGCCAAATTGGGCTTAATAAAGTGTGGAAAAGTATTTTATTTGTTTTTTGATTCGTAAATATCACATGGACATCCTTTCCATGGATTTAAATTGGTGGTGGAATCTTAACTTGGATTTAAAAGATCAAAAAGAGGCCATTTGTTTCACTTTTCAAGAGCATACTACGGATCCATATGAATTTTGTAAACCTATAGTAGGTAACATTAGAATCAATTATAATCAAAGCTTTAGTAAGAATTATAGGGAAATTGGAGGGAACATAGGCCCAAAACCATTCCATTCTAGACACTTTCCTTCTTTGCACAAAGGGACCTACTTATAGGTTTTCTAATGGTATAGACTGCTGGAGGAAAGAGAAGGTATGAAATTTATGGTGAAGAAAAAAGATTTAGAAGGATTCTTGATGGTCCTAGTGGAATTTAAATTGTATTCTCAAAGCTCATGAACCATCTAGTTGAAGAGAGGATAATTTTTGTAGCCCTGCAACTAGAAAGGCAACCTATTTTCTTTAATTTCTCCTCACTTGGACAGAGTTTCAAGAAAATTCAAGTTGTTCCAAAATGTTGGGAACTTAATATACCTATTCAAGATCTCCTTAAGCTATTATTCATATAAATTAGGGTCCAAAAAATCTCACAAAGTTATCCAGTTAAATCTATATTATAACATGCTTGCAAAGAGAAGTTGTATGGTTTTGAAGAGAAAGTGGATTTTCAAGTTTTCTTATCTTGGTCCATGGCATCAACCTATTCCATGCTTTCATGTTTGAAATAAGGTTTTACCATGAATTTCTCTAAGGTTTCATGTCTCAGTCCATCTCTATGCTCTCAAGGTGTCTCAAATGGGCTAGTTTAGCATTCTTTAAGGTTTTTGCATATTTTAAGGTTTTTTGAAGAAAATTATGTTTCATTCTCAACCTACAACTCTCATCCAATGGTATCCAATTTCATATGATGAGAGGATGGAGTTTACATGTTTGCATATATCTCCTCATCTTGGTCTTCTCATACTCCTTTATTTTCCTTTCCCACCTCCATCTCATCCATCCCATACCATTGCCATATATTATCTTTCCCACTATGTTTTCACCTCTTTTTCATCTTTATTCATGTCTTTTTCAACATCCTTCATCCACATATTCATGTCTTCCACTCCACTCACCCCTCTCACCCATCTAGATTCTATGAAAGATTATCAGGAAAGCCAAGGTTTGAGAGATATCACTTCAAGCATAGTCAAAAGGGCACATGCATCAATAGGGCATAAGTACAGTCAAAGGAAAAGATACCTACAACTAGGTGTACTGTCAAGTGTTGGTCATAAGGTGAAATGAATGATCAAGGTGAGACAAAGTTTCTCCAAGGCCTATGCATATTAGTCAATTATGGTCATGAGAAGGTAATAATATATAAGTCCTCATGGTCATATGAGTAACGTGTATGTTCACTAGTCAAACACCATACATAGCCATGGAAGGGACCTATAGTAGTAAATATAGTCATATGTTATGAAAGAGCATAACCAAAGGTGACAATGAGGTTTCTTCCATATGGTATACTCTGACCTTATCAAGCATAAAGAAGGAACAATATCAAATCAGGTGTAACATCATGATTGAGGTCACATACATTCTTAGTCCATACAAATGGTATACATAGTCACCTTCACATGATGTAGGCTAATTATTTATGAGGATGATATGACATTAATATACCTTCAAAGTCAATGATCAGGTTTTCAAGGTTCATAAATCCCTATTATAGTTATAATTAAGACTTGAATGAGGCATGCATACACCTTAAAAAGGACACTTATCAGCTTTAAGGACTACTTATATGCCTATTTAAGGTAGAACTTACAGTGCATAGTGGTTTTAGGAGTCATAAGTCATTTAAAGCTTCAAATGGATGCTAATAACTAACCATGGTCATATGACACATACCTTAAGTTTAATTTGATGAGGACCTAAGTGATTCAAAGTGTTTTCAAATTTCACCTATAGGCAGTAGATGATGACCTACAACCATCTAAAACTACCTTGGTGAGGAATGCTATAGTTAAGTGGTTATAATATTTGTAAAAACCTTGAAGGTTTATGGTTTCAATAGGGTGTTGAGGGTATGATCATTATTTAGGAAAGGAAATCTTGTAGTTCATATAAGGCTTGGAATAGAGATAATGAGACATATTGTAACCCTACATGTTTGTATATTACAAGAGATAAAGGTTTTGGATCATCAAAAGGGTTTTATGGTTAATGTCAAGGTCTCTTATTACATATTTTCAATGAAAAATGATGTCTTAAGACTCATCATGATGACAATAGGGTTCAAAACATGACAAAATGGGTTCTAACAAGGAGTTACAGTCAGCTACAACTAGCCTTTGAGGAACATACAACTGTGGGTAACCATGGACATTTCAAGAGAATTGGGGTTTTTATCATAAGGGAAACATGTTTGAGGAGGAATTTTTGAATAATTTGAGGAATCATCATATAAAGATAAAAGGACAAAACATCATCCTCTCATGTTTTCAAACCCTCCAATCATATACTCACCTTCAGCTCTATCTATAAAATTGAAGAAACACAACCAAGTACTTGGTCAAAAGATCTATTTGAGGGTTTCCAAGCAAATGTATAGTCCAAAGTAGCCTCATAGAGACCTAAAACCACCATTAAGGTAAAAACCTTTCTTCAAACTAGAAAATAAGGGTAGGCAGTGGCCTATTGGTAATATTATATCCAATGAATGAAGAGATTTGAAGTAGATAATGATACAAGATCATCAATAAGCCATGAAGTCAATTCCTCATAAAACACAGTCAAAGTCATTATCAAACAAGACCTACAGACCTATTGTACAGAATAAAATTTTATGTGGGATTAAAAGCATGGTTTAAGAATATTTATTTTATAAATAACATATGATAATGGTTTTAAAATGGTTTTGAGTAATCCAAAGCACAATGGGTCATAATTTACATCTCAAACATCTCCATTTCTTGCAATTTCCACCTTCAACAGGGTATACATACACAACCATAAAAATGCATTCATCCTTGAGACTAAATCATGTGGTTAAAGGGTTAATGACATATATAGGTCATATAAAATTTAGGGAGGCTATAAAGGGATGATGAGAATAGCATGAGATTAAGGAAGATAAGGTGAAGAGGATCTAAAGTACAATGGCCTAGTTTTGATGACAGTCATCAGGGACCAAAATGCTTAGCACAATCATATGATTGCAAAGTGAAAGGAATACCTTAAAGGTAAAAATATTTAAATTAAAGGGATGACCTATGAGGTGATTAGGCATATTAGTGACCATATAAATATTAAGGACTTGTCAACAGAGCCAAAGTACTTTTTGATCATGACACAAGGATGATAATACACAACCAAGTGTATGAAATAAGATAGAGTTTAGAGTCTAAAGCAAATTATGAATCCAGAAGTAGAATGAAATGAAGGTTATATGTGTTATAAGAGGTTTATTATCACTAATTTATGGTGATCATCATGACAGATACCTCAATATCTACTCTACATCTCATCTATCTCCACCTAGATGATTGTACTTTATCATGATACATAGCTCTTGATGATTCTTTAGAAGGGTCATGTTAAGAACATTCAAGATAAAGAGTATAAATAAAATGGATAGGTAATTATGAGATTTTGAAAACATGTTATCATGTTATAATGCTTCCAAGAAGGTAAAACATGCCTAAATATAGTCAGCTATGCACTCAATCCATGCAAAAGGGACAATTTTTGAGAAATTTGAGGATTTTGGTATCTACAAGTGGAATTTTGACTTTAAATTTGGTACATAAAATCCTAATGATTTGAAAAATTGTATATAAAATTTTAAAGGCCATTGGATGAGTGGAATTGCTCACTATTTTGTCATAGTCATTGACATGTCTATTTGAGGTCACCGTTAGAGCAAACAACATTTTGAAGTGCCACAAAGGTTTTTAAGCCCAAGTGAAAGTTTAAAAAGCATGGGATGATGTTTTTAAATATTCATAAGGAATTTAAAGAGTGTAAAAACTCCAAATAATATGCAAACCATGCTCATATAGGCTTTTACAAGCGAATAGGCATATAGGCCAAAAAGACATTTTTGACTTTTCAAGCAAGAAGATGTTTTAAAAGTGTTTTGATAGAATGTTATAGAACAAATAATGATTTTTTTAGGCATTGAGAAGTAGGGGTAGTTTATTTTTCATCTTGGTGAAGATTTTTATTTTTTATAGTTCGAGACATCCTTCCAAGCCTCCTATTCAGATGTTTGTATCTTTCACCATGTGAAGAGTTTGGCTGAATGATCTTAGTATGTTTTGCGGAAGCATATGAAATTATAATTCATGAAAAATTTATGTTATTTAAGGGGATGTGATTTATGAATAATCGCTAAGAGCATAGGCATCCTAGAATGCAAGCCAAAACCCTTCAAACAGATTTCCTTCATTTGATAACTTTGTATATCTTTTACATGGGAATCTAATATTTTTAGGGGTGTTAGAGTGGAAAATATGATACATATCAATGAAAATAGTTTGGGATTTAGATTTATGTACTTCATGAATCATCATTTTGAAGATTTAGCTTTCAAACCCTCTTAAACCCTCAAAAAACCAATTTTTTAAAAAGTTTGATTTTATTGCCTTCAAATCACCATGGATCAACCTAATTTTTTTTCAAACATCAAGTACACTCAGAAAGTATTCTATGAATTCCAATTTGACATATGGAGTTGTATAGATTAGGGCAGAAATCATGTTTTTTGTTGAAAAAAAGCATGGAAAATGAAGTACAAGGCAGTTTAATGGGATCCAATCAATGGAGTTTTAAACCTGAGACTTGTTATTCATCCTCAAATCTTCAATTGGTTGAAAATATTATTGGAAGTGTCCCTAATAGCTCAATTAACATGGCTAGTCTTTAGGAAAATGGGGCAAAGTGAGCCTAGTCAACCCTAATGACTGAATGGTGAGGATTTTCTCATCAAAATCACATATATTGTGATGAAAAAAGTTATTCTGGGTCTACTACCATTATTTTTATAGGTTTCATGGTATATTGTGTAGGTCCTATGGATTTTTAAGTGCATAAATAGGCTATTAGGCCTATTTGGCCAAATTGGTCAAATGGTCAAGTTTGAAGTTGGCATTAGATGGCTGTCTAAAAAGCTTACTTAGAGTTTCCATGCTGCATATCTGATATTTGATTTGAGTTTCATGCACATTTTCATCCTTCAAATGCTTTTTCATGCAAGGGAAGGCTAATTAGATTGACTAGTCTTGCACTTTAGTTGAGTAATTAACAAGTCATGCATCTATCCTTGGTTATCATGTAATTGAAGGCTTTCCAACACTTTCAAGATTAGTTAAAGTGGAGTCAAGTCATCCATGTTGGCATAAATTTCATGAAAAGGAAGATGGACTTGTCAAAAGGCCCACCACTCCTTTTCTAATGCCAAAGTAAATCTTCATGCAAGACAAGAAGATAAAAAAATATTGTTTCAAGGTTTTGTTATCATTTTTTAACTGAAATTAGACTTGAGTTGACATGAAGTTCACCTCATATTCTCTTTCAACACCAATCTCTTAGATATTTTATGTTTTTGCTATATATTTAGGATTTTTAGCCATTTTTCAACATCCATACCTCTCTTGACGAGACCAGACTCTGTCAAGATTGAGTTTTGTAACCTTTTTAGATAATAAAATGAATATTTTAGATTTCCATTATTTTGGTATAGTGTGTTTATATCAGTTTGATTTGCATATGTGGTAGAAATTTCTCATTTGTTAAGTCCTAATTCTCACATAGCTACTAGTTGCTTAGATTATGCAAGTCATGTTCAGTGTTTGATGTCTTTTGGATGAGCTTATAGTGGATATAAGTGGCTAGTTAAAGCCTAAAATTAGACCTATTCCATTATTTCCCTTAGGGTTAGATGAAACCTCTTCATGAAGTACTGATGCATAAGAGATATTAGATTTGTAGATTTAATATTTGATTGTCTAATTAGTGTTTTAGGAGCTCAAATAGAGTGTATGAACCAATAATACATGTGTATCACCAATAGTAAAGTAAGATTTCCCTTTCAGTTTCCTTCTCCCCCTTTTCATCCAAACAATTAGTAGTCTATTAGTCAGTGCAGAGTAATACATCAGAGGAACTAGCCTCAACAAAATATAGAGGTCTAGTTTGAGTTCAGGTGTCCCACACCTCAGATCATTCCAATTTTATTCTAGGTGTGAAGGTTTCAGAGTCAAATATGTCAAGCTTTCAAGTAGGGTGCTATCTATAAACATGTAAATTTAGCCACCAATAGCTTTGCATCAAAATATTAGACTAATTCTTACAAATCATCTAAAATTTAACCTAAGAATTTATATTAGTCTCAAATTTGAATTTATAACCTTGAATTAAATAAATTTATCCTATTAAATCAATTAAACATGGCAAACACATACATTGAATTAATCAAAATCAAACAAATGACCAAATGCCTAAAAAGAATTAATTAACTTACACACCCTAATCAAAATAAATTAATTTAAAATCATAATTGAGTTCACCCATGAGCTAATAAATAAATTTAATCAATTACTAAAAATGAAATTCTTAGAGCATGTTAGAACATCCTAGAATACACTCATTACCTTTGTGAGTTGTCAGTTTTAGAAAATATCTAAAAGAGTATCTTAAAAATATGCTAAGCTCATCAAGATTAATAAATTCAACCATGTTAAAATTTAACCCATTTTAAGGGATTTTAAATACTATAAAATCAATCCTAGAGCTTTTGATTTAGAGATCCCAATCAAAGTAGAGTTATAAAGCAGGAATAGATGCATGAAGCTAAGAACTTAGTGTTATAATGTCAAAATTGAGACAAGCCATATCAATCAAGCCAAGCATTAAATAATGGTACATAGAGGAGATGATGCTAGTCATATGTCATTTATGAATACTTATTATGAATAAGCCAAGCAAGCCAAATGAAGAAATCATTTGGAGCTCTCAAGGAAGGTAAAGATTGTTGTTCTTTGCATTTTAGTTGGCTTTTAAATTGTTGTTTGTTCATTAAGATATCCATAAGATAGAGGCTTAGAGATGTTAGTATGTTAGTATATTTATTTCATGATTTTATTGAATAACACTTGATCTAACCTCCTCTCCTTGTCAAATTCCTTGATCATAAATGGCACACCCGGTGAGACACGATTGCACACCCCACTTATTTAAACAAAAATGGTTGTTAAAATAGCCCTTATTTTTTATATGTTTACTATTTTTTTCTAAATTTTTTATATAATATTCTTAATAGTTTCATATTAATTCTTTCAAAATTTCATTAAAATTTGATTTGTATTTTAGAAGTTATGACTCTTTTAGTGACTATCACTTTTTATTTTCTAATTTTATTGTAAAAATGACTAGTACAGAGATAATAAATTTTTAATTATTTATTATTTTGACCTAAATTTTTTAATAAAGGTACAACCTAGACCTATAAACAATTTAAAATTTTTTTAAGACAAATGGATGTATATTTTAAAACTTATGGTTAAAATACTAACTGTAAATTTTTATGATTTATGTGTTCAGTTTTCTTTGTTTTAACCTTCTAACTTGTTTGCATGTTTCATAGGTTTATTTTATTTTAAGATTTATTGAGTTTTTTATTGATATTTTTTATAACCATTACCTATCCTAACATGTTTATCTTTTATGGTTTGCCTTTGGGTCGATAGGTCATCCAAACCCAAGAGCATATTTTTCATGTTTGTTTGTTTCATTTGAAAAAGTGCTTCTAAGCACAGGGTTATAATCTAACATTTATAGGTTGAAGGGTTGATTGAAAAAAAAATTGCATGTTTTTGAATAATAACACATCTTATTTTGAGATTTTAAAAATAATTAGCAAAATTTCAAACATTTCAATTTGGATCTAAAATGAACTTACTAACTCTTACATCTTTGGACCTTTGGGCTTAAAAATAAACATAGATGTTTTATATCAAGTTGTGTTTATGAAAATCCTTTCAATTTAGCCGTGAAAATAATCCTAAAATTTTAATTGGTGCATAAAACATAACCTAATCAAAGTCTGAACTTTTTTCAAACTTGATCACATCATCTTTTGGGTATCTAAAAAGAACTTAGTTCATTTTTTATGCCTTAGATGTTTTTCAAGTTTTTACATGTTTCTAATCAAAGCCAAGGGGCTAAAATTTATAACACATTTCATTGTGGTGACTTAAAATGAACTTAACATTATATTAGTTTACATTATTTTTTAAGCAAGTTCATTTTCATGCAAGTTTGTTGATTGTTTGTTTAGCGAAAAGAGAGTTGTACATGCATGCTCTCCCAACCGTCCCCTTTAGGGAACTTTTAGAATCAAAAGCACCAACTTTATTAAAAAGTGCCTTAGTATAAAGGTGTAAAATAGAAGTTTTCAAGGCTCTCCTCAAGATCCATATGGCTTGGGTGATCTAGAAATAATTTTTAAATCTCTTTTACTTTGTCTTTTACTTTCATTGCATCTTGACTTGTGAGAGGGATGTCATTACTTCTCACAAGTTCTTTAGGGAAGCTTTGACCCAGGATTTCATCACCTAGCATCATCTTCAACCTCTCTCCATGTGAGGGTATATAAAGTGGGATCCCCTCACTAAGATGATGGTTTGAGTGGTTAAACCATCTCTATTAGTAGAGGCTAAGCCTGAGACATTTTAGAATGTTGGAGATCACACTACACTGAGTGAGTGATGGATGTAGTGGTTGTTAAAAGGGAAAGACATTTTTATAATAAGCCATATTACGTGGACCCAAATGACATGCTACTTCTCTTATTTGCTGATATGAAAGTTAGTAGACATGGGATCCATTTAGAAACATTTGAAAAATAATTATTTTAGTCAACCCCACATTGCCATACCCTTGTTAGGATTTGGATGATTATACTTAGTGTATTTTGGTCATTTTTGCTTGGTATGTTTTGAGACTAAAAAATTGTTTGCTTGTTTATAAACCATGTCAAAACTAGTTTGTTTATACGTTACACTTTTATCTAAAGAGGTGTTATGCTGTTCATATTACACCACACTTGTGCTTTGAATTTTTTTCTAAACATGTTTGTGTGTGTGTTACTTGTTTGAGATGGGTACCGTTATGCTGCCCACATCATTATTAAGTTTGAGCCTTTAAGTCTTTGAAACATAACATTTATCACATCATTCAAGCGTGCTTACATTATTATGTTGCTCAATTTTAAAAAAAACTTGTTTACCTTGTATCAAAAGCTATTGTTTTAAACCATGTCATGCATGCCATTTAGATCCTTATCTCGAGCCATTATCCCGTCCAATATTATCTAGCTTATTTTATCTACCGAAGACTCATTTTAAACATTGACTTTTTAATTAAATTTTCCATGTTTGAATTCAAACATTGATTGATTTCTATTTAAATCTTACTTCATAGGGGCTGATACACAGATCTTTCTCTTTTGGGTTGTGTAACTTTGGTTAATTGATTACCAATATTTGAAAACTATTACTTGTTTCTTCAAAGATCCTTGTTTCCATTGCTTGTTTGTTCACAGAGCCTATCATCATCATTGTGTGTGATTTTATTTGGGAAAACATAGTCTTTTTTCTAGGTGCCTTTTTGCCTTATGGCTTATACCAACTGATCATGTTTATATTTGATTCTATGTGTCGGGTCTATGTCAAATTTGTTCTAAACTTATTAGATTAAATCAAATAAAATCATATTTTATTTCAAGTCTAACTTTTGATGCCACATTTAACCAAAAGTCATAGCAAATCATGTTTGTTTGAGCCTAACTTTTGACTCCACATTTGGATGAAAGCCATAACAACTCAACTTTTTTCTTTCCTAGTTTAGACCTTATTTGGAACACATTAGCCTAGACTTTGACATGTCAGTTTTATTCAGACACTTGACCTTTTGTGTGTATGACATTTGACATTAGACTAAATTTTGTTAGGTTATAGCATAAACCATTTTGGAGATATAACTCCATTTTTAGATCACATTAGAGATACAACTCCACTTTTGACCAAGTTAGACCAAATTTGAACCTTTTGTCCTTTAGACATTATTTTTTAGAGTTTGTAGAACTCTAAGCTTTTTTATTTTTAGAGATTTCTTTATTGATGCAGATATGTCTAGCTACACTTGTGATAGAGTCACAGATAATCTAAATTATGATAGAATGGCTGCACAAAATGGCTTTGGTTTTTTTGGCTTTATTCAAAACCCCTTTGATGATAACATGGTTTGTGAGATGGAATTTTATCCCCCTTGCACAAACCAAATCGAGGACCAAATTCAAGACCTCAACTAGGATGATATGGTTGGTGAGGTAGAATTGGGTATATACCTCTACAATGATAATGTTATTTGGGAGATGGATCCATACCCTCCTTACAATAATCAATACATGAAACATAGTCAAGAACTAGATTATGACCCAACTTGAGACTTTGATTAGGATGATATGGTTTATGAGGAAGATTTGGAAGCCTTGGCTTGTATGTGCAACTAAGCTCCATAATGCCCTTTCATAATTTTAAGACCTAGTCCTTTGACTTTTGTGAGCAATTAAACTCCACACCACCCTATTGTTACCATTTTTAGGACTTCATCCTTTGACTCATGCGAGTAACCAAGCTCCACAATGCCCAATCCAATCCAAACCTCAACCAATCATTTAGCCTAAACCTCATCCAATCATTCAGCCTCAACCCATCATTCAACCTAAACCCCACCTAATCCCATCAAAACCTCAACCAATCCAATCATTCAAAGACCAAGATATCTTCAAAACTGGTATTTTCTAACTCAGTGGAAACCATGGCCAATAAAACCAGCCAATCCAAGATGATTTTGTTGAACCAACCACTTGTGATAAGTCAACCTATGATAAATCACCTCTTGATCCTATACCAATTATCAAGGAGTCTCACTCTGATGAGCTAGTCTTTGTTGAGTCACTTCTTAATGATTGTAACCACCTTTGGGGAAATATTTGCCTCAACCATATGCCTATTTTTCAAGAGCCTCCCTTTGACAAGCTAGCCTCTAAATATTTGTCTCTTGACCTTTTTCCCATCCTAAAGGAATATCACTTTGACAAACCAATCTCTTTGGATCCCATTATGCCATTACTTATCCAATACGAAACATCCAATAAGACACCATTGTAAAAAATTACCCATCAGATGAAGAATCACAATTAGAGTCAAGTCCTATTCTTGGACCAACATTAGATTTAGCATTAGAATTAGAATTGACATCAGTCTCAACATCAGATTCAGAGTCCCTTGAATCAGATTTATAAATAGAATACATTCATGACTATTATAATATTGGTTATGCATGTCTAGCATATCAGTACAAATACATTTGTGATCCTTCTATGGTTTTTGAGGATGATTACTTCAACATTGATGCAAGTTCTCCTAGTATTTTCTACCAAGATTGTGCTATTAACCTCCATTCCATTATCATTCCACATGCCATTACCACCAACCAACATAGCCATATTATTGACATTCCATCTCCCATAAGTATTGATTGGGACTCACAAAATCATACTTTGTTAAACTACATCCATGGTGACATATCAAATGAAGAAAAGCAAGGAGGCCAAGACCACAATCATACATCAGAAGAACACTCTCCTAGTGAAACCATTTTGGAGGTGCTAGGGGGTAATCAAAGTCAGAACTCAACATCTTCTAGTGAAACCTTTTTAGAGGTGCTACGGGAAAATCAAAGTCAAAAGTCAACATTAATTATTGAAACCTTTTTGGAGGCACTTTGGGATAATCAAGACAATTTCATTAGTAGAAACCTCGTTGAGGCACCAATAGCTGAACTCAAAAGTTTTTCATTATTTAATGATGACATTATCAAAGATAAAATTAAAACAGCTACTTATCTATAGTCTAATTAGATGGTAGCTACTGTCAAGCCTAAACAATGAAATAATCTAGTGGTCTTATCAAGAGAATATTTAGAAGTCTTCAACCCTACCACATCTAAAGTTATGTTGAATCTAGATTCAACAACATTATGGGTGCCTAAAATCCTGATCTTTATTTGTTTCCCATCCACCATCCACTCCATTATCATCCACCATTCCATTTTCCAATCAAAACCATCATCCAAAATTTATCCATATTTACCATCCACAACCACCCTTTTCTTTGTAGAGGCTGCAAAGATATCTTGTCTCAATGTTTAAAGAAATCAGAATCAATGACCAACAAAGATCACAACAACATTCTTGGCATCTGAATCTATAGCCAATTCTTGAAAGAGTAACTATTTAGATGAGGTGTGATATTCTAGTTGTATCATTTTTTGATTAGGACGTGCATCTCCACTTCAGTAGGAACAAAAAAATCATTTATCATACCCAGGCTAGATCCAAACATGTACCATATCATATCAAGTTATCAATCCTTTTTCCATTGTCATATATCCTAACCTTTTGCCTTATCACTTGGGGGAAACCCTCTTACCATTTTATCCAATCTATCAAACCAATCATTATCCTAATCATTCATTATTCTATCATATTAGCATCCAACCAATTCATTCCTACATGACCAAACATGTTTTAAATCTTATCAACCTAGCCCATTTGACCTTGGTTCATCCATTCGTTTCATGTTTTTAGCATACATAATCAGATCAATTTTAATAGTTATTTCAATAATTTCAAACAAAGGCAGTATTTTGGAGAAGTATGACAAAAGTTTTGGTAGTTGCATCCTTAATTTTTTATTACCTTATTATCAAGTTTGTTTATGTGATCTTGATTATATCACCTACTAAGGAAAATTAGTGTTCATAGGTCTTGATACTAATTATATCACATGCTGGGAAAAATTGGTATCATTGATCTATCAGTTGTATCTTAGTTATAACTGTTTATGGAAAAACTAGGGGCAATATTTGTTTATTATGCCTTGACATATCACCTAGTCATTTTTATGCCATACTATGCCATCATACCAGCTGTGCCTATTTTATTTGAATTGGCTACTACACTAGTCAAATTCCTCCACTATGAGGTGAACTACTATGAACTAAAACCATTTTGGGACTAAATGGGTCATGCTTGATTCATGTTGAGGTTAGCTCGGTCCCACTTTAGCCATGATCTCACCATTGTTCAAGCAACTTCATCCATGCTCTCACCATTTTGTGAACAATTTCAAGCATGCTCTCACCATTTTGTAGGCATCATCTCAAGTTATAACACTCTCACTATTTTATAAGCAAATTTATCCACGCTCGCACCATTTTGCGAGCATCATTTCAAGTTATAATGCTCTCACTGTTTTACGAGCTTGGACTGTTTTAGTGTCTCATCATTCTTGATTGAGTTGAGATGCTTTAAAAATTCCAAAAACATTTGAAAATAATTTAGAAAAACCAAAAACATTGACTACTTCTTTGCCTTAAAGATTCTTGGAACCCTCACTAACTCACAAACAAATCACTTGTTCCTTAATTTCTCCATCCTTTTTGGCCTTTTATCCTACACTATCCCCATTTTGTGAATTCATCCCTATTATTCTATCACATCCATCATGTTTTATATCAATCATTATTTTCTTCCCATTTCCTAGGAGGACTACATTTGACCTGATGTTTTCTATCCATGAAATTATGTAGGTAGCATCCACTTGTCTAGCACATATGGAGACAACTCGACCACCCCCTTCATTTTCTTCTATTCCCCCATCTTGTTTATTTGTTTAGTTGTTGCCTAGTTTTTAGGGGCAATGTTCATCATGTTGTTTATACTAACATAGGGACTAACACTTGTTTCTTTCTTTATTTGTCTTGCTTATTTCTTTGTTTGTCTATTTGCATGCTTGTTTGTTTGCTTTCATCACTGTGGCCTTGATTCAGTCTATATTTATTCATTGGGTGATTCCTTGAAAATTATTCTTGAATCTATCCATATTCAAACATCTAATTTATCGTCATGGTTTTTATCATGTAATTGCTTTCCATTGAGTATCATATATCAGGAGTCAATCCTTATGCATATTTTGGCCAATCCCCCATGGTGTTCTATCACGAGGCCTACCATCAAATACTACAATAAAAATTATCTTTGAGAGGTCTACAACATCAATGCAACATCACCATCTCCTTATCACTAACATCAGTAATGATTGTAATCCAATCCCAATCATATCAAAAATAAAGTAATTAAGTAATAAAAGAATTTTAACCTTTGTTAGTTTGAATGAGCATATCCCTACTAGTAGGTTGTCCTAATTCATCTTTATCCTTTGTATTAAGTTATTACTCATCAGTCGTCAATCATGTTTATCATAATTAGGGTATACTACATCATCTCACATGCATTCTCAATGATTATATCGCCTCTTGGGGCAAATCATTATATCATCATGAATTTCCTTTCTTGTTTGTCTATCCTAACTAGGGAAACCCATATTCTTAATGATTATATCACCTACTGGGGCAAATCATTGTATTATCATACCATGTTGCCACTGTCGGGGTACAATACTTATAACCACCTTTGGGAAAACCATTGTACACCATCCCACTTGCATTTCTTAGAGATTTTATCTAACTTTTGGTGAATCATTATGTTATCACCCCATCATCTTCATTTGTTTGGTACTCTCATTTCACTTCTTTCTTTCGAGAGACCATTTGTCGACCCACTTTCCAACCACTCCCTTGAGGGGGAAACTATAGTTTAATCATTACCATTGTCATCATAAGCATAAAGAACCATTTTATTCTTTGAAAAGACATTACTATGCTTATAGTTTGCAACATCTTCCCAAACAGGGGCAAACTATAGACATGTAAATTTAGCCACCAATGGATTTGTATTTTACTATTAGACCAATTCTTGCCAATCATCAAACATTTAACCTAATAATTTATATTAGTCTTGAATTTGGATTTATAACCTTGTATTAAATCAGCTTATCCTATTAAATCAATTAAACAATGCAAATACATACATTGAATTAATCAAAATCAAATAAATGACCAAATGCCTAAAAAGAATTAATTAACTTGCACACCCTAATCAAAATAAATTAGCAAGTTAAATCAATTTCAAATCCCAATTGAGTTCACCCATGAGCTAATAAATCAATTAAATCAATTACTAAAAAGGAAATTTCAAGAGCATCTTAGAACATCCTAGAATACACTCATTACCTTTTTGAGTTGTCACTTTTCAAAAATATCTAAAAGAATATCCTAGGAATATGTCAAACTCAACCAAGCTTAATAAAATCAACCATGCTCAAATTTAACCCATTCCAAGGAATTTGAAATCCTATAAAATCAAGCCTAGAGCTCTTCATTTAGAGAACTCAATCAAAGTAGAGTTATAATGCAGGAATAGATTCATGAAGCTAAAAGCCTAGTGTTATAATGTCAAAATTGAGCCAAGCCATATCAATCAAGCCAAGCATTCAAAAATGGTGCATAGAGGATATGATGTTAGCCATATGTCATTGATGAAGACTTTTTATGCATAAGCCGAGCAAGCCAAATGAAAAAATCAGTTGGAGCTCTCAAGCAAGGTAAAAATTGTTATTCATTACATTTTAGTTGGGTTTTCAGCTATTATTTATTCATCAAGCTCCCCATAAGATCTAGGCTTAGAGATGTTAGTATGTTAGCGTATTTATTTCATGATTTTATGGATTAACACTTGATCTAACCTCCTCTCTTTGTCAAATTCCTTGATCACAATATCTGGATAGCTAACAGTTCTGGGACGCCTAGTGAGATAGGAGTTTAGCTATTGGAGTAAAAGTTTATAACACACCATATTTAGATTCAATTTTTAGTACACTTGTGACCCTCATCTCAAGGTAAATGGTACATTATTATTCATAATTTTAGTTATCTTCATGATTTTCTAGGCCATGTCACTCTATAGAGAATAATTTTGTCATTCTTCTCCTTACCAATAATTTTAGTATGGTCCTCATGGCTCTTATCAATCGTATCATGAACCATATCAACCATATGATGAGTATATCGAGCCTTATCAACAATATAAGAGCACATACCAGTCGTATAACCACTTTCATGAGACTTGTTATCCTCCTAATCATCCCAATCAAGTACCAAATGAATCCATCTCAAGCTTCAAGAAAGCTCTATTTGGATATGAGAAAGAGATGATAAGTATAAACACTAGAAAGAACTACAGTGAGGAGATTTCCAAGTATGAAATTTAAATCATGAGAGAAAATTTGTAGTAGGCTAAACAGGTATGTGAAACTATCATAAGGCAAGGTCACTCAAAGTCTAGTTCTAATATTTTAGACATTGGTGGTCTAATAGTAAGCATTAAGGAGAGGTTAGTGGTTTACGAGAAACCCCAGGGTTATCATTTGTTGTAGTGTGTTCCCATACCCTTTTCCCTTTATGATCAACAAACTAATGTTTATCACAACCCTTGAGAGTTAAACCAAACCTTGCTTAGCTTTCCTAATTGGAAGTCTATCCAAGATAGGTATCCAAATGTTGAAAAAGTTTGTTATGAAAAGTCTAATTTTTAGATTGCACATCAAATCATATAGGAACCTACATATTCAAGTTTACAAGAAGAAATATCTAGTTACCTAATCCATGATTTTGAGGCTAATATATCCAAGAAAGTCGAGCTCACAAATCAACATCTCTAATATTCAATGTAAGGTACAAAGTCAACACATCAATAAATTCCTTCTTTCACATCCATGGCTGCCATGAGTATAGAAGCAAAGGTTTCTAAACCCAAGTGCATGACTTGGAAGTAGATTCAATAGTCAAACAAGAAAGAGGAATAATCAAGCATCATTTAGGATGCTGAATTTAGGTAAGAGATCATTCAGCCTTCATCCCTTCCTCCTCAAAATCTAAAGTCCTTTCTTTTATGGAAATCCATTTAATAAAAAGTGTAGAGAGAAGAAGAAAAGGTGATCCAAGAAGAGTAGCCTCATGATCAAAATCAGGTATCTATGGTTACTTCTATGGACCTTTCTCATCTTATTGAATACTTTCAAGGATCTACCATGCCAATTTTGGAGCAAGAACCTCTTTTTTGTGAGGAAAATGAAGAAGATGCAACCAAAGAGACAAAAAATGAAGGTGACTTGAGTGATCAAGAAGAAGAAATCATTGTTGGGATACCACTTAGAAAGGACAAGCATGATTCCATATTTCATGATGTTAAGGAAGATGAGATAGAGGTTGAGATATAAGTACAAGAATAAGTGCAAGAAGAAGTTTCAGGTATGCAACAAGATATTATTTCTCATAAGTCTCTTGATCACATAACAAATATCTCACCTCAACAACTTATTGAATTGACCATTGATGAATGTAAGACAGCTAAAGAGGATAATAGTGAAGGTAATTATGATGATTTATGGTAGTAATATGTGGATATTTGTAATGAATATCAAGAATTATAGGGTCTCACACTTCCCATGGTAGATCTTAAAGACCAACTAGATGTTGAATTTATCCATTTTGGCTCATAAGAAGAGCAAATTCATGAAGATAATAAGAATGAACAAGTGTTGGCTGATCTAATACCTCAAGTTGTTGCTTTTAATCACCAATAAAATGAGGAAATTATGCCCTTTAACATGCCTAAAGAGGTACAAAATATCAATCATGATGATCTAGAAAAGTCACTTGTCTAGGAGGAACAGAATCAAGGTACAATGGAAGAGATATTAGATCATCGGCAGCTCATAAATGAAGAAGAATTGAAGATGTTCTTGCAAAGTACATAGATCTGGGATCATGATGATTAGGTCTTAGATCCATACCTTCAATCAATATACCTAATAATGGAGGTAGGAATCCCAGCTGCATCATCAAGAAGACATGAATATCCATGTTTTCCTATCTGCAGGAAGATGCCATCAAAAGGAAGCAAATGCATTTCAAGGTTTTATGGTGCATCAAACAACTTTACATTTGATATTGGAGGAAAGCATCTTCTTTAGGTTAGTTGTTATATGTTTTATTTATGTTAATAAGTGAGTAGCATAAGTAGTAGTCTACTTCCCTTTCATTTTTCCCCTATTTTCCTTAGATTAGTCATCTTGGTTTTTTAGATTAGCTGTTATTTCCCTTCAGTCTTGTTGTGTCATAGTTAGAAAAAGTATTACAAAGCCCAAAAGAGTCTATTTGCCAATAAAACCCAATGAGTTCTTTGACTAGCTAGCTGGTCAACCCCTGAGAATCACCAAAATTGTTAGTAATTTGAGTTTTCAAGGCCAAATTACTACCCCTATCATATGAAACTTTACTAATCTAGTTAATAACCCTTTGCAACTGGTCAAACTGGTGAATTATGGCCTAAAAATGCAAATTTTGATCAAAAATGTCAAAAATTGAGTACAAAGGAGTCATTATCATTTCAAAAAATATTTTAACATATTTATGATTATGACTTTAGCTTGAGTCCTAAGTTTAATAATTAAAAAAGGTGATTTAATTTGTTTTATAACCCTAAAAAGGGTCCAAATCACCTCCCACATGCCAAATTAGGCTTAATAAAGCATGAAAAAGGATTTTATTTGTTTTTTTCATGATATATATCATGTATAAATCCTTTCCATGAATTTACATTGGTGATGGAATCTCAAATTGGCTTTAAAAAATAAAAAAGAGGCCATTTTTTTCACTTTTCAAAAGCATAGTAGGGATCTATACATATTCTATACACCTATAGTAGGTAAAAACATCATCAGGTAATAACAAATCTTTAGTATAAATTATAGGGAAATTAGAGCCAATACAGGCCCAAAACCATTCCATTCTAGGCACTTTCCTTCTTTGCACAAAGGGACCTACCTACAGGTTTTCTAATGGTACAAATTGTTGAAGGAAAGCGAAGGTATGAAATTTAGGGTGAATAAACTTGACTTAAAGGGATTCTTGATGGTCCTAGTGGATCTTCAATTAGATTATCCAAGCTCATGAACCATCCAGTTGAAGATAGGCTAATTTTTGTAGCCCTGAAACTAGAAAGGCAACAAACTTTCTTCAATTTTTCCTCACTTGGGAAGAGTTTCAAGAAAATTTAAGTTATTCCAAAATCCTAGGAACTTAATATACCTATCCATGGTCTCATTTAGATATTATTCATATAATTTAGGGTCTAAAAAAGCTCATAAAGCCAGCCAGTCAAATCTATAGTATAACATGCTTGGAAAGAGAAGTTGTATGGTTTTGAAGAGAGTGGATTTTCAAGTTTTATTATCTTGGTCTATCGCATCAATTTATTCCATGTTTTCATGTTTTCAAGTAGGTTTTATAAATAATTTCTCCAAGGTTTTAAGTCTTAGTCCATTTCTATGCTCTCAAGGTGTCTCAAATGGGCTAGTTTAGCATTCTTTAAGGATTTTTGCATATTTTAAGGTTTTTTGAGGAAAACTATGTTTCATTTTCAGCCTGTAACTCTCCTCCAATGGTCTCCAATTTCATAATATGAGAGGGTGGAGTGTCCAAGTTTACATTTATCTCCTCATCCTAGTCTTCTCATACTCCTTTATTCTCCTTTCCCACCTCCATCCCATCCACCCCATACCATTGCCATATACTATCTTTCCCACTATGTTTTCATCTCTTTTCCATCTTTATTCATGTTTTTTTCAACATCCTTAATCCACATCTTCATGTCTTCCACTCCACTCACCCCTCTCACCCATATACATTCAATGAAAGCTTGTCAAGAAATCCAAGATTTGAGAGATATCACTTCAAGCATAGTCAAAATTGCATATACATCAATATGGCTCAATTAAAATCAAAGGAAAAGACACCTACAACTGGGTGTACTTTCAAGTGTTTGTCATAAGGTGTAATGAATGATCAAGGTGAGACAAAATTTCTCCAAAGCCTTTGCATATTAGGCAATTATTGTCATGAGAAGGTAAGAGGATATAAGTCCTCATGATCATATGAGCAAAGGGTATATTCACTAGTCAAACATCATACACAACCATGGAAGGGACCTACAATAGTACATATAGTCATATGTTATGAAAGAGCATAACAAAGGGTGATAATGAGGTTTTTTCCATATGGTATACTTTGACCTAATCAAGCATAAAGAAGGAACAATATGAAATTAGGTGTAACGCCATGATTGAGGTCACATACATGCTTAGTCTGTACAAATGGTATACACAGTCACCTTCACATGATGTAGGCTCAATCCTTATGAGGATGATGTGAAATTAATATACCTTAAAATGTCAAGGATCAAGTTTTCAAGGTTCATAAATCCTTATTATGGTTACATTTAAGACTTGAATGAGGAATGCATACACCTTGAAAAGGACACTTATCAACTCTATGGACTACCTTCAGGCCTATTTAAGGTAGAACTTATAGTGCATAATGGTATTAGTGGTCATAAGTCATTTCAAGATTCAAATGGATGCTCATAACTAGCCATGGTCATATGCCACAAACCTAAAGTTTAATGTGATGAGGACCTAAGTGATTTAAAGGGTTTTCAAATTTCACCTACAGGCAAAAAATGATGACCTACAACCATCTAAAGCTACCTTGGTGAGGAATGCTATAGTTAAGGGGTTATAATATTTATGGATACCGTGAAGGTTTGTGGTTTCAACAAGGTGTTGAGATTATGATCATTATTTAGGAAAAGAAATCATATAATTCATATAAGGCTTGGAATAGAGATAATGAGACATATTGTAACCCTATAGGCTTGTATATTGTAAGAGATAAAGGTTTTAGATCATCAAGAGGGCTTCATGGTTAATGTCAGGGTCTCTTATTACATAATTTCAATTAACAATAATGTTTTAAGACTCATAATGATGATAAAAGGGTTCAAAACATGAAAAAATGGGTTCTAAAAAGGAGTTACCGTCAGCTAAAATTAACTTCTGAAGAACATATAGTAGTGGGTAATGATGGAAATTTAAAGAGACTTGGGGTTTTTCTCATAAGGAAAACATGCTTGAGGAGAAAATTTTGAAGAATATAAGGAATCATCCTCTCATGTTTTTAAACCCTCCAATAATATACTCACCTTTAACTCTGTACAGTTGAAGAAACACAATCAAGTACTAATGAGGGTCTATGACTAAGAAGTAGTATTTGGTTTTAAAATAATGTTGATGCAAACAAGGGGATAGTTGAGGGTGTAAAAATGCATGAGGAGTTGTCAAAAGTTCTATTTGAGGGTTTTCAAGCATAGGTATAGTAAAAAATAGCCTCATAAAGACCTATAACCACCATTAAGGTAAAAACCTTTCTTCAAAGTAGCAAATAAGGGTAGGTAGTGGCCTATTGGTTATTTTATATCCAATGCATGAAGAGATTTGAAGTAGATAATGATACAAGATCATCAATAGGCCGTTAATTCAATTCCTCATAAAACACAACTAAAGTCATTGTCAAGCAAGACCTACAGGCCTATTGTACAAAATGAAATTGTATGTGGGCTTAAAAGCATGGTTTAAGAATATTTATGTTATAAATAGCATATGATAAAGGTTTTAAAATGATGTGGAGGAATCCAAAGCACCATGGGTCATAATTTACGTCTCAAACATCTCCATTACTTTTAATTCTACCTTTAGCAAGGTATACATACACAGTCATATGAATGTAGTAATCCTTGAGACTAAATCATGTGATTTGATGGTTAATAACCTATATAGGTCATATAAAATGTATGGAGGATCTAAATGGATGATAAAATTAACATGAGATTAAGGAATATAAGGTGAAGAGGATCTAAAGTACAATGACCTAGTTTTGATGACAGTCATCAAGGACCAAAATGCTTAGCACAGTCATATGCTTGGAAAGTGAAAAGGATACCCTACAGGTTAAAATATTTCAAGTCAAGGGATGACCTATGAGGTGATTAGGAATGTTAGTGACCATAAACATCTTAATTACTTGTCAAGAGAGCCAAAGTACTATTTTATCATGACACAAGGATGATAATACATAACCAAATGTATGAAATAAGATAGAGTTTGGAGTCTAAAGCAAATTATGAATCAAGAAGTGGCATGAAATGAAGGTTATATGTGTTATAAGAGGTTTATTATCACTAAATTATGGTGAGCATAATGGATAATACCTCAATATCTACTCTACATCTCATCTATCTCCACCTAGATGATTGTACTTTATCATGATACATATCTCTTGATGAGTCTTTGGAAGGGTAAGGTTAAGAAAATTTAAGATAAAGAGTAGAAATATTAGGGAGAGGTAATTATGATATTTTAATTTTTTTTATCATGTTCTAATGCTACCAAGAATGTGAAACATGCCTAAATATAGTCAACTATGCACTTAGTCCTCACAAAAGGGACAATTTTGAAGAAATTTGAGGATTTTGGCATCTACAGGTGGAATTTTGTCTTGAATTTTTTTTCATAGAATAATAATGAGTTGAATAATAATATATACAAGTTTTAATTCTATTGGATGAGTGTAAGTTCTCACTTTTTTTTCATAGTCATCAACATGTCTATTTGAGGTCACCATTAGAGCAAACAACATTTTGAAGTGCCACAGAGGTTTCTAAGTGTAGATGAAAGTTTAAAAAGAATGGTATTATGTTTTTAAATCATCATAAGGAATTTAAAGAGTGTAAAAACTCCAAATAATATGCAAATGATGCTCATATAGGCTTTTGCAAGCAAACATGCATATAGGCCAAAAAGGCATTTTTGAATTTTCAAGCAATAAGTTGTTTTTAGAGTGTTTTGATAGCATGGTAAAGATAAAATAATGATATTTTAAATTTTTTAATAAGTAGGGGAAGTTTATTTTCATCTTGGTGAATATTTTAATTTTTTGTAGTTTGAGACATCCTTGCAAGCCTCCTATTCAGATGCTCGTATCTTTCACCATGTGAAGAGTATGACTGAATGCTCTAACTATGATTTGAAGACTCATATGAAATTATAATTAATTAAAAATTGAGTTTAGTTGAGGGGATGTGATTTATTAACAATCGCTTAGAGAGTAGGCATCCTAGAATGCAAGCTAAAACCCTTCAAGCAGATTTATTCTATGTGATAACTTTGCATATCTTTTTTATGGGAAACTAATATTTTCAAGGGTGTTAGGGGGGTAAATTTGATACATATAAACGGAAATATTTTTCAATTTGGAGGTCTATACTTCATGTATCATAATTTTGAAGATTTAACTTTAATACCCTCCTAAACCCTCAAAAAACTAGTTTTGCAAAAAATTGATTTTCTTGCCATCAAATCACCATGGATTAACTTGAAACATTTTAAAACATAAATTAAAATAAGAGAGGATTATATAAATGCCAATTTTACATATGGAGATATACAGATCAGGGTAGAAATCATATTTTTTGTGGAAAAAAATATGAAAAATGAAGTACATAGTAGTTTAATGAGATCCAATCAATGGTGTAAGAATCTTGAGACTTTTTATTCATCCTCAAATCTTTAGTTGGTAAAAAATATTCCTATAAGTGTCCAAACTAGCTCAATCAAAATGGCTAATCTAGAGGAAAATGGGGCAAAATGAGCCTGGTCAACCCTATTAGCTGAATAGTAAGGATTTTCTCATCAAAATCACATATATTGTGATGAGAAAAGTTGTTCCAAGTCTACTACCATTATTTTTTTAGGTTTAATGGTGTATTATGTAGGTCTTATGGAGTTTTAAGTGCACATATAGGTTATTAGGCCTATTTGGCCTAATAGGCCTAATTTGTCAAATGGTCAAGTTTGAAGTTGGCATTAGATGGCTATCTAAAGAGCTTCCTTGGAGTTTAAAAACTACATATATGATATTCACTTTGAGATTCATGCACATTTTCATCCTTTAAATGCCTTTTCATGTAAGGGAAGGCTAATTGGAGTTGACTAGTCTTGCACTTTAATCGAGTAATTGACAAGTCATGCATCTATCCTTGGTTATCATGTAATTGAAGGATTTTCAAAACTTTCAAGCTTAGTTCAAGTGGAGTTAAGGCATCCTAGTTAGTGTATATTTCATGCAAAGGAAGATTCACTTGTCAAAGGGCCTACCACTCCTTTTTTAATGCCAAAGTAAAGCTTCATGCAAGACAAGAAGACAAAAGGATATTGTTTTAAGGTTTTGTTATCATTTTGTAACTAAATTTAGACTTGAGTTGACATGAAGTTCACCTCATCTTCTCTTTCAATGCTAATCTCTTGGATATTCTATGCTTTTGCTACATATGTAGGCTTTTTATCCATTTTTCAAGATCCATCCCTCTTTAGGCAAGACCAAACTCTACCAAGATTAAGTTTTGTAACATTTTCAGATAATAAAATGACTATTTTATATTTTCATTATTTTGGTATAATGTGTTTATATCAGCTTGATTTGCATATGTGATAGAAATTTCTCCCTTGTCAAGTCCTGATTCTCACGTAACTACTAGTTGGTTAGATTATGTAGGTCATGTTAAGTGTTTGATGTATTTTTGATGATATTACAATGGATATAAGTGGCTGGTTAGTGCCTTGAATTAGGCCTATTCTATCATTTACCTCAGCCTTTGACTACTAGATGAAACCTCTTCATGAAATACTGATGCACAAGAGATATTAGAGTTGTAGGTTCAATCTTTGCTTGTCTATTAATGTTTTAAGAGCTCAAATAGAGTGGATGAAATAGCAATATAGGTGTATCACCAATAGTAAAGTAGGATTTCCCTTTCAGTTTCCTTCTCCCCTTTTTCATCCCAACAATCAGTAGTCTATTAGTGAGTTCAAAATAATACATCAAAGGAGCTAGCCTTAGTAAACTCTAGAGGTCTAGTTTGAGTTTAAGTGTCTCACACCTCAAATAATTCTAATTTTATCCAGGTGTGAAGGTTTTAGAGTCAAATCTCTCAAGCCTTCAAACAGGGTGCTATCTAGACAACTAACAGTTATATCATGCCCGGTGGGACATGAGGTCAACTATTAAAGTATAAGTTTGCAGCACATCATCATTAGATCTAGTTTTTAGTACTCCTATGGCCCTCATCTCAAGGCAAAAGGTACATTTTTGTTCATAATTTTTGTTATCTTCATTATTTTCTAGGCCATGTCAACCTCTAGAGAATACTTTTGTCATTCTTCTCCTTACCAACAATTCCAATATGATTCTCATGGCTCTTATCAATCCTATCATGAACCATATCAGCTATATGATGAGTATACAGAGCCTTATTAGTATATGAGAGCACATACCAATCTTATAACCACTCTCATGAGTCTTGTTATCCTCTTGATCAACCCAATCAAGTCCCAAATCAATCCATCTCAAGCTTCAAGAAAGCTTTATTTGGCTATGAGAAAGAGATGATAAGTATAGACACTTGAAAGAGCTATAGTGAGGATATTTACAAGTATGAAATTTAGAGCATGAGAGTAAATTTGTAGCAAGCTTAAGAGGTATGTGAAAATTTCATAAGGCAAGGTCACCCAAGTCTAGTTCTGATATTTTAGACATTGGTGGTCTAATAGTAATCATTGAGGAGAGGTTAGTGGTTTATGAGAAACCCCAGGGTTATCATTTGTAGAAGTATTTTCCCATAGAACAACCCTTTTCCCTTTATGATCAACAAACTAATGTTTATCATATCCCTTAAGAGTCAAACCAAACCTTGCCTAACTTTCCTACTTGGAAGTATATCCAAGAGGGGTCTCAGAATGTTGAAAAAGTTTGATATGAAAAGTCTAATTTTCAAGTTGCACATCAGATCATACTAGAACCTACATATTCAAATTTATGGGTAGAAATATCTAGTGATCTAATCCATGATTTTGAGGCTAATCTATATAGGAAAATCGAGCTTGCAAATCAACATCTCCAATATTCAATGGTAGCTACAAAGTCAACACTATATCAAATTCCTTCTTTCACACCCATGGCTGCCATAAGTATGGAAGCAAAGGTTTCTAAACCCAAGTTCATGACTTGGAAGCAGATTCAATAGTCAAGAAAGAAAGAGGAATAATCAAGCATCATCTAGGATGTTGAATTCAGGCAAGAGATCATTCCACCTTAATCCCTTCCTCCTCAAAAGCCAAAGTCCTTTCATTCATGGAAAGCCATTGAAGAAAAAGTGTAGAGAGAAGAGGTAAAGGTGATCCAAGAAGAGCAACCTCATGAGCAAAATCAAGTATCTATGGTTACTTGTATGGACCTTTATCATCTTATTGAATACTTTTTGGGATCTACCATGTCACTTTTGGAGTAAGAATCTCTTCTTTGTGAGGCAAAAGAAGAAGATGCAGATAAAGAGATAGAAAATAAAGGTGACTTGAGTGATCAAGATGAAGAAATCATTATTGGGACAACACTTAGAAAGGACAAGCATGATTCCATCTTTCATGATGTCAAAGAAGATGAGATAGAGGTTGAGATACAAGTACAAGAATAAGTGCAAGAAGAAGTTTTAGGTATGCAACAAGATGTTGTTTCTCATAAGTCTCTTGATTACATATCGACTCTCTCACCTCAAGAAACTCCTCAAGAACTTACTGAATTGACCATTGATGCATGTAAACCAGACAAAGAGGATAATAGTGAAGGTAATTATGATGATTTATGGCAGAAAGATATGGATATTTCTAATGAATATCAAGCTTTACAGGGTCTCAAACATCCCATGGTAGATCTTAAAGACCAACCAACTATTGAATTTATCCATTTTTGGCTCACAAGAAGAGCAAATGCTTGAAGATAATAAGAATGAACAAGTGTTGGCTGATATAATACCTCAAGTCATTGCTCTTAATCACCAATAAAATGAGGAAATTATGCCTTTATCATGCCTAAAGAGGTATAAAAGATCAATCATGAAGATCTGGACAAGTCACCTATCTAGGAGGAGCAAAATCAAGGTACAATAGAAGAGATATTAGATCATTGACAACTCATAAATGAATAATCGTAGATGTTATTTCAAAATACATGGATCCAGAAGCATGAAGATTAGGGCTTGGATCCATACCTTAAATCAATATACCTAAGAATGGAGGTAGTAATCATAGGTACATCATCAAGATAACATGAATATCCAAGTTCTCCTATCTATAAGAAGATGCCATAAAAAAGAAGCAAATACATTTCAAGGTTCCATGGTGCATAAAATAGATTTCCATTTGATCCTAGAGGAAAGCATCTTACTTTTGGTTAGTTTTTCTAGGTTTGATTTATGTCAATAAGTAAGTAGCACAACTATAAGTTTGCTTCCCTTTCATTGTTTCCCTATTTTCCTTAGATTAGTCATCCTTGTTTTTTAGATTAGCTGTTGTTTCCCTTTAGTCATGTGTCACAGTTAGAAAAAGTATTACAAAACCCAAAAGAGTCTATTTGAAAATGAAACATGATGAGTTATTTGACCAGAGGGATGGCCAACTCCTGAGAGTTGCTATAATTTTTAGTAATTTTATTTGTCAAGGCCAAATTACTACCCCTATCATACAAAACTTTCTTAATCTAGTCAATAACCCTTTACAACTAGTTAAACTGGTGAATTATGGCCTAAAAACACAAATTTTGATTGTCAAAAAATAAGTCATTATAAAAAAGGCTTTCAACATATTCAAAAGTATTAATTTAGCTTAAGTCATAAGTTTCATAACTTCAAAAGGTGATTTAATGTGTTTTATAAGCCTAAAAAGGGTCCAAATCACCTCCCACATGCCAAACTGGGATTAATAAAGCATGGATAAGGATTTTATTTATTTTTGATAGGATAAATATCACATGGAAATCATTTCCATTCATTTACATTGGTGGTGAAATCTTAACTTGGCTTTAAAAGATCAAAAATAGGCCATTTCTTTCACTGTTCAAAAGCATAGTATAGATCTATACAAATTCTATACACCTATAGTAGGTAACATCAAAATCAGGTAATATTAAAGCTTATTATAAATTATAGGGAAATTGGAGTCAATATAGGCTGAAAACCATTCTATTCTAGGCACTTTCCTTCTTTGCACAAAGGGACCTACCTATAGGTTTTCTAATGGTATAAATTGTTGGAGAAAAGCGAAGGTATGAAATTTAGGGTGAAGAAACTAGACTTAGAGGGATTCTTGATGGTCCAAATGGATATTTAATTAGATTCTTGAATATCATGAACCATCCAGTTGAAGATAGGCTAATTTTTGTAACCCTACATCTAGAAAGGCAACCAAATTTCTTCAGTTTCTCCTCACCTGGGTAGAGTTTCAAGAAAATTAAAGTTGTTCCAAAATATTGGGAACTTAATATACCTCTCCATGGTCTCCTTAAGCTATTATTCATACAAATTAGGGACCAAAAAATCTCACAAAGTCAGCCAGCTAAATTTGTAGTACAACATGCTTGTAAAGAGTTGTATGGTTTTGAAGAGAGAGTGGATTTTCAAGTTTTCTTATCTTGGTCTATGGCATCAATTTATTCTATGTTTTCATGTTTTCAAGAATGTTTTACCAATAATTTATCCAAGGTTTCATGTCTTAGTCCATCTCTATGCTCTCAAGGTGTCTCAAATGGGCTAGTTTAGTATTCTTTAATGATTTTTGCATATTTTAAGGTTTTTTGAAGAAAACTATGTTTCATTCTCAGCCTACAACTCTCCTCGAATGGTCTCCAATTTCATATGATGAGAGGGTGGATTTTACATGTTTGCATATATCTCCTTATCTTGGTATTTCTCATACTTCTTTATCCTCCTTTCCCACCTCCATTCTATCCACCCCATACTACTGCCATATACTGTCTTTCCCACTATGTTTTCACCTCTTTTCCATCTTTATTCATGTCTTTTTCAACATCCTTCATCCACATATTCATGTATTCCAATCCACTCACCCCTCTCACCCATCTCCATTCCATGAAATCTTGTCAAGAAATCCAAGGTTTGAGAGATATCACTCAAGTATAGTCAAAAGGGCATATGCATCAATATGGCACAAGTACATTCAAAGGAAAAGACACCTATAACTGGGTGTACTATCAAGTGTTGGTCATAAGGTGCAATGAATGATCAAGGTGAGACAAAATTTCTCCAAGGCCTATGCATATTATCAAGTATTGTCATGAGAAGGTAATAAGATAGAATTCCTCATTCTCACATGAGCAAAGGGTATATTCGCTAGTCAAACATCATACATAGCCATGGAAGGGACCTACAGCTATACATATAGTCATATGTTATGAAAGAGCATAAAAAAGAGTGATAGTGATGTTAATTCCATATGGTATACTCTAACCTCATCAAGCATAAATAAGGAACAATATAAAATTAGGTGTAATTCCGTGATTGAGGTCACATACATGCTTAGTCCATACAAATGGTATACATAGTCACCTTCAAATGATGTAGGATCAATCCTTGTGAGGATGATATGAAATTAATATACCTTAACATTCAAGGATGAAGTTTTCAAGGTTCATAAATCCCTATTATCGTTATAGTTAAGACTTGAATGAGGCATGCATACACCTTGAAAAGGACACTTATTAGCTCTAAGGACTACCTACATGCCTATTTAAGGAAGAACTTATAGTGCATAATGGTCTTAGTAGTCATAAGTCATTTAAAGATTCAAATGGATGCTCATAACTAGCCATGGTCATATGCCATAGACCTCAAGTTTAATGAGATCAGGACCTAAGCAATTCAAAGGGTTTTCAAATTTCACCTACAAGTAGTAGATGATGACCTATAACCATCTAAAGCTGCCTTAGTGATGAATGCTACAATTAAGGGCTTATAATATTTGTGGATAACTTAAAGGTTTATGGTTTCAACAAGGTGTTGAGAGTATGATCATTATTCAGGAAAGGAAATCCTATAATTCATATAAGGCTTGGAATAGAGATAATGAGACATATTATAACCCTACAGGCTTGTATATTGCAAGAGATAAAGGTTTTGGATCATCAAGAGTGTTTCATGGTTTATGTAAGGGTCTCTTATTACATATTTTCAATGAAAAATGATGTATTAAGACTCATAATGATGACAAAAGGTTTAAAAACATGACAAAATGGGTTCTAACAAGGAGTTACAATCAACTATAGCCAGCCTCTGAGGAACATACAATTATGGGTAATCATGGAAATTTGAAGAGACTTGGGGTTTTTCTCATAAGGGAAACATGATATAGGAGGAATTTTTGAAGAATTTGAGGAAGAAGCATATAAGGATCAAAGGAAAAAACATCATCATCTCATGTTTTCAAACCCTCCAATCATATACTCACCTTCATCTCTATCCATACAACTGAAAAAACACAACTAAGTACTAATGAGGGTTTGTGACTAAGAAGCAATATTTGGATTTAGAAGCATGTTAATGATAACAAGGGGATAGTTTAGGATTTAAAATGGCATGAGGAGTTTTCAAAAGAGCTATCTGAGGGTTTCCAAGCATAGGTACGGTCAAAAGTAGCCTAATAGAGACCTACAACCACAATTAAGGTAAAAACCTTTATTCAAACTAGCAAATAAGGGTAGGTAGTGGCCTATTAGATATTTTATATCCAATTCATGAAGATATTTGAATTATAAAATGATACAAGATTATAAATAATCCATGAAGTCAATTCCTCATAAAACACAACCAAAGTCATTGTCAAGTAAGACCTATAGGCCTGTTGTACGGAATGAAACTATATGTGGGATTAAAAATATGGTTTAAGAATATTTATGTTATAAATAGCATATGATAATGGTTTTAAAATTATGTGGAGGAATCCAAATCACCATGGGTCATTTTTTTATCTCAAACATCTCCATTGCTTGTAATTTCCACCTTCAGCAGGGTATACATACACAATCATATGAATGTAGTCATCCTTAAGACTAAATCATGTGGTTTGAGGGTTAATGAAATATATAGGTCATATAAAACATAGGGAGGATATAAAGGGATGATGATATTATCATGACATTAAGGAATATAAGGTGAAGAGGATCTAAAGTAAAATGACCTAGTTTTGATGACAGTCATCAGGGACCAAAATGCTTAGCACAATCATATGCTTACAAAGTGAATGGGATACCCTAAAGGTTAAAATATTTCAAGTCAAGGGATGAAATATGAGGTGAATAGGCATATAAGTGACCATAAACATCTTAAGGACTTTTCAAGATATCCAAAGTATTGTTTGATCATGACACAAGGATGATAGTACACACTCAAGTGTACGGAATAAGACAAAGTTTGGAGTCCAAAGCAAATTATGAATCAAGAAGTGGCATGAAATGAAGGTTATAAGTGTTATAATAGGTTTATTATCAATAATTGATGGTTATAATCATGGTAGAAACCTCAATATCTAATCTAAATCTCATCTATCTCCACCTAGATGATTGTACTTTATCATGATACATAGCTCTTGATAAGTCTTTGGAAGGGTGAGGTTAAGAACATTCAAGATAAAGAGTATAAATATGAGAGATATGTAAATATGATATTTTTAAAACATTTTATCATGTTCTAATGCTACCAAGAGGGTAAAACATGTCTTAATACAATCAACTATGTACTTAGTCCATGCAAAAGGGACATTTTTTGAAGAAATTTGAGGATTTTGGCATCTACAGATGGAATTTTGATTTGAATTTTGGTAAATTGAATTTAAATGATATGAATAATAATATATAAAATTTTAAAGGCCCTTGGATTAGTGGAAGTGCTCTCTATTTTATCATAGTGATCAACATGTCTATTTGAGGTCACTATTGGAACATGCAGCATTTTGAAGTGCCATAGAGGTTTGAAAGCCCAAGTGAAAGTTTAAAAAGAATAATATGATGTTTTTACATAATAATAAGGAATTAAAATAGTGTAAAAACTCTAAATCATATGCAAAGCATGCTCATACAGGGTTTTGCAAGCAAATAGGCATATAGGTCAAAAATGAATTTTTGACATTTCAAGAAATAAGATGTTTTTAAAGTGTTTTGATAGCATGGTAAAAACACCATAATGAGTTTTTTAAGCATTAATTAGTAGGGGAAGTTTATTTTTCACCTTGGTAAAGATTTTCATTTTTTGCAGTTTGAGAGATCCTTCCAAGCCTCCTGCTCAGATGCTCATATCTTTCACCATGTGAAGAGTTTGGCCAAAAAATATGAGTATGTTTTAAGGAACATTATTATATTATAATTTATGAACAATTAAGGTTAGTTGAGGGGCTGTGATTTATGAAAAATCATTAAGAGCATAGGCAACCTAGAATGCAAGCCAAAATCCTTCAGGCAGATTTCCTCCACGTGATAACTTTGCATATATTTTGCATGAGAATATAATATTTTCAAGGGTGTTAGGGTGGTAAATGTGATACATATCAATTTTAATAGTTTGGGATTTTGAGGTATGCACTTTATGAATCATCATTTTGAAGATTTAGCTTTAAAACCCTCCTAAACCTTAAAAAAACTAGTTTTGTAAAAAGTTGATTTTATTGCCATCAAATCACCATGGATTAACCTAAAAAAATTTCAAACATAAATTAAACCTAGAGAGGATTCTATAAATGACAATGTGACATATGGATCTATATGGATCAGGGTAAAAATCATGTTTTTTATGGAAAAAAGCATGGAAAATGAAGTATAAGGTAGTTTAATGGGATCTAATTAGTGGAGTTTGAAGCCTAAGACTTGTTATTCATTCTCAAATATTAATTTGGTAAAAAATATTCCTATAAGTGTCCCAACTAGCTCAATCAAAATAGCTAGTCTACAAGAAAATGGGGCAAAGTGAGCCTAGTCAACCCTATTGACTGAATGACAAGGATTTTCTCATCAAAATCACATATTTTGTGATTGTAAAAGTTATTCTAGGTCTAATGGCATTATTTTTTCATGTTTCATGGTGTCTTGTGTAGGTCCTATGGAGTTTTAAGTGCACAAATTCAAATGGTCAATTTTGAAGTTGGCATTAGATGGCTATCTAAAGATCTTACTAGGAGTTTCCACACTACATATTTGATCTTTAATTTGAGTTTCAAGCATATTTTCATCCTTCAAATGCCTTTTCATTCAAGGGAAGGCTAATTAGAGTTGACTAGTCTTGCACTTCAGTTGACTAATTGACAAGTCATGCATCTATCCTTGGTTATCATGTAATTAAAGGATTTATAGCACTTTCAAGCTTAATTCAAGTGGAGTTAAGGCATCCAAGTTGGTGTAGCTTTATTGTAAAAGAAGATTGACTTGTTAAAGTGCCCACCACTCATTTTCCAATGCCAAAGTCAAGTTTCATGCAAGAGAAGAAGACAAAAGGATATTATTTCAAGGTTTTGTTATCATTTTGTAATTAAAATTAGACTTGAGTTGACATGAGGTTCACCTCCTATTTCAATGCCTATATCTTGACTATTCTATGATTTTGCTATATATGTAGGCTTTTTAGCCATTTTTGCTATATATGTAGGCTTTTTAGCCATTATTTTGGTATAGTGTGTTTATATAAGTTTAATTTTCATATATGGTAGAAATGTCTCCCTTATCAAGTCTTGATTCTCACCTAGCTACTAGTTGGTCAAATTATGCAGGTCATGTTTAGTGTTTGATGTCATTTGGATGAGCTTATAGTGGCTATAAGTGGCTAGTTAGTGCCTTGAATTAGGCCTATTCCATCATTTCCCTTAGGATTTAACCACTAGATGAAACCTCTTCATGAAATACTGATGCATAATAGATATTGGAGTTGTAGATTTAGTCTTTGCTTGTCTAGTCAGTGTTTTAGGAGGTCAAATAGAGTGGATGAACTAGAAATATAGGTGTATCACCAATAATAAAGTAGGATAACTATTTAATTTTCCTTCTCCCCCTTTTCATCCAACAATCAATAGTCTATTAGTTCATGTAGAGTAATACATCAGAGGAGCTAGCCTCAACAAAATCTAGAGGTCTGGTCTAAGTTCAGGTGTCCCATACCTCAGATCATTCCACTGTTAGTCCTGGTGTGAAGGTTTTAGAGTCAAATCTATCAAGACTTTAAGTAGGGTGCTATTTGGATAGCTAATAGTCCTCTCACATAGGCATGCCATAATATTTGTCCTTCTTCTCTCAAATTATCCTCATATGAACACTCAGACCTCTTCACATATCCTCAGATTATAAGAACACTATTATGACATTAGGAACATAACCTTTAGGTTATACAAATAGTCAACAAACTATTCTGATCATTAACTTAACCAACATGCACACTACCTATCCTTCCTTCTTCACTTCAATGCTCTTACATCCACCTTGCACAAGTCTCTCTCACTAGTCTTTCTCGAGCCTTTTCACTCATTCTGCCTCTTCCAAGCTTATTAGGTCCAATGACCTATGTGATCAACTTCATCACCTTGATCAAAAAATCATGTCTAATTCTCTTTTATCTCTAATATTCCTTACTGACATGTACCTTATCTTTCAAAGGTTATTTCCTTCATTTGGATCCACATCTATACAACCATTAAAGTCTCACACAAAGTCTAGAAACCATCACATTTAGTTTCACTATATATAGAGCATTCATGATTATCAATGACCTATTCAACTATTAGTCATGACTTAAAACTTAAGACATATATCACATGAATACATGGCTTAAAACAATCTTCATAGGTCAGCCATAGCATCTATGGGTCACCCTTAAGCGAATACACCTTTTAATAAGGCCCTTATAGCTCTTATAGGTCTCATAGAGACCTATTCACCTATTTAGCACATCAAAAAGAAAAAAATAACATGGGACCACTTAAAAAAACATAGGTCTACACTAATTGATCCTTTAGTTATCCTCAAATGATTATAGTCATCATTTCACTCTTTCATGTAAGCTCAATCAACATTTTGTGTACACAGTCACCATGAATGAATACATAGTCAAATTATAAACCTTTTTTCATAATACATATGATTATTCAAACCTTCATAATGCATAAATATTATAATCATGGAGTCTACAACAATATACAATATCTAATTCATTATGAAACATCGAAACAACATCTACACAAGCTCAATTATCCATCTCAGGTCACTTACAAAATAAGAATGAACACACAATAAAAATTGAACCTTCATAACTATTACTATACAAAATTATATATATATATATTTGAATAGATATTTATAGATTTTCCTTGGAGTCCTCTACAAATTCACTTTTTACATTATGAGCAAATTTTACATAGATTGAAAGATATGGCTAAAATATAGAGCACTAGTTTTTCCTTTGCAAATTCAAATATTCAAATGGAAATGGTCATAGTTAAAACTTGAAAACCATGCTAACATCTCATGTCCTTGATAATTATATTAAATACACACCATCGATCTTCTATAAAATTTAATGCATAGGCACCAATGCTCAAACATTAAACCTTGAACATGTTGACCTCATCTTGTGCAATCTTACAAATTTGACCTCATTCACTCTATCAATCTCCTCTATGTAGCTTGATCTTTAAAAATTATAAATAGTTATCACTTTGAACTCTTGAATTTAATATGCACCATTGATCTCTATCTATATGATCACCTACTCACCATTGGTCCTTGGAAAAAGCTTGATCTTTATCTCTACTCAGTGTTAAACATCATGTACCTGTCCTCATCTCATTGATTCTTGACATATTGGAGTAAATGTGATTTATCAATCTCTTCATGGGTTTATTAAAATTTAAATTGTATAAAATTGACTATGGGAACCTTGCTTATCTTCTTAGAAGGCCGATTTTGTACAATCATATCTTTTACCTCACTCACTAGCATGTTATCAAATTTAGATCATATGATATCCTCATATAGGAGAATTCAAACATGTGAAAAAATAATCATGAAACCATCACACATGTGAGATATATTTCATTAAAATTCCTTCTTAAAAACTTATATCATAGAGACAATTATGCTTAGAACTTGTTTGGGAGGCCAACTTTGAACATGCATATCTTTTACTGCTCTTTAGTGCTTAACCTAAAAATTAGTGCAAATAAACTAAGCATAAAATTAAACAAACCCATATGATCAAATTATCCTAAAAAATTCACACATGTGAGATATTACACCATAAAAATGCTTACTTGGCTCTTCTTGCCACATTGCAAATTTGGCTAAGTATGAGAAAACACTGTCAAAATGCCTAGGAGCCCAAATTTGCACCCACGTATATTTTGATGCACTTTAGTGCATGATATAAAATTTAGATAAAAACAACTAGGGAATAATGTGATCACAAAAATATGACCAAATCCCCCTGACTCATCCATATGTGGCAATTATGATGTCAACAAACTGCCTACTCAAATTTTTTGGCACTAGACCCAAACTGTCTAGATAAAAAGTATGGACTACCAGATAAATTTCAATTATACACACAATCTATCCAAGAATGTAAATAATATTATAAGACCCTTTTAATATGATCAATACTCCATACTCATACCTAAACATCTCAAACCAAGCCAAAACTAAATATCAACCAAGCCTCCTTTAAGCACACTAGGACAAGCACATTTCACACTTTGTCATTGTTAATTTAGTTATCAAAGCACTTCATCCACTCACCAAGATACCTACATGAAATCATCATGAAATCACTCAAAACTCTCCAAGAATCTCCCCCTTTATCATTAATATCAATAAACATCATTCAACTCACCTTCTTTCTCTTCAATCACTCTCATAATAGGAACTTTCTCCCCCTTTGACACAATGACAAAATGGGCACCAAATGATTATGATGACCAATAAAATTTTTAGAGGGACTACCCATAATATTTTCGATCCATTTCACCTTTTGAGCATCTTCATATCTCCATACATCATGAGGAACCACCATAAAGACTTACTAGCCTTCTATCTCAAACCACCTCACAGATCACCAAAAAAAATTCATACCACACACCAAATAGGAAACATGCTCTAAAAAAATCTTGATAAATCACCTTGAAATGATCATACCTTTAAATTTTTGAAACAATGAGCAAAAACATCAAATATCCATACTAGGCATGTTTAGATTCCTTATAACCCTACCTGGAACTTGTAGAGCCCACATCTTTTAGTAGACATACCATCAAGACCTGAAACTTCATATATAGGGAAATATTATATGCCCCCTTAATTTCACAAATTTTCATTACCTATCTCATGCTATGAAACATACTTCCTTCTTAAACTAACTTGTTAATTAGGCCTCCATCTTGATAAAAACATGAATAACTTGAAAACCACAAACCTTAAAATCTCTATGAAGCATGATTTGATAAACCATTTGGCCCATTCAACATATTAAATATCCTTAGACCTTAACTCATAAGGTATACCACTTTTATAGCATAACCCAAAACCCTAGAAACTAAAAAACAAACAAGATCAACAAACCTCCTTCTGGTCAATGCACACCTATAAAACTTCTTGCACACTTAGAGACACCCATCACACACTTTTTGACCAATATTTGAGACTTAAAACCTTTTGGAGTATCGAATTAATATAACCATGGATTTTTACTTGCAACAAGATAGATAAACCCAGGAGCACACAAAAACTTCCACACCTTTCTCAAATTCAACTACTCAGTCCTTTGATCCTAGGACTTGACCAATTACAAAGCTCCCCCTAACTCCATGCTTCACCTAAATCATGACATCTTCAATAAGTCTTAAAATACTATCCAATCACATTCAATACACATATAGAGACACCTCATATTCAAAACACTATGAAATTTCATAGCATACACAATTATTCAACAAGGCTTTAATAATCTTAACAAGATCTAGAACATAAGCCTAGAAAAATAGGCCATCAACTTACAGACTCACCTAACATCTACCACAAATTGATATGTAGATATATATATATATATATATATATATATATATATATATATATATATATATATATATATATATATATATGAAACTCACCTTTATAATAGAGTAGCCAAACCCTGAACAACAAGCTAACTCCTCAAAAATGGACCACTAAGATTCTTCACAAACATTTTTTCTCCAATAAATAGATATATAAAAAGAATGCACAAAAATACATTGTTTTCATAACTTCTCATTGAAAAATATATAATAGCCACCAAGCTTCCTCTGACTGACAAGTGTCTTCTTGAATCCTAGATAGAGATGCCCCTTTGACATAGAGATACTGAAAGTCCCAAAACTTTGGAGAGTCCCATATCTCCATAATCTCATTTAACTTATAGTCCTACTTGACTTTAAATGAATCCTTGAATTCATTCTTTTCTTCAGATTTGTCAGTAAATGTTGTCAATAGAAACTTTTAACTCTACTTCATGTCTATCATGGTGAACAAACAATCTTTGATCTTAGTATGATCTCTTCTATTAGGCTTAGATTTCCAAACCCATGTGTGACCTCTTCTTTGCACATCAGGAGATTTATACACCTTGATTTACTTTGATAACTCATTCATCTTATTCTTGTAGTATCTATAAATGTGACCAACTTTATGACATTTGAAAAAAACAAGATCATTCATACCTTCTGCTTGATGATGACTGTGATATTCTTTTTCTATCTGGATAAAAGACAAATTTTCTTAGCAGTCCTGTATCTTCTTCATATCTAATTCCTTCCTTGTTGTAGTAAGCAATCCACCTTGATTAAGATTATCCTTCATAGTTTTGGGTCTCAGCACCATTGATTGACTTTTAGGAGTAGAGTGTTTCTTTAAACTATGCTTTGAGAATTTGTTAATATGTCCTATTTTATTACAACTATAGAAAACAATATCATTCAGCATACCTCTTGACTAATTTGAGTTATGACTTCTCCATGACAAATTGTTCCTTATTCCAAGGCTCCATGAAAGTCCATATTTGACTAAATTCCTTCTATAGTCCATATCTCTATGACCATACTTATTACATGTATAATAATGATCATGAAATAAACTAGCATACCTTAAAACATTTGGCTGTCTAACATACCTTCTTGCATTGCTTTTAAATCTTGAATTCTCCTTAACATACTCATGCTTCTTTTATAGCTTATCCAATTTGATAATAACAAGCTCATGCTCACTTTTTAATGACTTCATTTCAACCTTCAACTAATTACACTCATCTTCTTTTGATTTCAAACTTGCATTTGTAGTCCTTAATTGATCCTCAAAAATATTAATATTCTCTTCATCCTCTTTGACCTTTTTGGCCATGTATTTCAATCTATATTCCTGTAATTCAATGGAGTTGATCTATTCTTTATACTTCTTTTCTTATTTCTTGGACAAACCTAACAAACTTCCCTCAAGAGAATTGACTTATGCTTCAAGGCCTTTGATCATATTCCTTATTTTGTGATTCCTCTTCTTCTACTCCTTTAGTTCACTGAGTGCACTCACGAGCTCAGATTTTAGATCAAATTCTTCCTTGCTTTCATCTTCTATACTATTATGGCAAGCTTCTTTATCAAACATGATGTCCTTTTATTTTGAGCATAAACTTGTCTTGGCATCTACTAGCTGAACCTTGAGATCATTGATAACATTCTCATCCTCTTTGGCATCTTTCTTCAAAGAATATATTTTTTCTTCAAGTGCCTTGATCACAACCTTCCATTATTGATTTTATTTCTTCAATTGTTTAGCCTTATTTGTACCTACTCAAAATATCCTTCAAGATGTTAAGATTCCTACAAAGGACCCACTCTGGTACCAGTTGTTAGAGGTAAAATCATTGAGAAGGGGGGTGAATTAGTGATCCTAGATATTTCAATTACAATTTCAATCCTTTGAAACTATTAAGCAATCAACATATATCATCTTGATCAAGCAACATTAACAAGCGAGCTCATTCATTCAATGCATACACAAGATCAAACACATAACACATTATTCATGTGGGAAACCCTCATGGGGAATAAAACCCACTCTCAAGATTGAAACACATGGACTAATATCCTATAATAAATTAGAAACAAGAGACTGGTCAAATCATTTAGACTATCAATCCTTGATCATATCCTCCTGACCAAAGGCATTTAGTGAAAAACTATTTCACAAGGAACAACTACTTTGAAGGAAGATCAAGTCCTTTAGACCCCCTTTGAAGTGAACACCTCCACCTTGGAACTAATGTCTTTAACACCTGATGATGGATCTCTAACCTTTTCAGAAATTCCCTCTCTATATCATGAAAGCCTCTCACATAATCATGCCACAATATTTCTCTTTCTGATCTCAAATTATCCTCATATGCACACTTATACCTCTGTGTTGGGAGATAAACCGGAAGCACACAATTTGATTACCAAACCAAGCAACTTAATATGCGGAAATTAACCAGATTCACCAAGTAACTAGAATTCAGAATAACACATGATATGAGAGACAATACACAAATTGTATTAACACTTTATACAGAAAAGAATACAATAAAGAAGATGCCACTTCTTCTCCACCACCTTACAGAGGTTTCCCACACCTCAAGTGAACAGTAAATCTTCTCCCCAAAGCTCTCCCTCTCAGGTCCCAACACCCAACTCAAATACAGAGTTGGTGTTCACCTCCTGTGCTCCACGCACACCACAAGTGCTCCACACACTCAAACAAGTACTCCACGTACTTCAAGTAGATCTCCCATGAACCTGCAATAACCTGCACTACCTATCCTTCCTTTTTTGCACACCTGCAAATCAAACACGGTTCTGCTCACCTTTTATGCTCTTACATCCACTCCTTGAACAAGTCTCTCTCACTAGTCTTTCTCAAGCCTTTTTCACTCAATAGGTACACTACCTATCCTTCCTTTTTTTCTTTTATTCCACCTTGAACAAGTCTCTCTCACTGCCCCTTCTAAGCTTATTAGGCCCAATGACCTATGTGATCACCTTCATCACCTTAATAAGATAAACATGTCTAATTATCTTTTCTTTCTATTTATCCTTACTATCTTGTACCTTATCTTTCAAAAGTTCTCTCCTTCACTTGGCTCCACATCCGCACAACCCTCAAAGTCTCACACAAAGCCTAGAAACCATCACATTTGGTTTAAATTTATATAGAAAATTCATGATTATCAACATCTTGGTCAGCCATTAGGTATAAATTAACCCTTAAGATATCTATTCATATGAATACAAGGCTCAAACAATCTTCATAGGTCAACCATGTCATTTATGGGTCACTCTTAAGTAGTTACACCTTTTAATAAGGCCCTTGTAGCTCTTATAGGTCTCATGGAGACCTATTCACTTATTTAACACATCAAAAATCAAAACAAGATCATATGACCACTTCCAAAAGAATAGGTCCACACTACAAAACCCCTTAGTCATCCTCAAATGCTTATAGTCATCATTTCACTCTTTTGTGCAAGCTCAATCAACATTCTATGCACACAGTCACCATGAACGAATACACAGTTGACTTATAAAGCTTTGTTAATATTACATATGATTGTCCAAACCTTCATAATGCACACAGATGATCCTCATGGAGTATACAACATTCCCTAATATCCAATTCATCATTAAACATCAAAACAACATCTACACAATCTCAATTATCCTTCTTGGGTCACTTGCAGAATAAACATGAACGCATAGTCAAATTTGAACATTCATAACTATGAATATACACACTTTTAGATCTTAAAATCTATATTTTTATATGTTCTTATATTCCTCTATAACTTCACTTTTTGTACCATGAGAAAATTTTTCATAGATCAAAATATATGGCTAAAATACAAAGCACTAGTTTTTCCTTTACAAATTCTAATATTCAAAGACAAACAGTCTTAGTTAAACCTTGAAAACCATGCTCACATCTCGTGTCATTGATGATTATATTAAACACACACCGTCTATCTTATTCAAACTTTAACACATAAGTGCTAATGCTCAAATTTTAAACATTGAACATGTTGACCTCATCTCATGCAATCTTACAACTTTGAACTCATTTTCTCCATCAGTCTCCTATATGTAGCTCAATGTTTAACAATGCTAAAAAAATATCACTTTAACCTCTTAACTTTAATACACACCATTCATCTCTATCTATATGATCACTTATTCATAGTTGATCCTTAGAAGAAGCTCAATTTTCATCTCTACTCAGCGTTAAATATCATGCACCTATCCTCATTTTGCTACTTCCTGACATCTTGGAGAAAATATGTTCCATTGATCTCTTCATGGGTTGCTCTAACTTTAACTTGTGTAAAATTGACTAGGTATGGGAACCTTGCTTTTTTACTTAGAAGATGAACTTTGCATAATCATATATTTTACCTTGCTCACTCGCACGTTCTCAAATTTGGACTATAGGATCTTCTCACATAGGAGAATCCAACTATGTGACAAATCACTATGAGAACCCTTAGACATGTGATATATATCACCATTAAAATGCCTTATCAAAAAATTTATCATAGAGCCAACTATGCTTAGAACTTGTCAGGGAAGCCAAGTTTGAACATGCATATCTTTTGTCGTGCTTCAGTTCTTACTAGGCACAAAATTAAAAAAATCCATATGATTGCCTTCTCATAAAATTTCCACATGTGAAAGATACTCCATCATCAAAATGCTTACTTGACTCTTCTTTCCACATTTCAAATTTGGCTAAGTATGGAAAAACACTATTAAAATTCTTGATAGCCCAACTTTGCACCCACGTATCTTTTGACACACTTTGGTGTATGACCTAAAATTTAGTAAAAAATAACTAGTGACTAATATGATCAAAAAAATATGACCAAATCCCCATGAATCATCCATATGTGGCAATTATGATGTGAGTGAACTGCCTACTTAGATTTTTTACCATTAGACCCAAACTTTCTAGATAAAAATTATGAACTACCAGATGAATTCCACTTATGTACATAAGCTCTCCAGGCATATAAAACCTATTATAAGACCTTTTGCATATGATCAATACTACATAATCATCCATAAACATCTAAAACCAAGCCAAAATTGAAGATCAACCAAGCCTCTTTTAAGCACATTAGGACAATCACATTGCACACTTTGTCATTGTTACTTAGGATATCAAAGTACTTCATCCACTCACCATGACACCTCCATGACATCAATAATAAATCTCCAACACACTAATAACAAGATCACACTCTCTGTTGGATCATTATCTAGTAAGAATAAATGCTTGCTGTTAGATCTATGATCCGATAAAATGCTCATCATAGATATTTGATAATGCAAATTTGGGTATGGGAACTTAGTGAACTCTGCCTGAGAAGCCAACTTTTCAACTTAATAGATTTTGATATGCTCAACCTCATGACCTAAAATTTTAACCATATGATCTCCTCACATAGGGGAATCTATCCATATGTCAAGCTTCTCTTGAAACCTTCACACATGTGAAATATACCACCATCAAACTACTTACTTAGCCTTAACTATCAAGATGACTACTTGAGTTTAGACCTTCATATGATTGCACTAATGAATTCCTTTCACTTAAATAAGCACTTTAAGCATTCATAACACCCTATAGGTTCTTTTTAACATATCCATACCATCAAAATCATCAATTAGTTGCCTTACTAAGTCAACCACTGGAGAACCATACAAGAACATTGAAGAACATTGAAGCACACTTTGTCATTGTCATTTTAGCATACATGACACCTTATCAAAATCCTTGGTAACTTTAGAGATATCATTGACAAACCTCCAACAAAACCCTCTTAGGAATTTAGCTAAAAAATTTAGTTGAGTTGACCTTTTTTGATGGGAAATAAATTTATTAGGCTTAAAACTAGGTTTGATGGGATAACTAAGTTCCATAACATGCATTGAATTCCCAACAAGGTTGATGGGTCTGACATAGTCATAAAATGAAAAATAGGGGTATATGCCTAGGCCAGGTATATTTAAGAAGGTGGATTACTTATGGGAGTGTATAAGTGAGTTTTATTTTCTTATGAAGTTGGATGAATGTATCTTATAGTGGTTTCCTCTAATAGTATAGGGACCAACAATTTTATAAATTACCAAAGCTTTGCCAACCCCTTTCCCTGAGAGAGATTGAGACTCAACATGTTCCTACAAGAGAGAAAGCATTAATAAAGGATAAATTTAAAAATATCATGATTATATAGATAGAATATCATTTCTTTTCTATACACACATATGTTTCATGAATACTTGAGTGTAATACAAGCGTAAACTAGATCCATGATACATGAACCTGCAATGTTGGACCTTTTCTCTACTTACGTGATACACTATGTTGGGAAAATTTCTTCTATTGATCATGATTAATGAAAGTGATATTATTTTATGATCACTTTACATTACCATGTTGAGCTTATATAATAATTCTTACACATGTCTATACTCATGCTTTCATCTTACATGGTGTGCTAAATATGTTATGCTACATGACATTTTGCTAAAACATGTATGCAAGAACCATTATGATATGCTAATGTTGGTTATTAATATTTCACTTATTCATATTTTCACATGGATTACTTGAGTTTACTTCTTATTTGATACCTCATTTGGATTGTGGAACATTTGAACATGTTCCTTAGTTTTTGGACATAGTGTCACTGAGTGTTGTTTCTCTAGTATGTAAATATTTTAACATGTCCTCCTTTTTTGTGTGTGACATTTGATCATGCCTTAATTTTTTGGTCTCCTTAGACCCCCTTTTACATGAAATTAAGTGCTCTTGTGTGTGTGCTTGATTATTTTTTGAGATTTTAATTATTAATTTTAGATGTTTCCATGATCCATATCATTCATCGTAGGGATTATTGTGCTTGGATACTATGAGTTTTATTGATACATATACTTAGATGTGATACCTTTATATATTTCTTTACTACATGATTGTGTAGATACTAAAATATGATTTATGTAGTAATCTAGTTTTATACACTTGGTAAATATCCATCATGGTTGTACCTTTTAGTTATAAACCTACCTATTACTAAAAGCCTCATATTCATTATCTATTTGTGACTAAATTTCCTATCTCTTAGTATGACCATTATTATTTAGATGATTAGGCCTTTTATACTATGCAAAAATCCTTGACCTATACCTATACCTAACATATTATCTTTCACTATCAATTTTGGACCTATACCTACTTTCTAGCTTTTTAGACACTTGCATCCCAGGTGAACACCTATGTCAACATAAGTGCCCAACTTTCCTACAAAGTGTCTAGTGCCAAAAATTCATCTAATTTACAAATGAAATGCATCCTAAAGGTCATCATAAGTGATTTAGTGTGAGATATTTCTAAAGGGGATTGGTATATACAATATCAAACCTCATTCATTAGACACCTAATAATCACTTAGAAATCACATAAAACTCACATACATAGCTACCAAAGAACATTTAATTGAGCATTAAAGTGAGAAAAATTGCCCAATTCATTCTTATTTCTAAATCAGTCATAGGAGCACTATTTACATAGGTCTAAATCATTTAAAGAGTAGTCCATGAGTTATATTTTCCATGTTACAAGCTATGCCATTGCATGCTACTTATCACATGTTAAATCTTGATACACACACAAGATAACATATAGGGGAGAACTACATAAGTCTAAGGCCCTCTTCGGAGTACTGTCTATGTAGTCAACACCCATTGATAAAGGGGTCCTTAGGGCATCTTGACAACATGAGTCCACCAACCCATTTTTCCCATAGTCACTCCAAGGGTGAGGAAACTAGGGTTTAATCATTTGACAAAGAGTAATAGGCTCTATGTATGATATGCATACATCAAAATAAAGATGATAAAAAAACCTAGAATTATCTAGTTAGTTGCATCCATATCCATTTAGTATTCTATACCAGATACCCATGTTGAATTTAGACACTTATGTCGACATAACTATCCAGATCCTAAATAAGCATCTGAGGCCATAAAAATAATATTCCTAGAATCTAAGGATTTTTCCAAGATCACCTTTTATTCCACTTCCAACCTATTCTAGATTAGACTTGCATGAACATAATAAACCATCTAAGTATCAATTGTTCCCTTTTATTATAATATCTATTAATAGATGTAATTTAGTTTTTTTAGCAATCTCAATTGTATTACTTTAGAATATTATTTATGAGTTTCTATTAATTACCTTGTTCATTAGATTAGTTCACTATATATGTGTAAAAGTTCATCTAATACCCCCTTAACCCTAAATATACCCAATATCTTAATTTAGAGATTGTTTAACCCTAAATTTGATTTTTTGGGGGGAAGGGTACATAGGGTTAAGATTATAAAAATTAATAAGCACAAGGGTGATAAACAGATCTATAATAGTCTTAATAGTTTCTAAACTTAGAAAGATAGTGTTATGAATTTATAATATTAAGATATGCCACAAATAAAAAGTAAAACTATTGATTAATGTTGTAATAAATTGAAAAGAAGAGTACTTAGTTCACCATGCTTATGCTAATTTGGGTTAATATAGGCTGGAAGTAGACTGGACCAAGATTCTAAAAAGATCATCAAATTAAGTAATTTTATTTTTTTTGGTCTTAGATGCTTGTGTTAGATCTAGATGGTTACATCAATTCTAGTGTTTGAGTTAGACATAGGTGTCCAATATGGAATAGTGACTAGATTTAGATGAAACCACATGGAGATTTTTGGGTTTTCTATCACCTTGCTTTTGGTGTGTATAGATCATGTGCATACATGATATCACTCTTTATCAATTGATCAAACCCTAGCTTCCTCACCCTTGGAGTGATAGTGGGAAAAATGAATTAGTTGGAAGATGGTGTCGAGTTACTCCAAGGACCTCTCTATCAATAGGTTTTACTTACATAGCTAATACTTCAAAGAGGGCTTTAGACTTATGTGGTTCTCCCATATGTTGGCTTGTGTGTGCATGAGGATCTAATGTGTGATAAATAAGTACATTTAGTGACCTAACTTGTAATTTAAAATATATGGTCCATGGGATGCTCCTTTAGTAATTTAGATCTATAGGGATACTTATCTTATGTATGGTATGTAAATAAGGATGAATAGGGTATATATTGATCACTTGAATGTTTGATTAAGTGCTTTTGGTAATTTACCTTGTGAGTTCCTAGTATTTGTTAGGTTTTTTCTAGGTGAGGAATATAAGGGTTGATCTTATATATATATTGTTAGCCAAATTTTGGCTATCATAGGATAGGTTCACAAAAAACTTGCTCTTTATCTCATACTAAACCTTGTTCATAGCCATTCTATGCCTTGTAAAGTCTACAAATGATATTTTTGAGGTCTTATTAGCATAGTTTAAGTTAAATTTGAAAAGTTAAGGGCAATGACTTATGTTTGTCTTATGCTAGTATATTCTTACCATGATATGAAAATGTGGTTTAAAAAAGGTGTAAAAGGTTTATAATTTGTCCCTCAAATCATCCTACCCTTTGACCACCTTTCATGAACATATTATCCATATTTGGATAAGTTAAGGTTATTTTGCAAAGTTTAAGGTAAATGTCATGCAATAAAAAGGTACATGTGGTCAAGTGCAATTCATGTAAAAGCTAACCAAGATGAAATATACATACAAACATACTTGTCAAATCCTATGAAGGAGTTATCTAATGTGCATATATGTCATGAATATCAAATCATAGTGAGTTTTCAAGGTTCAATGTATAAAACATTTTTAGAGTGTCTCTTCACCTTACTAAAGTCATTTCCATGAAGAAAAAACTTTTACAAGTCTTAAGAAGCCCAAATTTGCATTAGAATCCATTAGATTATTGCCAGACTAATAATGATCAACTTCATGTGATTGGTATGAACAAAGGAGAGAGAGAGTGATGACTTGAGCTAGTGGGTAGAGGAAGGGGGTCCAATGGCCTTTATATTTATGTAATTAGTTATTATATTGGTGCTCCCTCATTTATGAACAATTTTTTAGGACCATCAAGTGGTCTTAAACCCTAGAAAAACCTCCAAGGCTTGATTTTTCACAAGTCTCATGTAATTTTGAACTCATTTGATTAAGATGAGTATTTTTGAAGGTCTAGAGGGGTATATAAATCTGTATCACACTTTTATCCACCAAGTTTGGCATGTGTTGCATCGGAGAGTGAGCAAAAGATCCTCATAGGGTGAAGTTACAAGTTTACACTCAAGGTTTAGAGGTTTATGTAGGTTTTATTACATAAAACTAATTGTCAAATGTTTTTTTTACAATACTTGATAGTCCCTCCATCATCTCACATGGTCACAAATGAACATCTTGAAACCTTAAAAGTCTCAAACCCTTCACAATCTCATTAGCTTTTATTATTATAGGCTTAAAAGATAAGGGTTATAACCTCATGAGAAGGCTCTGAATAAAGGTGTTTGAAATCAAGTTTTAACATAATAAATAAGTTACTTTAAATCTCCTAGACCCTTACAAGTATAATTAAAGATGTTAAGTGGTGAGATCAAGGTAATTTTTAGGTGGATAATGTGAGATTAGAGGCATTATGAAAGGTTTATTTTGAAGGTTTCTTCATTAGGAAGATCCTTAATTAGGTACCTCATTCTCCATAGATCTTCTAAAGACACATTCAAGGTAAGTTTTTTGGTGGAAAACCTTGAGAAATATTACCTTAATGTCATCTAACTTGGTATTGAGGGTAAATAAGTCAAGATAGGACAATGCCATGAAGAAGGGTTATTTGGTCTATTCATCCAACTATCATGCTTCAATAATGGCCACCATACAAACTAAATTGGTCTCAATTAAATATTTAGACCATTTTATAGATGATGGTCATATTAGGACCTTGAGACAAGTTTTCAAAGTTGAGTAAGGAAGGATTAAATGTTAACCTATAGGTATATAGACCTATAGGTTAACATTTACTAGATGAATAACTCAAAAGGAGATCATTGGAAGCTATAGGGTGTCTTCCACACTCCTTCAATGTTATATGAAGTCATTAAGAATTTGTAACATCTAAAAATGGTCCTAAAATTATAGTCTATAGACACTCATGCTATACATTCAATGATTTCATGCTTACACTAAAAAAAAGAGCTAATGAAGAGGCAAATTGTATATGGAGTACAAGACTAAGATAGATAGGTTTGAATAGAGACTTATGATCTCTCTTGCTTGAGAGTTTATGAGAGGGTCTAAAGTATGAATTGGATTTTTTTATATCTGGAGGTGGAAAGTGGGACAAAGTTTAATTAGGCCTAGAAGGTCTAAATAGGCATACACATGCCTATGTATGAATCCAAGAAGAATTGAAAATTTGGAATGAGTATAAGTGTGGTAAGTCTTGAGTGAAACCCAATTCAATCACTTTCCTTAAATAAACAAAACTATCCAAGGGAGATTCATTCTTTATTTTCATAAGGTTTAAGCCTTAAAGAAAAGACTTAGACCTGCTTGCAAACATCTAAAAAGGGGTCTAATTTGGTTTTGATAATGAGATTTTGAAGTTTAATAGAGACTTAGGTGTCATAAGGAGGAGTTACATGGTGAATTGGTATGATTTTAAAGAGTAAAAACCCATCATTTGAAGCCATTCTTGGGTTTAACAAGATATTCGGCCCTCATGAATACTTATAGGCCTAATGCAAATGTTCAAACCTATCCATGAAAGTTTGATGATTTGTAAAAGTGTGAGCTAAATATGAAGAATAAATGGGATTGAAAGGTTTATAAAATATAGATATATATTCCCAAAATATTCAAACTTATATGAGTTAATGAGAAAAAGGGAAAACATAGACACTAGGGTCACTTTAACTGGTTTTCTAGTAAACCCTAAGCTTGAGCTAATGGAGATTATAATAGGTATAGATAATAATAATGGTAATAATACCATTATAATAGGTCAATATAGATGATATGGACCTTACTGAGGTATTCAAAGTCAAAACCAAAGATTTTCCCCCTTTTCACTCATTCTCTTCTCTCTTGATCTCACAGTTACAGACTTGCTAGATCAAAAGCCTCAAAGAATCACTTGGAGCTATATGTAAAAGTTGCATGGGATCAAAATATCATTGGATATTTTATGGGACTTTGTCTAATTATGTTTTATGGCATTAGTTAAATGTTTAAGGCCCTAAGATTTATGAATAATCATTAAGATGATACACATGTCTTAAGCTGCAAATAAGACTATAAATAAATTGATGGGATAAATTGGATTAATAAGTTCCTCAAATGGATTGGATTACATTTTAAATGACCTAAAAAATCTCCATAAATCTCTCAATAAACTTCTCAAGTAATTGGTTAGCATGCGTAGGGTACTAAGTATATGAAATAGGGCTACAAATGATTATTTCAAGCTATTTGGAAACATGAAAAGTTGCATTAGACTTTAAATTTATAAATATATATTTATAAAGAGGTATTTTAAGTGAATCAAATGTTTATTTATGGTTTCACATGTGAGACAGGTATGGAACCAAATCTCAATTTCTAGGCCTAGAGACCTAATTGAGACCTAATTAGAGATAGAAACAAGTGGGGTAAGTGCACTTGTATTCAATTTTTGATCATGATTTTTTTCATATAGATGTAAGAGCATACTCAATACTCAAATACATGCCTAGTTTTCCATGATCATCTGTATATTATTCTACACAAGGAGCTTTGTGTGTTTTGAGGGTTATAAGGAATTAAAGGCAAGTAAGGGCTTAGTTGAAAAATGAAGTATTTGAGAGTGTTTCATGAATAAAAGGGGGTTAAAATAAGTTTTTAAAGACCAATATATTAATTTCATGAATAAATATTTCATTTATGAAGATAAAATCAATATTTGAGGTATTTGAGCAAGATAGGCGTAGTGAGATCAAATGGGTTTCAAGACACCCAAGGAGTTATGTGAATGATCATCACTGTAATGTTAGTATAAGAGATATATCAAAGGTATTTAAGGTGTAACATAAGAATAAAAAGGGAGTTTTAAGGTGAATTTATGACCAATAATGCCATTTGTCATTGCTCATAATCCATGATGGGTAATTTTTGAATGGATGATGAATCATTGAAAAAATAAAGTCTCCTACACTAACTCTCTTGAAAACCATGATTAGGAAAAGATGAAACGTATATAAGGACCTCATAAATATTCAATTTAAGACTTTTTTTCTTTTAACTTACTATTTTAGGAGGAGACACTTGTTAATTTCTCTCTTCTATGCCCCTTTTGTCTTTTTTTCTCTCATTGTCTATAAATATATTTTTGTTTGGATTTGTATGAATATTCCACCTGGGTAAGGAGAAGCCCTACCAATTTGTATACCTTTTATCAATGAAAAACTATTGGTTTTACCTCCTTATATGATTTTACTTAGTGTGTGTGCATGGATGGTTGATCTTATCAAGTGATTTGCTTAGTCTTCTTTAGCATGTTGTCTTATTCTAACACCTATATGTAGTTTGAAAACTTATTTTGTAGGTCATGTGAAATGTGTAAGTTTAGTTTAAGGGTTGAGTGAGTATGTATCTTCATTATTTTCATACTTGACCTATTTATTAGTCCACCTATCCTAATCATCTATCACAACCTCCTCATTGAAATGCTAAGGTGAGAGATTAAGATTAGGAGAAGTGTATGTTAAGGTTAGTCTTGTAGACATCCAAATCTAGCCATAAATAGCTTCTGAATGATTCATACCAACTATTACAAATTAATCCTAATAATCACTAAACATTCCAAATTTGGCCATGCATTATTCATCAAAATTTAGAATCATGTTGAGGTAACCCTATTTGGGATACTAGCTCGTATGCAATAATAACTTCTCATAGATTCATCCTTAATCACCTTCAAATATAAAAACTATCTATTGGAATATGGACCCATTAAGTGGGGAACTTGATCAAATATTTAAATATATAAAGTTATAATCAAAATGAATTAAATAATTAAACAAGATTAAATGCCTAGTTGAATTATCCATTTATAATTAATGAATATCTAAAATTGAAAATTCCAAAAATCAAAATATTAAGCCTTTTCATCATTGCCTTTATGAGTTGTCAAGATCTTCCAAAATATCCCAAATATATATTTGAGATACATTATTAGTAATTAAAATACATAATTTCATAATTTTTTAAAATTCAACTAGAGTTAGTCTCAACTCACCTAGGGTTAGTTTGAACCCATTCCATGTTTAAACTCAACCTTAACTCACCTTGGGTGAGAGTTAATTATTGAGTCTATAAATACAAGACCATGCCTATTTAATTTTAAGCTATTTTTTGTGTAAATTTATTATGCATAAATATCTTCAACAAGCTTGGATATTGTAGAGTTATTATACAGGATTTACTTCATTAGCCTTGTTGTTCCCAAAATCTGTCACTCCTTTTTGGGACAACACATGAACTATTTTTGGTCCTACAGGCCAAAAAATTATCTCTTCCCTTCTAAAAAATTGTTCAGGGCATTCAAATTCTTTATTATTCAAGCTTTTTCAGCTAACAGACTCTATAGGCTCATTTCTACAGACTCTACAGGCTTATTTCTACAGACTCTATAGGCTTATTTCTATAAACTCTGTAGGCTTATTTCTACGGACTCTACAGATATGTTTCTATGGACTCCACAGGCTGGATTCTACAAAATCTTTCAAGGCTCGAAATACTTAGAAAAAACTATGAACTTTACAGGCTAAGTTATACAAACTTAGTTCTACAGACTCTAGAGATATGTTTCTACGGACTCCGTAGGCTAGATTCTACAGACTCTTTCAAGGCTCAAAAGACTTAGAGAAAACTACAAACTCTATAGCCTAAGTTAAATAGACTCATTTCTATGGACTCAGTTCTATGGACTTCACAGGTTGATTTCTACAGACTCTACAAGAGGGGTTTCTATGAACTCTTTTCTACGGACTAGTTTCTACGGACTCTACAGGTTAATTTCTATGGAATCTATAGGAAAGAAACAAGCTCTCAACACTTAGGCAATTTCAAGGTTGGTTCAATGCCAAGGTTCAACCAAAAGGTTAATTGACAAGCTTTAAATAAAGGATTGAACCATTGAACCATTGAACCTCGCTTCCAAAAGGTTTAAAGGTTCAACAGGTTCAAAGGTTCAATGACGTCAGAAATCTTAAAGAGTTAAGCACTTCAAAAAAAGTTCAAAGTTCAACCACTTCAGCAAGTTCAACGACTTCAAAAGACTTAGCAAAAAGAAAAAGGCTTGAACCATTGAATTGTTGAACCTTGAACCAAAATGGTTCAACAGGTTCAACAACTTAAAGGTTCAATAAGCGGTTGGTTCAATGCGGTTGGTTTAAGTGATCAAGTGAACACAAGATTGAACCGTTGAACTATTGAACCAAAGTTGGTTCAAGCAGTGAGTTTAATTGATCGGTTCAAAGGAGTGCCCCAAAGCAAAGAGACCAAGTGCCCTTTTGGAAGGCAGTGAACCAAGACCAAATACCCTTGTAGAGGGAACTTAAGAGCCAAAAGGACCCTTGAAACCTTTCCAAAAGGTAGTATTGGAGATCAAACAACCCTTGCAGAGGGCAGGTGATGAGCAAAATGGACCATTTCAAAGGCCGAATGGAGCAAAGGAATTCCTTTGGAAAGATTTTTTGTGGCAAAAATGGCTAAGGCAATGGAACATTTCCTTCAGATAAAATGTCTGAAGGAATTCCTTTGAACATTTTGTCTGAAGGAATTGAAGCTGAAGGACCTTGAAGACCGCCTGAAGGCCACTCGAAGAACCTCGAAGGGCAGATACCCTTGTGGGGGGTTCTCACTAAGCAAAATGGACCTTTCTCAAGACCCTGAAGGGTAGGTCCCCTTCAGGAAAGATAAAACAAAAAATTTGAAGGAATTGCCAAGGAAGGTGATGAGCCTAAAGAAGTCAAATTTAGGGCAATAAACTAGCCATTGGTGTTCAATTAGTGACGTCCCCAAAACCGTCAAATTCACAGCAATGAAATAGCTATTGATCTTTGAAGGCTTGAATGCAGACCTGAATGTAAAAGGCTAAAATGCCAAAAGGAAGAACCACGAAGGGAGAGAGCTGAAAGAGCCAACAAAGCTGGGAATTCAACCCCGAGAGCTCAAATGCTAGGAAAAGACAAAAACTAGGAAGAGACAAAGAAGGAAAAGCTAGAAATATCTGCACAAAAGTTATTCCAGTAGGTGGAACAGTCCACCAAGTAGATATTTTGGCTTGCAAACATTGAAGGCATGGCCTATTTGTCTCCTTTGGAGTAAAGGACAAGGTGGATAGCTACGCAGACATCAGGTGACAGACTAGATGACTCAGGCCTAGGAGAAGACATTTGAGATGAATTGACATGCCACAGTTAAGGCAGCCACCCTGTTCTAACATGGCCCTCTTTGATTAAACTGAAAATGCATTCAAAACATTGAATGCAACATGGGCCATTCTATGGAACAAAGTGCTAATCCTTTCTTAGCTACTATATATTGTAATCTCTTATGTTATCCAAGGGGAGACTTTTCCATTATAAAAGTGAACTCTGCCAAAATTGAGAGGTGATTATTGAGACTTTGAGCTCAGATTATTCATCATATTTCTTTATTTGAATGAGAAAGCAAGTTACTTTTAGAATTTGTGTTGTTATAGCTTGTGTCATTTTAGGAGATTGTTCTTGTGTCTATATCCTGAATGCATTCTTGTCCATTTTATTCAAATAAGCAAAACTAGTGGAAGTAATTAGGAAGGTGTCCTGAAGCCAACTGTGGAGAGACTTTATGATGTCTACAATTGTCTTTAGTGTGTTTGTCTATTTTTTGTTTTTGTGTAAAGGACCTTGGGATGACTTTGTGCCCTCATTATCCTTCATATTTAACTCTTGGGTAGTCGGGGTGGAGACTTTGTGCTACATCTCAGTCTACTAGTTACTACGCCCTTTGTTACCAGTCACTTGTCACTACCTGAAAGAACTCTTGGTGTTTCCTACAAGATCACTTCTAAAAGAAGAGAAGTGACTTCAGTATTTTCACTAGATTTTCTCCTTTGTTTGTGAACATCATCTTTGAAAAAAGGGAGATGGATGGTGTTAGCCTACCCCTGAGTCTTATTTTTTGCTTATATATATAGTATATAGCCTCTTCCTATTTATAGGGAACCTCCCCTTGATAAGAGGAGAGATTTTTCCCCTTTTGATGTGGTAAACCTGCACATCTGGTTAACCAATCTCCCTATGCTATGGTTGAAGAGACCTATTTTACTCATTAGTTAGCTGGTGACAAAATATTCACCCGATAGTTTTTGGTGACTCTGCTGGGGATCGCCTAATAGTTTTAGTCGTTGTCTAGTATATTCAAATTGAAACATTTCATGCTACTGGGAAATGATGTGAAGTAGGAAAGAACACTACCAACTTCATGCCAATAGTTTTTGGTGACTCCACTAGGGATTGATGAGCAGTTCCAGTGATTGTCTAGTCTATTCAAATTGAAACATTTCATGCTACTAGGGAATGATGTGAAGTAGGAAAGAACACTGCCAGCTTCACACCAATAGTTTTTGGCAAATTCACTGGGGAACGATGAGTAGTTCCTACCCTTATCCATTATAGACTCTGGCAACTCTAGTATGTGTCTTACCCATTATCATTATAACCTTACCACTTTTTTCTAGCTCGATGCCAATAGTTTTGGTGACTCCACTGGGGGCATTACATGCAGTCTAAAGCCTCAAGATTTAGATTGAAGTAATCCCTATCCTTATCCATTTTTATTCTACAATCTAGAAAATCCATGTTATACTAGAAACTAGAGAGCCCAAGGTGTTGTTGACCCTATTTTTGAGTTGGTGTAACAGGGTAATTTCAATTTGTTCCCTCCCCAACTTCAAGTTCAATGATCCAAGAATGTTCTTCCTACCCATACCAGGTCACCAACACAAGGCAGAGCTTCTTTTTCTACTATTACTAGAGCTTTGCCTATACATACTCCACCTAGATTTGTTATCCCCCTTTTTCATAATCAAATCATGGTAGCTCAAGGCCCCTAGGCTAACTCTTTCGGTCTGCTCAATCTTACTCCACCTCTTCATGAGCTACCACGCAGTTCAAGGAAGAATTTCCCAAAGTTCTTTGGTGATGGAAAAGTTCATCTTGATGAACATATTATTTCCTTTAGCATAATTTGTGGTGTGATAGGAATGGAGTATGAGGACATAAAAATCAGGCTATTTGTGGAAACACTACAAGGTGCTATTGTAGACTGGTTCTACCATCTATAGGCTCAGTTAGTGACTGACTGGGACACTCTCAAAGCCAAATTTGAAACCAGGTTCAAGCCTGTAGAAGATGCACATACCTTGTTGGCCCAGCTCACACAGATGAAGAAAGAACCTCATGAACCTATGAGGGACTTCATTGCAAATTTTAACAAGGTGAGGAACTAGATTCCTACAATTTCTCAGCCAACACTTGAGAACCTCAAATGCTTCTTCATCAACTCACAACTACCTAAAGTGAGTTTTCTACTGAGATGGGTTGGCCACATAAACCTTATTGCTACTTAGGATTTGGCTACTGAGGTAGAAGATGACCTTATCTTAGTAGAAAAGATAATGAGAGATCCTAATAGAGGTAAATCCTCTTCATCTTCTAAATGTTCACCTACATGCACTACAAATCAAATGGTGCAAAAGCTGGCAAATGAATTACTAGCCTTGAAAAGATAAATGGCCCAAGGCATGTCTACTCCTCCTTATCGGGATATGCCAAAGAGAACATTTTAAAACTAGTCATATCAAAGAAATGCTACCAAGAGTCAAGGGCAAATAAATAGTCTTCCTTCCCCAAAGAGGAACCTTGCCCTTAAATCACCTCCAACCAACTCAGTAGTTGGATATCTAGAAATAGAACATGATTTCTCTTTCTAACTTGAGTTTTATCAAGAAGATGATGCTAATCTCTTCACAAAAGGAGAAGAAGAATTAGCTGGTGACTCCAACATTGGTTTCCTGAATTACCAAGATGAACCCAGAAGTAAAGGTGAAGTATTTGATGGATCATACGCTGTGTTCACTTGGTCCAAGAATCAGTCAGCCCAACAAGTTGATAAAGAAAAAATAGATGAGTGAGCTCAACCTGTAATTTCAATTGTCAAATGAGGAACTTCTCTACCTTTCCAGCCAAAGGACCCAGTGATTGCTAAAAAAGTAAGTACCCCAAACATTGCTGCACCTTCAACTTCAATTTTGTAGATCAGTCCTTCCCCACTTAAAAACTAAAAGGATGAACTCCCATCCTCTGTCCATAATTCATTTTAGACATTTGACATAGTGGACCATGTCAAAAAAACCAAAATTAAAATGTCTAAATTTGAATTCCTACAAGCTAACCCTGAGCAGTTGGATAGATTGGTTGAGTGTGTGAAGAATAAAGCCATCCCTACAAGACAAGATGTTAAGAAGGTAACACATGATCCCTAAAGGAACATGTCCATCCCAAATTTTTTTGTCATTACTCTTCCTACTACCCTTAAGAAAATAAAGCCTTTCTATGTTTCCTTTTTGATAAACGGTCACAAGCTGAGCAACTGCATCATTGATTTTGGAACTTCAGACAATGTCATGCCTACCAAAGTGGTAGAATCTCTTTGTCTCACATTGACCAAGACATTTAGGAGATGTTTCTCCATGGAGAACAAACAAGTGCCACTGCTAGGACAAATCAAGGATGCCCAATTTGCGTTTGCTACATTCCCAGACAAGAGGATCAAGATGATAGTCTTGGTGGCTGACATCCCAGCTTCATATGGAATTCTCCTTGGGAGAAATTTATGCAAGGATGTTGGTGGTGAATTAAGTATGGACCTATCTGAGGCAAGGATTCTAGTTAAAGGTGTCATGCAGAGGTTGCTTCTTGAAAAGGAGGAAAAATATGTTGTCACTCAGACATCAGCGCTTGAAGCCTAAATTCTATTTGAGTCTTCAGGTAGGGGTAATTATTTTTTGTCCATAGAGGATGTTCATGCTTCTATAGATGAAAGTCCTGTAGGTGGCAATCCAATAATTGATTCGAATAAGACATCAAAAGAATTGGTAGAGCGTAGTATAGATGAAAAAGGATCTTCCCTCTCTAATGAAGAAAAATTTGATAAAAGATCAGCTTCTGATGATGTTTGGATCTTGGAATTCAATGGCAACAATTCTTCTATTAGTGCTGGAGCTGGGACTGTGTTGATATCTCCTCAAGGAGATATTTTTTCTTGTTCATACAAGTTGCAATTCAACAACACCAACAACACCACTGAGTATGAATCTCTGTTACTCAGGTTGAAGGCAGCTCAAGACAGAGGGGTTAAACTCCTTCATGCTAAAGGAGATGTTAAACTGATGGTTTGTTAGGTGAGGAACCTATGTCAAACCAAAAACAAAAGATTGTGCCATTACTACAATCTGGTATGGGACTACCTTGAAAGTTTTGATGCCTTCAAAATATCTACGATACCTAGAGAGCTTCATGATCATGCAAATTCATTGGCTGTCCCTATAACCCTCTTGGTTCCTCATCAAGATTTCAAAGATAATAGGTACACTATCAAACTGGTCTTTCAACCAAGTGTGCCTGATAAAGCTAACCATTGGTAGGTATTTGAGGGGGATAATCAAATCATGTGCTGGATTGAACTAGGAGAGAAACAAGCTATGGTAGTAGACCATACTACTATGCACCAATGTCAAGAAAAGGAATTCTTTGCCAAGAGAGCAAGGATTTATGGTTTTTAGATTGGAGACCACATTTTGCCATGTAATAAGAAGAAAGAACCAAAAGGAGTGCATAGAAAATGTGATTATTGGTGGAGAGTTCCATTTGCCCATCACCAATTCTAGGGAGAAAATGGTTTCTTACTAGTTTATCAAGATAGAATGCCATTTTCACTATCTCATAGTGGGTGGCATTTGAAGCGCTTCAATTCTTGAAGCATCAAATAAGATCATCTATACATATGTATATTTGTACAGTCTTTAGTTTTATTTTGTGCTTTTCATTTTCATTTTTGGCACCTTTCTTTTTTGGGTAGCATGACTCCGTAGCCCAATGGCATAATTAAAGGCACTGGAGATTCTAGTTTCTACTCCCTTCAGCTGCTTCAAAATTTCAACTGAAGGAAGTTCCCCAACTGAAGCCAACTATTATTCCTAAAATATGTCACTCCTTTTTGGGACAACACATGAACTATTTTTGGTCGTACAGGCCAAAAAATTATCTCTTCCCTTCTCAAAAATTGTTCTAAGCATTCAAATTCTTCATTATTCAAGCTTTTTCAGCTAATAGACTCTGCAGACTCATTTTTATGAACTCTACAGGCTTATTTATATGGACTGTAGGCTTATTTCTATGGACTCTGTAGGCTTATTTCTACAGACTCTGCAGATATGTTTTTACGAACTCTGCAGGGTGGATTCTACAGACTCTTTCAAGGCTCAAAAGACTTAGAGAAAAGTATGGACTATGTAGGCTAAGTTCTACAGACTCCTTTCTATGGACTCAGTTCTATGAACTCTGTAGATATGTTTCTATGGACTTCACAGGCTGGATTCTACGAACTCTTTTAAGGCTCAAAAGACTTAGAGAAAACTATAGACTCTGCAGGCGAAGTTCTATAGACTCATTTCTATGGACTCAGTTCTATAAGCTTCATAGGTTGATTTCTATGGAATCTATAGGAGGGGTTTCTATGAAATCCTTTCTATGAACTAGTTTCTACAGACTCTGTAGGTTCATTTCTATAGACTTTATAGGAAAAAAACAAGCTCTCAACACTTAGGCAATTTCAAGGTTGGTTCAATGCCAAAGTTCAACCAAAAGGTTCATCAACAAGCTTCAAACAAAGGATTAACCACCATTGAACCCCACTTCCAAAAGGTTCAAAGGTTCAATGAGTTCAAAGGTTCAATGACGTCGATAAGCTTAAAGAGTTAAGTGCTTCAACAAAAAATCAAAGTTCAACTGCTTCAGCAAGTTCAACGACTTCAAAAGACTTAGAGAAAAGAAGAAGGCTTGAATCATTGAACCATTGAACCTTGAACCAAAATGGTTCAATGGGTTCAATGGTTCAAAGGTTTAATAAGTAATTGGTTTAACATAGTTAGTTCAAGCGGTCAAGTGAACACAAGATTGAACTGTTGAATCATTGAACCAAAGTTGGTTTAATCTGTCAGTTTAAAGGAGTGCCCCAAAGCGAAGAGACCAAGTGCCCTTACGGAAGGTAGTGAACCAAGACCAAGTACCCTTATAGAGGGCACTTGGGAGCCAAAAGGACCCTTGTAACCCTTCTAAAAGGCAATCTTGGAGATTAAACAGCCCTTGTAGAGGACAGGCGATGTGCAAAATGGATCATTTAAAAGGCCGAATGGAGCAAGGGAATTCCTTCGAAAAGATTTTCTATGGCAAAAATGGCTAAGGCAATGGAACATTTCCTTTAGACAAAATGTCTAAAATAATTCCTTCAAACATTTTGTTTGAAAGAATTGAAGCTGAAGGACCCCGAAGACCACTTGAAGGCCACCCAAAGAACCCCGAAGGGCAGATACCCTTGCAGGGGGGCTCTCATCAAGCAAAATGGACCTTTCTCAAGACCTTGAAGGGCAGGTCCCCTTTGGGAAATATCAAACAAGAAATCCAAAGGAATTGCCAAGGAAGGTGACATGCCCGAAGACATCAAATTCAGGGCAATAAACTAGCCATTGGTGTTCAACTAGTGACATCCTTGAAACTGTCAAATTCATGGCAATGAAATAGTTGTTGATCTTTGAAGGCTTGAATGCAGACCCAAATGCAAAAGGCCAAAATGCCAAAAGGAAGAACCACAAAGGGAGAGAGCTGAAAGAGCCAACAAAGCTAGGAATTCATCCTTGAGAGCTCAAATGCTTGGAAAAGACAAAATCCAGAAAGAGACAAAGAGGGAAAAGCTAGAAATATCTACGCAAAATTTATTCCAATAGGTGGAACAGTCCACCAAGTAGATATTTTGGCTTGAAAACATTGAAGGTGAAGCCTATTTGCCTCCCTTGGAGTAAAGGCGAGGTGAACAACTGTGTAGACATCAGGTGACATACCAAATGACTCAAGCCCATGAGAAGACATTTGAGATGAATTGACATGCCACAGTTAAGGCAGTCACCCTGTTCCATCATGGCCCTCTTTGACTAAATGAAAATGCATTCAAAGCATTGAATGCAGCATGGATCGTTCTATGGAACAAAGTGCCAAGCCTTTCTTAGCTACTATATATTGTAATCTCTTATGTTATGCAAGGGGAGACTTTTCTATTATAGAAGTGAAACTTTGCCAAAATTGAGAGGTGATTACTAAGACTTTGAGCTCAGATTGTTCATCATAATTCTTTGTTTGAATGACAAACCAAGTTACTTTCAGACTTTGTGCTGTTATAGCTTGTGTCATTTTAGGAGATTGTTCTTATGTCTGTTTCTTGAATGCATTCTTGTCCATTTTATTGAAATAAGCAGAACTAGTGGAAGTAATCAGGAAGGTGTCCTGAAGCCAACTGTGGAGAGACTTTGTGCTGTCTACAATTGTCTTTAGTGTGTTTGTCTATTTTTTGTTTCTATGTAAAGGACCTTGGGATGACTTTGTTCTCTCATTGTCCTTTGTATTTCACTCTTGGGCAGTTGAGGTGGAGATTTTGTGCTACATCTTAGTCTGTTGGTTACTATGCCCTTTGTTACCAGTCACTTGTCACTACCTGAAAGAACTCTTGCTATTTCTTGCAAGATCACTTCTAAAAGAAGAGAAGCGCCTTTAGTATTTTTACAAGGATTTTATCCTTTGTTTGTAAACATCATCTTTGAAAAAAGAGAGATGGATGGTGTTATCCTACCCCCGAGTGTTATTTTTTGCTTATATATAGTATATAGCCTCCTCCTATTTATAGGGAACCTCCCCTTGATGAGAGGAGATATTTATCCCCTTTTGATGTGGTAAACTTACACATTTAGCCAACCAATCTCCCTATGCTATGGTTGAAGAGACCTATTTTACTCATTAGTTAGCTGGTGACAAAATATTCACCCAATAGTTTTTGGCAACTTTGCTGGGGATCGATGAATAGTTCTAGTCCTTGTCTAATCTATTCAAATTAAAACATTTCATGCTATTGGGGAATGATGCAAAGTAGGAAAGAACACTACTAGCTTCACACCAATAGTTTTTGGTGACTCCACTAGGGATTGACGAGTAGTTCTAGTCATTGTCCAGTCTATTCAAATTGAAACATTTCATGCTGCTGGGGAATGATGTGAAGTAGGAAAGAACACTACCAGCTTCATGCCAATAGTTTTTGGTGACTTTGTTGCAAAAAGATGAGTAGTTCCTACCCTTATCCATTATAGACTCTAGCGACTCTAGTCTGTGTCTTACCCATTATCATTATAGCCTTATCACTTTCCTTCAGCTCCATGCCAACAATTTTTGGTGACTCTGTTGGGAACATTACGTGCAGTCTGAAGCCTCAAGTTTTAGATTGAAGCAATCCCTATCCTTATCCATTTTTATTCTACAATCTGGAAACTCCACATTATATTAAAAACTAGAGAGCCCAAGGTGTTGTTGACCCTATTTTTGAGTTGGGGTAGCAAGGCAATTTTGATTTGTTCCCTCCCTAACTTTAAGTTCAATGATCCAGGAGTGTTCCTCCTACCCATACCAGGTCACCAACACAAAGTAGAGATTATTTTTCCACTATTACCAGAGCTTTGCCTATACATAATCCACCTAGATTTGTTATCCCCCTTTTCCATAATCAAATCATGGCAGCTCAAGGCCCCTAGGGTAACTATTTTGGTCCACTCAATCTTACTCCATCTCTTCATGAGATACCATGCCGTTGAAGGAAGAATTTACCCAAGTTCTTTGGTGATGGGAAAGTTCATCTTGATGAACATATTGTTGCCTTTAGCATAGCTTGTGGTGTGATAGGCATGGAGTATGAGGACATAGTAGTCAGGCAATTTGTTGAAACACTACAAGATGCTACTGCAGACTTGTTCTACCATCTATAGGCTCGGTCAGTGACTGACTGGGACACTCTCAAAGCTAAATTTGAAGCTAGGTTCAAGCCTGTAGAAGATGCACATGCCTTGCTGGCCCAACTCACATAGATGAAGAAAGAACCTCATGAATCTATGAGGGACTTCATTACAAAGTTTGACATGTTGAGGAACTAGATTCCTATAATTTCTCAGCCAACACCTGAGAACCTCAAATGCTTTTTCATCAACTAACAGTTGCCTAAAGTGAGTTTTCTGCTAACATGGGCTGGCCACATAGACCTTGCTACTACTCAAGATTTGGCTACTAAGCTAGAAGATGACCTTATCTTAGTAGGAAAGATAAGGAGAGATCCTAACAGAGGTAAATCCTCTTCATCTTCTGAATGTTCACCTACAGGCACTATAGATCAAATGGTGCAAAAGTTGGAAAATGAATTGCTAGCTTTGAAAAGACAAATGGCCCAAGGTATGTCTGCTCCTCCTTATCGAGATATGACAAAGAGAACATTTTAGAACTAGTCATATCAAGGCAATGCTGCTAGGAATCAAGGACAAACAAATCATCTTCCTCCCCCATAGAGGAACCTTGCCCTTGAAGTGCCTCCAACCAACTCAGTAGTTAGATATCTAGAAATAAAACATGATTTCTCTTTCCAACCTGAGTTTGATCAAGAAGATGATGCTAATCTCTTCACAGAAGGAGAAGAAAAATTAACTAACGACTCCAACATTGGTTTCTTGAATTACCAGGATGAACCTAGAAGTAAAGGTGAAGCATTTGATGGATCATATGCTGTGTTCACCTGGTCTAAGTATCAGTCAGCCCAATAGTTGATAAAGAAAAAATAGAGGAGTGAGCATAGCCTGTAATTTCAATTGCCAAATGAGGAACTTCTCTACCTTTCCAGCCAAAGGACCCGGTGATTACTAAAAAAGTAAGTACCCCAAACATTGCTGCACCTTGAACTTCAATTTTGTAGATCAGTCCTTCCCCCCTTAAAAAATAAAAGTATGAACTCCCATCCTTTGTTCATAATTCATTTCAGACATTTGACATAGTTGACCACATCAAGAAAACCAAAATTAAAATGTCTGAATTTGAATTCCTACAAGCCAACCCTGAGCAGTTGGATAGATTGGTTGAGTGTGTGAAGAATAAAGCCATCCCTATAGGACAAGATGTTAAGAAGGTAACTCATGACCCCTCAAGGAACATGTCCATCCCAAAAAGTCTTGTCATTACTCTTCCTATTGCCCCTAGGAAAATAGAGCCTTTCTATGTTTTTTTATTGATAAATGGTCACAAGCTGAGCAACTGCATCATTGATTTTGGAGCTTTAAACAATGTTATGCCTACCAAAGTGGTAGAATATCTTGGTCTCACACTGACCAAGACATTTAGGAGATGTTTCTCCATGGAGAATAAACAAGTGCCACTACTGGGACAAATCAAGGATGCCCAATTTGCATTTGTATCATTCCCAGACAAGAAGATCAAGATGACAGTCCTGGTGGCCAACATCCCAGCTTCATACGGCATTCTCCTTGGGAGAAATTTATGCAAGGATGTTGGTGGTGAAATAAGTATGGACCTATTTGAGGCAAGGATCCCAATTAAAGGCATCATGCAGAGGCTACTTCCTAAAAAAGAGGCAAAATATGTTGTCACTTAGACATCAGCACTTGAAGCCCAAATGCTATTCGAGTCTTCAGGTAGGGGTAATTATTTTTTGTCCACAGAGGATGTTCATGTTTTTGTAGATGAAAGTCTTGTAGGTGGAAATCCAAAAATTGATTAGAACAAGACATCAGAAGAATTGGTAGAGCATAGTATAGATGAAAAAGGAGCTTCCCTCTCTAATAAAGAAAAATTTGATAGAAGATCAGCTTCTGATGATGTTTGGATCCTGGAATTCAATGGAAATAATTCTTCTACTGGTGCTAGAGCTAGGACTGTGTTGATATCTTCTCAAGGAGATATTTTTTCTTCTTCATACAAGTTGTAGTTCAACAACACCAACAACACCACTGAGTATGAATCTCTATTACTCGAGTTGAAGGTAGCTCACGACAGAGGGATTAAACTCCTTCATGCTAAAGGAGATGCTGAACTGATGGTTTGCCAGGTGAGGAACCTATGTCAAACTAAGAACAAAAGATTGCACTATTATTGCAATCTAGTATAGGATTGCCTTGAAAGTTTTGATGCCTTCAATATATCTACAGTACCCAAAGATCTTCATGATCGTGCAAATTCATTGGCTGGCCCTACAACCCTCTTAGTTCCTCACCAAGATTTCAAAGATAATATGTACACTATCAAACTGGTCTTTCGAGTAAGTGTGCCTGATAAAGCTAACCATTGGTGGGTATTTGAGGGGGATAATCAAATCATGTGTTGGATAAACCAAGAGAGCAACAAGCTATGGTAGTAGACCATACTGCTGCACACCAATGTTAGGAAAAGGAATTCTTTGCCAAGAGAGCAAGGATTTATGGTTTTCAGATTGAAGACCACATCTTTCCATGGAGCAAGAAGAGAGAACCAAAAAGAGTGCACAGAAAATGTGATTCCTAGTGGAGAGTTCCATTCACCCATCACCGATTCTAGGGAGAAAATGGTTTTTTACTAGTTTATCAAGATGGAATGCCATTTTCACTATCTCACAGTGGGTGACATCTGAAGTACTTCAATTCTTAAAGCATCAGATAAGATCATCTGTACATATGTATATTTGTATAGTCTTTAGTTCTATTTTGTGCTTTCATTTTCATTTTTGGCACCTTTATTTTTTGGGTAGCATGACTCCATATCCCAATGGCATACTTAAAGGCACTAGATATTTTGGTTTCTTCTCCCATTACTTGCTTCAAAATTTTAATTGAAGGAAGTTCCCCAACTAGAGCCAACTATTATTCCCAAAATCTATCACTCCTTTTTAGGACAACACATGAACTACTTTTGGTCCTACAGGCCAAAAATTTATCTCGTCCCTTCTCAAAAATTGTTTTTGGCATTCAAATTCTTCATTAGTCAAGCTTTTTTAGTTAACAGACTCTGTAGGCTCATTTCTATGGACTCTGCAGGCTTATTTCTACAGACTCTACAGGCTTATTTCTATGAACTCTATAGGCTTATTTCTACAAACTCTACATATATGTCTTTAGGGACTTCATAGGCTGGATTCTATAGACTCTTTCAAGGCTCAAAAGACTTAGAGAAAACTGTGGACTCTGTAGGCTAATTTCTACAGACTCATTTCTACGGACTCAGTTCTACAGACTCTGCAGATATTTTTCTACAGACTTCACAGGCTAGATTCTATGGACTCTTTCAAGGCTCAAAAGACTTAGAGAACACTACAGACTCTGTAGGCTAAGTTATACAAACTCATTTCTACGGACTTCATAGGTTGATTTGTATGAACTCTGTAGGAGGGGTTTCTATGAACTCCTTTCTATGGACTAGTTTCTATGGACTCTGCAGGTTCATGTCTATGGACTCTGCAGGAAAGAAATAAGCTCTCAACACTTAGGCAATTTCAAGGTTGGTTCAACTCCAAGGTTTAACCAAAAGGTTCATCGGCAAGATTCAAACAAAGGATTAAACCATTGAACCATTGAACCCCACTTCCAAAAGGTTCAAAGGTTCAACGACGTCGGCAAGCTTAAAGAGTTAAGCACTTCAACAAAAGTTCAAAGTTCAACCGCTTTAGCAAGTTCAACGGCTTCAAAAGACTTAGCAAAAATAAAAAGGCTTAAACCATTGAACCGTTGAACCTTGAACCAAAATGGCTCAACAGGTTCAACAGTTCAAAGGTTCAATAAGCGGTTGGTTCAATGCGGTTGGTTCAAGTGGTCAAGTGAACACAAGATTGAACCGTTGAACCATTGAACCAAAGTTGGTTCAATTGGTCAGTTCAATTAGTCAGTTCAAAAGAGTGCCCCAAAGTGAAGAGACCAAGTGCCACTGTAGAAGGTAGTGAACCAAGACCAAGTACCCTTGTGGAGGACACTTAGGAGCCAAAAGGTCCCTTGTAACCTTTCTAAAAGGCAATCTTGGAGATCAAATAGCCCTTGCAGAGGGTAGGCAATGAGCAAAATGGATCATTTCAAAGGCTAAATAGAGTAAAGGAATTCCTTCAGAAAGATTTTCCAAGGTAAAAATGGCTAAGGCAATGGAACATTTCCTTCAGACAAATTTTTTGAAGGAATTCCTTCAGACATTTTGTCCAAAGGAATTAAAGCTGAAGGACCAAGGCCACCTGAAGAATCCTAAAGGGCAGATACCCTTGTAGGGGGCTCTCACTGAGCAAAATGGACCTTTCTCAAGACCCCAAAGGGTAGGTCACCTTAAGGAGAGATCAAACAAGAAAGCCGAAGGAATTGCCAAGGAAGGTGATGGGCCTAAAGACATCAAATTTAGGGAAATAAACTAGCCGTTGGTGTTCAACTAGTGACATCCCCGAAATCGTCAAATTCATGGCAATGAAATAGCCATTGATCTTTGAAGGCTTAAATGTAGACTTGAATGCAAAAGGCCAAAATTCCAAAAGGAAGAACCATGAAGGGAGAGAGCTGAAAGAGCCAACAAAGCTGGGAATTCAACCCTGAGAGCTCAAATGCTAGGAAAAGACAAAAAGTAGGAAGAGACAAAGAGGGAAAAGCCAAAAATATCTGTGTAGAAGTTATTCTAGTAGGTGGAACAGTCCACCAAGCAGATATTTTGACTTGCAAACATTGAAGGCACAACCTATTTGTCTCCCTTGGAGTAAAGGTGAGGTGGACAGCTGTGTAGACATTAGGTGATAGACCAAATGACTCAGGCCCAGGAGAAGACATTTGAGATGAATTGACATGCCACAGTTAAGGTAGCTACCCTGTTCTAGCATGGCCCTCTTTGAATAAATTGAAAATGCATTCAAAGCATTAAATGCAGCATGGGCCATTATATGGAATAAAGTGCCAATCCTTTCTTAGCTACTATATATTGTAATCTCTTATGTTATGTAAGGGGAGACTTTATCAGTATAGAAGCGAAACTCTACCAAAATTAATAGGCAATTACTGAGACTTTGAGCTCAGATTGTTCATCATATTTCTTTATTTAAATGAGAAAGCAAGTTACTTTCAAACTTTGTGCTATTATATCTTGTGTCATTTTATGAGATTGTTATTATGTCTATTTCCTAAATGCGTTCTTGTCCATTTTATTGAAATAAGCAAAACTAGTGGAAGTAATCAGGAAGGTGTCCTGAAGCCAACTATGGAGAGACTTTGTGCTATCTACAATTATCTTTAGTGTGTTTGTCTATTTTTTGTTTCTATGTAATGGACCTTGGGATGATTTTGTGCCCTCATTGTCCTTCATATTTCACTCTTGGGCAGTCAAGGTGGAGACTTTGTGCTACATCTTAGTCTGTTGGTTACTACGCCCTTTGTTACCAGTCATTTTTCACTACCTGAAAGAACTCCTACTCTTTCCTGCAAGATCACTTCTGAAAGAAGATAAGTGCCTTTAGTGTTTTCATTAGGATTTTCTCCTTTGTTTATGAACATCATCTATAAAAAAAGAGAGATGGATGGTGTCATCTTACCCCTGAGTGTTATTTTTTGCTTATATATATATAGTATATAGCCTCCTCTTATTTACAGAGAACATCCCCTTGATGAGAGGAGAGATTTGTCCCCTTTTGATGTGGTAAACCTACACATCTGGTCAACCAATATCTTTATGTTGTGGTTAAAGAGACCTATTTTACTCATCAGTTAGTTGGTGACAAAATATTCACTCAACAAGCCTCATACAAGCAATGTTATCATGCCCAAATCTTAAGCTAAACAATCAAAGCCAAGGTTACAAGGAAAGGTGAAGCCAACAAAGATACATTAATGAATATTTATTGATTCAAAATCTAATAAATCCATTTCAACAAGCCATTTATATCTCCAAGGAAGGTAAAATAAACTTTTCTTTTATGTTTTAATTATGTTTCTTATGCATGCTTATTACCTATGCTCTCCCTAATATCTAGGCTAGAGGTGTCAAGATTTTAGCATGTTTATTTGAAGTTTTATTTCTTGGAATAACACAAGACTAACATCCCCTATATTTATTCCTCATCCACATGTTTTCATGCCTAGTGGGACCCATGCCCCATGAAGTTGTTTCCAAGGCCTTTCAGGACACCCTCCTAACAATTGCTTATCTAAATCCAAACTTCTTGGTTAAAATAGGTGAAAATTGAAGGTTCAAGGAAATTTTTATATAAATAATGAATATTTTCTTTTCATTCTCATTTTTTCTCTCTAGAGTCATGATATTGCACAATATTGCTACTTTTACAACCACATTTTTATCATTATTTACATGATATTATCATAACTTTTACATTTTTTTGCCTAACCATTATGGTTTACTAACTATTTATGTTTAATAGGGAAGACTCATGATATTTAAAATATCACTACCTTGTATTTTTGATATTGAAAATATCATGACTTTGTATGTCACAATATCACCAGAACTTTTGTAATATTACAAAACTTCTACGATATTGCTTAACCGTTAACGGTCTATTGCTAACCATTTGGTGTCACAGGATACAGTTGCAATATTGATTTAAGTTTTGTGGTTTTACCTCTATTTATATGTTATCATCACAATAGTAGTGATATTTTAATAATACTCTATTTTACAAGCAAGTTGTGGTATTGTCTTAAATGTTGCAGTTTTGCAGGAATAGTCATGGAATTACTCTATGTTTTTGGGATTTTGCACTCTATGTAAATTTTTAAAAACTCAAGAAGAGAATTGGAAACTAATTGGTTCACTCATGAGTTGATTATAAGCACAAAGACACGGCCCTAACATGATTTTAAGGACCCAAAGGCCAAAATAAGACATTTAAAACATTCAAAGTTGCAAATTTTCATATTTCAAATTGGTGTTTTAAAAATCTTTTTGTTGAAGTCATTTTCATTTTAAAAAGTTTTCAACACAAATGCCAAGGGGATAAAACTTCATCAAATATTTCATTTTGGTGCTTAAAATTTAACTCTCACCTTACTTACATACTGATAAGAGTTTTTCAATAGTTTTCTTGTTTGTTGAAGTGTTTATTTAAAGCAAGATGAGTGACGCATGTATGATCTCCCCCTTACCCTTTAGGGAACTCGGGTGAACAAAAATGCTCACTTTTTTCTTTTGTTTATTTGGTCTAAAATCATGGAAAGAAAGTCACTAAGGCCCTCCCCAAAATTTTTATGATTTGTATGTCCCAAAAATGACCCTACAATCCTTCCACTTATCTTTATTTCATGCATTTTGGCTTGTGGGCGAAGTTCATCACCTCCTCATAAGTTTTATAGGAAAGTGTTGACCTAATAATTCATATCCTAACATAATTTAAACCATAATAAATGGTGGGGTATATAAATTGAGGGTGACCCACTAGGATGCTTATTTTGAGTGATGAAAACAAGCTCTATTAGTGCTACTCAACCTCAGAATATAAGGGTAACTTGCACATTGCACTACATTGAGAAATTGATAAATGTAGTGGTTGTGAAAAGGAGAAGACCTTTTCATAAAAAGATAATTGATGTAGATCCAAATGATGTGATTGAGCCCTAATTTTTTCCAAACATATGGAACCATGTAGAAATGAACAAAATTTGATAGTTTAGACAACCCCACCTATCGCACACATACTGTTGATGTAGGATGAGTAGCATGAAGTTCTATGGCACAATATAAAATCTTGAGAAAAGAGGAGGCCTAAAAAACCTTACTTTTCATGTGCTTTTAATTTTTGGATTAGTAATTTAAAATACTCTCAAAATTAAGTATACATACAAAATTTGATAGTATGATACAACCTTGTCAGGTTTAGGATTTAGGATGTTACACTTAGTTGTTTTTATCATTTTATCCTTTTTACTTACATGGTCTTGAGTCTAAAATATTTATTTATCATACCATGTTGAAAAATGAGTTTTGTTTTTACATCAATCCTTTTTTTGAAGAGGTGTCATTCCATCCATTTGACATCACACCTTTGCTTTAATCTTTACCAAAATGTTTGTGTCACTTATTGGAAAAAGGTATTGTTATGCTGCCCAATTAATTTTGAGTTTTATGCCTTGTAAGTCTTGAAACAAACATTTTTCATAGCTTTAGATCATGATAACATCATTAAATTGATTAAAATGTTTCAAAGACTTGTTGCTTTGTGTCCAAAATTACAAATCAAAACCATGTGTGCCCTTTTGGATCTATGCCTAATACTGTCATGCCACTCATTCTTGTCTAGATTTTTATCTATTTTAAAGATGCCTAGTTTTCTACGCTGAGTTTTTAATTAGCCTTAAAGAGTTCAAATCCAAAAATTTATTGATTTCTACCTATGCCTTATTTAATTTTGGCCTAGAAATCAATCTTTCACTTTTGGGTTATGTAGCTTAGGTAATTTCTTGCTCAAAATCAATTTTTTTTTATGCCTAAAATTTGGTGAAGTAGCTATCTTGTATATGCCTATTTTTTTATGTCTTTTATCAAATTATCAAGTGTGTGTCTAAATATGAATGCCTAGTTTGTGTCAACGTGTTTCAAATTTTTAATATTAAATTTCTTACCCTTTAGACGTTATTTTGTTTAAAAGTCTAGCTTTTGTGCCTTTTTCAAAAGACCTAACAATACATGTTTTGAGCCTACATTTTCCAAAAGACCTAATAAACTTTGTTTATTTAGACCTAGCTTAGACTTATTTGAAACTCTTTGTAGGTAATTTTGGAATTTTCATTTTATTTCATCCACTTGACCTTTTTATGTAAGACATTTGATGTTAGACTATTTTTACCAAGTTTTAGCATAGACCCTTTTGGAGATACAACTCCACTTTTTAAAACCTAGCTAGGCTAAGTTTGAACCATTTGTACCTTTGGACATTATTTTAAAGATTTTATAGAACTCTAGGCCTTTTTTCATGAAATGTTCATTGATTTGGATATGTTTCATTATACTCATAACAAATCCATGTACAATCCAGGTTATGATAATATGGTTATGCAAGATGAATTTATTCATGAAACCTATGGTGATGATGTAGTTTTTGAGATAGATCCTTATCCTACTTACAATACTCAATTTGGGGAATAAAGCCAAGATCCCTTAGCTCACTATTTATTTAACATGCCTCCATACTCAGAGTAGGACCAAGAACAAACCATGCAATACCTTGATAGTGTACCATCAGTGTTAGGACAAGTTTAATAACAATTGTATTACATTACTATGCCATCAACATATGATCCTTATTTATTTGATTATCATTTGATTCAAAATAAAGACACAGTGTTAATTAGAGCCACAGAGGTAGGGGGCAAGTTTCCAACATAATTACCCCATGAAAATTTACTTAGCCTAGTTAGAGTGCCTATAAACATGCCTTATACCCAAACCATTGAACATGCCTCTTCTAACAATCCTCAAGTGCTCATGCCAACATCATATAAAAACCCTAATATGCTTATCATAGGAAAGGACCTCATGGAGGACCACTTCATATAAATACAAATAACATATCAAACCTATTTGAACTTAACACATACTTCAATAACATGGCCATGCCAAATGCTCCCCTCATAGAGATATCTCTTTCAATAGGGGTATTGATCAAATTGATAGGGCAAGATAATCTTAGTATAAACCCATTTGTGTAAAGCACTTCAGTTGGTGACATGTTCAATGTCCCAACTATTGAAGAAGTGTCTTCTAATTTTATGCAAAAAATGTGCCAAACATAGTGGATAACACACAAGTGTCATCTAATCGAGGCCAAAGTGGTTTAACTACACCCACAACTAGTTTACAAGAAGTGCCTTTAGTTAATACCATGGGTGGTTCACAATAATAGGGGTAAAAAATAATACATCAAAACCACAAAAATCTACCTCTAATCCTCAACCAACTACTTCTTTGATCACACAACTATAGGGATTAAGTAGTCAAGCACCAACTAGTACCTTGCCTCAACAAAACATGATGAATGCTACTCCACCTCAACATGTGACAACTAACATTCCACAACAATAAGGAAAATCTAATTTACCAATGCAATAGAGGCATAACATTCCACCACCTCAACAAGGGAAAATAAATGTTCCACCTCTCCAAGTAGTGACAAGTATACCTCAATAGTCATAAACCAACATACTTTTACAATTGTAAACATTGTCTAATCAACAACATATGTCTATTGGTCAAAGACAAATGTTGAACATCCAACAAATGTCTACTTCACAAAAAATGTTTATAAAACAAAGAGGTACCACTATTAAAAAATTAATAATTAGAAAAAATTTCCTTTTATTCTAGATGTACCAAAATTTCATAAATATAATGATAGGGCCTTGGTCCATAAAAATTTCCCCCTATTCATCCAAGTTTGACTAGTTGGTAGCAAGTCCCTACTCAATCTCATGAGACACAATACTTTACCTAGAGCCATATCCTTCCATCAATACAAAAATTACCTTAGAACAAAGACTATATATTGAATCCAAACTAGAAAATCACACCATAATTCATTCAATTCCAATAATCACATCGTAATTCATGAATGTGTATTTCTGGTCAGTTCAATCAAACCAACATTTTACAACAAACCATGCCTCTATTATACCCAAATCAAGGTAATCCACCTTTGATTGCCAAAACTACACCTAAATCCAATGTTCCATCTAGTTTATTATCATAATAACTAAAAAAAATTAAGGATACAATTATCACCATTCAAATAGAGAAATAGACCAAGAAATGCAAATTGGATGACATGTGTTCCTACCCTTTTAACATGAAGTATATATAGATACGATTTCATCTAGGGTAAAAACCACTAAAATTTGATAAATACAAGGGTAAAGGATACCTTAATTCCTATTTAATATAATTATTTATTTCTTTCCAGCTAATGGCTTCCAGGAACATCTACCTACTATTGTTTCCTTAGAGTCTAGTAGGACAAGCTTTAGAGAGGTTCCTAAAATTGTGAAAGAATTTAGTATCTAATTTTGGTGACTATTGAATATTTTAACCATAAGTCAAAATAAGTCAAAAACATATATTTTAAAACTTATATAGGTCCCCCTAGAGAGTGAAATGTCTCCCATGATCCTGATGAGTTCATCTCTAATGTCTTTAGCCTTGGTCATGGTCACTTTTGTCCTAGATAGTCTTATGTCATTCTAGGGGTCATATTTGAGATATTTATGAAGCTTTTATAGTTTACCATAGTATACACATGTATAAATATGCATTTTAATGTATTATATGTTAGAATCTTGTTAGAGGTGACAGTCTCTAATTGAAAATTCTAGGTTTCTATGTTGAAGACAAGAAAATAGTTGAAAAGGAGAGAGTTTGGGAAGTTATATGATTTGTGAAAGAGTGTGGCACATGTGGTAGGATTATAAAATGACTCTTAAACTCCACTAAACTCACTCTCATGTTTGATCATCTTGTAAAGACTTGAAAATGGCTTAAAACTATTTTTTTCTTCTATTGCTCTACTTGGCATGCAAAAATAGTTAGTCAATTTTCTTATGGTATAGACAATAAGAGATGAACCAGGTAAAATGAACTTGGTGGGAGGTATAATTATTTTTATAATTCAGATCCATGGTATGAATTCTAAGTTTTATGTACCATGCTTTATAAACCATTGTTTAGAATGTTAGTCACTTTTTCCACATGTTCATTCCCATAACCTATAGGTTTCCTCTTTGTTTGAGTTGGTCCATATAAAATAAGTGATTTACATGATTATATAGAGTTTGGAAATTATTATATCATGGTTTATATCCTTTTTTACACGTGTGGAAGTGAATTGATGAGACAAACATATTAGGATGCTAGTTGAGATTACCATTGGAGTTGTATAGTTAGTGTTTCATCAATTGTAGAGGGTATTTTTTTATTGTAGTGATTCATGTATATTATGTCATAGTGACCATATCTCTCCTTCCAAAGCTTAGTCTCAAAATGTTTCACATGAAGATAATAATCAAGGAGCATATTAACACAGTTAGCTTGCTTCATAATTTCCACCTACAATCAGGTCAAAGAGAGCCTTACATAGTCATGATAATTAGGTATGAAGGTTTCAAGGTGGTGAAAGCTTTTAAAGGTGAAATAATCATGTTTTAAATGTTTAAATAGTCTCAATATTGGTTATGACAACAAATTCTTGACACATTGCCTTATAACCTGCATATGCACCTATAACGGTTTGACTATGACTCCAACAGAGGCTTGAGGGTGTTACATAAAGCTGTATAAAAACATTTGAGACCATAAAAAAAGTATAGGAACATGGAGGAGAACCATATAATCTATAGTGAAGCCATAAAGTGGAAAACATACTTGAAACCATGATCATAGTTAGAGAAAGTGACTTAAGGGACACCTTATCTTAACGTCTATAAAATAAGGATTTTAGCTTCTTTTAGACCCTTCCATAGTAAAGCATATAAGGTATAAATTGGTCTAATGGTTTTCATTATGCAGCCTAGATATAAGGGAAATGAGTTGACATGATAAGATGGTTTTTTGGTCAGGGGAAGGTAATATAAAAAATCTTCCATCTTGAACATTCTCTCACTATAGAATGTTAATGTATTCTATAGTTTTTTGAGTTCAAATAGCCTTACATCACCATGAGACCATGATGGTAACATAGCCTATAGAAAATTTGCTCAATTTGAATTAGGGTAACTCTAAAAATCCATGAAAAAATTGTGGAGGTTGAGACATAAGGTTTTGGTACAAAATACACCTACAAGTGATCCCTTGTTCTCAAAGTAAAACATACAACCTAATTGTAAACATACATAGAATTGGTGATAAGAGACTAAAGTTTGAGAATAATATAGGAATGAATGTATAATTGAGGTGAGAGTGATCCAATGATATCAAAAGGATATTAGGATGTCAAAAACAAGGCTAAAAGGTTGAAGACCACCTACATGGGTCTCTGTGACCTAAGGATAACTACCTACAACTTACTACAGTAGAGAGACCAACCCATGCCAATATGTTAGAAAGGTTTGGACACAAAACTTAATACATGACATGAGGTGAGTCCAAATTGGTTATAAGTGACATTAATGAATTAAATGAGGTATTAAAGCATGAGACACAAGGTTTAACACTGAGTGACACCCACAAGCATATCTTCTTTCTAAGTAAATGACACAGTCATAGTTTGCTAATTAGACCTAGTCATGGAGAGTATACATTGAGAAAGTTAGTAGTTGGGATGATGAACATGTTTTATAATAAATAAAAAATGGTGAAATATACCTCATGAGATATAGAGGACAAGGAAATAATAAAGAGACTGAATTTCAAGCCTCAACCTATGGTTACTAGACAAACCCTACACATAATCAATATTACACAGTCTACCTTGAGGTTTTTTGAAGGGGTGAAAGGCTTATTGGTGAGATAAAACCTTAAAATTGGTAAAAATGATCCTAAATAATTATTTTATCCCCTCATAACTTCATTTTTCCTAAGAATATAGGGAGATTCCCTTTATTATATCTCAGATAGAGGGCACTCCCAGGCTGTCTATACTATAGGATTGGGTGGATAGATAATAAAAGAAGGTGTTGGGAAGGATTTGAAAACTATATAAGGGTGTAAAAAATTGGAATGAGGGATCACAAAGGTTTTTGGAATCAATGACACAATCATTATAAAATACACGTGGTGGTTTTGGGAATCAAGGACACAATCATGCCTATTAGGCCTAAACTAGGCCTAACACCCTAAAGGGGTGAAATATCATTTATAACACAAAGTGAAACTTAAAATGAATTTGAGGATATTCAAAGGGATTAAAAGGTTGTTTGGAGATTTTGGTTTATATAAAAAATCATAATAAATCTAGTTTGGCCTAAAAGACACCTCAGACTTATCTAAAATGCACTCCTAAGCTCGAGAGGCCATGTTTAGATGCTCACACTAGTAAAAACACTTATTATGGAGGCCCAAGGAGTTATGAACTATTAAATAATGTACCTAACATGATTCTAGTGAAATTGGTTCAAGGTTTTAATATTGGTATTGTATGAAAAATCCTTAAGAGTCAAAACATCCTAAAACCCTACAAAACCATTGCTCTTGACCTGATTGGAAAAGTAAGGAAGAAGATGCATCCAAATGAGATAGTTTAGTATGAGAAGTGTTTTTAAATTTTAGATAACTCCCTTAGGATCCTTCTTAATAGATTGGTTTGTACCCTATTTGTACAAATAAGGTACAAAATAAGTTTTTTTGATAGTTTTAATGTGTTTTACAGGTTCAAGGGAGAGTTAAAGGATGATAATAAATTGGGAAGGTAAATTGAGACCTAATATAACTCTTCTTTTTCATTAATTAATTCTTAAAAACACACAAAAACTTCTAAAATCTCCTTCTGTTCAGACAGTCTATGGAAGATAATGAGAATGGAGGGTGACCACCAAGTGAGAAAGTGATAAGTCCAATTCAGAGGCCTTTTAAGGTCTGAATAATGGATTTGGAGTTAAGGGGACTCTTGATAGGTGTCATATCACCCCTTACATGGATTGTATTGAGAAATTGAAGATAATATTGGTACCAAATGTGAAGATAGACTTGTAAATCTAGTGATGGTGATTACAGATAGTGAGAACAGGTGTCCAAAAGAAATCCAATGGTTAGGGACACATCTAATGCATGTTGAATCTTGTTTCTAACCCCTCCATTCATAGTGAATATGTGTCAACTATTCATAGTATAATTTGGAGCACTCAAGAGTGGCCTAATGATGAAGGTAGTTTTCAAGAAGGTAGTTGAAGGGTCCTACACTAGATTTGAGGAGTTTTCATACTTCACATGGACATTTATCCAAAGAGAAATTTTAGGGTATAATTCATACTCTTTTATTTTGAAACATAACTGATTATCATGACTTTAAAAGTGACATTGTGACCATTGATCTCCACTTTTCTCTTTCCTCTCACACATTCTATAAATGCAATCCATTTTGGCTCTTGTTTCCTAATTCCACACTTGATATGGTGAAGCCCTACTAGTTTGATGTTGTAATTTACCTTTGAATAATACATGTAATATAGTTTTGAGTTCAATAACATCTTTATAAGTGTGTGAAGTGATGTATGGTGAGGTCTAGGGATAAATTTATATCCTTGCTTTTCTTTATCCTTTCATGTTTAGTATAAGAATTTATCATTATAATAGGTCATATAGAGTGTATCTAGTGTGTTTTGAATCCATTCAAGTGTACAAGTATTATTAGTCTCTTAAACTAACCTCTAGTCCACTTACCTTGAGTAGTCTCATGCATATCACCTCTATTTTTGAAATACTAATGTTAGAGTATTCTAGGGCTTTAAAGATAGTGTTGTAAGTCTTGTCTCTTAGTGACAGAGTATGATGATATTGTGGAAATATTTATGATGTATCACCCCATTTTAGTAGTTTATTTCATGCATATTTCTTATTCTTTTAATTCAAGGAATTAGTTAGTGTAGGTGATAAGCACTTAAAGGCCAATCTAAGGAGCTACCCCTTAAACCTAGAGGTCTACTTCTACTATAGACAACCCAATGGGATAGAGGTATTCCAATGTTGACCAAATATTAGATTAGGATTGAATAACATCCTCTAAGGTGTGATATTTGGTGACAAGAATTTTAGCATTCCCTATGGGACATTGTCCTTAAGATAACTTGTCAACCTGAATGCTGGTCTAATAACATCATAACTGCATATGGTGTGTTACTCAACATTTGACATTTCCATTCAAGGTAAAATATAGTTTTAGACCATTTTTTGTCATATCTTTGTGCCCATACTTCATGGTCCTTACTAGGCCATCTTCTAGTAGAGTTTTTAATCCCATCGATCCACCTCTTAAAAATAAACTTCCTCTTTAAGTTCAACATCCTTAGCCTATTATGCCCTTTAAAGAGTAAGAAGACTTTGCTAGCTAAGAAGACAAAGAAAGTGAAGAAGGAATTGAAGATAACATGGCTAGGAATCATTCCTTCCCAACCTTTAACACTAAAAATCTAATTCATCTTGATGCATATGATGATATTCCCCTAATGCTACGAAGAGTGTTCCTACATTCAATGGTGAAGGCCATATCACTCCTAATGAGCACATTAGGGATATCTCAATTTTTTTTAGTTTTAAAAAAGTCACTAAGATCAACATTGATATTAGACTCCTTTCCATGTCCCTTAGAGGGAAATCACTTGACTGGTATAAGAATTTGATCGATGGTTGTATCACAACTTAGGATGATTTTGGAGAGATCCTAACATCAAGATTTAAAGACAAGAGTGATAAAACTTCACTCATTCACCAACTCAACGTAATTAAAAGAACCCCCAAAGAGATAATGCATGACTTTAATGAGATATTTCAAAGGACTTAGCATAGGTTACCTCCTCCCATGAGACTACCTACTAGTTTTGTGTTTCCTACATACTTAAGGGCCATTGGTACTAACATAGCCATCATGCTATAATCCATGGGTGGTTTTACCTTACCTAAAGCATATGACTTTGACATTAGAACTGAGAATGGCCTCATACAAGTTAGGAATTTGCCTCCAAAAGTGTCCATGCCTCTGATGCCAAATATGTTTGCTGATACTCCAAGTGTTGCTGAAGTTCCTAATGCAAATCCAAAGTCAAGGATTGCTCCTAAGAAGGTAGAAGAGATAATTGATTAGAAAGAAAGATATTAAGCCTTAGAGGCTCAAAATAGGCAACCTAATATGTAACATCGTTTAAATAAAAATCCCTACCTCTATTATAGAGTGGATTATGAATAGGATCATTTCAAACATTAGTCATGAAAACTCATAAAAGAATGCATAAGAATTGACAATCTAAGCCAAGCTATTCATGCAGGGGTTCATAATGATAATAAGATACAAATGAAAGAAAGCAATAAAACATTACCTTACCAAATGGATCCATTACTCAAAATCAGTTCCAAGCATGTTCTCCCCTTGATCTAGAGCTTTAGTCTTTGTCAAAAATGGCTTCTTTGCTCCTCCATTACCTCAATAACTCTATGCAAGACCTAGGCTCATGATATAAACTATCTTATTTGCCTATCAATGAAGCTAATACAAATGCAAATAACACAATAATCAAAACACAAAGGAATTATGAAGGGATTTTAGCATTATAAGTTAATACAATTTTATCTTAAAAATGGTAGTGTGAGGTCTTCTATTTATATATTTTTAAGATTGGTTAGGATCAGCCATGACCATCCATATCAAGATTGAGATGTGTGGCCATGAATTAATCTAATATTTTTAATTATATCCATAAATATCCTCATCATGATTTAGGAATAAGTGTCATTAATGAGGCATGTGACACATTAACGAGGCATGGGAGGCCTTAATTTAGATATTTTATGCATTTATGGCCTAGGGATGCCTTCCTAAAAAATGATGTCATTAGGTGATGCAGTTAATAGGAATCAATTTACACAAATAAATATTCAATAACCTACATGGAAAATATACTTAATCTCTTGATTTAAATTAATTATCCTTAAATAATATTAATCAATATTTGTGTAATTCTTTGGAAATTGGCCCTTAATTAATAAAAATGGTCAAAAAGTCATATTACTAGGTCATAATTTGACTCAGGAAGAATTGGAAGGTGAATTTATATGTGTTGGAACCATATTCCAATTTAGGATGTTTCCAACACAAAATAACAATGGTACATGATGTGTACTAATGAATTATAAGAAAAGAGTGATCCATAGCATAAAAAGGTAAAAGCATCATTTTGACTCAAAATTATTTGTTAAAGTTAGGAATCCCATAAAATGTATTTCCCCCTTTAAGGATACATTAGCCTAAATTAGAACTTGTAAATGACAAGATAGAACCATTTAAGACATTTTATGGATTTTAACCTAAAATGTGCATTTGAGTGCAAATCAAGTAAGATTAATAATTTCAACACAAATGGTGTTAGGAATTGGATGTCTACATTTTCCCCCTATTTGAGAAGGCGTAGTGAGACATTAAAGCAAAGCAACACCTTTTCAAAGAAAATATTTTTCAATAAGAAATTAGAAATGACCCATGATTCCCCCTTGAGAGGACATACTAGGATGATAGAGAAGGATGGACTATTGAAAAGTGAGAGAAAGTAAAACTAACGCATGGAATATATCACATCCAAATGAGCTAATGTTTGCACACATGGCTACCATCAATGATCAAAATATAATTAGAGGTATAATGGGCCACAAAGATGGGGGGAATGAGAAGGATTCAATCCATAAATATAAGGGACATAATTTAAATGCACCCAATTTGAGAGTGCAAGATGTGTGCTTATGACATTGATCAATCCTGAGACAAGTTACACACTAAAAGTTTTCCATCATGGGAAATAGTGTGGAGAGCTTGGAATTAGATTAAAATGGAGAATGTGGTCCCCAAAATATGATAATAAGAAGTGCCCCAATATATAATATTTGATCATGATAAGACACTTTTTCTCTAGTAGGGCTAATTTTTATCATTGATAAAGAATAGATAATGGTCTTGCCCCTATAGGGCTGATTTAGGTTTGTGACTTAGTTCAAATGTTATGCCTCAACATGGGAAAATTGGAAAGCAGTAGCTCAAGGAGATAAACTAATGCATATATTAAAATGAGTGGGCACAAACCTAGATACAATAGTGGAATGGTTACTAGAGCCATGTTGGGCCCCCTTTTGTGGAAATTACATGGACCACACCAACTAGAGTAATCTTAGTTTAAGGTTACCCTTGGCATAGTTTCTCCCCTTTTTGTACATTTTAGCACCAACTGGAGAAGTCATTGTGGATCTTGTGCCAACTGGTGGGTAGTTGCATAACACCAAATTACATAAAGATGTCCTTACCAAGACTTGGATGTAGTAGCTCAAGAAACATGGATGTCAAAGAGTGGAACAGGTGAGATAGTAACCCCTAAATGATAGATCAACATATGACATGTGCTCATCCAACCTAGATAGTGTAGTGGAGCTAATGGACTCATGATAGCTCAGTACTCAACATGTGCCCATCCAACTTGGTAGGAGATGTCTATTCACCTATATAAGAAGACCCACATTTGAAGATAAAAAAAGGTGATTAAGTGTAGTGAAGCTCTAGAAAAATAGAAAGAAACCCATTAGTATTTCTATTTATGCATATGGTATTTTAGATATTTGAATGCATATCATAAGATTGCCTGTGAGTCACTAGGTGTGAATAGAGTGAGGAAGATCATTTTCTCTATTTATCTATATTAAACTTTATTACTAAACTATAAGTTATTGAAAGAATGATGTGTTTATCTTTGTTTTTTGGTTTATAAAATTTTATTCTTATGGATTAAGTTTCATTAATCAATGTTAGTTGTTATTGTATGTATCATGAATTGGAGGTTCATCCTTGGTCACTAATGGCATCCTTATGCCATATAACAACCTAAACTCACCTAGATAGTGACAAAGTGTCAAAACCAGAATGTACCAAGGTTCCAAAACTTATGCCTAGAGTGCTACCTTGAGAGTGATTCCTTAAACCTAATCCATCCCTATGAAACATTTAAGTACCCTAATGAGTCCAACTAGCTACTCCCACAACTTACACCCCTAATATCCTAACCCTTCCAAGTATGGACTTGCACCTTAGGACTTGGGACAATAAGAAAGCTCATGCCTATTAAACATCCATTGAAGGGCCTAACACTGAATGGCCACATAAAGCCCTCTAGCTAATGAATAAGTCCCTTTAAACCCCAAGTTATGTCATGTTGTAACTATCCCAATGTGGACTCGATCCCTTCATTTTTGTGTTTTAGGTGAGCACATAAAACTTGTGCCTTATGTGAAAATGATGATAGTGACATAACATGATTAAATGTTGTGCACCAAACCTTACTATCCTTGCACCTAACTCTATCAAGTATAGAATTAACTTGGCTTGATAGCTAAGTGTATGACCTAACATAAAATCCAACCTAGTGATATTTTATACAACATTTTAGTTTTGTTGCTGGGACCCATATTGAATTTCATTATTGCAATGGTGCAATAGAGATATGCTCTAACTATCTCTCAAGAGTATAGAGCACTAGCTATAACAAGTGGAAGATAGTTTCATGTAGAACCATCCTACATGTAAAGGGTAGAAGCCAAGAAAATGGGTACAAACCAACTTATATGACACTCTATATAAAGTGTTCTTTTGTGAGATATATGAGCATATATATCAATGGTTGGTCACCTAAACTACTACTAAAAGGTGTAGATATGGTAAATGCCTTGAGTGGACTATGGAGTATGTAAAGAGGCTGGAGAGCTTAGATGAAGTTTGGATGCATGCTATAGATAAGTGGTAAAATGATGTGTTGAGAAACTACGTATTAGAGTTTATAGTGTTACCCTTCTTGTGCCCAAAAAAAGAGTATGCATTTCTTCATGAACCAAGGGGCATGTTCATAAAAGGGCTCAACACCAAACTAAAGAAACTTATGGTGGATTATAGTATATAAAATTTAAGAATGGAAGGCTAAAGAATTTATGCATATAAACAAGCATAGAAGATGAGAAGGGGAAGTGTAGGTAAGGTATAATGGAAGAGGAACAAAAAATTAACACCTAAGAACTCTAGAGGTTGAACTATAATAAGAGAAGACATAGAATGATGGAGGATCTAGAACCTAGAAGTGTCAAGAGGACCTGTAGTGAATGGGAAGGGCATGAGGAAGGATCCCTTTAATTTTAGTAGCATGAAGAGGGAGAGAAAGAAGCAAGAGATTAGACTCATCAGTTGGGTGTAAGATGTAGTGGGTTCCTATAAGATGTATTGATTGAGAATGTGCTATAAGCATCTACCCCTTTGAACCTAAATCACAACCTCATATGTTGGATCCTCCACTAGAAGAAAGAAGAATGGTAATTGAACCTATTATCGACATAGATTTTGATATTATCTAAAATTTGGATCAAGAATTTATAATTGAGCAAGTGATTCCTTACAAATAATTGAGTAATGGTATGGAAAATATAGCAAGCACCAATCCAAGATCTTTAAGCATAGGTGCAAGCATTTCCATGCAGATAATGTCAGCCACATTAATTGGGTAATAGCTCATAGGAAGTGGCACAACACCACAAGTGAGTGGTACTATGCTAACAAGTTTGATAGTGAAGCTGATGATGTCAATATCAATAACCCTACCTATATTTGGAGTCATTAGAGGGCATATTAACACATAGATACAAAGGGGACATGCACCCTATAAACTAACACCACCCCCTCAACAAGTCTACTACAATATGGAAATGTACTTTTTTGAGTATCATGTTGTAGAGAATGCTATAGAGCATGTGCTAAAGTGTGAGTTATAATGGAATTCTTGGGGCATCACTTAGCCTGAGTATAAGGCACCATAGTTCACAACCACCTTGTTAGATCATGCCCATACCTAGTATCAAAAATTTGATCCAAAATAGGTTATGGTTGATTAAAATATACTGAAGGAAGCAGTCTTGAAAGAGTTTGATATCCTTGAGTTCGAGCAATAAAACATCATGAAACTCAAGGAAATAAGCTAAGGGTTATCTAAGAGCATGCACCTATATGATGCATGATTTAGAAATATTTTATCTAAGCTTGCATATGAGATTAACCCCTCCTAACATGTGTAATGGTTTATTAGAGGACTATTGGTACCATTCAAAAGAGCACTATCCATGAAGACCTTCATAGACCCCCACAAAACAATTGAATAAATACTCTAGGAAGAGGTGGTAGGTAGTGCCAATATTGGGATCAGTCCATTCATGGAGGTGCATATTATGTCAATGGCCTGCCAACTATAGAAACTAACCATTGGTTTGATGTATGAAACTCATAGTGGATGATGGTGCACTAACTATGAGATAGAGGGGCATAACAAGAATAACTAACCATGATGAAATGTTCATGCCCTACTTATAAATTGAGGTTTATCATGGGTTGTATGACTCTTAAAACTATCCTTTGTTTTAGTGTGCTATCCAAGTAAATACCACCATCTACTACAAAATGTGTAATGCTTATATATACTCAACAGTAGACTATAGAGTCATCAATGAGATGCACTAGAACATAAAAAGAGGTGCAAGGTAGGAAACAATATCAAGTGGCCATTAGGTGGGTCAAGGCAATGAAGGCTATGGCCTAAACAATATAAACTATGGAAACTAACGAGGCATGTGTGGATGAGAAGAGGACGTGGTGGAGGAAGATTCCCACCATGATCATTCTAAAAGTGTGGGTCTAATAAACATTATCAACATGACTGCCCCATATACCCAATGTGTGGGTATTATCAAGGACCACATGCAGTTGAGGAATACCCTAACTTATATAAAATGCTAACTAAGGGTCAACTTGACATAGATAGAGGTATGGAAATGGTGAGTCATGAGTCTAAAGAGGAAAGGTGGGTTCCCAAGCCATAATATAATCGTACAGAGTTGTATAAGGTATATGACATGACCTAAATTTATTTTACCACTCAACCACCCACTACATCAAACCAAGATTTATGCCTGAAGTATGGTGAATCAAGCTGCATTGAGTGCATAATATGACTGGAGCCAAAATTTGTGCCATATCCTAATCCTTTAGGGAAAAAGGCATCCTATAACAAGTCATGAGTGTGATATAGAACTTACAAGGTAAAATTTAGTTGGGCAAAGATTTAGAGGCATAGGTCACTGGTTCATGTAGGAAGCAAGATAACTAGGAGGCTAAAGTATATGAGTTGATCGAGATAATACACCTCTTGTAAATTGAAGGAATGTTGCCCCTATAGAAGGATTTGTTAATAAATCATGTAGGGAAGAAACTAGAAGTAAAGGTTGTGCCTCAAATGATTGAGGATGCTACTCCACATATGGAACAGGTGCATGAAGTAAGGCATACTTAGAATGCTATGTATGACCAAGAGTTATTGATAGATTCCACCATCAATGGGTGGTTGGTTTATGAAGTACTAGTTGATACAGGTGCTAAGGTTAATATTCTAACTTAAAATGCCTAGGAAAGTATGGGGTGACCACCCTTGAGGCCTTCACCTCACATAATATTCATGGCTAACAAAACTTGAGAGCAACCTATTAAGATCTTGAAGGGCAACATTATATATATCATGGGTACCAAGTTCTAAGCTAACTTTGAGGTCATCAAGTTGGTAGAATATGATAAGGCTATGGTGATATGATAACAACATAGACATGCACTTTAATAAGTACTATATGAATTTTGAGAATGACAAGGTAAGGGCGGTCATTTATATTTTAAGTGACCAAGAGCCCCTATAAGTAGAAAGTGTTGATATTAAGGATGAGATCAACCACATCTATAACATCATGGTGTAAGGTGTCGATAAACTCAACCCTAATGACCAAGTTATACTTGAATGAGAGGATGGATAATCAAAATTTGATACAACTGATGTAGCCTGTGAGCAATGGGTCAAAGAGGCCTATGAGGTCACTATCTGAAGGTGCCACCTAGTGTGCATAGTTAGGACAAGACCAACTAGGATAGGGTTGGTTAGGATTAAGCACCTCAAAAATAAATGGGCCCCCTACACCCAAAATATGGAGAAAAGGGTAATCTAGCTCAATAAAGGGAATATTGAAATTTTTCCAAAGTATGAAGGGAACTAACCCATAGAAAAGTATGTCTAAGACATTAAATCCTACATCCTAAAGGAGATAGATCAAATGGGTGCACTAGTACATACCTTAAAGAGCACTATTAATCATTGGTGGGTAGTGTAGAGACCTAATTTGCCAACTTGGCAGGATGTGAAGGCAATGATTTGCACTAGGTTTGGCAAGAGTAATGAGGATTTGGACATACCCACTTATGCTAGAAATTTTGACCAAATCATGTATGTGCATATATATAAAGAAAACTAGACTATCTATGGTGAGAATGCACCAAGAGGTCTATGGGTGCATGCCTTTTATAGGACCTTGAAAGCATGGGCATGAGTATGGTATATTGTAAAGAAGATGCACCACAAGACAAAATACTAGGAGATGCTTAAGGAGAGGTTTGTGCACACCTTCTCCTTTTCTTCGTAGAACCTAGAACTACTAAAGTAATTACAAGTCATATGTAGGGTAGTGTTTGAGGACATTTCTATCTTAGAAGAGTGATTAAAAGAAATATTTAGGGAGAAATGACTAGTGCTGCCAACATTCTTTGAAGAGATGGTGCTCAATAGTGACTCTAGTGAAGAATAAGATGAGACCTAGAAAGAGCACAATTAGAAGGCTCTAACAAGAAGATAAAAGCTTGTGCACTTTATAGATGATAACACCCTAGATGATGAAGATCCAATGCATCTTTGGATTGAAATAATATAGGGGATAAGGCAAGTTGAAGACTCTCATCAAGAGAGAAATAAACCTTATCATGCACCACTCAAGAGCACTAAAGTAGACATCAGTGCAGAAGGCAAGCTAAAGATTGCCACTATAGGTGATTACTAGTCTAAATCAGAGTTGGCACAAATTGTAGACCTATTGAAATAATTTTAGGACCTATTCTTACAAAACTATAAGGATATGAAGGGCACCCACCCTTCACTTGGGAAAATGAGCATCAAGTTAGTAGACGATGTGAGGCCAGTCAAGAAGTGCCCATTGCAGATGATTCCCAATATCTGCACCAAGGTAAAGACATAGATTGATGGAATGTTGGTGGCCAGTGTCATCTATGTAGTACAATAATCTAAATGGGTGATCTTGATGGTCATCAACATCAAGAAATATTGATGCATATGGATTTGTGTCAACTATAGGATGTTGAATGCCACTTGCATCAATGATCCCATTGAATGTGGAGCCCATTTCAACACCCCTGAGGTAAAAATAAAATTACCAATTCAATTTTAACATGTAATTTTTGCTTTCATAAATGGTGGGGTGTATTTTGAGTATGATGACCACTTCCCACATTTGTGGCACATTTTATATAGAAGTGGGTAAGGTGTTGAGAGAATTGAGGGATTATATTTATCTTGGGTGGTTGAAACCTCCCTTATTTTGTGGGGATATGGTTATCTCTATGGTATGGTGCATTTTTAAAGGGATTTTGGAAATTATAAATAGGGGTAAGGGGAAACACATTAATCATTTCAAATGTTTATCTCATTTTGAGCATTGTAATCTCTCTTTGGTCAGTATGATCAGGTTTGAGGTGTAGCTTAGCATCTCAAGAATTTTGGGGTGAATTAAAGTTGGAGAAAGTTATCTCCTAAGAGGTTTATTGTTGATAATTTTCTTGTACTCTTGTTTATAATATTATAGAAAGATTTTTGGTGAACGTAACCCATATTGGGTGAATCGTGTTATATCGGTGTTATGTGTGTATTTTCTTAGATCTAAATTTTCTTTCATATGTCTCATCTATTGTGATTTTGAGGAATGAATTTCATGTTTCATGTTATTGCATAATTAATCACTTATTCCTATCAACTAGTATTAGATCTAACTTTAGTAGTTTTTCTAAAGTGGTGAATCATAGGAAAAGATATTAGCTTGAGTTGGAGCTATGGCAAATAATGGTAGATTTAGAGTTGAAAAATTCAATGGGAAGAATTTTAGATTATGAAAGATGTAGATGGAGGATTACTTGTTTTAGAAGGATATTCATCACCCTTTGATGGGGAAAGTAGGCCAACCTTCAGGTATGGATCAGGTAGATTTGAATTTGCTTGATATGAAAGCACTAGGAGCCATACGATTGTGCCTTACATCTTTGGTTGCCTTCAATATTTTAGAGGAGATGACCACACTTGGTCTAATGAAGAAAATAGGGAAGTTATATGAAAACCCTCTACCTCTAATAAAATATTTTTTATGAAAAGGTTATTTAATATGAAAATGTCTAAAAATGGTTCTATAGCTGATCATTTGAATGATTCTAATACGGTTATGAGTATGATAACTTCTATTGGTATTAAATTTGAAGATAAAGTTAAGGATTTATTGATTTTATTCTCCTTACCTAATAGTTGGGATAGCCTAGTTATGGCTATGAGTAACGTCGTCCCTACTAAGGGAAGTTTAAAGTTTGAGGATGTTATAGGTGTGATTTTTAGCTAGGAAATGCAAATGAAGAGCACCGAGGAATAATATTTAGGGAATAATTTGATAGTAGAGACTAGAGGGAGACACAAGGACATAGAAAAAATAAATGGTGGAAAGTCAAAGGGTCAGGGTAGATCTAAATCTATAGTTAAGATGGTGTGCTATCATTGTGGGAAAAGTGGACACACAAAGAAAGAATGTTGGGAACTTTGGGACAAGAAGACCAAACATGAGGAGACCAAGGAGGTAAATATGACAATAGGTACTATTAGTTAGGATGCTTTAATTCTTTCCTTGGATAATGTTTTTAATCTTGGGTATTAGATTTAGGAGTTTCTTTTCATGCTACCCCATATAGGCATCATTTTACTGATTATGTTCAAGGAGATTTTGGACATGTTTATTTTGGTGATGATGAACCATGTAGTATAGTAGGGAAAAGTTGTGTTTAGGTGAATATGTAGAATGGGAAAACATGGCTACTAAAGGATGTTAGACATGTCCCATAGTTAATGTAGAATTTAATATTAGTGGGGCAACTAGACAGTGAGGGCTATTCGGTGTTGTTTATAGTAGACTCTTAGAAAGTTACTAAGGGTGCTCTTTTGGTTGCAAGAGGTAAGAAAATTAACACTTTGTATTTGACTAGTAGTGTTGATCACTGTAATTTAGTTACTATATATGGAGAGTCAACTTTGTGGCACTAGAATCTCAGTCATATGAGTTGGAAGGGCATGGAGATCTTGAAAGACAAGTTGCCTAGATTGAAATAGGTTGATTTAGACTTATGTGATGTTTGTGTGTATGGGAAGCATAAACGAGTTAAGTTCCTAAGCATTGGACCTACAAAGAAGGAGAATAAGTTGGAGTTGGTTCATTTAGATGTATGGGGGCTAACTCAAGTATCTTTTATTGGTGGTTCAAATTATTATGTTACATTTATTGATGATGTAACTAGGAAAGTTTGGGTTTATCACAATAAAAATAAATTTGATGTGTTTGAAACATTCAAGAGATGGAAAGATTTAGTTGAGAATGAAATAGGTCTCAAGTTGAAATGTTTTAGGTTAGATAATGGAGGTGAGTATTATAACAAAGAATTTTGATGATTATTGTTCATAGAATGGAATTCATAGGCAAAGGATGGTTCTAGGGATGCCATAGGAGAATGAAGTGTTAGAGAGGATGAATAGGACAATCATCGAGCATGATAGGAGCATGAGGTTGCATGTAGGGCTGCCCCCAATGTTTTGGGCAAAAAAAGTTAACATAATGATATATCTTATTAACATAGGACCATTAGTGCCTTTTCTTAGAGGCATAATTGGAAAGCTTGGTCTGGTAAGAAAGTTAATTATTATTTTCTTAGGGTCTTTGGATGTGAGGCATTTATTTATGTTTCCAAGAAATATATGACCAAGTTAGAGGCTAAGTCTAAGAGATGCACCTTTCTTAGTTATGGTGAGGATGACTTTGGTTTCTAGTTTAAAGTCTTAGAGACAAGAAAATATTCTAGTCTAGGGATGTTGTCTTTAAAGAAAAAGTCATTTATAAGGATCAATTGCAGGAACAAGAATAAAAAGAGTACATAGTGTTGGATGATATTACGAATGGTAAGGTGTCCAAAGAGATAGTTTAGGAACCTCCTACATAAAAACCCCAAACTCCTATAGTAAGGTCTTCTAGGATAAGAAGAGCTCTTCAACAATTTAACCATCTTTGAGTTATTGGTTACATAATGATAATGGAAAATTAGAATGTTTTGAGGAAGAAATCTAGGAAAAATCTAGGAAGAAGTGGGAGCAAGCCATGAAAGAGGAACATAGTTCTCTCATGGAGAACTAGATGTGGGATTTGGTGAACCTACCCAAGGGAAAGAGAACATTATAGAACAAGTGGGTATACAAAATCAAAGAAGAGGATGGAAGAAGGAAAAGGTATAAGGGCCAATTGGTGGTCAAGGGGTTTGCACAAAAGAAATGTATTGATTTTGATGAGATTTTTTCTCCTATTGTTAAGATGACTTCTATTAGAACTATGCTTGGTATAATTGCAGTAGAGGATTTGTACTTAGAGAAATTAGATGTGAAGACTGTGTTCCTTCATGGTGATTTGGAAGAGGAATTATATATGGAGTAACCAAAGGGTTATGAGGTTAAATGAAAGGAGAAATTGGTGTGTAGACTAAAGAAGAGCTTGTATGTCTTGAAACAAGCTCCACGACAATGGTATAAGAAGTTTGACAATTTTATGTTGGAATAGGGTTACTCTAGTTATCATTATGGCCTTTGCATGTATGTCAAGAGATTTGAGGATGGTAATCATATTATAATATGCTTGTATTTAGATGACATGTTGGTTGCAAGAAAGAACATTTAATAGATTCAAGTACTCAAGAAGCAACTTGGTGATTCCTTTTTTATGAAGGAGTTGGGTGTAGCAAAGAAAATATTTGGTATGAGGATAACTTGGGATAAGAAGGAGAGGAAGATGAGCTTATACCATAAAGAGTACATGAAGAAATTTTTGGAGAGGTTCAGTATGCAGGATGCTAAGTCGGTTGGGACTCCTTTGGCAGGCTATTTCAGATTAACAAAGGAGTAGTGTCCTAAGATAAAAGAAGAAAAGATAAAAATGTCCAAGGTACCTTACTCATTAGTAGTTATTAGCCTAATGTATGCTATGGTTTTTACTAGGATAGATATTGACCATGCAGTGAGAGTAGTAAGTAGGTACATGAGTAATCTAGGTTATGAGCACTGGCAAGCAATGAAGTGGATTCTTTGATATTTGAGAGGAACCATGGGTACAACATTGTGTTTTGGTGGATCAAACACCACTTTTCATGGTTATGTGGAATTAGTTATGGATAGGGATGTTTATAGTAGGAGGATTATGATAGGCTATGTATTTACTATCAGGGATACAGTGGTTAGTTAGATTTCCTAGATATAGAAGGTTGTGGCTTTATCAACCATAGAGGTTGAATTGTTGTTGCTATAGAGGCTAGAAAGGAGATGATTTAGTTACAATAATTACTTAATGAGTTGGGGCATAAGAAGGAAGTTGTGGGATTACATAGTGATAGTTAAAGTGCTTTAAATTTAGCCAAGAACTTTTCTTTCCACTCAAGGATGAAGCACATATAGTTGCGGTATCATTTCATCAGGGTAAATTTGGAGAAAAAAATGGTGAAACTAGAGAAGATATGTATGATCCAAAATCTTGAGGATATGTTGACCAAGGTAGTCACACTAGAAAATTTGAGGTTATGTTCAGATTTGGTTGGTCTTCATGAAGATAATGGAGTGTTAAATTTTGTTCAAGGAAAAACGAACTCCAAGAGAGAGATTGTTGAATGTGGAGCCCATTTCAACACCCCTAAGGTAAAAATAAAATTACTATGGTAATTTTAACATGTAATTTTTACTTTCACAAATGGTGGGGTGTATTTTTAGGTATGATAACCACTTCCCACATTTGTGGCACATTTTATGGAGAAGTGGGTAAGGTGTTGAGAGAATCAGCGGATTATGTTTGTCTTGGGTAGTTGTAACCTCCCTTATTTGGTGGGGATATGGTTATATCCATGGTATGGCACATTTTTCAAGGGATTATAGAAAGTATAAATAGGGGTGAGGTGAAACATATTAATCATTGTATTTTGTATCTTATTTTGAGCTTTGTATTCTCTCTTCGATTGATGTGATTGGGTTTAATGTGTAGCTTCACTTCTTTGGAATTTTGGTGTGAATTTGGGTTGGAGAAAGTTATCTATATGAGAGGTTTATTTTTGAGAGTTGTCTTTTAATCTTGTTTATAATATTATAGGAAGCTTCTTAGTGGATGTAGCCCACATTGGGTGAACCATGTTATATTGGTGTTATTTGTGTATTTTCTTAGATCTAAATTTTATTTCATATGTCTCTGCTCCTATGATTTTAAGGAATGAATTATATGTTGCATGTTAATTTATAATTAATCACTTATTCCTAATAGATCCATTCTTGACCCTATTCACTGATGAGGTCCTAGATGGAGTCATAGGCTACGAGATCTACACTTTCATTGATGGGTTTTTGGGCTACCATCAAGTGTAGATCGAGGAGGAGGATAAGCCAAAAATAACCTTTGTAACTAAATGGGGGTGTTTTGCCTATATCATGATGCCTTTTGGACTAAATAATGCACTAGTTATATTATTTATGGTAGTAATCATTGCCTTCAAGGATTTTATCCATAAGTTCCTCCAAGTATAACTTAATGACTAGATTGTGTATGGGCTTGTAAAATATCACTATGATAATATATGCCTCATGTTTGAGAGGTGTAGCTAGCTCCAGATCTCCTTAAATATGAAGAAGTTCATCTTCATAACTCCATTTGGGACATTTCTTAGGCACATCATCCACAAGGATGGTTTGCTTGTTGACCCAAAAAAGATAGACATAATAATCTACCTCTAGATTTCCTTAATGTAGAAAAATGTTCATGCCTTTCTAGGCCATTATGGCTACTATAGGAATGTCATTTAAAGCTATGTAAGGATTTTAATGCCTCTAGAGGCACTCTTGCACAAGAATGGCCCATTTTACTTGGGTGAGGCATTAGAAGAGGCCTTCAAGATAGTAAACCTAAAATTAACTAGTGCACCAATTCTATAATTTCCTAATTGGATGACTCTTTTCCATATTCACATTGATGAATTGGGCTCTATCATTGGTGCCATATTGGCACAACTAGGTGAAGGTAAGATGGACCACCCCATATCCTTCACAAGTATAAAATTGATGTGGGTAGAGTAGAATTATATCACCACTAAGCGCAAGGTGCTGGTAATGGTCTATGCATTATAGAAATTTAGGTAATATCTATTGGATTCCCCATTCATCTTCTTCATAGATCATGAGGTGCTCAAGTACCTCATGAATAAGCCTATTTTACATGGGTGCCTATGCAAATGGATTTTTCTCTTCCAAGAGTTCTAGTTCTCTATAGTCATCAAACCTAAGAAGCAAAATTTGGGGCCAAACCATTTATCCCACATTAATTTTAGTGATGCAACAATGCTGATTGAGGATGACATGTTAGACACACAGCTATATAGAGTTCAATGTGTTATTAAAGATCTAGTAAATATTTTTGCTTTCCTAACATTAGGGTTTATACCACAAACTTTATCCATTAAGGAAGAGAAATAAATCTTGGTCCATGCCACCCCATTTTAACTCATTAAGGGGGAAGGATATAAAATTATTAGGGATAAAGTGCCACATCGGTTTATTTTAGAACATGAACAAGACTCCATCTTAAAAAAATCACATAAGGGGATCATAGGAGGCCATTGCATTGGTGACATAATATCATGCAAGGTATTGCAGTCAGGCTTATGGTGGCCAAGCCTATTTTAAGATACAAAAGAATATACTAAGGTATGTGATGTATTACAACACATTGAAAAGCCCAACCACCAATATGAGATGCCTCTCATCCCTATTATTTCCCAAACACCATTTGAAAAATGGGCCATTGATTTTGTTGAGCTAATTACTCCCACAACATGGTGGATAGGTGCAAGATATATCTTAGTGGCCACTAACTATTTCACTAAGTGGGCCAAAGCCATACTAACCAAAGACTACATAACTATGACAATAGAATGATTCATATGGGATAACATCATTAGTAGGTATGGGTTCCCATTGAGTTTGACTAGTAACAAGGGCACTCATTTCATCAATGAGATGATGCATATATTTTTGACTAAATACATGGTGGTGCACCACAAGACCACCCCATATTATCCCTAAGCCAATAACATGGCTAAAGCCTTTAACAAAATCCTAAGAATGTGCCTAACAAAGATATTTGACATTGGTTGCAAGGATTGGGATGATCGTGTTTTAATGGTACTTTGGGCATACTGCACAACCTACAAGTGCCTAAATAAGGCTACACCATTTCAATTGGTGTTTGGAACTAAAGTAGTTTTTCCCATGTAATTCATGGTGCCCTCCTTACATATTGCACAAATTGGCCATTTACATGACTAGGAATCTTTAAGCACAAGTTTGGAAAAATTGGAGCGCATGGATGAGAAGTGTACCCAAGCCAAATGGATTTAGTAGTTTGAGAAAGCATGCCAAAAGTAGAGGCATGATAAGCAAATCAAGCATAAGAAGCTAACTAATGGAGCATTGGTGCTACTCTATGACTCCAAGTACTTCAAGCACCTAAGCAAGTTATAAATATGGTACATGGGTCCCTACATCATCCATCACTTCTTGGAAACAAGCACATGTAATCTATATATGTTGTCTAGTGAAATGCTCCCTATGCATTTCAATGGTAATTGGCTAAAGCCTTATAGGTATTAGAATAATGATCACACCATGGAAACTTTGACTTCTTGGTCAATAGTTAGTTTGAGTTGAGCTAACCAGAATAAAGTTTAATGTAAGCTAAACCATTATTTTTTTCTATTTTGTCCCTTATACAATGTATAGAGGTAATGAGCGATGCTTGGTGACTGCAAGAAATTTTTATATCAACACTTCACATATAATTCCAATAAGGTGAGTCAAGCACTTGCACCCATAAGTGCATGAGGATAGACATCTAAGTAATGGGTGTGTGAATCTTACTAGGCATAAGTAGAAGCAACTAGAGAAACATATGCACAAGATGGAAAGTACAGGCCCCTAAAAGGCCCAAAAATGAACCAATTTGGCACTACCTTTGTGCCATAGTTATAATAAGGTGCATCAATTGATCCAATGCCAGATAAAACTAAAGGCAAGAAGTGAAGATTTCCAACATGGTTGAGCATAAGGTAGATAGTGAATATGCACATTCAAAGAGTGTGTAAGAGCATTAGGAGAGAAATGAAGTACTAGAGGGCTAGTGCAAGGGATTTATATGGGGTAAGATAGGTCAAGGTAAGATTATGCATAATAAATTAACCAAGGAAGAAGCATACTTGAAATAGGAGTGTAGTTAGAGAAGAAGTGGAACCGAGGAGGCTGAGTCATGTGCATATGAGGTGTTATGCCCAGGTTGCCATAAGAAAGGTGAAGGTCATACCAAAGGATACACATACAAAAGGAAGTCATCCTAGATAGCTGGCATCCACCTAGGAAGGAGTGAGAAGTGACCATTTGAACCACATGTCACTTCACCAAAAACTATGTTAGGAACATTTAATGAGGTAATGGTGATGACACAAATATATGTATTTAATGCATACAAGATAGGATATTTTTTAAGATTTCATGGATTTTCACATCTTCCAAGAAGATCGAGGTGCCTATGCCATTAAGCCTACATTAATAACATAGGTTGATAGAGAAGGGTATAAAAGGTCAAATGGAAAACTTAATTAGGTTACCAAGTTTATGCTAATCCAAGACTTAGTGAAAAATTAGCGAGAAACCAGAGAGCCAAAGCAAGAAGAACCCTATCACAGTGAGCATTTGAGCAATCTAGGTACTTTAGAGTGAATAGAGACATAGAAAAAGAGAGTGCATTCACATTAAAGATTGATGAAAAATATTAAAGGAAGATTCATCTAGATAACCATGCTAAACCAATAATCTATTGCCCTAGCTACCGCTAATGGCTAGCAAAGCTTGAAGCCAAGAAAATAGTCATAGACTCCACAACTATTGAAGTACTAGTCATCATTTGAGGCTTCAACAAGCCACACCTCTTGAGGTTTAATACTAGTAGATTCAGAATGGTAAAGAAGAGGAAGTTAGAAAGCTCCACACTAGTGCAACTAGAACTCAAATGGGTGAAAATTATTGAGGATGCATCTGCCACCAAGACAAAGGCATAGATAGTTGAGGTGGTTAGCATCATGGTGGTGGATACCAAGGCATTAAAAAAATATCCTATCAATACATGTAGTTTTCACCAAAGGTATATATAAGAGAACTATGATGCTCTTTTATGCATGTATGCCAGTTGAAAGAGTACAACCACTAGATGTTGAACCATTTATAGGACTTGGTGTAAGACTAGATGGTAGATATGAGGTGCAAGACCCTAGATGGTGATGTATTATTTGATGTCTTAATTCAAGACAAGCTAAAAGCCTCATGTAAAACTTATCTCTATGAGTTTTCTTGATTTATAAATCCTAAATATCTCATTTAATTCTTTCTCTCATGCATCCATGAGGACTGCGTATGCTTCACAGAATGGCACATGAAGATCTCTATGTGAATAATAAAATGGATAACCAGGCTTCTAAACACCAATAGAGACATCCATCAACTAATGGATGATGACAAAGAAGTAAAGCACATTATGAATCTCCTAAATTAATTTAATGGGGGCTATACATTCCCAATCAATAAATATGAGGACCCTAGCATGAGGGTGATAGTGTACCTCATGAGCTCAAAATTGTGTCTTGGTAACTGGTAGATAAATGAGTCTAAGACATATATTTTCCTAGCCTATAATATAACATAGGGAATCCAATTTAATATCATGTAATTAATTATGAAGAATTAAGCAAGAATATACTTGAATGCCACATCACTAAAGGAACCTTTAGGTGGGGCTCTATCCTTATCTTAATCATAATGGAAGAGATTAGGATCCTTGATGGAAGTGAGGATAATTTATGGGTGTTCATAAAATACCATGAGTCCACCATACAAAAATATAAAGACTACACCTACCCCACCACCTTTAGCCCAAAATATAAGACTTGCATAATGTGCTAGTATGAGCAGTACATTAAAGCCTTTAGATTGGAGTGACACATTCCCAAGGGAATTATCATGAGCATGTTTGGGATGGAAACTTTTGTTGTGATGTAACATTACTACATTGTACCTTTGGTAATGAAGGATGGGAAAAATTTGGGATGGTTTAAGCTCCCTTTTACCTTCTTGGTAGAATACTTCTGAGATGTTAGGCACTAGATTTTAGACATGTAGAGGATAAACATCCTACTCAAGGAACTTGACGTAGAAAGCCAAAGAATGAAATGCAAGTTTCCTTGTGTAGATGGAAACATGACTGAAGATGAAGAAAATTCCTAAAATCACTTTAACATCAATCTATTCTAAGAGGTCACCACCCTTAGATTCATCTATAGGCTCTAATATGTGATGAATCCAAGGAAGAAGGATTCTAAAACTGAGTCTAGCATCGAAAGGAGAAGAGACCCCCCAGTCTAGGTCAGAGATGAAGGAATTCTAGTACCCCCTAAGAATAAAAAGTCCCTAAATAAAAATAAGAGGAAGGCCATAAAAGAAATTAAGGAGGATTTGAAGCTAAATATCTCTTCAAAAGGGGAAGCATCTACCTTAGATTCATCCAAAAAGCGCATAAGGTTCATGCATAAAACCTCCCCCAGTGCAAAGGAGAAAAATAAAGGGAAGGTTCCCTTTTCAAAGTCTAAAATTATCATATATGAAGAATATAAATAAGAGGAGTCTAAGGAATAAGAGTGGGGGTAGGGATCCTTTATTGTACCCAAGGATGAGGAATCCTCGTTAGGTGAACAAACCCCCTCCCCTCCACCTCAAATTGATCTAGAAAAGCCCAAGTGAAGATTGAGAAGGCTTGGCTCTAGTGAGGCTAACACACAAAGGGAATATGAGCTATGAGAGTAGAATGAAGAAATGGCTAAGGTAGGGTGCCAAAGGAATTGATTCAAATGGTGGAGGATAAATAACAATGGAAAGAGGAAGAGTGAAAGGTGCAAGAGGTGAAGGAAGGAACATGAGATAGAAAAGGAAACTGAGGAGGCAACCCACTCAACTGCACTAATATAAGAGGAGATGTAGTGCCAATAAAAGGCCATGGGCCTCAACTAAGGCCATATTGATATGACACTAAAATTTCACTGAAGGTGCAAAGAGAGGAGAGCCAAAGGCATGTCCCAAGTTGAAATAAATTGTCTAGAGGCTAAGGAAATAAGCGAGAGAAAATAAATGCACTATGAAATCCATGAAGAGAAAGGATAAAAAATAAAAGGATAAGAAATAAGTATCAAGAAAGGTTGAAGTAGAGAAGGCCAAAAATAGGGAGAAGAAGAAAAAGTGGCCTAGGATGAAAGGGCATACATGATAGAGGAGAGGGAAAAGAAGAAGGGTCTCACTAGCATGGAACCCAAGGAAGAGAAATTAAAAAAAATGGTGCCTAACACCTCCATCAAGATAGCAGAAGAAGATACATAATAGGTAGACCCTAACTCTGAAGGGGTACCTAAAGATAAGGAAGATGATATTGGCACCTCAGAGAAGTTACAGAGGAAACAAGGTGATGACAAGAATAAATGGATGAAGGGGAGAAGTTCATAGAAGAAACCCAATAAGAGAAACATAATGGTGGATCTAACACTGAAGAAAGAGGAGGAGAATGAGAAGGAGAAGATGAGAAGAGAGAAGAATAAGATAAAGAAGATGGGGAAAAAGATGAAGACATTGGGTTAGGCACCAATGCTAGTGAGGAAGAAGAGCTGAGTAAAGATGAAGAATATGAGCCCAAAAATAGGGATAGGGTACAATAAGAGTTCAAATAAAATGATGAATTCTAAATGATAGAGTGCATGCCTATTAAAACTAATATGGCCTTGACATGCCACTAGGTCTCTTAGACATTGGACTGTTACATGGATGAGCCTAAATTTGAGGTTCCAATAAAGGTAAATTGGCATGACAAGAATCCCAAAGAAGGGCATGATTATCATCTACTAAAACCCTATGATATGAACCTTAGTGGCACGCAATAACATAATTAATGATGTTCATGCCAACAACTAGAGAAAAATAACAAAAAACATAGATAAAGAACTTGAGATAGCAAATCTTAAGCTTAAACAACTAATAAAGCATTTATAAGAGGTAGAGCCATCCCTCTTGGATGGTGTGGATATATATGATATGAAGGAAGTTTATTACATCTATGCGTTCATAATATAGATGATACCAAAGATGAGGCCAATGCTCAAAAATAAATAAGACCCCTATTAGGCCTTGTGAGGAGAGTTAAACAAAAATATGAACATGGTCAAAGACCTCTTCACTAATCTTGAAGAGGGTACCAAGGAATTAGACACAATATTTTATAACTTTTCCAACCAAGTAGAGGTCATTGACATGCACCTCAAACAGGAAAAAGAGGAGGACATTTTGCTCCAGCACTCCTTCATGATAACCAAGACCAAGCACATGTGGGTAATGGCCAAAGTCAACTCATTTAGCTCTCAATTTAAGACTTAGGAGTAGGAGTTGGAGTTGGTCTTTTGTACCTTCCAAACAAAGGCCAATGAGCAGTGAGAAATATTGGTTGGTGGGGTGAAGCATGCAAAGGAAAGGTTAGAAGCCTTTAGAAAGGAATTAAAAAGTATGAATGTGCTTGCCTTAGAGGCCACATACACTAAATCAGATGGTTCCATTAAGGATATTAGGGGCACCATCCAAGGCTTTGAAAATTTTAAGGAAGACTTATGGTAGGGCATCCCTGAGTTCTGCTCACCTAAGGCATGACCTAACACTTAAGCCAACCTAGTGATCTTTTCTAAAACAAGCCACAAAAACCCATGCATAATGGAATACACAAAGTGATGAAAGAGATGAAAATAAGAATGAAGATGGCTGAGCTAACTCTAGATGTATAAGACAAGTGAATGCTACCTACATAGTTCTATGGATGCATGTTCCAATATAAACTTCAGGCCTAATGTAGTTTTCCTAGGAAGTGGGATAGAAGATAAAGGTGATGACCATAATATATGATTAATGTTATAGAAGAAAAGGGAAGACTTGACAAATGAGTTTGGTCTTAAAAAATAGAAAGAGTGTGAGGATGACTTAAAAAATGACAGGCCATCGGGACTTAATTTGATTCTAAAATGGAAAGAGTGTGACATATTGGGATGAAAGAGAATAATCTTGAAAAATGGCGAGTGCATGGGATAAGATGACTTTAGTGGAAATTTAGTAGGATAAAATTCTTGTAAAAGGGTAAGAGTGTGAGGATTAAAATGTACAAAAGCACAAGAAAATGTTTTTATTATTTTATAGATCTTTTTCTAATGTTTTTGGGATAAAATATGTACAAAGGGGAACTAACTAGTTAAGGATATGCTCATTTGAGAGTAAAATCTTCAATAATAGCTAAAAATGACTGTAATGACAATCATGGATATAAACAATGGACCAGGGAACTAATTGAGAGTTCTAATAATAACTAAATCTAGGTACAATGGCACATGCTCACAAATCGGTGAGAGTGAGGATCTTGAAAAGACAATAATGTTCACCAAAAAGAAACAAATGTAATATAGAATAATGTATAGTATAAAATTAGTTTTGAAGAACCATGCGATCAAACAAAGATCCTGAGATGTAAAGGTGTTCTTGTTCACTTGTCTATAAAAGAAGCTACAAAATATTGTCTTGGCCAAACTTCTTTATAGAACTAGCATCGAAGGTGTTCATAATGCTAATGAGACATAATAAAGATCATAATTGGTCAAGGGATATAAGCATTTAGGTTATAACATGCCCTAGGTATAAAAAATAATAGGGTTATCAAAGAGAATGACATAGGTTAGGATAAAATTCATTCAAAGTACCAATGGTCCAAAATTTTTTCACTATTTAGAGTCGTGAAAAGAAGAGGGCTCTTGCGAGAGCAGTCCAGGGTAGGATGAAATGGTAGGGTAAAATTAATTTAACATAAGTTACCCCAAAGTAAGGGATCTTGAAGACAATGGTTCAAATTTGTTTAGGCTAATAACCTCTTAAGGTTTACAATGTTCATGGGCTCTGGAAGTTTTTCAACATTTGGTTTAGTTAGTTGATATACCCTTGATCCATAGTTTTCCATGATAACAAATGGTCCTAACCAATTAGGTTAAAACTTACCTTTCTTCTTGCATTTAATGTTTATGTTATTTTGGTTCTCTTTCAAGACCAAATCACCAATCTTAAACTCTTAAGGGAGAATGTGCTTATTATAGCTTTTTCATAATATGTTCTGATAGGCTTACATGTTTTATAGGGAAACTAAATGCTTGCCATCAAGAAGTTATAGTTCTACAGCCTTGAGAATTTGTATTCCTCATCATCTTCAATATGATCTAGTGATACTTGCAAGGATGGTATCTAGATATCTATCAGGATAATAGATTATATGCCATAGATAAGGGAGTATAGAGTGGTTCTTAGTGGGGTTCAATGACTGGTTGTGTAAGCCCAGAGGGTAGGAAAGATTTGCAAGTGTTAATTACAGCCAACATCATTAACAATCTTATTTAAAATGGATATAATGGTTTTATTTGATGCCTCAACTTGTCTATTTCCTTACAGGTTATATGGAGTTGATTTCTTGTGCTTGATCTTGTATTTTATGCAAAGAGATTTTACATTTTGGTTTATAAAGGATCTACCATTATCAGATATAATACATATGGGGATGCCATATCAATAGATGATATGGTAATGGATAAATTTTCCAATCTACTAATCGATGATGTAAGTGAGAGGAATGGCCTCAATCCACTTAGTAAAATACTTAGTAGCAGTCTGGATATGCTTATGGCCATTTGAAGATATTGGGTTTATTTTTTTTGATAGAGATCAAGGCCCCATGTTGAGAATGACCATGGTGTTGTGATTGGCTATAGTGGTAAATAAGGTATGTGTATCAAATTAACATGTCGCTAATAAGGAGTGCACTTGCTTACATAATTGCAAGCATTGGTCTCCATTTTTGGCCAATAATAGCCTATTATGAAGAGATTCTTTGCTAAGACTACATGGTGTGGGTCTTGTTGACCATTTTTTTCATGACAATTTTGTGTTTTCCCTTTGGCTCTTTTCTTTTTCCCTTACTCATTTTCTTTGTTTGGTCACTTGCTTGTTTGTTTTTCTTTTCCCTTCGACCTCTCTTGGTTCGGGCTCTTCTCCCTTATTCTTGTTTTTTTTCCCTTTGCCTTGTTTGCCTTAGCCTTTCTTACTTTGTTTTACCCTGAAGTGCCCTTCAGAAAACGTTCTAAAGGGCCACTTCCCTTCTAAGTTCCCTTTGGAGCTTTTTTGAAGGGCCTTTCTTGCCTTGCCTTCTCTCCAAGTGTCCCTTTGGACTTTTCTGAAGGGTACTTTTTTATCCAAGTGACCCTTCAAAAAAGTTCTAAAGGGCACTTTTTCATCTAAGTGTCCCTTCAAAAATTTTTTGAAGGGCACTTGCCTTGTCCTTTCCTCTAAATTAGCCCTTTAGAAAAAGTTATGAAGGGAACTTTTTCCCTAAGTGTCACTTCAATTTTTTTCGAAGGGAACTTTCACCCATTTTCTCCATGGTTACCCTTCAAGATTTTTCTCAAAGGGCCCTTTATCTTTGGAAATGCCCTTTAGAAAAGTTTTTAAAGGCCATTTCCTTTAGAAATACCCTTTGGAATTTTTCAAAGGGACCTTGTGCCCTTACCCAAGTGTCCTTTAGAACTTTTTTGAAGGACACTTTCCCAAGTGTCCTTCAGTAAAAGTTCTCAAAGGAACTAGCCATTATCCAAAAGCCAAAATTTCCATGATGTGCCATAGGACATAAAATTTGATGTATCCAACTATCCATTGGGATTAAAAGACATGATGTGCTATAGGGCATCAAATTCTGGGTGGTCAACTAGTTATTAGGTTCACATTAGTGACGTGTTGCAAGATGTCAAATTTAGGGTGGCCAACTAGCCATTGGAATTCAAAGACATGACATGCTACAAGACATCAAGCTCATACCCAAAGTCTTTAAATAAGAAGTGAAGTCATTGGGAAAACTTGAATGACTCTGTAGTGCAAATCAAGTTTCCCAACATGCTTGACTTATGACTTTTATAAGTAAGGAACCTTAAAGAACCTAAAGGAGCAAGGGAGGAGTAGAAGGACTCAAAAAACTCGAAAGGGTCTTAAGAAAAGAAAAATTAGGTTTTTAAAAGAGATTTTATTATAAAATTTTATAAGTAGAAGCAATAAAAAAAATGAAAGAGTAAGGATGATGCAAATCAGGTTTCCCAACATGCTTAACTTATAGGTTTTATAAGTAAAGCCATTCAAAAAACCTAAATGGGTCTATAGTGCAAAAAATGAAAGATTTTAGGGAATCTAAGGTTCACAACAATGATCTAAGCCATTTATTATGGAGGGTCATCTCACCATTGGTTTTGTAGCGATCCTGGTCATTTCAAGAGGGTGAATCAAAGAGAAAGACAAACTCTAACTGAATGAGAGAGCATCTAGAATCAATTTCACTAGGATGGTGATGGAAAACCATTTTGGAGGCTTCTATTTTGGTTCCCAAGAGCTCTCTCTTCTCTCCCTCTTTTTCTATAAATAGGATCCTTGGGATCTTGTTTTATAATCCATAGATAGTATGACAAAGCCCTGCTGGAATGTTCTGCCATTTTCTTGACTTTGAGCACAGAAGCATAAGTCTATTTTATTTCTAAGTTTTGGGCATTTACCTAGGCATCACGAGACATAGAATGACAAAAAGTGATGTTTTATATTTCTATTCTCTATCATTCATAATTTTGAGCAAAGAGTTGATCTAATAGGTCATGCGGTATGCATTCTAGCTATATGAGATTTTGCACATGTGTAACCCTTTTTTGGAAAATACAAGTTGTCTTTCTAGTTATTTACCTTATGTGATCTCATTCATTTGGTCTCTACATTGAAATACTTATGTTGGAATATTCTAGAGCTTGAGGTATAGACTATATTATACTATATTATGCATAAGTATAGGGTATACATGTGGATACTAATTCTTGGTGTATCACCATTTTAGACTAGGATTTTCATTTATGCAAACTTTTGACTCTTTTCACTTATACAAGCTGGTTCAACAATTTTATTAAAAAGAAAGGCTCATATAGGGAGCTATCTTTTTCAACCTAGAGGTTCATTTCCACTTATAGGCACAACCACAGGCCTAAAAATGTCCCAACATTGCCCAAATTTGGAGGAGGCTTGAACAACCCTCTTTTAGGGTGTAAGATTTGGGGATAATAGTTATGGCATGCCTGATGGGACCAATATTATTGCTAAGTAAAGGTGAATGCTTGTCTTGATATGCCTAAAGTAGTATAAATACCCCTAACCTAGCATTTGATGAATCTAAAACGGTGTGAATCCTTGGTTATAGACCAAGTTCTATGCATTATCCTATATGGTCCTCACAAGGTCCTTAATATTTTTTGACCAAGCCCCTTTAGCTGAAGCTCTTCCTGAAGAACAACACCCTAAACCACTCCTAGCCCTATTAAATCCTTGACAAGGAGGTTTTGGGGAAGAAGAGGAAGAGGTTGAAGAAGTTCAAGGAGAGGAAGAAGTTGAAGAAGAGGAATAAATAGAGGATCAAAGGGAAAGAAGAGAAATTGGGGAAAGGGGAGAGATAGATAGACATCAAACCTTCCCTGATTTTAATACCCAAAACCCAATAGAGCTTCTTGTGTATGACCCTATCCCTCAAAATGCTACCAAAAATCTTCCTGGTTTCAATGGGGAGGGTCATATTACCCCATCTAAACATATTAGAGACATATCTAATTTATGTAATTTCCATAATGTTACTAGGCCAACATAGCCATTAGGCTGCTTGCTATGTCTTTAAAAGGAAAAGCACTTGACTAGTATAGAACATTAGAGGGGGAATGCATTATAATTTGGGATGGATTTGGAGACCTATTGGTGACAAGATTCAAAATTAAGAGTGATCATGCTTCCCTAATACATTAACTTGAATGTAATAAGAAGAGGTCTAAATGAATCCATGGGAGATTTCAATGAGAGATTTTAAAGAAGATGGTATAGGCTACCACCAATCGTGAGACCTCCTCCTAGCTTTATGTTCCCAACATACCTCAAAGGGATTGGTACTAATGTTTCTATTATGTTGTAATTAATGGGAGGATTCACTCTTTCAGTTGCATATGAGCTAGCAATTGAGGTTGAGAATAGCTTAATTTAGGATGGAAGACTTCCTCCAAGAATTTCCATGCCTTTACTATCCCATAATTTAGTTGAATCTCCAAGCATGTCACAAGTTACCAATGCCAATGTGAAGCCAAGAGACTTTCCCAAGAAGGTGGATAACATTGTAGACAAGGATGAAAAAATTAGATCATTGAGAGCTTAGCTCAAGCAAGGTCAATATCAAGCAAGTGCTCCTCCTAATGCACAACACTATCCTCAACAAGGATATAGAGCTCCATCCCAATACAATTATCAAGGGATAGGAAAAAATTAATAAGGTTACAGTAGGTATCCTAATGCATATAATCCAAATCTACTCCTTCTATAAAGGCTGTTGTTCTAGGTTCATGCAAATCTAGTGCAAGGAGAAGATCATGTGGACCAATGGGGGTAGCCTCAAGGTTAGTTTACACATGATGATGGAGGAACCAAATATGCTTTGACTAAACAAGAGGAAGCTAATCCTTACATGATAGTAGAAGAAGCATGTCCCAACCAAAGGGATATTCATGGAGAAGGCAGCAGCCCAAGTGTGAGAATGATGAATTTTTAAGTAAAAGATAATTTTTTATTGACTCAAGGCATGTCAATTGGAGCTAATACAAGGTCTAATAAGAGAGCATTGGGAGAAGGCTAGGAGCCATGAATATCTCCAAGTTATACCTCTCTAAGGCCACAAAGTGCCAATCAAAGTGTTACACCTTCTAAAAGCCATGTTCCTTAACAAAATCAAAATATAAATGCTGTTGCCAAGATTGAAACATAACATGCTATAACTCCTTTATTACCATCAAAAATGTAAGATAAAGTGAATACTTTATCTATAAATATTGTTGAATCATTAAATAGCACTAAGACAAGCATATCCCTTTGGGAGGTTCTACATATACCTGGTCAAAAAGGAGCTTTTGCAAGAGCAGTTAGCAAACATGCATGTGGCTCCTCAATCTTCAAAGCATCATAGTGTGGATCTCACAAATTCTCTAAATCATCTTTTGGAGGCTTATAATAAAGCTGAAAATCCTCCACCCTTCTACCTCACACTCATTATGAGAGATAAGTTGGTCCATAATAATATTGTGGATAGTGGAGTAAGCACTACTGTTATGCCTAAAATAGTGGTTGACAAGCTAGGTTTGAAGTATGAGCCACATAGTAAAGGCATGTTGCAGCTGGATGGAACTCCAACCAAGATGGTATAATTGGTCAAAAGTCTAAAAGTGTTTTTACAAGGCTACCTAAGCTCCCTATCATGCAAGATATTGTGGTAGTGCACCTTCCATTACACTTTCCTATATGCTTATCTAGGGACTTTATGGCCAAGATAAGAGGATACCTTTTTGCTAATTGGTCCTTTCTACATTTCAAGATAAGGTATGGAACCAAGGTAACCATAAGGACTCATCCCTTAGCAAGGTTTCACATTGATCCATACTTGGAGATAATGACAAATCAAAATTGGCTAATCAACAAAGAGGAAGAAACAATCCTATATAGTGAAACATCTCCTCTTGAAGGTATTTTTGACCTTTATCTTGACAAGTACAACACTAAAACACATGGCCTTGATCCTTACACTTTTATTGAGGAAATTGATTTAGAATTTTACTGCATGTATGAAGAGAACATCCCAATTCTTTCACTCACCAATGAGGATCATGATCTTGATGGTATGTGGGAAATGTTCTTTGATGGTTTAAGGTGCAAAGTAGGTGCAATATCTAGTGTCATGTTGGTTTCCCCATCAAAAAATTATTATTAATCTTCTTATAGGTTTCACTTTAGCTGCACTTGTAATGTGTCAGAATATGAAGGCTTAGTTCATGGTCTCTAATGGGAAAAGAATAGAGGAATCAAGCTTTTGAAAGTCTATGGAGATAGTGACCTAGTCATTTATCAAGTGAGAAGTCAAGATACAACCAATAACCCATTTTTCAAGTCCTAAAATCATAGGGTATGGGATATACTTCAAGATTTTGATGCCTTCAACATCCAGCCCATACCAAGAGACTTGAACAAGCACGTTGATAGATTGGATGCAATAGGAGCATGTTTTGACTTAGCTGCTAATGTTGAACAAGAGAAGGATCAATCCCATATCAAGATCATTGTGAGACCTTAAATTTTAGATAAGAAAGAGTCATGGAAATTTTTTGAAAGTGATAAACACATTACACACTTCTTTTAAAATGAGGCAAGCTTCTCTTCAAGAAATCAAAAGAAGTTGCACGATCATTATGAAGAGAAAATTATACAATTGAAGATAAATAAAATACCCAAGGGGATGATTACCTTAAAGAGTGTCTTCAATGAGGATGATCAAAATAAGAACCAAAGAATGAGCCTATCAATAAAAGAAGATAACTATGAGAGAGTTCTAATTTTCAAGGAAAAACTTTTGAATATTGGAAAGGTTTATTATTAGCTGGAAAGGCAAGATTTTATTGGATTATGCAAAGAGTTTCACGACATCTTTGCCTGGGAGTACAAGGACTTGAAAGGCTCTACCTCATCACACCATTGAGGTGGAACATGGAGCTAAAATGGTAAGACAAAATCAAAGGCCTATCAACCCCAATGTAGAAGAACTCATGAAGAAAGAGTTGACCAAATTGATTGAGTCTAGGATTATCTTTATTATCAAGCACTCAACTTGGGTAACCAACCTTGTGCTAGTTTGAAAGAAGAATGGAGAAATCAGAATTTGTGTGGATTATTTTGATCTAAACAAAGTGTCTCTCAGGGATCATTATCCACTCCCTTTCATGGAACAAATTCTACAAGTTATTTCAGGTTCTCAATGTTTCTCACTTCTTGATGGTTATTCAAGTTATAATAAAATATTGGTAAATGAAGAGGATTAATTAGAGATAGCCTTCACCACCAAGTGGGGGACCTTTGCCTACAAGAAGATGCCATTTGGTTTATCCAATGCTGGAGCTACATTTCAAAGGGAAATGGACATGGCTTTCAAAGGTTTAATCAATAAGTATTTGCTTGTTTAATTTGATGATATAACCATTTTTTCAAAGGATGCTAATGATCATATGGGACATCTAAGGAAAGTGTTTGAGAAGTGTAAAGAGTATAGAATATCCCTCAATCTAAAGAAGTGCATTTTTGCTGTCCATGAAGGTAAGCTTTTAGGTCATGTTGTTTAAAAATAAGGCTTATCTATTGACCTTGAAAGGATTGAAGCTATTTTAGGATTGTCTTTACCTTAACATAAGAAAGGGATGCAAAGTTTCTTGGGAAAAATAAACTTTGTAAGGAGGTTTATCTCAAACTTTGCAACTGTGGTAAAGCCTATCACAACCATGTTGAAAAAGAACCAAGTTTTTACTTGGATAAAGGAATGTAAAGGAAGATTTGAGGCAATTGAGCAAGAAATTGTAGCATCTCCCACTCTCTTAAATCCAATTTTTTCTAAATATTTCATTCTTTATAATTTTTCTAACCTTGACACAATCTTAGCTATGCTTATGTAAAATAACGATGAAGATGTTGAGCAACCAATTACTTTCTTTAGACAAAGCTTAAAAGACTATGAAGTGAGATATTATTTTGTTGAGAAGAAAGCTTTAACCATCATTAGAGGATTGAAAATTTTTAGAGATATGTTTTCCAAAAATAAGATCCATGTCATGGTCTCCCATCTTAGCACCAAGGAGTTTCTCCTAAGCAAGGATCTTAATGAGAAGAGAGCTAGATGGATCATGAAAGTAATGGAATATGACATTGACATCAAGGTAACCAACTTGGTAAGAGGAAGAGGTTTATGTGAGAACTTAGCATCCAAATTTCAAGAGCCAAAAGAGTAAGCCTTGGTAAATCAAGTTCAAGACTGGCTAGTTGATCAAATGCAAAATCAAAGTTGGACACAAGACATCATTAGTTTTCTTCAAAATGTGAGTGTCCCAATGGCTTGAAAAAATCTCAAGGAAGGTATTTTAGGCCACAAGCTATTCCTTATTGTATTGTGGATTGCATTATCTTTAAGAATAATGTGAGAAATGTGTTGCTAAGATGCATTAACAATGACCAATTTGATATGCTACTAGAAAAGTTCCATAATGGTGCAGATGGTGGTCACTTCTCTCCTAGAACAATAGCTACAAAAATAATGAGAGTTGGTTACTATTGGCCTAGCATTTTTAAGGAATATTATCATTAGGCTATGGTTTGTCCTCAATGTGCTTTCTTTGTTGGCAAACAAAATCTTGTTGCTCTTTCATTGAATCCTATCCAAGTGGACCAACCTTTCATGCTAGACATAAATGGATATTGACTACTACAAACTACTTCACAAGATGGGTAGAGGCTATTGCTTTGAAGGAAGCAAATGAAAATGTCATCTTGGAGTTCTATGACAATATTATAGAAAGGTTTGGAGCTCCTCATGTCATCATCTCAGATAATGCACTTGATTTCATAAGTGCTAAATCTTTTGATTGGATAGCAAAGAGTGGAGTTCATTTGAGTACCTCATCTAATTAATACACTCAAGGTAATGGATTGGCTGAGTCTACCAATAAGAACCTCATAAATATCATCAAGAGGACATTAGAAACCAATCAAAGAACATGGCATAACAAGCTAAAGATAGCCTTATGGGTAGATAGAATTACTCCCAAGAAGTTAATTGGTAATTCTCACTTTGAACTTGTCTATGGGAGAGAAGCTACGCTGTCCATATCACAAGAGCTTCCTACCTTGGAACTTGCACAACAACTGGAATTACTTGAAAACACTCCCATGGAGGTCAGATTGATAGAATTAATGTAGGCGCAAGAGGAAAGAGATAATGCACACAAAGCTTTAGAACACCATCAAGTTCTCATGAAGAAATCTTTTGACAAAAGGGCAAGGGCAAGAGTGTTCAAAGAAGGTGACTTGGTCTTGAAATGGGATGAAGATAGAATAAAAGTAGGCAAACATACAAAGTTTGATACTTTATAGAGTGGTCCTTACATCATCAACAAGTGCAAGCAAAGAAACTCCTTTCAGCTATCCAAAATGGATGGAGAAGAGCTACCTATTCCAGTGAATGGAATCCGTTTGAAGCCTTGATTTTGACCCTTGCTGGCTATGTCTTGTATATACCTTGTTTTGGTGTGTTTTATTTATTGTGTTATTTTCCCTAAGTGCTTTGGAGCATAATGTTTCCCTTTTAGGGGTTTTCTTTCCTTTTTGTTGGCTATGCATGTGTCTCTCTAGCTTGTGTGTTCAGCTATGGTTTGTTCTTTTAACTCTTGTTTGCCTTGCATGACTCCATGCCTAATGGAAGGATTTAGGTGATTGGTCTTATGACATAGTGGGCATGTCTCCCTTAGAAATTGCTACAATGTTGACCATTTTTTGCATGACTATTTTGTGTTTTCCCTTTGGCTCTTTTTGTTTCTCCCTTTCTCATTTTATATGTTTGGTTACTTTCTTAGTTGTTTATCGTTTCCCTTCTACCTCTCCTGGTTTAGGCTCTTCTCCCTTGTCCTTGTTTTTTTCCCTTTGCCTTATTTTTATTAGCCTTTCTTACTTTGTTTTGCCTTGAAGTGCCCTTCAGAAATGTTTTCAAAGGGCCACTTCCCTTATAAGTACCCTTTGAAACTTTTTTGAAGGGAGTTTATTTCCTTGCCTTCCCCCTAAGTGTCCCTTTGGACTTTTCTGAAGGGAACTTTTTTTTCCAAGTGACCCTTCCAAAAAGTTCCAAAGGGCACTTTTTTGTCTAAGTGTCCCTTCAAAACTTTTTTGAAGGGCACTTGGCTTGTTATTTCCTCCAAAGTGACCCTTCAAAAAAAGTTTTGAAGGGCACTTTTTTCCCAAGTGTCCCTTTGAATTTTTTTTGAAGGGCACTTTTGCCTATTTTCTCCAAGGTTACCCTTCAAGATTTTTCTTGAAGGGCCCTTTATCTTTGGAAATACCCTTCAAAAAAGTTTCAAAGGGCCATTTTCTTTGGAAATGCCCATTAATTTTTTTTGAAGGGACCTTGTGCCTTTACCCAAGTGCCCTTCAAAACTTTTTTAAAGGACACTTTCCCAAGTGTCCTTTAGGAAAAGTTCTTGAAGGAACTAGCCATTGCCCAAAAGCCAAAATTATTGAAAGAATTCCTTCAGACAAATTATCCAAAGGAATTAATTTGAGATAATTGATTTAAACAATAATCCTGACCTAAATGGATTCCTGTGATGTGCTATAAGATGTCAAATTTGATGCAACCAACTAGCTATTGGGATTGAAAGACATGACATGCTCAAAACATTAAGCTTAACCCAAATGGATTCCTATGACATGCCATAGGATGTTAAATTTGATGTAGCCAACTAGTCATTGGGATTTAAAGACATGACATGCCATAGGACGTCAAATTTAGGGTGGCCAATTAGCCATTGGGTTCACATTGGTGACATGTCATAGGACATCAAATTTAGGATGGCCAACTATCCATTGGGATTCAAAGACATGACATGTCACAAGATGTTAAGTTCATTCCCAAAGTATTCAAATAAGAAGTGAAGTCACTGGGAAAACTTGAATGACTTTGTAGTGCAAATTAGGTTTCCCAACATGTTTGAATTATTACGTTTATAAGTAAGGATCCCTAAAGAACCTAAAGGAGCAAGAAAGGAGTAGAAGGACTCAAAAACCCTGAAAGGGTCTTAAGCAAAGCAAAATTGGGTTTTCAAAAGAGATTTTCTTATAAACTTTTATAAGTAGAAGCAATAAAAAAACTAGAAAGAGCAAGGATAGTGTAAATCAGGTTTCCCAACATGCTTAACTTATAGATTTTGTAAGTAAAGCCATTTAGAAAACTTGAATAGGTTTATAGTGAAAAATATAGAAGCTTTTAGGGAATCTAAGGTTCATAGTAGTGATCTAAGCCATTTATTATGGAGGGTCATCTCACCATTGGTTTTGCAGTGATCTTGGTCATTTCAAGAGGGTGAATGAAAGAAAAGGACAAACTTCAACTGAATGAGAGATCAACTGGAATCAGTTTCACTAGGATGGTGACGGCAAACCATTTTGGAGGCTTCTATTTTGGCACCCAAGATCTCTCTTTTCTTTCCCTTATTTGTTATAAATAGGACCCTTGGGCTCTTATTTTATCATCCACAGATAGTACAACAAAGCCCTATTAGAATGTTCTACCATTTTCTTGCCTTTGAGCAAAGAAGCATAAGTCTATTTTATTTATAACTTTTGGGGCATTTGCCTAGGCATGTAAGAGACATAGAGTGACAACAAGTGATGTTTTATCCTTCTATTCTCTATCCTTTATGCTTTTGAGGAAAGAGTTGATCCAATAGGTCATGTAGTGTGCATTCTAGTTGTATGAGAATTTGCACATATGTAACCCTTTTCTAGACTATACAGGTTGTCTTTCTAGTTATTTACTTGTGTGATCTCATTCATTTTGTCTCTACATTGAAATGCTTATGTTGGAATCTTATAGATCTTGAGGTATAAAATATATTATACTATATTATGCATAAGTATAGGGCATACATGTGGATACTAATTCTTGGTATATCACCATTTTAGACTAGGCTTTTCATTTATGAAAACTTATGACTCTTTTCACTCATACAAGCTGGTTCAACAGTCTTATTGCATTAAAAAAGGCTAATACAGGGAGCTATCCCTTTCAACATAGAGGTTAATTTCTACTTATAGGCACACCCATAGGCCTAGAAATGTCCCAACATTTCCCAAATCTAGATGAGGCCTAAACAACCCTCTTTTAGGGTGGAAGATTTGGAGACAATAGGCCCCACACATTCCTTCATGAACCTCCCTTAGTGCTTACTTGGATTCTCCTGAAGCTAAACAAAAAATAAGCATTCCATCATAGCCTTTATGATAAAGTGTGTCTCCAAGGAGGGTATAATATGATAAATAGTGATGGAATAATTTCTGTTGATTATTGGATTGATCAACTGGGAAAACATGATCATAAAAGTAGTTATAAAATTCTTAGAACTAGGGTAATTTAGGTGGGGGATTGGGACCAATAATGGTGCTTACCCTTTCTGAATATTGTATAACATGTGTAGGCTGAAGACTATTTTTAGTTAGAAACTGATACTCTTTAGCTTTGCCATCAATCTATATCATGTATCCAATCATTACCATTATATCAGTCAAGCTATTGCTTGCTCTTAGAATTTATTATTAGAGATTTAAAATGACCTTTGAAATTATCAATAATTTGCTTATAAGGAACAAGCTTGTCATCTTTGGTTTGATATTGATCAATGATCTGATTGATGATTAATTAGGAATCACTATAGACCTTTAAGCTCTAAATATCCCATTGTATGGCAAGTCAAATCCCTATAATCAATACCTCATATTCAACCATATTATTTTTATAATGAAATTGTATATGAAATGCTTTAGGAATTAGATCCCCATAGGGTGTAATCAACAATATGTTGGCTCTCAATCTATGGTATGTAAAGGAACCATCAAAATATAACTTCCCTTATTTAGGTTCTTATGATGCTTTTTCTATTTCCATAATAGAATCATCTAGAAAGTTGAATGTCAGAGGTCAAGTTTATGTGATAGGGGCATCTACAAGTTTATTAATAGTAACTTGCCCCTTTATTGATTTTTGATTTTGATACTCAATGTCAAATTCACTTAGGATAATAACCCATTTATCTATGCATCCTTGAAGAGCTTCTTTAGACAATAGGAATTTTAGAGGGTCAACCTTGACGATGACAATAGTTTTATTATTTAGCATATAATGTTACAATTTTTGGGTAGAAAACACCATAGCTAAACACACCTTCTTAATAGGTGTATAATTATGTTCATAAGACATTAGAGTGTGGCTTAGATAATATACTACATGTTCTTTACCTAGATTATCATGTTGGGATAAAAGTGCCCCTAGTGCATGCTATGTCATTGATATGTAAAGAAGTAGTGGTCTTCTAGGTGTTGGTGGTCTCAAGACTAGTGAATTGGCCAAATATGTCTTGAGTCTCACAAATTCTATCTAAAAATTTTCATCCTAGTGAAAAGTTACCCCTTTTTTCAAAAGGAAGATAAATGGGTGGCACTTATCTACCAACTGAGAAATGAACCTATGTATAGATTAAATCTTTACTTGAAAGCTTCAAAATTGTTTGAGATTATTTGGTGGAGGCATCTCCATAATGGCCTTGACCTTGGTAGGGAATAATTCAATCCCTCTTTTTGATATAACAAAACCTAACAATTTCCCTAATGTAACTCTAAAGACACATTTATTAGGATTTAGGTAGACTTTATATTCATGAAGTTTCTCAAAGATTCTTTGTAGAATGTTAGGATGTCTAGATCTTGTTCTTGATTTTGATAATATATCATCAACACAGTCCTCAAAAATATCATGCATCATGCCATGGAAGATGAAAATCATGGCACATTGACATATGGCTCCAACATTTTTCAAGCCAAATGGCATGACTTGGTAACATAATGTTCCCTATAGAGTGGTGAACATAGCCTTATGTTGATCTTCTTGTGCTATCTTGATTTGATTATATCCATAAAATCCATCCATTAAGGACAACTTCTCATACCCAATAGTTGAGTCAATAATCATGTCGATGTTGGGCAGAGGAAAATAATCTTTGGGGCATGCTTTGTTGATATCTCTAAAATTAGTACAAATACATATACTTGAGGCCTTTTTATTCACTAAGACTATGTTTGAGATCCATTCAAAGTAATCTAGTGGCCTAAGAAAACCTACTCCTAACAACTTTTCTAGTTCTACTTTAACCAATAGGGTGATGCATGGATGCATCTTCCTCAATTTTTGATTGACTAGTTTAGCATCTAGATAGACAAAAAGGTGATGCATAACCAAATTTGGGTCTAATCCTAGTATGTCAGATTATGCCCATGAAAATATGTCAATATAATCCCTTAGAAGGGATATGATTTGTTCACATTCTACTTTAGGAAGGGAAGCTCTAAGATAAATAATTTTGGGATCCTCATATCTTCCTAGGTTCACTTCTATCATGTTTTCTACAAGAAGTGTGGATCTATATTTGATAATTGTAAGTAGGGTATGATCATGATCATCTTATTCTACCACATCTTCTTGCTATTTTTCCTAAAGTTGTAGATAGTGTGACAAATTAAAATCCACCATCTTAGGTAAAGGCCAAGTAGTAAAAACCTCTAAAAACTCTAGAGTAAGATTCTTAAACATTTGTTGTTGTTATAAAGAGATGCTTATACTAGCTATAGAACTTGGGATAGATGGACATTCTGCATCTTAAGGGGATGAGCAAACTTTCCCACCTAAGAGTACTTGAAATAAGTTTTCACTCATAGGCATGTCTTTTTATTTAGTTTTTCCCTGATCGATGAGCACCTCAAAGAGGTTTTCACTCAAATATCTTGATTTCTAATAATTATTGTGACCAATAAATTTTTATTAATCTCCAAAGTAGGCATAAGGATCTAATGAATAATCAAAGCCTTGTTTGTGATCAGTAATGGGCAATCCATCTCTTAGGCCCATGTATTCTGCAAGTGATTCTTCATTCTAAAACTCATCGAGGCATACGACTAAGTTTTATTGGTCCCAATCAATGAGTTTAGGATGGAAAATGCATAGGGGAAAATGGGGGTTTTCTTTATGACAAGAAGCTCTAATGGTAAAAATATGATGTTCTACTTCAGGATGGGAAACACCAATAAAATGGGTTCTTGCTTCAAGATGGGAAGCTCCAATGGTTAAGGTTAAAATGGCATTTGAATCAAATAGGTCTATGTTAACATTCTTATCAAAAAGGCTATAATGGGATGCTGTGTCACTGCCAAGAGTCTTATTGCTAGTCAATTCAAAAAATCATTATCAAAAGTTATGAGGTCACCCTCAGGCAGTATAAATCTGAGAACATGATTCAAATTAGGTATTCCAATTGATAAGGGTTCCATGATTTCTTGCACTCATGGCAAAGGCATTTTTTTGTATTATCAAGATGATCCATTATTTGATTAGGGATAGGATACTTTGGATTCTAAAAGAAATTAGCAAGGCCTTTAGAATATGACTAGTCTCCCTCGATAAAAGCCTCTCAATCTTTCTTTAGTATAATAGTAGGTAAAAAAACCATAGGTGGTTTTTTCTATTTCTTCTTCTATTGCCAAATCATTGTGGGTCCATTAGGATTATTTGAAGGTTTAGGCTTATCGAATGTTTTTGGATTTTTAGGCAATTTTGAAACATGGAAAGTGTCCTTAAGATTGTACATGGAAATGCCCACATCTTGAATAACAACCTAATTCATAAGAGTTATGAGAAATGAATCAGTTGAAGTGGAAGCAAGATCACTAAGGTTGATATAATTGGATGGATGTGGATGTGAAATTATATCCTTATTCTACTTCATAACAAATTTAGAACCTAGACAATAGTTATAATTAGAAAATTGGGCCTCAAGATGTTTACAATATTCATAAGGTTGTTGATCAACTAAAATATTAACCTTGATCCCATCATGGGGAAACTTAAGGCATTGATGAAGGGTGGAAGGAACATCCTATACTTCATGGATCCAAGGATGACCAAGAATATATGTTATAAGTCAATTCAATGTCCACAATATGAAGCAATTTATGATGTGAAATGGACCCAATAATGATTGGCAACTAAATAGTACCAATAGACTCCCTTTTGACATTGTCATAAACCTTGATAGTAATTATTTCTAGTTGAATATCTTTTGTAGTGTAGCCCAATCTTTATACTAGATTAAGAGATATGATGTTCAACCCCAAAATATTATTTATAAGAACCCACTTATTCTTATGGTTTTGAATGATTACTTCAATATACAGTCGGTTATTATGGCTAGGTCCAAGTGTAAACATGTCTTTTTGATCAAACATTACTTGATGAATTGAAGATAAATATCCCACAAGGTTTTGGAATTGTTTAGGGTTTATATCATTAGGGATAGTGGATTTTTGTAAAAGATTATTTAGGATAGTTCTATGGAATTCAAATGTCTATAAGAGATCCAAGATGGAAATCTATGTAGGGGTTTTACTTAATTGGTCTGATAGACTATAATGTTTTTCAACATTAGGATGAGATGGCTTGGATTTGATTAGGATTGTAGTCAGATTTGGATCCATTGGTGTAATGTTTGCATTAGGTTCTATGAAAGAAGTAGGTGAAGTGAATTAGAGATTAACTCGTGAGCATCTATTTATGACTGCACAACCTAAAGGTGGTGGGGAGCCAATATAATTAGAAGATGAAGGCAAAGGGCCTTGGAGGGTGACTTGTGGGCATCTAGTTTTATTTTTGCAATTTTGAGTTGGCAAGGAGCCATTATAATTAGAAGGGTATTGTCCAGAAATAGTAACCCATGCAAATGGAGTTATGACAAAATTATGCAAACTTGATGCGATATTACTATAGAGAGGGCATTGACCCTATAATGATGGGTCTTGCACTATAAGGAACATGAGATGTTCACATGTTTTAATAGTAACAATGGCAATATGGGTTGCATAAATGAATCCCATAGTATTATTATAGTCATAACGCATATTGTTGTAACCCACATTGTTAGTATGGGTATTATGATTGTGATTATGCTCATGCTAATTATGATTTTGACCCTTATTTTTGTTTTGATTTTGCCTCTATCCTTGGTTTTGATTGTTTATTTGTGGCAATTGATTATGTTGAGGAAAGGGGTCCTTATAGATTCTTATATCCTAATTTATGTCCTGATTAGGGGCCAATTTAATTTCAAATTTGCCACTTTCAATGAAATCTTCAATAATATGTCACAATTAGACACAAAGATAAGCATAGTGACCAACTACATGATGAAAGTTGCACCACTCATTCTCTTTGTACCAATTTAGTTTCAATTGATCTTGAGGAAATGACCTTGGTATTGGCCATACAATTAGGTTAGTTGCCATGAGCTTTTAGAACACTATTTTAATTGGTTATCCTAATTTGCTAAAGACCTTGAAACTGCCATGGTTTGCTCTCTATGGAGGTTGGCTCTAAAAATTAGGTGGTGGGTTAAGGGGAGATAATTATACATTTGGGGTTAATGGAGCTACACCATTTTTACATGCCTTGTTTTAGTCACCCCATTTATAACCATGTTCTTGTTCTTGTTAAATAATTTAGGCTTATCTTGTGCAACTATCTAACTAGAAGATGGGGTCTGATTTGATGTTTGACCCTATGTAAAGATATTAACAAGGCCCTTGGAAATAAGAGACTTATCAATCTGTATAACCTTGTCTATGATCTCCTCAAATGAGTTAGAATATTGTGCATGACCTGGTATAAGTTCTATGCAAATATATCCACCAATTGTTTGTCTAGTAAATTATGTTGAAAACAACCCAATAATGCTCTTCATCTCTATAAATATGCAATGAAGCTTTATCCATCTTATTTTTTAACTTTACACAAGTCAACAATGGTCAATTCATGCTCTGTGTTGTATGAGAAATGGTTGACAATATTTTTTAGATAAGTCATTCTAATCCATAATTGATCCTTTGGGTAATTTAAGTAGCCAATCTAAAGCTTGTCCTGCTAAACTTTATTAAAATAATCAAAGTAAGAACATTCTACTATAAGTAACCTCTTGGAATAATACAAAAAATGCCTAGATATGTTCACATGGGTCACCATTTCCTTTGTATTTATCAAACTTGGGTGCCTCAAAATGACTTGAAAAGGTGACTTGGAGAATGCTTAAGTCAAATGGATATGGACATATCTCATCAAATTTTTACTTTTTGATTCTATTTCCAGTCTCCAAATGTGACAAAATATCCTTCATGGAGTTCTAATCTTGCATGTTTGGTGTATTTGTAGGTGGAACATAGTACTTTTGGGGTGGAATGTGCCCCTATTATTACATGGATTTGTGAGGGACATACACCTTATGTTTGTTAACTTAGTTTTGATTTTCTCCTAGAGTAAAGTAAGTATGCTATTGATTCCTTAGAATTAGTTGCCTTGAACTATACGTGCTTTATTTATTTTGGGGATTCCTTTGTCTATTCACCAATTTTTACGTTGGTTGAGATGAACTAGCCAAATTGTCTTGAGGTATTTCCTCAATTCAAACCAAATGTTTGGGCTTCTATGTTTGTAAAGTGATAAGAGGTTCTTGGTGATTAAGAAATGTGTGTTTAGTGTCTAGTGCAACATTTTTTACCTCTTATGTTTTTTTTCTATTCATTTGATATACCTTGATTAATTTTTGTGTTCTCAATCAATGTTTGTTGTGCAGGTTCAATCACATTTCTTCATTCTTTTGAGGTGTCATTGTGGATTGAAGTAACAACTAGAGAGTTGGTTAAGTCCATGATAAGTTGATTGGCATAACGTTGAATTATTTTCTTAATCTTATTGACAAGATCTTGATTGGTTGGTTCTAACTTTATAAGAATTTATTTACCTTTGTCAGAGGAAGAAGGTATGTTTGATTTTGCAAAAGCTTTCTCTTATTGTATCAACCTAAGGAGTGCTTCATCTTGGTTCTCTTGATATCAATATAATCCCCTTTAGATACTTTAGTTGTAGGAATGTCCTAAAATAAAATGGAATAGTCTTGTCCATCATAAAGTGTTTATCCTCATAGCTAGGGCCATAAGGGACCCCACTACGAGTGAACCTTTGAGTCATGTATAGAAAGGGTTGCTCTATATGTTTGACTAATTTTGTATCAATGTTGTGCAAAAATTTAAATAAGGTATGAATTTTGATCTTTCTACCAAACAAATGACTATGGTACCAAAGAGACTATAAAAGGAGGGTGGCTTGGAACCACACATAATTAGAAGAATGTGCTCACAAAACTACTCAACCTTTGAGTAAAATTTAAATCATATAAATTGGAATAGGGTATGATAACTCAAAAATCCTAGAGTGTCACTAGTACACTAAAATGTAGACCTTTGAGATACATCACTATCATAAAAACTAGATCAACTTTGATGAGTTGCTACTAGAAAACTAGAATACATCCATTTAAACTAGGAAGGAGATAATGTGAACCAAAAAACTCATGATGTGGAAACATGAAATAATTATTAATTATAAAGCTAAAACCAAATGGGCATCACAACATTGCCACATGGTAATAGGACTGGTAGTATAAAATATGTTCTAAGACTCAAAGCATGAGTGATACACAAGATGACTTGAGTCCACAAAATATGATAATATGATGATGAGTCTATAAATGACCTTTAATTCAAATGAGAAATTGAACCCAAGTTAAAATAAGTCAAATGTAAATGGTGAACCCAATTTAACACATCAAATTTTAAAACTTAGAAAAGTCCAATTTTGAATTTAAATTATCAATGAGGGACTTAATAAAATTTGGCAAATTATTTAGACTCAAATGGGCAACATAACTACACCAAAAATGATGATATGATACAATGTTTTAGATGATAATTTAAACAAGTAAAAATATGATTTTCACTTGGACAATGTAATGCCTCCTTATTCAATAAATTTATGGATAATGTGTTTAGCTAAAAAACAAGTTTTGACCAAAACAAGACAAAGTAATCTAAGATAAAGACAAATCAACTTATTAATCATCTTAAGCCCTAAACTGACAAGGTGTGGCAAAGTGGGGTTAACTAAACTAAATTTTTTTCAAACATTTATATATGGATCAAATGCATACAAATTTCATGTTAGAATACAAAATTAGCACACATAATTTGGGTCCACATCATATGACCTATTGTAAAAAAAGTCTTGCCCTTTTTACAACCACTACATCCGTCACTTTTTTAGTGTAGTGCAATGCCCAACATTGTCAAACATCCTAAGCTTAGCCTCTACTAATAGATATGGTTTAACCACTCAAATAATCATCCCACTAAGGGAATCCCAATTTATATACCCCCCTATGGAGAGGGGTTGAAGACAATGCTGGGAGATGAAGCCCCAAGTCAAAGCTTCGCTATAGAACTTATGGGAGGTAATGAAGTACCCATTATAAGTCAAGATATAATGAAATAAAAAGTAAGTAAAAGAGATATAAGGTTGTTTTTAGATCACCCAAGCCATAAAGGTCTTGACAAGAGCCTTCACAAAATTTATTTTATGCCTTTGGACTGAGACAATTTGCAATGAAGATGGCGTTTTTGATCCCATAAGTTCCTTATAGGGGATGGGGGGAGAGCATACATGTACAACTTATTTTTTACTCAAACAAATTTAAAATGATAAAATAATGATAAATGACTTAATTAAAATAAAACTTTGAAGTGAGTTTGGTTTTAAAGCACTAAATTAAAATGTTTAGTGGTGTTCTTTGACCCCTTGGCCTTAAGTTGTAAATTTTTTAAAGAAACAATCACAAAATCATTCAAATAAGCATCTAAATTTTTCTCTTAAAAACAAAATAAAAGTTATTAATTATTTTTAAGCACCCAAAATAAGTTTAAAAATACTTAATTAAGCATGATTTGATCACTTTTGAAGTATTTTCTACAAGAAAATTGTTAGAATATTGTTTAGCTTTGAAGCTCTTTTTCAAATGAAACAAGCAAACTTGAAAAGTATATTCTTGGGTTTGGATGACCTATCAACCCAAAGGCAAAACCGTTATGCTAAAAAATACTTGTTAACTCAATAAAACATAAACAATAATATTAAACATATGAAAACATGCAAATAAGTTAGAAGGCTAAAAACAATAAAACCAAATACACAAAACATAAAAATTTATAGTTAGTATTTTGATCATAACTTTTATAATATTTACTAGTTTGTCATGAAAATTTTAGAGGTTGTTTATAGGTCTAAGGTTCATCTATCTGAAAAAATTCAAATAAAAAAAGTGGACACCAAAAAATTTATTAGCTCTATATTATCCATTTTTACCCAAAAAATAGAAAACACAAAGTGACAATCACTAAAAGAGTCATGACTTATACAATACAAATCAAATTTTAATAAAATTTGAGAGAATTAGGATGAAACCATTAAGAAAAACCTATCAAAAATAGTTAATGCATTAAAAATAAGAGCATCCATTTTTATTTAAATATGTGGTGTGCATAATCGTGTCCTATCAAGCGTGCCAAAATATAGAGTGGATTATGAAGAGGATCAATTCAAAAATTAGTCATGAAAACTCATAAAAGAATGCATAATAAATGACAATATAAGACAAACTATTCATGTGGGGGTAATTAATAGTAATAAGATACAAATGAAAGAAAGCAATCAACCATTACCTTCCCAAATGACTCCATTACTCAAAAGCAGCTCCAAACATGTTCTCCCCTTGATCTAGAGCTCTAGTCTTTGTCAACAATTGCTTATTTAATCCTCTATTGCCTCAAAAACTCTACGCATAACCTAGACTTAATAAAAAAAATATTTAATCTAGCCTATTGAATGAATATTATCCAAATGCAAATAACACAATAATCAAAACACAAATGAGTTGTGGAGAGAATTTAGAATTATAATTTTACACAATTAAGCTTAAGAAATATGAGTGAGAGGCCTCCTATTTATAGATTTTTGTAGTTGATCAAAAGGAATTGTGACCATCCATCTTGAGATTAAGATGTGTGGCCAAGAATCCATTCAATTTTGGAGGCTAAAATCAATAAATTACCTCATAATGATTTTTGAGAAAGGGGCATTAATTAGGCATGTGTGCCCATAATTCAAATATTTTATGCATTTATGGCTTATGGATGCCACCTCATATAGGATGTCACTAGGTGATGTAGATATTGGGACTTAATTTTTAATATTAAAATAATTAATAACCTCCATGGAAAATCCACTTAAGCTCTTAATTTAAATAATTAGTCTTAAACAAGATTAGTCAATATTTGTGCAATTCTTTAGAAATTGGCCCTCATTTAATCAAAATGGTCAGAAAGTCATATTAATAGGTCATTAATTTGAATTGAGAAGAATTTGAAGGTGATGTTGGATGCATTATAACTATATTCTCATTTAGTACATTGACATCAAACAATAATAAAGGTATGTGACGTGTACTAACAAATTAGAAGCAAAGAGTGATCTAGAAGATAAAAAGGCAAAATCATCATTTTGACTCAAAATGAATTGATCAATGATGACTCAAAATGAATTGATCAAAGTTAGGTATCTCATAAAATGCATTTACCTATTTAGGGATACATTTGCCTAAATCAACACTTGTATATGACAAGTTTGAACCATTTAGCATGTTTTATGGATTTTGGCCTAAATTGGGCATTTGAGTGCAATTTGAGTAAGATTGACAATTTCAACACAAATGGTGTTAGGAATTAGATGTCTACATTTTCCCCCTAGTTTAGAAGGCGTAACAAGATATTTAGGTGAAGAAACATCTTTTCAAAGAAATTTTTTGTCAAGAATAAATGTTAATGACCCATGATGCCACCTTGAGAGGACATATTAGGATGAAAGAGAAGGATGAACTCTCGAAAAGAGAGGGAAAAGTGAGAGATTAACCCTTGGAATAGATCACATCTAGATGGGCTAATGATTTCATGCATGGTTACCATCAATGATCAAAATATAATTAGAGGTATAATAAGCCCCAAGATGGGGGGAATTGGAAGGATTCAATCCATAAATGTAAGAGACACACTTTAAACGCACCCAATTTGAGAGTGTAAGCTACGTGCTTATGATATTGATCAATTTTGAGACAAGTTGCACACTAAAACATTGCCATCATGGGAAAATGTGTGGAGAGATTAGAATTAGAAGAAAAGGAAAACATGGTCTCCAAGGGATGATAATAAGAAGTGACCTAATAGATCGTATTTGATTGTGATAAGACATTTGTGTTCTAGTAGGGATAATTTTGATCATTGATAAAGAATAAATAATGGTCTTGCTGTTATAGGGCTGATTTGGATTTGTGACTTGGTTTAAATGTTGTGCCCCAACATGGGCAAATTGGAAATCAATATCTCAAGGAGATAACCTAATGCATATATTAAAATGAGTGGGTGAAAACCTAGATGCAATAGTGGAATGGCTGTTAGAGCCACAAAAAACCATGCATATGAGAATGCACAAAGTGATATAAGAAATGAAATAAGAATGAAGATGTCTTAGCTAATTCTAGATGTATAAAATAAGTGGACACTACCTACATAGTTCTTATTGATGCCTAAAACTCTCACCTCAGGTTTAAAAACCTCCTATGGGAAGCTTTACAGGTGTGGGACTAAATGTGATATGTAAAGAAACCTTTAGGATTTTAGAATATGACTCTTCATTTAATTTGGGGGTGAAAAGGGATAGAGAGAAACAAAAGCAAATAACAGTAAAATAACACTAAGGTGATGCATTGAGAGATTTTCAATATTAACCTATATTTACATAAGATAGTATAAATTCTTGAGCATTATAGACCATAAAGGAGAACAAATAATGAATTAAGGTCTACAAGAAAGTAGAGTTTCACACTATAGAATTAGAAGAAAATAAATAGTGAACAAAAATGATTTTCATTTAAAATAACATAGAACAACACATATTTTTCATTGTAGATGGAGAACCAAATATATAAGGACACAAAGGCACATATAAAGCATCCAATCACACTTGTGAGGTGCACCTTTTAAGGTTGTAGAATGCAAAAATCCTAACTATTTCTATTCCTAGTCTACTACCATACAACTATGTACAAAAGCTAAAATATAGATCCAATATCCTCTACTCCATAGAATGAGTCTATAATATATAGGTGAGACCACCCCTCGTGTGGGTGACACCTAGATATTTTATCACTCATGTTCATGATGATGTTGTTGTAACTAAAAGAGGGTCTTAGGTTCATGAGTGTAATTATCATTCATATCCTAGATATGGTAGGGATGTACTATTCTAATATAACCACTATGCTTAGGAGAAGTGAAGTTGTGCCATGTGGAAGGGCTCATTGGTATTTATTATAACAACATGGTGGGTCCCATTTTATTTCCTTCAAGCAATGATGTGTCTCTAAAGTCTGACAAATTAAAACCATTCTTGGATAAGTATGGGGTACCACATGTTGATCTCACATTTATCTAGGAAAACATGGGCATCCCTTCGTAAAAAAAGCATGAAGATGTCATGTGTCAAGTTGGTGCTCCACCAGAGTGAAATGAGAGCTTCATCAAGTTGGATGAACATTAGGCTACAACATGGAAGAAGTGAATATGGGTTGGTACTTAGGAAATTTTTTGAGAAGGGTCTTTGAGAAAATAAAAAACTAAAAAGGGGAACTGCTAAAGGGTGTCAAGGAAATGTCAATTGCCAAGTGAGCCCAAAGCCAAAGATGAACTTCTCGAAAATAAAAAACATGGATTTAAATCCAAAATTCCTAGTGACTTATAGGGGTATCTACCTACAGATGTGAGAACCCAAAACTCTGGTATCTAACCAATTGAAGCAAAAATTTGGAAGGTGTAAAAACTATAATTTTTGAAGGGCTACCTGCAAGGGTGCCCATTCTTCTTCCTTAGGCTGGGTCTTCTTATTGAGAGCCTCAAAGGCTCTATCTAGATCTATCATATCTTTGAAAGGGGTAAGTGGTTAAAAAATATTCTCCACCTTAGAGACATCAAGCAACTAACTGAGATCCATGAATATGGTATGATCATTCTACTTCTATTCTAGAAGCACCTTGATTTGGTCCTATAGAAAAACACTATTGTCTACCAAGAATGGGGAGTCTCAACTAGACTAACTACTTGATGTGTCCCTTTTTATCTTGGAATATATATTCCAAGGCATTAAATAATTACTTACATGTATTTATTACCTTTTTGCAACTATGAAATTCATTAACCTTAGATGCCACCTGCCTATAATTGACCACCCTTACTACCTAAAACATTTCCTCTAAAGCACTGTAGATTTTCTAGATGAGACCTTGGGGGATGTGAAGGTGATCATAAAGTCAATATATGCACTCACCTAGGACCTCAGTCTCTATGATTCTGTGATGAAAATGGGCACTAGCTTTAGGTTAGTAGCCACACCCTTGATCTTCTCCTAATAGAATTTATACAACGATGGATCATGGGAAGGATTTTGGTAGCCTATGGGTGAGAAGAAAGGTCATTATTTATCTTCTCAATATCTTGGTCCTTTTCTAAGGATTCCTATTGCATTCTCTATTTCAATTATCAAAATGACCAATTAGAATTAGAGATCTTCTAGGAGATTTGAGCCATCTTGGTCTCCTTCTCTTGTAGCTTGATTTTAGTGGCTATCCATAGGTTAGCTTATACTTGGAAGCTTTCATTTGAGATTTAGCTCTTGAGGTTAATTCTTACCTTGTTGATCTCCACATCTTTGGCCTTAGCCTTAACATTGAGGTAGTCGATCATGGCCTTCACTTTTGTAATCTCCAGCTTGGTCTTCTCTAGCTATTGGTCTACCTTGATATAGTTCATGGTTACAAACTTTTGCATCTCTTACATACGCTTAAATAGATCAGTGGGTCTGGCCTAAATAAGGTTGAGGCTAACATCTTGGATGGTGTAGTCCCCTAACTACATATGTCCTTAGGGTTTAAATACTTGGGGAGTTAGATGAGAAATCATGAGGGATTGCTATACAGGGTCATAAAATGACTACATGTGAGTCTTAATAAAGGCCCTAGCCTATTTTACCCTCTCTCATTCCATTCAAGCCTCTTGGGCCACCCTCACTACATCCCCTTATTACTGGTACTAGTTTGGTGATTAAATGATTTCCCCTATGAAGGGGACTCCTTATGGTAACATGAATAGAAAAGTGACTTTCTACTATGAAGTAATAAACCTTGATCCTATGGAGGTGAGTGAATGAATTGTGAAGGTGGAAGGGGAGAAAGGTGGGAGCCCATGAGGTGGGGTGAATTATGATTATGTTATGAGGGAGGATAAGGTGGATGGTGAAGGTATGGGGGTGAAGAAAGGCATGTGGGAGGAAAATAGTATCATAGAATAAAGTAGGGAGAACTCATCCATAGACTAGGCATAAGTAGAGGAAAGTGGGGCCAAGGTTGTACTTGGTTGGGTAGTCAAGAGTGTTGTAACCAAGGGTGAGATTGTGGAGAGAGATGGGGAAGTGGAAAAAGAATAAGTGTAGAGAAGGGGATCCATGGAGTATATTTTATTCTATAGGGATGCTATTAGAGGGTTAAACATGGGTGCTTTAACCCACTTAAGCTGAGATGACCTAGCCACGAGGTACTTGGAAAGAGATTGTTACTACTGTAGGGCTATGGGGGATGAGAACATGGGTAGTGACCATGTTGAAGTATTTTGGACCTCCACTATTGTTTCCTTTTATGGAGGTATGTCCCATGTCTCCCCTCTAAAAATATCTTCTTCCTCTTCTCCTTCTCCTATTATAATTTTAGGAATGGATTCTTCTTCCTCCTCACCCCCCTCTAGATGAAACTCATCCTAGAGCTTCTCAAAGAATTCATCTCTATCCTTGTCATCCAAACCAGTGTGTGGCTTGTTGATTTCATACATGTAATTAGTGAAGGCCACTATTTTTTCCTTGCTCCAATCTGATTGGGTGAGATTTTTATTCATCCCCTTTGACAACTTCTTGGTCAGGTCATATGCTTAAACCTTGTCATAGAAAGACTCCCATGGTTTGAGGGTGTCCATTGAGATTTGGGCTAGGTCTACATAATTTTAAATAATGTCCTCCATGGGTGACCTCATTTGATCTAGGTAAGGTTGGGTTTGGTGCTTAGGAGTATTGGCTAGTTTTATAGAAACTATGTACCTGATAGGGCCATAGTTCCATTTATAATTTATCAAATCAAGGATGGGATCTGTTATCTTGGCCATGAGTAGGCATACTTGGTGAATTTTTAACGTCATGATTCCATCTTGTGAAAAAAGGACCTTGTATACACCTTTATTTTTCTTCCCTGCCCCATAGGCAGAGTCCACCACATCAATCTAGTGAGCCAACTCTAGGGTTAGGGTCTTATCTGTTAGCAATCAAGGGATTCAAAAAGGCTCTCCTTAAAACTTGTGTACTCAAATGAATGAAAAGTGGGCTCCTTAGAATTAGTCAGTTGGGACCTTACTGCTTACAAGCCAAGCCCATTACCAATCCATCATCCTAGAGGTAATGGTCTATCGATTGAGGTCAATAAGAACTAGAGTCATAAATAGCTTTGAGAACTCATAGTGGCCCAGTGATAGATAGTACATGATTCCATATCGTGACTAGAGCCACAACATTAGGGAAGACCTCTATGTCAAAGGTGCTGAGATTAAGGTATGAAGATAAGTGCTAAGAATGTTAGTATAGAATGAGATATAAGAGGAAGGATGGGTACCAAAATGTACCCATCACTAAAATCTTCTCTATCTCATTCCTCATGATGGTGGTGATGGCTTTAGCAAAGTCTATTTTGAATAACTGCCCCTTCTCCACCGAGGTCATGAGGAAGAGTCCTCCCAACTAAAAGTTATAGATGTTGACATCATCATCCATTCTTAAGATGAAGACCGACATGGATAAAGTCTCCTTCAAGTGTTGTGTGGGGAATTTTATCAGAGGCATGGGTAGAAGAGGCATAGCCATGACCTTGCTATTAAGGAGAATGCTAATGAAGTGCACCTTTTCCTAGACTTAGGAGTCCCAAACACCCTGGAGGATTTCTATGCTGTAAAAAATAAATTTAGGGTTGTATGGGAGTCAAAAAATCTCTTTGATGTCATTTACACAAATTTTCACCCTTAAATGGGCATTATTAGTAATCACACTATTTTTATCATCATATATTTTTATGCAAATGGTGACAATTTCTAGGCATGGGTGTACATAGGGCACCATGTATTGTGTCAATGTAAACTCCCATATCCTACAATTGAATGAGTGATATTCCTTCTCATTGACCTTATTGAGCATTCAGGCATGGGTTCCCTTCTTTAAAATCTTGGGGTTCTTGGATAACTTTGGGTCAAAGATTTCATCCATAAAGCTGGTCACTAATGTCCAGTCTTTATAGGGTCCCTTGGGTGCCTTCTTGGTATTTGGTACTTTCTCCCTTGCTTGAGTACGTGCTGGAGTATAGGACTTATAACATGCTTGGGGGGAAGGTATCCCATGATACTTGACCCATGGGATCTCTATTTTGAAGGGTGATTCTTACTTCTTGATGAAGATTTGGAGGCCTCCATCATTGAGCAATTCATTCCAAAATCACGTTCTATTTTTGATAAAAGTCTAAATTTATGGTTCTCTACTTCACAACTTGTAATTGTAGTCTCAGCTCTCCTTTGTTCTTATCAATTGATCAAAGATTTCAAAATATCAAAGTGTCAAATGTTTGGCTTGAGTGAGGTGGGGGAATTTATACACTGGCACCACTAGGTGTATTCATCATGAAAAAATAGAAAACTAGCACCCTCATAAATGATAGGGGTAGTGTACATGCTTGGGGAGCCACTCACAAGAGATTTATGATGATCATTATGGTGAGTCATGCATAGTGGGGCATAAAAACATTAATGGAAGGTGGGGAGGGTAGATAACTATCTTTTAGAGAATATTTTTGAAGATTTTGGGATGATTAGGGAGATAATGCATGGAAACTAGATCAACTGCTTGTGCTAACAACATTTATTTGAAAAAAGGAATAACAAAAGAAGGGAAACAAAGTGAAGGGGAAAAAAAATAAGGAAAGGAAACAAAGTAAAGGGAAAGGGAAAAAGCAAATTATGTACAAGTGGGGAGGTGGGTAAGCTAGTTATAATAATTTCAATCGATCTTGTTGATGGGGATATCCAATGCATTATCTTATTCATATTCTAGCTCAAAAGCATTTCCTTGCCTATCACTGATGATGCAAAAAGGTCCTCTCTAAAGAGAATCAAAATTTGCATGTTATCCTAGATTCACAACCCACTGATCATATTTGAGAACTAAATCTCTAGGTTTAAATCCTAGGTTTGATGAATTTTTATCGAACTATAACTTAACTACTTGCTACTATATGATCTTTGCATTGCTTTCTTACTCCCTTACTTCCTAGAGGTTGAATAATTTAGCAATTCAAACCTCCATTGCTCCATTTTATTTAATTTAAATAGCCTTCAAAAGCTATATTTTAGGGATTTTTCATGATACAGGCATAATCACTTCTTTCCCATATACAAGTTCATATGGGAATGTCTTCAAAATTTGTTTGGGGGTGATGCAGTTTGCCCATAGGTCCATTCTCACGTGTAAGTGCCATTCCCTTTGCTTATCATCACACATATTTTTGATCAATCTGATTAGATTTTTATTTATAGACTCCACCAACCTATTCCCTTGTGGGTATTAATTGGAAGAAGCCTTTATGGATATACCATTTCAAAGTGTGAATGAAATAATTTTAGACTTGAGGAAAGCTTTTGAATCATCAAAAATTATTATTTTGGGTCGGTTAAACCTTACCACAAGCTCTTCTAAGAACCCGAGAATTAGATTTTTGGTCACTTCTCTCAATAAGATTGCTTTAATCCTTTGGGTGAAGTAGTCAATGACCATTAATAACCATTTATGACCAGTGATAGAGATAGGATTGATCATTTGGATGAAGTTTAGGCCCCACTTCATGAAGATCTCATCAATCACAATCAGGTTGAGAGGCATGGTGGATTTTTTCCTTTTTCCCATGAAGAACTGACACTTCTGGCACTTTTTGACTACTTGATGGTAGTTGATGAACATGGTCATCCAATAATACCCTGTGTGTCTAATTTTTGTCACAGTAGTCTTAGTTGAGAAGTAGCCACTTAGGGGAGTGAAGTGCATGTCTTGTAGGATTTTCCCCACTTGGGGTTTATCTACACATCAAAGGAGATTTCCATTAAAGTTATTCTTAAAAAAAACTCCTTGGACTAGCATATAACTAGACCCTTACAGTCTATAAAAATGCCTTTGATACACAAGGAGACCATCAGGATACCAATCGATTTGCATGAAATAGATTGATCGACCACCCAAGATCTATTGGATTTGAATTGGTTTAATAAATATGCTTTTAGTGTGTCTTGATACTCTTTAGGACCTTTGTGCATTGAGATAAATACTTATAGATTATTCTTCCTTTGATTACCTTTGTTAGCCTAAATTTTATATCATATTTTAAGATCTTGGTGATCTAATTGGCCCTTTTCACTATAATTTCTCCCTCCATGATGTACTCATGGATGCTAGAGTGTGCTATATATACCATTACCTTTCTACCTATTATAAGGTGCCCGAACCTCTTATGGACCTTGATAATGGTGAAGGATTGTTTCTCCATGAAGTTGTATCTAACCTCATATCCATAATGTCCTTGAGTAAAATACAATTGGGTGTTTATTCCTTATTTCTTCTTCTTTTTGAGTTAGTATAGTGGCTAGGCTATGTTCACTTCTATAGACGTACATAATGAAGTCCTTGGAGAAGTTGGGGTTAACCAATATAGGCACTGTGGATATGGAACTTTTGATCTTGTCAAATGCGGCTCTTCCTTTGGGTGTCCATTTTAAGGCTTGGTCTTTCTTCAACATTAGGGTGATTGTCCTAACCAATCTTACAAAGTCTGATATGAACCTGCTGATAAAATTAATCTTTTTGAGGAAAGATTAGATCCCCTTATTGTTTATTGGTGAGGCCAAGTCCCTGATGGCCCTTACCCTTTTTGGATCAATAGAAATCCCTTTCTTGGATACCACACACCCAAGAAGCTTGCCTTATGGGAATTTAAAGACACACTTTTTGGGGTTTAGAGATACCCCAAATTCTTGACATCTTTGGAGGACATTATTTAGATGGTCGAAGTGATCCTCTTTATCCTTATAAAACATAGTGATGTCATCTAGGTAGATGAGGATGATCTTATTAATTATCCCCTTGAAGGCTACATCCATCACTCAATAGAATGTTGCATCAATGTTATAAAGGTTGAAAGGCATCTTCACATACATAAAAGGTCCCCAGTTCATAGTGAAGGTGGTCTTGTATTGGTCTTGTTCATTTACCCATACTTGGTTGTACCTAAAGAATCTATCTAGTAGGGAAAACATCTTCGTTATTGCTACCATTTGGAGGATCTAATCCATAGATGGAAAGGGGTAATGATCCTTTAGGGATGTTTTATTCAGGACCTATAAATCCATGTACAACTAGATTTATCTGCTCTTCTTCCACATGGGAACTAGATTGGATACTCAAGTCAAATGCTTGATTTGGTATATGATCTTTGAGTCAATTAGTTTCTTGTTCTCTTGAGCCATGATAGACTCAATCTTTGGGTTTATCAGCCTTTATTTTTTTCTAACTAGTTTAGCCCCTTCCACTAAATCTATGGTATGCTGAATAATCTCAAGATCATATCCCTTCAAATAATCATAAGTCCATATGACAACCCCTTTATACTTGTCATAGAAAGAGACTAACCACTCCTTGTCCTTATAGGGAATTTATTTTCCAATTTTTAGTTTCCTCCCACTTTTGACATCAAATTCAAATTAATCACCCTTATTCATGACAAACTTGTGTTTGTCATTCCTTGCATCATCAAAGTCAAAAATATTTTCCAAAGTGATGGGGCCCTTTGACAACTTATTTGTCTTTAACTATATAATTTGATCTCTATAGGTATCTTCAATTTTAATGTTGTAGTTGTTTCATAAAATCACATGATTGCTGGAGGAACATTGTAATTTGAGCATCACTTTTGAACACGTACCAATTTTGGTCATTGACTAGGATATTTGGCCCAATGATTACCATACCACTCATTCATTGGTGAATAAGTCTATTATTGGGTCAAATTATGAGCCTATTATTGCCATCCTATCGGCCTCTACATTCATAATTATTAGGATGATCTAAATGTTCAAGGATTAAAAAGCTTCAACTAGATCCCATATGTGGTGGTGGTAAGACCTCATACACATGTTCTTTGTGGATTCTACCCCTCTTACCTACCTTACTACTAATTCAAAACCATCAAATACCTTGAGCTGACTGATGCTCATTCACTTGATGAGGCTAAGGCCATAAAATAGAGCCTTGTATTTAGCCTTGTTATTTTTATAGATGAACTAAAATTGGAAGGCTTAGAGGGTTTATTTTTTAGAAGGATATGTTATTCAAATGCTAGCTCCAAATCTAGTCTTGCACTTCATACTATTGAAATGTAGAGTCTAGAGTTTAAATCATCCCTAAGCCTTTTATTTTTATCTCTTTCACTCTTTAAGACTTTTGGAATGGCCTAGTCCTTGACATGAATCACATACGTCCTGAGGCCCATGGCATTAAATTTTGTAAATGGATCATTCTCAATGAACTCATTGATAATGGCCTCTTCTTCAGGGCTCTTGTTATCCACCACCTTCTCTCCTTCGAGCATTTCTACATAGTGTGTCTCTATTATTGAGAAGGAGGTGTGTGTTGCTTTGAAGTTTGTCATTACTTCATCCACTATGTGTTCTAGGTGAAGTGGTTCAGACAACACCTTTAACTTTGAACCATACTTGGTTCTCAAGATCAGATGAGACTAGTCTATTGACAAGTATCTACCAATTTTGGTAGTGAAATCCCTTGATAGACATAGCCCAAAAATAGGTAGGATGTATATCACCATAATGGTATAGTTATGCTAAGACAAGAGTACAATGTGAGAGGGAGAGCTCAAATGATCCCTAGGGTTTGAAACTTTTTCTTGTCTAGCTACATCGCCCCTTTATTCAAGGTTTCATACTTCAATTATAATGCATTGACTATCTATTTGGGAATTACTATTATGTTCATGCCTGAATCTATCATGGAATTATGAAATAATTTATTCCCTAAAATCAATGTCAAATAGAACGGGGTAGGTGTTTTTTGCTTACCCCTTCTTTGGTATTGATGAATGTGGAGGGTATCTATGGTTGTGCATCTATGCTAAATTTTTTCCCCTTTGTCTTGGTAGGCTCTGAAGTTGACTTCTCTTGCATGGGCCTTTCTCATTCCTCAAGGGATTCTTTTAGAAAAGATTTCTATTCAGGGATGGATAGGACATCCCAAAGAAAAATGTTGTCTAAAACCTTCTTCAGCTACTCTACCACATTATATGACCTCAAAGGTAGGACCTTGAGGTCTTTTTCCTTAGTTTATATTACCTCACCTTATCTTAGATAGGTTGGGGTGGAGGCTAAGGTGTCAGGCCTTTCTCAAAAGTCACTTTGGGTCTTGTGGTAGCTTTGGGGATTTCAGCTAACCTCTTCTTAGGGCAAGTGTAGTAGTTTGATTTAACTTATGGGGTTTTATATATAGGGGCCTCATTCACATTTATCATGTCTTCTCCCTATACCTAGGAGAACATCACATGTTTTGGGGCTATTTATTTCTATTTTTCTAGGGACATACCTTACATCTACATCATCAAGATTGCATCTTCAATCCCCAGGGATTGGTATGCATAGACCACATTAGGTGCATTACCTTGTCACCATTAATTGATAACATTCTATTGTAGGTTACATCTTGGACAATTTTGGGGCCCATGGGCATCATTACAAGGAAAACACCATGAGTTAAAATCATCTACTAAGTTATTTTGACCATCCACTAGCTCTCTATTCATATTTGGTGACACCATGCACAAAGGATATGAAACCTTAACTATTTGATTCATGGGTGACATTCGATGACTTAGTGCCTGATGATTTAGATCTTGGTGATTTGGATCTTGGTAGTTTGGCCTTTGCCTTTCTTATAATTGATTTTAGTAGTAAGGTGGTATCCTTTCTTGGTAGTTATTAAGATAAGGCTTCAGAGGCATAAATTATTTCCTTTTGAGACTTATTATCTCATTAGAGAAATTTTGTAGAATACTTTTCATATCATTCATCTCCACCACTAGTGAAGATGTAGTAGATATACTCACTTTAATGGGTAGGTACACATACATAAAAGGAGGTGGGGCTCTTTAAGTTCTCAAAACCTCTTCTTATAGAGGTATGGACATCTTGGAGAATATTAGCTTTCATAGTTGAGGAAGAAGCCTCCCCACATTGATTAGGTTGTTCTCAGCCCTTATCATGATGTCATATACATCTAGTAGCATCTAGCCTCCAAGTGATTGGATCATGACTATGATGTCCAAATTGAGGGCCTTGAGGTAAAAAATAAGATCCATGTCCATGGGTGGTTAATCCACTAATGAGTTCCTTTGCCATGTTTTTTTGAAACTAGTGTTAAAATCAACCATGGCTTGTTGCAGGGAATTTTTGATGTTTATTAGTTTCTATAAGAGGGATGATTGATCCACCTTCTCATTGAATCATTTAAAGAATTTGTCACCTAAATCATCCCAGGTTATGATTGAGTTGGCTAGCAAAGATCAATACTAGTCAAGGGCCCACCCTTTGAAAGAGGCTACTAGTAGCCTTAAAGATACGTTCTACATGTTGACGTAGTGAATAATGCATACATTTGCCACATCTTGGAAATGTTAAGATATTATCTATAAATCTTCTCTCAAAAAAATGGGGAATGCCTTCAAAGCATTTAAAAATATTGGGTCCCATATGATTGGGGGTATTGGAGGGATAAGTGAGCTCCTACTATCCCATGACACAAAGTTCCTTAGTGGGCCTAGATGTGCCATTTATTATTATTGTTATGGTTTTACAACATTATACCTTGAGGCTCTTTGGTGAGTGGGAGCCCCGAAAGGTGGCATTATTAGACTTACATTATTCATGGTCTATGATCTTGTTATGGGCATATGGATCATAAACTCATGTCTTTAGTCTTACCAGACTATTAAATGTCCCACTAGGTGTGTAAAAAAATAAAGAATTATTGATGCCTAAAACTCTCACCTCAGGTTTAGCAACCTCATATGGGAAGATTTACAAGTGTGGGATTGAATGTGGTTTATAAAGCAACCTCTAGGATTTTAGAAGTTGACTTTACATTTAATTTGGGGGTGAAAAGGGATAAAGAGAAATAAAAGCAAATAATAAGAAAATAACACTAAATAAGGCAACACACCAAGAGATTTAAAACATTAACCTATATTTTAATAAGATAACATAAATCCTCAAGTATTTCAAACCATAAAGGAGTATAAATCATGAATTAAGGTCTACAATCAAGCACCGTTTCACACTATAGAAGTAGAAGAAAATAAATAGAAAACAAAGATGATTTCCACTCAAAATAACATAGAACACCACATCCTCTTTATTATAGATGGAGAAATGAATAAATAAGGCCACAAAGGCACATACAAAGCATCTAATTACACTTATGAGGTACACCTATTAAGGTTTTAGAATGAAAAAATACTAACTCTTACTATTCCTAGTCTATTACCATACGATTGTGTACAAAATCTAAAAGATAGAAGATACAAGATCCTCTACTCCATGGAATGAGCCTAGAATATATATGAAAGACTGCCCCTCAGGTGGGTGACACCTAGAGATTCTAGCACTCATGCTCATGATGATGCCATTACAACTGAAAGAGGGTCTCAGGTTCATTAGTTTAGTTATCATTTGGATCTGGAATATGGTGGGGCTACATTGTTTTTTTATAACCACTATGCTTAGGATAAGTGAAGTGACAACATGTGGAAGGGTTCATTAGTATTTTTTGTAATAACACCATGGGTCTCCTTTTATTTCCTTTGACCAATGATGCATCTTCTAAGTTTGATAGATCAAAAACATTCCTAGATAAGTGTGAGGGTACCATGTGTCAAGCTTACATTTTCTGAGGAAAGCTAGACATCCCCTTGAAAAAAGAGAATGAGGATGTCAAGTGTCAAGCTGACACTCCACTAAAGTGAAACAAGAGCTTCATCAAGCTAGATGAGCATTACGCTACAATATAGAAGAAGTGGGTGGGGGCTAGTACTTAGGAAATTTTAAGAAGGGGCCTCGAGAAAAGAATAGGATGAAAAGGGGAACCATTTAAGGGTGAAAATGAATTTTCAATTACCAAATGAGCCCAAAGCTAAAGATGAACTACTCCAAAATAAGAAATGTGGATTTTGATCTACAGTTCTATGGATGCATGTTCCAACATGAACTTTAAGCCAATGTAGTTCACCTAAAAATAGGAGAGAATAAAATGAGGGATGATGAAAAATAACCAAATATTGATTAAGATCATGATATATGTGAAGATATGCATGTTTAATCATAGAGTCAGGTGCTAAACCTATTAAGCCTAGTTTATGCATAGTCATCTTGAAATCTGTTCATCGAAGCTATGTTAACATTGAGACTTGAGCCTAGAGCATAAAGTTCTTATTATTGTAAAATAAATGAGGCATCATAAGTATGAATAACTCATAATGACATGTCATTTCAAATGTGTGGAGCTGGTTCAAAGGTGAATACCTATGACTAAGGATAATGGTAAAATAATGACCAAAACTAGAGTTATAACTATTTACATTTAAACAAAAAAGTAAAGACAAATAAAAAGATAAACATTAATGAACCAAACTTAAAATCAAGATATGAATAATTAGGATTTACGTAGGAATAATAATGTATAAAAATAAAGCAAGAACATCTTAACAAAATGAGATCAAGATATGAATAATTAAGATCTATGTGGACCATCAAGATGTACTTGGAAAATAAACAAAGCAAGACCAAATAGTAAAACAAAAAACCAAACAACACCAATAATAATCAAATAAATAAAATGTTTTTGGATTTTTTAAAATTTTATGAATGTTTTTGGAATTTTTCTATGTATCTCAACTCGATTGAGAATTAAGAGATACATAATAGTCTAGCTCATGAAATGGTGAGAGCAGACCAACTTAAAATGCTTGCAAGATGGTGAGATCATAATGAAAGGGGGACATAGTTCATATAAAAATTAATCAAGCAAAAATTACGTAATCCCATTAAGACCTCAATTCATAGTGATTCTACCTACACAAAGGCTATGAAAAATTGACCAGGCCATAACAAATTTGAAAACAAAGGCAAATGATAATAGTAATGACGAGATGATGCAATAATGCATGATAAAAAGGTGTTGTACCTAATTTTCCCATAGGTGGTTATAATTAGGAAACAACATCATAATATTGATTTGCCCAAAGGTGATTATAATTAGGGGTATCATATATGATATCAATTTTCTCATAGGTGGTTATAATAAGGGGTATCAAATACAATACTTATTTGACCATAGGTGGTTATAATAAGTGATACCAAATAAGATAATAGATGAAAGATAACTTTATAGATTAACTATCATACTATTCCCATAGACTATCATTCAACATGACATTCTAAAACTACTGAAATTGGATCAAAATCCCCTCGTAAAAGTGCAGGAAGAACCAAAAGAATCAAGATCAAAATGGGATAAGTAAGATGGCTAAAAAAAACCTTGGTTAATAATAAAGACATGATATAATAAAAAATGGTATAACGAAAATGATGAGAATATAATTGGATATAATGACAACAAAATTACCCCTAAGTGATGATTATCTTAGTTTGCTTGTAAAATGGGGAGAGCATTGCTTAGGTTGATTTCAAAATGGTGATAACATTCAAACTTAAAAATTGCTTGAAAAATAATGACAACATGGAAAAGGTGTGACCGAGCTAACCTCAATAGTAATTGGGCACTGCCTACATAGTCCTGAAGGACCTCAAGTCAATGTATTTCAAACAGTGTGGTAAATGGAACACAATGGTATAATATGCCTAAAAATGGTATATAGGGTTACTCCCAAGAGATGAGGCATGGTAATGGAAAATGGGAATTGGAAAAATGAAAAAAAAATGATTCAACTTCTCTTATTGACAGGGAGATGCATGTCCTAGTCAATATGTGAGATAATAGAAATGATCAGTTATATCTTTGCTATCCAACATCCTTTTAGAAGAGCTAATCTATCAATAACTTACTTTCAATCTGGATCTTAATAATGTGTCCATGATCTTCCTGGGTCATTGAATTTTATTCCTTCAAACATTGAGACAAGATATCCTTATAGCCTCTACAAAGGAAGGTGCTACCAGTGATGGTAAATAATTTTAAGATAAAAGATATAAGTGGGTAATGAATAGATGGATGAGAATGAAATGTATAATGAATGGGAAATAAATGAAGATCAAGAATTTTAGTCACATGTAATGTTATTGATACTGCATTCAACATATTTTTGGTTGTGGTGGGGCCTAAGACCTCTAAAGATGATCTCGATAGGACCATCATATTTTTATATTGTTTGATATTGAGAGTAACTACCATCTAATTATGTTATAGATTGGAAGCTATATTGATTTGTTCTTTGATAACATATGCATCAAGCAGTGAAGAAAATTTATGCTCATCTATTGGTTCCTCAATGAGGTTTTCACCAATAAATTTGTTTTGATTATCCCATAGTGCCTCTAAGAAGGTTTCACAAAGATATATTAACATTTGAATTTGATTTTCTTCTAGCACCTTTGAAAAGGTTTCACTAAAAGGTGTTGAGTTTATTATTTGATCATCTCCTAGTGCCTCTAAAAAGGTTTTAATAGAAGAGTATTCTCATTCTAAATGAATTTGGTCTTCACCCCCCTGATATTCTACACCTATTATGTCACCATGGATGCATTTGAACAAAGTGTGATTTTGTCAGTCCCAATCGATGTTTGTGGGAGGTGGAATGTCAACATAATGGATATGTTGGTTGGGAATAATGGAATGATTAATGATAGCACAATCCTCATAGATTATACTAAGATAAATCATGTTGATGCTAAAGTAATCATCCTCAAAAACTCTAGAAGGATCACAAATATATTCAAATTGATCTGCAAGGAAATTATAACCAATGTTGTAACAACCAATACTATATTCTATTCTTGAATCTATTTTTGATATAAGGGACTCTAAATGCAATGTCATAATTGATGTTGATTCTAGTTCTGATACTAAATATGATGTCAATTTAAAAATATAACCTAACTCTAATGTTGTTTCTTCATCTGATATGGTTGCTTATATAATGATGTTATGTTGAATGCTTGGTATTGAACAAGTAATGGCCTGTGATGGCATAATGGGCTCTATAAAGTTTGATTCATCTAAGAAGGGTTCAACATAGACTGGCTTATCTAAATAAATCCCATCAAATAAAGGGAGCCACTTAAGGGATGACTCAATAGAATATTGTCTGTCAAAATGAGACTCCTTAATAAGTGGGAAAAGATCAAGAGGCAACTCTAAAAAGATTATCTTGTCAAGGAGATGAGGCTCTTTAAAAATATCTAACATATTAGTGGGTAATTCATCACAAATTGGCTTATCACAAATGGGTGTTTGGAATTGGATGTCTATAACATCATTTAAATCAAAATCCTACCCCTATCATAAAAATATGGTCAACAATTTGGGTAAGGGAGAGGTTAAGGGTAACCTAACTTTAATAGGCCTACCAATGCATATAATCCTACTTCAACCTCTAAAACAAGAACAATGATACTAGTGCATAGCAATTTGATATGAGGATAAGAGTGGAAATAAGGTTAGTTAATGGATGCAAATGATGGTGGAAAGCAAGATATAGTTACTCAAGGAGGAGTCACTCCTCAACTATCAATAGAAGTTGAAGTTATAATGCAAGTTAATGAAGGATGGTAGCCTCAAGGAGTAAGTTTCATTAACTTTCTAGTTAAAGATATTTATGTTCTTAACTAAGGTAATTAAATTATAGACAATACTAGAACTAAGAGGAATGATCTAAGAGATGCTAATGGTCTACCTACAAGTTTAACTAGTGCTATTAGAAGGTAGTAAAGCATGATTGCAAGCATGATAGCCCTTAACACTCTTGCACCTTTAAATCAAAGTGTTGGAAGGCCTACTAAAAGTGATTCAATACCTTAGGTTTTAAACACTTCATTGCCTCTAATAACTAAATAAAAAGTAATTAATTCTACTTTGAACATTATTGACTCATTAAATAATTCTATAGCATCTATCTCTCTTTGGGATGTACTTCACATGCCTGGCCAAAAAGAAATTTTGCAAAAGAAGCTAACCACAATCCATGTTATCCCTCCATCATCAAGCCATAGTCATAAAAATTTTGATCTTACCAATGATCCTATTAAAATTATATAATCCTATACCAAATATGAGAAATATCCACCCTTCTACCTCACTCTCATTGTGGGGGATAAGCTTATTTATAGCTACATGGTTGATAGTGGAACTAGCGCTTTAGTGATGCCCAAGGTTGTAGTTGACAAATTGGGCCTAAAGTATGAACCACATAATAAATGGGTGATTAAATTATATGGTACACTTAAAAAGTCAATGGGATTGATCAAAGGGTTGAATATTTTCTTTGATGATTGTCTTAGTTTCCCCATCCTCCAAGATATTATGGTTGTTGACTTGCCTGCTCACTTTGCTATCTAACTCTGAAGAGATTTCACAACCAAGATAGGAGGCTACCTCATAGTTTATTAGTTATAATTAGACTTTAGGACAAGGTATGGAGCGAAGGTAACCATTATGACTCAACTACTTACTAAATTTCACATTAAACCCTATGTTTGAGCAAGTTCCAATTTGAATTGTGTCATAATGATAAAGGGGAGTCTATTATGGATGATGGTGCTTTTTCCAAGTTTGAGGGAATTTATGATTTGTTTCTAGATGAGTATGGTACAAACACCTATGGACATGATCCATATACCTACTTTGAGAAAACTCACCTTGGCACCTATATCATCCATGAGGGAGCATATGAGCAATATGAGGTAAACATTAAACATTTTTTCTCATAAGCTATTGAAGAAAATTACTTGATTAATGTGTATGATGATGATAGTTTAAAAATAATGATTGATAAATATGGTGAGAAAAATAATGTATTTTTTCCTACACTTGATGAAGGAGCCTTTGAAAATGACATTCATGAGGAAGAAGATGACATATGGAAAAGGTTCAATGCCATAAGTCAAGAATTTGATCAGTTGGGTAAGTCAACCTATCCTCCAAAGAAATGTGAATCTGATGATAGGATTATTAATAATCCTATTAAGGAGGTTATTGAGTGTCTCATCAAGCAAGCTATTGAGTGTCCTATTGAGCAAGAAAGAGAAAGTCTTATCAAACATGAGAGTGTATGTCTTACTACTGTCAAAGAAGTTGTAGTCATAAAGAAGCCTAGTGAAGTCAAGGAAAATATGTTTGTGCTTGAGGAACAATAAATACTTCAACCTGAAGATGAATCATTTGTAGATGTGTTAGAATATAATGAAGATAAACTTGATGATCCCATACATTGAGTATATCATGCCCAAGAGGAAGGTAAGATTGAAGTAGCTATCATACTTCCTAATACTCAGTTTGAAAAATGTAGATTGGATATGATAGGGATCAATAAGGTTTTAGCTTCAAACGATATTCTTAAAATGTAGAATATATCATCCTCTAGGAATTAAAGTACACTTGTAGGTAGAAGAAGATCCAAGGATAGTAAGTCACTTCACTATCTACATAAACAAGTGTTTGTTGACAAGCATGCTTCACATGCTAGATTGTTTTTGTGGAGCACCAAAGATGAAATAATAACCATTTTTGACCTTGGTTGAAGCATGGTGAGTTTTATTTCACCTCAAGTGTGTGGTCTTGTAAATATTAGGAAATGTTTGTTTTCATTTTTGTTATGTGTGTGTGTTCTATAAGTGTTCTTGAGAACACATGTGTGTTTCATTTAGTGTTTATTGTTTTATGTGTGTTTCCTTATTATTTTATGTGGTTTCAAAGGAATTTAAGTGTTAAAATTTTTCATATATGACTTGATAAGACTAATGGATAGTAATAGGCTATTGGTCTTTGGCATAACTAGCTTACCACCCCTCGAAAATCACCAAGAATGTCGACTATTTTGACCATAAGTCAAAATAAGTCAACTCATTATAGTTGAAAACTTATATAAGTCCCCTAGAGTTTGAAATTTCTCCCATGTTCGTAATGAGGTCATCTCTAATGTATTTAGCCTTGGTCATGATCACATTTTTCCTAGATAGTCGTATGTCATTCTAGGGGTCATACTTGAGCTATTTATGAAGCTTGTATGGTTTTAAATAGTAAAAAAGTTTATAAAAATTCCTTTCAACATAATATATATTTAAATCTTGTTATAGGTGGTAGTTTCCAACTAAAAATTATATGTTTCTACATTGAAGACAAGAAAATAGTTAAAAAGTGGAGAGTTTGGGTAGTTGTACGATTTGTGCAAGAGTGTGGCACATGTTTCATGGTTATACAATGATTATTAAACTCCCTTGAACTCAATATCATGTTTTATCAGCTTTGAAACACTTTTAAATAGCCTAAAACCATTTTTTTCTTCCATCACTCTACTTGGCATGTAGAAATAGTCAGTTGGTTTTCTGATGGTATGGCCAATAGAAGATGAACCAGATTAAATTAACTTGGTGGGAGGTATCATTATTTTTCCACTTAAAATCCATGTTAGGAGTTCCAAGTTTGGTTTATAAGGCATTATGAACCATTGTTTATAATGTTAGTCACATTTTTTGGTTGCTCATTCCCATACCCTATAGGTTTTCTCTTTATTTGAGTTGATCCATAAAAACTAAGTGTTATACATGATTTTGGATAGTGTGGAAATTATTATCTCATGGATTATATATTTGTATACATGTGTGGAAGTGAATTTATGAGCCAAACATCACAAGTTTCTAGTTGAGATCACCATTGGAGTTGCATAGTTAGTGTGTCATCATTTACAAAGGGTATTTTTTTTTCCTATAGTGGTTTCAAGAAAAGGTTACATGTTGTGATTAATGCATATTATAACATAGTGACCACATATATCCTTCCAAATCTTAGTCTCAAAATGTTTCACATGAAGATCATAGTCAAGGAGCATATTAAGACAATCAACTTGCTTCATAATTTCCACCTACAATCAGGTCAAAGAGAGCCTTGCATAGTCATGATAATCAAGTATGAATGTTTCAAGGTGGTGAAATATTTTCCAAGGTGAACTCAACATGTTTGAAATGTCCAAATAGTGTAAATACTGGTTGGGACAACTAATTCTTGACACACTGCCTTATAACCTGCATATGCACCTATAGTGGTTTGACTGTGACTCCAACAGAGGCCTGAGGGTGTTGCATGAAGATGTTTGAAAATGTTTGAGACCTTAAAATAGGTCTAGGAACATGGAAGATCACCATATCATCAATAATGAGGCCATAAAGTGGAAAACATACTTGAAACCGTGCTCATAGTTGGAGAAAGTGACTTAAGGAGCACCTTACCTTAAAATCTTTGAAACAGGTATTTTACCTTCTTTTGGACCCTTCCATAGTAAAGCATATAAGGTCTAAACTAGTTTAATGGTTTTCATTATTCAACTTAGGTATAAGGGAAGTGAGTTGACATGATAGGATGGTTGTTTGGTCAGGGGAAGTTAATATAGAAAATCTTCCATCTTGAACATTCTCTCACTATATATTGTCATATTCTATAGTTTTTTGAGTTCAAATAGCCTTACATCACTATGAGACCATAATGGTAACATAGCCTATAGACATGTTGCTCCATTTGAATGAGGGCAACACTAAAAACCCATGGAACAATTGGGGAGATTGAGACATAAAGTTTTGGTACAGAATACACCTGTAGGAGTTCCCTTATTATTAAAGCAAAACCTATAGCCTAACTGCATACATACACAAAATTGTTGATAAGAGACTAAAGTTTGAGAATCCTATAGGCATGAATGTATACTTGAGGCGAGAATGATCCAATTATATAAAAAGTATATTAGGATGTGAAATATAAGGTTAAAAGGTTGAATATCACCTACAGGGGTCTCTATGACCTAAGGATAACTACCTACAACTTGCTATAGTGGAGAGACCAACCTAGGCCAATATGTTAGAAAGGTTTGGAAAAAAAAATGATACATGACATGAGGTGAGTAAAAATAATTAAAAAATGACCTTTATAAATTCAATAAGGTCTTAAATCATGACACATAATGTCTAACACTGAGTGACATCTACAGGCATATACTCTTTCTAAGTAAATCACACAGTCATAGTCTGCTAATTAGACCTAGTCATGGATGTGTACATTGAGAAAGTTGGTAGTTGGGATGATGAAAATGTTTTATTATACCTTAATAATGGTGAAATATACCTCATGAGATAAAAATGACAAGGAAACAAGATAGAGACTGAATGTCAAGCCTTAACCTATGGTTAATAGACAAAACTTGCACACAGTTAATATTACATAGTCTAACTTGAGGTTTTTTGAAGTGTTGAAAGGAAAATTAGTGTTATATAACCTTGGAAACTAGTACATATGGTAATCAAGACTTATTTTATCCCCTCATAACTTATTTTTACCTAAGAATATAGGGGAGATGCACTCTATTCTATCTCAGATAGAGGACACTCACAGAGCAGTCTATATTGCAGGATTGGGTGGATAGATCAAAAAAGAAGGTGTTGGGAAGGATTTTAACACTAAATAAGGGTGTATAAAGTTGTAATGATGGATAATATAGGTTTTAAATACCTAAAAACCATTATAAACTACACAAGGTGGTTTTAGGCATCAAGGACACAGTCATACCTATTATGCCTAGACTAGGCATAAAGCCCTAAATGGTTCTAATCTCATTTATAACACCAAGTGAAACTTAAAATAAATTGTAGGATATTAATATGGAGGCATAAGGTTTTTTTTATCTTTTTTCTATAGAGGAAATCATAAGGAATCTATTTTGGCCTAAAAGACACCTTAGACCTATCTAGAATGCATTCGCAAGCTCGAGAGGCCATCTTTAGATACTCACACTAGTACAAACACTTAGGATGGAGAAACAAGGAGTTAGGAGATGTTTATTAATGTCCCTAACATTATTTTAATGTAATTTTTTTGAGGTTTCAACATTGATATTATATGAACAATATTTAAGAGTCAAAATGTCCTAAAACCCTCCAAAACCCTTGATCTTGATCTGATTGGAAAGGTAAGGAAGAAGATGAATCCAAATGAGCTAGTTTGGTCTAGGAAGTGTTTTATAATTTTAGATAACTCCATTAGGATCATTCCCATAATATTGGTTTGTAACCTATTTCTATGAACATGGTACATAATGGGTTTTCTTGATAGATTTTATGTGTTTTATAGGTTCAAGGGAGAATTGAAGGATGATAATTAATTGAGAAGGTAATTTTGACCTAATATAACTCTTCATGCTGATTTATTAATTAAAAAAAACACACAAACACTTCTAAAATCTCCTTCACTTCAAGGAATCTATGGAAGATAATGAGAATGGAGGGTGACAACCAAATGAGAAAGTGATAAGTTAAATTGGGCAACCTTTTAAGGTCTACTTGATGGATTTGAAGGCAAGGGGACTATTTAAATGTTTCATATCACCCATTACATGGATTATATTGAGAAAATTAAGATCATCTTGGTGCCAAATGTGAAGACAAACCTATTAATCTAGTGATGGTCACTATAGATAGTGAGAACATGTGTCTAAAAGAAGACTAATGGTTAAGGACAAATATAATGTATGTTGAAGATTATTTCTACCCCCCATTCATAATTAATATGTTTCAATTTTTCCTATTATAATTTAGAGCATTCAAGAGAGGCCTAATGATGAAGGTAGTTTCCAAGAAGGTAGTTGAAGGGTCCTACACTAGATTTGAGTAGTTTTCATGCTTCACATGAGAATTTATTTAAAGAGACCTTTCATGGTATAATTCATACTATTTTATCATAAAACATAACTAATTATCATTCCTTGATAAGTGACATTGTGACCCTTGAGCTCCACTTTTATCTCCTCTCCCACATTCTATAAATGCAATCCATTTTGGCTCTTGTTTCCTAATTCCACACTTGGGATGGCAAAGCAATACTGGTTTGATGTTGTAATTTACCTTTTAATAATACATTAAATCTTTTTTTGAGTTCAAAAACATCTTTTCTAAGTGTGTGAAGTGATGTATGGTGAGGTCTAGTGATACATTTCTATCCTTACTTCTCTTTATCCTTTCATGTTTGGTCAAAGAAGTTCTCATTATAATAGGTCATATGGAGTGTAGATAGTTCATTTTGAATCCCTTAAATGCTATAAGTATCCTTACTATCTATAATTGACCTCTCATCCACTTACCTTGAGTAGTCTCATACATATCACCTCCATATTTGAAATACTAATGTTAGAGTATTCTAAGACTTTGAAGCTAGTGGTCTCTTAGTGCAAGAGTATTATGATATCATGGAGATATTTATGGTGTATCACCCCCTTATATTAATTTAATTTAATGCATATTTATACCTCTTTTCATCCAATAAATCAATTAGTGTAGGTGGTAATTGCTTAAAAAGGTTAATATAGGGAGCTAGCCTTTAAACCTATAGGTCTACCTCCACTATAGGCAACTCACAGGCCTAGAGGTATTCCAATGTTTCCAAAATATTAGAGAAATATAGAACAACCTCCTCTAGGGTGTGATATTTGGTGAAAATAATGACCTTTCAAACAAATTTGTGAAACATTTCTCTTACAATATCAAACATGATATTTCATTAGTAGATTTGACTTAGGCCAAGCAGAAAGCCAGTAAAATATTTACAAGCTATCTATAGAGATGGAGAACACTTGTTAGCCATTTCACACATAGATTAGCAGACAAGCAATTAGCCACTATGTTTACCAAAAAATCCCATAGTGAGATATCCTACCATCTAGAGTTGCAATGTGTGCATACCTTCAAAGAGATCATCAACAAAGGTTTGATAATTAAAAAGAAACTTATTAATAAAGGGATTATTAATTTAACCTTGTTAAATCAAAATTAGAACCAAAACCAAGGCACAAGCCAAAATCCAAACCAAATTCAAGTCTAAACACAAGTGTCAACACCAACCTAGGCTATTAATTATGAAAAATTCAAGCAATTCAATCGTAATAAGAATGTTTTTGGTGTACATGACTACACCAAAGTTTTAGGTCATATTATAGGAGGTCACGTTTCAACAATCACCATTAATCAAAGACCAAGTGCTAACATAATATGACCATTGCTAATGAATTCCAGCCAACCTATTTATGCTAATGATCCTTCCTCAACCTAGTTCCATAAATAGGTGCACTAAAAATTAAGGATTACCATTTTGGTACCTTATACTGATAAATCATCATTACCCTGTAATCACATATAAGTACATCAACAATCAAGACTTATCCTATTTGAATCCCCTCTACCATCATTTTTTAGAAATAATAGTCTAACATCTAATCTTGATTATGAAATCACAACTCAATGGTCAAAGATTACCATTCCTAACCCATAACCACATACCACCAAACCCATCCAACTCACCATACTAGATAAGAATAATACATATAACACTGTGAAGGAAAAGACTTTGATATTATGAAACAACTTTAGAACATGCCTTCATAAATCTCCATTTTAGGTTTATTATGTACATCTACTATCCACAAGAACATCCTAATAGATTTCCTAGTCCAATCCTAAGTTCCAGATGATAAAAGACCAAAACAATTCCAAGCTTTGGTTGGACAATCTATCCCCAGGCCAATAGTTGACCTTTGACTAAAGTGATATGTCATCCTTTGGCCCTTTCCATAAAAAATCATTATATATTGAATTTTTCATCACAAAACACAAAGTGAAATATGTCCTCACAGACAATGGATCAAGCCTACATATTATGTCTCTAAAGCTCATCAAGCATCTCATATACATTATAGATGATATATATCTAGAAATAATCACTATCAAGGCCTATGAAAATGAAGAGTGAGAATCATAAGGCACCATCAACTTACTAGTTATCATTAATACCTTGACCCATGATACACTTTTCCATTTGTTAGACCTATACCTATCTTACAATTTGCTCTTGGGTAGACTTTGGATGCATGCAATTCATGAAATCCCTTAAACATTGCACCAATGTCTCAAGTTCTCTCATTCAGGCATGGAGGTGACCATCAATGGATATTTTCAACCCTAATAACACTATAAACATTTGGAGGCCAAACACAAAAGCTATAACTATTCCCAAAAAGGAAAAGGCAAATAAGTACTTGTTGATTTACCAGAGGCCAATTACATAAACCTAAATAACCTTGATTCATATTCCTATATGCCTCCTCCTAAATTATCTAATCATTTTACCTTCTCAACCAATTTCCCAAGAGAGTATTTGACTCATGATACCTTTCACATTTCCAAGTTTCCATAAAACCCCAAGTTTTTATGGAAAACCTCAAGCCAAGCCACTTTACATGATATGGCAATGAAAAGGCAAAGGCAAACTCCATATTCCACTTCCTATCATTTTTAGATCAGCCACTGGCTACGAAGAGGACCCACTAGCCAATGATGAAACCTATTTATATAATGATAAATTAGTTTATTGTTACAAAAATTCCAAATACCCCATTCCTAACTAAATCATGAAGAATCAAGCCTATGAAGGAGTCCTCAAGCCAAATCAATAGATAACTCTTGAGATAATATCTATAACTCATTACAAAGGAACCTATATTCTTGGATTTAAATAACTTTGGGGTGACACCATGTATCTTATTCACGTTCCAACACCAATGACTAGTGATGTTGATGCCGAAAGTGAAGTAGAGTTTGATCACAACCTTTACGAAGACCTTGCCAATACCAATCTATTTGACACCCATGCCATTTTTAACCTTACCCCTATTATTCAAAATAATCTACTTCCTCTAAATTACCCTCAACTTTAGCCTGGGACTAACAAGAATCTATAGTGCCTATAGATGAGTTTGAGAATGATGAGGCCTTTTACAATTTTATAGGCCTAAGAGACAATGTTTCATTGGGAGACCACAAATAAGGGTTCTCAATCAAATTGGATCTTGTAGCCTATTTTGGAGAATCGATGAACACCCTTAGCCATAAAAAAATAAATAAAAAATTGAGTTCCCAAAGTGAAAACCTCTTTGAGGTTATTTTGGACTAGAGTAAAAGTAAATAGAAAGGCCATTCTTCTAGTGAAAACTTATTTTAGGTGCCATCAAATAGGGGTGTTCACCTTTCCTCAAACATAGCTCAGGAAACCACCAACAAAGAACTTGATTTCAGGTCTAATTTTATTTATGAAGAATAACATGCCTTTAATCAAATTATTCAAGAATTTACAATAATATTTGTAACATGGCCATCCCTACCTTTGGGAGATTCAGATTCATCTTATCTAAGAGAACTTGAAGAGCCAATCTAAAAAGAAGACTTTACAGTTATAGGCCAATTCAGATCATTGCTAACCATTCTATAAGATGGTTCAAATCTCCTTATAGAAATTAACATTGGGACTCCAAATGACCCAAAATGGATCAAATTAAGTGCATACCTTACTGAGGAGTAACATGAAATCTTTACAGCCCTTTTGAGGGAATTTATTGACATCTTTGCTTGGGTCTATTCATACATGATAGGTTTGGACCCCACCTTGGTTGTACATCCTGATGCCAAACCTGTAAAGCAATTTTTTTTAAAGATGCATCCTTGCATTACTTTTTAAGTAAAGAAAGAGTTGTAAAAACTCTTAGAAGCGGGATGCATTTGATTGATCAACTACTTAGAGTGGATCTTGAATGTTATGCTAGTAAATAAGAAGCTAGAAGTAATCATAATCTACACTAATTTTAGGGATATAAACAAGACTTACCTCAAGCATGAATTTCCTTTACCAAACATTGACATGATAATTGTATTAGAGTAGGGTATGAAATGCTTTCACTAGTAGATGGATTTTAAGATACAAATAGATATGGATCACACCAAAATACCAACATAAAAAAACATTCACCACTCCATGGGGAACATTTTATTATCAGATTATGTCACTTGGCCTCAAAAATGCTAGTGTGACATAGCCATGACCATCCTATTTCATGATATTATGCATGACATTATTGAAGACTATGTTGATGACATATTAGGTAAATCAAAGACTAGGGTTGATCATCCAACTGCACTACACAGAATATTTGAGAGGCTTCATGAATAAAAGGTCAAACTCAATCCCAAGAAGCATATTTTTGGTGTTACTTAAAGAAAATTTCTAGGTTTAATCATTTCTCATTAAGGCATTGAAGTTAATCCTACCAAAGTATAATCCATTGCTGAAATGTCACCACCTTTTAATTTGAAGCAACTCCATAGTTTTAAGGGCAAGATCCAGTCAATCAGATGTTTCATTTTTTAATTGGCTTAAAAATGCCATTCATTTACACACTTATTAAATAAGGGTGTAACATTTCATTGGGATGAGGAATGCCATAAATATTTTCAACACCTAAAGGACTATCTTTCCAACCCACCTATTTTTACCACCTATTCTAGGAAAGCCATTCCTACTATATCTATCAACTATAGAAAAATCCCTGGAGGCAATTCTAGCTTAGCATGATGACAACGGAAAAAAATATGATGTGTACTATCTATGTCGTACACTGATCATGTATGAAAATAAATATATGCCCATTAAATTTTTTTTTTTTAACTATGGTCTTTGAAACATAGAAGCTATAACATTACTTGCTTAACAACAAGACCATGGTTGTTTCTAAAGTCGATCAACTCAAGTATCTACTATCCAAAATAACTTTATACAACTGCATGGCTAAATGGATTATGCTTCTAAACAAGTTTGATATTTAATACGTCAATTAGAAATCTATCAAAGGATAATTTATTACAAATCATCTTGCTAAAACTCCTTTTGCAGATACCAAACCCCTAACTTTTCAATTCCCAAATGAGTCCATCATGACCATCATTAAACACCTCCTAAAGAGTAGCACGAGAAGCTATATTTTGATGGATCATTCACATCACATGGATTGGGGGTAGGTATATTATTTATTACACCATAGGGGGATCTTATCCTTAAATTATTTCATATCAAATTTCCTTGTACTAAAAATATGGCTGAATACAAAGTACTCGTTATGGGGCTTCATCAAGTAGTACAATGGAATATTCAACATCTCAAGGTTTATGTGATTTTTAGTTAATCATCAATCAGGTTACAGATCACTTTTAGACCAAATATGATAATATGGTTCCATACAAGGCCATGGTCAACACTCTTAAACAATAAATTGTTGATATGCAGTTTAAATATATACCAAAGGCTAGTAACAGAACAATAGATGCCATGGACACAATTGGCTCTTTGATTTATCACATTGACAAGGTAAAAGAATATAAATTACTAAATAAAAATATTATATCACCAAATCATGTACCTGTAAATGTCATAATGATCTGTGATATTATTGGTCTTAGCTCTATATGGTATTCAAACCTCTTTACTGGACCAACCCTTTACCATCATAGTTTTGATGGAACTTTGCTTTGTTGTTTAAATTTGGTAGAATCAACATTAGCATTATGAGAAGTTAAAAAAGGAGTATGTGGAGCCCACATTAATGGGGATATCCTAGTTGAAAAGCTCCTATGTACTAGGAATTATTGGCCAATTATGGATGTAGATGTAACTACTTGAATCAAGAGGTATGACAACTGTCAAAGGCATGCTAATATGATTCATGTCCCAACCAAAAATCTAAAATCAATGATGATACCATGGCCATTTGCAATATGGGGACTTGATCTCATTAGGAAGATTAACCCTAACCTCATATGATGGTCATAACCACATCCTTACTACTACCAAATATTTCACTAAGTGGGTTGAAGCTATACCCCTCATGTGATTGGGAAACAAATTTCCAAGTTAATATTTAACCATCTCATTTATCATTATGATATCTCATCTAATATTATATTTGATAATGGTAGATAATTTAATAAAAATGATGTCAACATGCTCTATGCTGAGTATAATATCACCCAACATTTTTCTACTGCATATTACCCACAAGGTAATGGCTAAGCATAAGCATCAAATAAAACCATTATCAACATCCTCAAAAATAGTTTCAATGATGCTAACCATGATTAGCACCTACAAATCTTCTACACCCTCTGGGCATACTGTACTAATTACCATACCCTAATAGGATCCACTCCACATTCTTTAGTTTATAGAACTGAGGTCATTCTTCCCATTGAGTTTGAGTTACCTTTTCTACATATTTTACTGAAGCATATCCTAGATGATGAAGATTATCGAGTAGTTCACCTGCAAGAGCTAGATTTTCTTGATGAAAAATGCATGGATGATGTCAATAGCCTTCAAGCATACCAGAATAGACTTTTTGGACATTATAACCATTAGGTTAAACATCGATATTTTAAACTAGGGGATCTTGTTCTCAAAGAAAACCAAAAGAACACTATGGTTGAGAAGAAGAAGAGGGCAAGTTCAAACCCAATTGGATTGGCCCATATATCATTATTTCAAATTATGGCTCCAGAGCATACATGATCACTACACTAGATTGGAATGAAATTGATTTGTTGATGAACATTATACACCTCAAGCATTACTTCACTTGAGAGACTCAAAGTTTTATCTATGAGACTCATTTTCATTTTACCATAATATCTACATATCTTATTTGTACCATACCCTATATACCTTTCTACCATACCTTCCCTATTGACCAAAGTTGTTTTTAACCTCCTTCCCAACCCCTTTGACCTTGGTTCCATTACATTAGTTCTTTGGGTACATTCAATGAAGGGATTCAAATCAAGTTTTAGTTGTTGATTCACTATTCTAGATAGAGGCAGTATTTTGGACCAATATGACAATGGTTTGGTAGTTACATCCTTTATTTCTTATTTCATTTAATTTTAATTATTATTTATTATAACCACCTTTTAATAAATCAATATCTCACTCTATGCTACTAATTTTAACTACCTTTATGAAAATTCATATCATTGACCTCTGCCATTGTTTCCTAATTATAACCTCCTATGGGCAAATTAAAAACAACACATTTATCATGCCTTGAAGTCCCACCTTGCCATTATTATGTTATATTATGCCATTTGCCTAATTTACCAACTTACTATTACTTCATTGTATTCCTCTAATGTTCTATATAACTATAATGACTTAAGGTCCCATCTTGGGACTATGTAAGCAGTGCTCGATTCATGTTGAGGTCAGCTCAGTCACCCCTATGACATGATCTCACCATTTTGTGAGTAATTTCAAGTTTAAAAACTCTCACCATTTTATGAGTTGGACCATTTTGTATCTCATCATTCTCAATTGAGTTGAGATACATAAAAAATTAAAAAAACATTTGTAAAATATCTAAAAGTTCCTAAAAATCCCAAAATCAACCACTTATTTGCCTTAAGGATTATAGGACCCCTAGTTATTTCATAAGAAACCACTTGTCATTTAGTTTCCCATCCTTATTTGGTCTCCACCTTATTATTTCACCAGTTTATGAGTTCATATTATGCATTATGTATTCAATTGTAATACATTAATTACCGCTAGGATTTATCTCGTGCTCTTGCCATTTTATGAGCTCATTCCCATATTTCCTCTATAACACAATCATGTTTTTATCGATCATCATTTTCTTCTATCCTATATCCTGGAAGAACTAAATTTGGCTTGAAGTTTATGTTGGACATTACATCCATAGAACTATGTATGTAGCATCTACTTACCTATTGCATATGGAGTCAACTCAGTTACCCCTTCTTTTTTTTCTATTCCCCCCATTTTGTTTATTTGTTTCATCATCTCTTATAACCTAGGGGAAATGTTCATCATCTAGTTTATTCTCCATTTGTGCTCACACTATCATTGGCCATTATTTGTGTTTATTTCATTTTGTTCTCATTATTTTATTTTATTCTTTTTTTTGTTTCTTAGAATTTTATCTTTCTATTAATTTCTTTGTTTTCCTATTTTATTTGATTTCATTGTTGTGCCTTGATTTAGTCTATGTGCATTCATTAGGTGATTCCTTTTGGTTTATTCTTTAATCCATCTATATTCATATGTCAACATTATCATCATGGTCTTTATCATTGATGCATTATTTTTGATCATTTAGTGGATCGTGTGTTGGTATTTATGAATATTTTAGCTAAGTTCTCATGGTATTCTATCATGATGCATACTGTCATGTGCTACAATAAAAATCAACTCACTAAATATTACAAGTAATGAGGCTACAATACTTATCCTTGGAACCTAAAAAATTCTCAATTTATTCCCTTCAATCCCCAAATATAAAGTAATTACATCAAAAACAAAACTTAAATCCTTTCTAGTTAGGATGTGTATCTCCAAACTAACAGGGTTTCCAAATTCATCTTTATCCTTTGTACTAGCTTACTCATACTCCATGAGTACAGATTCAATACATAAACCCCATTATCCAATTTTCCATATTATTCCACTTGTAGTACCACTAGTTATAACCACCTTTGGGTAAATCATTGTGTTATGATCTATCTAGATGTTACGGATTATAACTACCTTTAGGAAAATACTTATCATTATTTTGCCCAAAGGGTCTAGTTTTGATAGTGTTAATTATTAAAATCACTAATTGGTAAATCCTTATCTCTATCCACCCAACTAAGGCATGTTTTATGATTATAACCACTTGTGGACAAATCATTATTTTCCTTTTAATGATTATAACCACCTTTGGGAAAATCATTCTCTTATTACCTTATCCTCTAGCTAATGATTATAACCACCTTTAGGAAAATCATTATCTTTTTACCTTGTTATGCTAATGATTATAATTGCCTTTGGGAAAATCATCCTTTTTATCTAACCAACTAGGGCATCTCACTATGCCACTAATTATAACTACCTATGGGTAAATTAGTCTTTTCCACTCTTTTTACCTTTTGGTCCCATCATTTCCTTCTTTTGAGGGACTGATCATTGACCTTATTTACTGATCACTCCCTTGAGGGGGCATCCAGGGCTTATCCATCACTGTTTGAGGAATTAGGCATATAAAACCCTCTTATTCTTTATAAAGACATTATTATTCCTATAACATCTATCATAACCTTCACATTGAAATGCTAATGTGAGATATTTAGATTAGAATTAGTGTATGTTAAGGTTAGTCTCATGGTCTATATTTGCACATGCAGTTGGTTGGTAGTGATCAACTAAATTAATGTATCACCCCCTTAGTTTATTTTCATGTTATTCTTTTCCCTTTTATTTTACAAGTTAGATAGTAGTATATCCTAATTGATACATCAAAGGGATCTATCCCTATAATCTATAGGTTTGGTCCACTTAAAGGCCACTCACAACCTAGGATCAATCCCATTACATAGATCAAGTTGAGAGGGATTGAATCACCCCCTCAAGGGTGTAAATTTGATTTATAACAGTTCTAGCATGCTCGGTGGGACAAGATTGATAATCAATTGAAGAGTTTTTGGTGTTTATCTTTAATGAACCAACCATTGGAGGCATTTCAAAAAATGTCAATGGTAACTCCAAATGTATCTAGTTGGTTTTAATATCCTCGGTACCATTTTAAACAAGTGTTTTTTCATTTTTTCATTTCTCATGAAGTTTCATGGTTCATTTTGATGTTGATTTTTGTTTTACACAAGTTGATGAGTTATGTCAAACTCATGTTGATCCTACTCAACATTTAATTGACCCTTATCAATAGTATGTCAAATCTTGTCATCCTTGTTATCAAGAGTTTTAACCTCCTTCTTTTCCTCAATAGTCATACCAAGATAGTTCACCTCTTTGGTAGCTTTTTCATCCCTCTAATTAGCCTTGTCAAAACCATACTACCCATAATCAACACAACCACATTTTAAATTAGTCTATCTCAAATTTCATGAAAAATCTCATGGGATATGAAAGGTATATGGTAGGGTAAAATACACAAAGGCAGTGTGGTCAAAGTGTTCCTAGTAATCTCATTCAGAATGTAAGAGGCTCATTTCAACTGATAAAGAGAGAGTGGGCACCTACTGAGAAAGAAAATTGGGAATGACTCACTAGTGACATGATGGACATAAGTGGCTTAATTCAAGGCATAAAGGACAAAATAATAGTTCATTAAGGGAAACAAGTTCAATGCTATAAACCTTGTGTGCCTTCACCTATACCATCTAAACCATATTTTTTGACACCTATCCTTCCTCAAAAGATTGAGTCAAGTGATATTTGAGTGTCCCAAGTCCTTCACTTACCCCTCCACCCTTCCCATCTTGGAAATAAATACAAGAGAACGTAAAAAATAGGAAATGGGTTATGTTGAACAACCTATTGTTAAGAATTAAAAAAATAATAATTGGAGAGTGTGGTTTATACTTGGAGGAAAACTAATGAAGTTATCTTTACACAAAACTCCATTCTCCTTCCTCAAGAACCCCCCAAGAAGTTCTTTAAGATTCTAAGTTGGAATCAAGTGGTGAAGTCATGGGATTAATAAATTAGAATAAACCTATATTGGGGAGTTGAGATCAAGGAATAACCTAAACCTATTCAATCCTCACCCATTCCTTCTCAAGAGACAAAGCCTTCCAATTTTAGAAATCAATTAAAGAAGGAATCTAGGACAAACAAGAAATACTTATTGAGAAGCTTGAAAAACTTAAGAATTTTCCATCTTGGAAATAAATTCAAAGGAGTATTAAAATTAATAATGAAGTACTTGTGGATAAAATTGAAATCCAAAACATTCTAAAGTTTTATGGATTCATTGGTGAATGGAAGGAAGAAAGAGACAAGCTCATTGGTCATGAGAGCTCAAAATTGGTTTGTAAGGTTAAACAACCTATCCTTGAGGGAGAAATTCAAGTTGTAGATGTATTTAAATCTAAATAAGGATATAAATAGGACACTTTAAGTTCATGTGATGAATAAATTATCATTGGAACACCTCTTGGTGAAAAGAGATGCAAATCAACCTTTGAAGTTGAAGAAAAAGGTGACCTTGAGAGAGATGGTCTTTCCCAATGTGAATAAGGTGATGATCAAGTTGTCACAATAGAAGAGGAATCTCCAAAAAATAAATTAGAGGTGGAAAAAAATGGTTTTGAGTTATAAGAGCATGAAAAAATAAGTAAAAACTCTAATTCCTTCTCAAACTGTGTTGTGACTACCTCTATATCAGCTCTTATCAAGATTGAAGAAGGAATAAGTGAACTAAAATTGGGTAAAGTTTAATAAAAGAACTTGTTTGAAGTTATAAGAGTAGGTTAAACTCCTATAGAGATATTTTATGATCTAATTTAGATTAAGGAAGTTAGTTTTGTCAAGAAAATCATTAAGCAAGAGGAAGGCAACTCCCTAAGGTTATCACTCTAAGAGGATACTTCATTTGAAGATGACTTGTTTAATGTTCTTAAAGAAGGTTATCAACATCTCAATCCATCTAATAATAATTGTTCATTATTTTAAAAGGAAACTGAGCTTAATTGGACTCAAGCATTCAAGAATCAAGATGCTCTTCTCCTTGAAACCAACCCTACAAGCCTACCACAAGATCCATCTAAGATTGTTCAGCTTGATCAAGAATGACCCATTGATAAGGAAAGAATGAGATTATTTATGCCAAGGAACCAAGTTTATAATGAGTATGATTTGGTGCTTTACTCACATAATCAACTCATAGAAAAGGGAATGAATCAAATAGGTTTGATTACTCATCAAGAAGGTTATGAATGTGCCAACATCTCTAAATACAGGTGAAAGATCTCACTACATGAGGAGTACTTGACTATACTTCATTCAACATGGGATAATCTGATTTCATGGGAGTAAGGTGACATCAAGAGATTCCCATTTGATCTTGGAAGAATAATATATGCTTAGATTAGTTGTGTATAGTATATTGATTATGTTTTGTCTTCCCTAAGTGCTTTATTAGCACAAGTACATGTGTTGTGTTGTTTTGTTATGTTTTTTTGTGTGTTGTGTGTTGGAGGTATTTTTAGTTTGTCCTCTTAGTTATCAAGTATACAGTTGAGTGTAAGTGTCTCCATTTCCTAATGGATGGAGTAGGAAACTAGTCTAATATGCTTAACAAGAAAGCATCCCTAAGAGGCCACCAAAGATGCTAGCTAAATTTTGGATACCATAGGATAGTTCACAAAAAACTTGCTCTTTATCTCATACTAAACCTTATTCATAGCCATTTTATGCCTTGTGAAGTTTATAAATGGTCTTTTTGAGGTCTTATTAACATAATTTAAGGTAAATTTGACAAGTTTAAGGTAATGAGTTTTATTTGTCTTGATCTAGTCTATTCATACTATGATATGAAAAGGTGGATTCCTAAGGTGTCAAAGGTTTATAAGTTTTACCTCAAGTCATCCTACCATTTGACCACCTTGCATGAACATTTTATCCATGTTTGGAGAAGTTAAGGTTGCTTTGTAAAGCTTAAGATAATTGTCGTGCAAGAAAAAGGTGCATGTGGACAAGTCCAATGCATTTAAAAGATAACCAAGATGAAATGTAAGTACAAGAAAAATTATAAAATACTATGAAGTAGTTATATAATGTGCATATATGTTAGGAATGTGAGATCTTAGTCAGTTTTATAGGTTTAACATATAAAAGAGAGAGAATCACTCTAAAGAAGGAAGTATTAGGCACTTGTATGGACTTGTAGGATACACCTTTATGTGAAAACATATTTAAAGTGTTTAATCACATTCCTTAGGTAATTTAAATAAATAAAAATCTTGTACAAGTCTTTAAAATCCCAAATTTTCATCAAAATCCACATTAGCTTCTTGGCCGACTAATAATGGTCAACTTCATGTGCTTGGTATGGACAAAGGAGAGAGAGTGATAACTTGATATTGTGGGAAGAAGAAGGGGGTATAATGGAATTTATATTTGTGTCAATTTTTATGGTATTTGTGCTCCTTCCTTTATGAAAAATTATTAAGACCATCAGGTGGTCTTAAACCCTAACAAAACCCCAAGGCTCAATTTTGCACAAGTCTCATGCAATTTTGAACTTGATGGAACAAGATGAGAATTTTTGAAGATATTAGGGTATAAAAAACCATCTCACATTTTTATCCACCAAGTTTGGCATGTGTGGCATTGTAAAGTGAGCAAAAGATCCTCATAGGGTGAAGTTGTAAGTTTGCACTCAAGTTTTAGAGGTTTCTATAGGTTTTAATGCATACAACTAATTATCAAATGTTTTTTACAACACATGATATTACTTTAATCATCTCACATGGTCACCAATGAATATATTGATACCTTACAGGTCTCAAACCCTTCACAAGCTTAGTAGCTTTTATTATTATAGGCTTGAAAGAGCAGGGTTATAACCTCATGAGAAGTATCTGAATAAAGGTGTTTGAAATTAATTTTTAACACAATAAATAATTTAATTTAAAGGTATTATATCCTTACAAGTCTAATTTTAAGTACTAAGTGGTGAGATCAAGGTAATTCTTGGTGGATTCTATGAGATTATAGGTATTGTGAAAGGCTTGTTTTAAAGGTTTCTTCATTGGGAAGATCCTTAATCAAGTACCTCATTATACATAGAGCTTCTAAAGTCACATTCAAGGTAAGTTTTCAAGAGTTATACCTTGATAAATAATACCTTAATGGCTTCCAACTAGGTACTAAGGGTAAAGAAGTCAAGGCAAGACTATGATAAGAAGAACGGTTATTTGGTCTATTCATCCAATTATCATGCTTCAAGAATGTCCTCCAAATAGAATAAATTGGCTTCAATTAAATATTTATACCATTATATAGATGATTCTCATATTATAACCTTGAGACAAGTTTTCAAAGTTGAGTAAGGAAGGATTAAATGTTAATCCACGGGTCTATAGACATATAGGTCAACATTTACTAGATGAATAACTCATAAGGAGACCATTGAAAGCTATAGGGTGTATTTCACACTCATTAAATGTTATATAAAGTTACTAAGAATTACTAACATCTGAAAAGGGTCCTAAACTACGAGTCTACATACACTCATGCTATACATTCTATGATTACATGCTTGCACTAAAAAAATGAGCTAATGAAGAGGTCTATTGTATATGGAGTACAAGATTGAGATGGAGAGGTATGAATAGATAATTTTTATGTCTCCTTATTGAGATTTTATGAGAGGGTTGAAAGTATCCATTGGATGTTAAGATAACTAGAGGTGGAAAGTGGGCAAAAGTTTAATTAGGTCCATAAAGTCTAAATAAACATACACATGCCTGTGTATGAATCCAAGAAGACTTGCAAGTTTGGAATGAGTATAAGTGTAGTAATTCTTGAGCAAGAATAAATTCAATCAATTTACTTAAATAAATAAAACTATCCAAGGGAGATTCATTCTTGAGTTGCATAAGGTTTAAGCCTTAAAGAAAAGACTCAAGCCTGCTAGTAAACATCTAAAAAGGGGTCTAGTTTGGTTTTGATAATGAGATTTAGAAGTTTCATAGGGATTTAGGTGTTATAAGGAGGAGTTACATAGTGAATTTATAACATTGGAAAGAGGTTAAAAATCCTCAGTTTGAACCATTCTCAGGCTTAACAAGGTATTAGGCCCCCATGAATACCTATAGGTGTAATGGGAATGTTCAGGATTGTCCATGAAAGTTTGATGATTTGTAAAAGTGTGAGATAGATATGAAGAATAATGGGGATTGAAATGTTTATAGAACCTATAAAAAACACCCACAAGCTTAAAACTCAAAGGAAAAGATAGACACTAGGGTCACTTGCACTAGTTTGCTAGTAAACCCTAAACATGAGCGAATGGATATTATAGTAGGTCTAGAGAAAAAGAATGGTAAGAATACCATTATAATAGGTTAAGATACATGATATGAAATTCACTAAGGTATTTAAGGTCAAAACCAATTATTTACCCCCTTTCACTCATTCTCTTCTCTCTTGATCTCATAGTTGCAAATTTGCTAGCTTGAGAGCCTAAAAGAATCACTTGAAATTATAAAGATAAATTACATTGGAACCTAATATAATTGGGTATGTTATGGGCCTTTGTTTAATTTTGTTTTTTGTCTTTAGTTCAATGGTTAAGTCCCTAGGATTTATGAATCATCATTAAGATGATAAGCATGTCTCACGCTACCAAGAAGACTAGAAATGACCTGATAGGATAAATTGGCTTACTAAGTGCCTGAAATGGATTATATGACCTAAGAAACCTCCATAAATCTCTTGAGAACCTTTTGTTGTTACTTATATTTTAACATTTTGAGGATATGCCTCATCTCTCCTCATCTAAGTGGCACAATTGAAACACCTCTAGGCTATGGGTGAGCCTAAGAATGAGGTGAATAACTAGGTAGGGCTAGCTCCCTTGATGTACCACTTTGGATCAATAATACACATAAAATTTATGAGGGAAAAGGGGGAGAGAAAAATAAAGTAAAACTATCCTAAGGGAGGTGATACACCAAATAAATTGATGACTTCCAACCAAATACATGTTACACATGGGAACAAGGGACTAACCAAACATACACTTCTCCAATCTACATCTTCTCACATCAATGTTACATTATAAGGTTGTGGTAAATGTTTAGGCTAGGAAGACTAGACAAGAGACCTAGAATGGAACTATTTGAATATAATAACTCACTCATCCTTGAAACAACATAAAACACTTCATATACCCTACAAGAAGAAGCTTTCTAACTTCAAATAGGTGAAATAATGAGAAAACCATGCTAAGAAAACAAGAGTCATCACTTATGAAAGATAAAACATTCCAAATGACAAAACTAAGAATAGTCATGAAAGAGGTAAAAATCAATAGTCTTATTTATCAAATGGCATGCAAATGAGTAGGGCTTCACTATACTTAGGTGGAGCATAAGTTACAAAGACTAAAATGGCTAGTTCTTATAGAACTTGAGAGAGAGAGAGGAGAAGAGAGAAGTTAAAAGGTCACAAGGACACTTGTCAAGCTAAGTAAAGGAGTTAACTATGTATGAGGAATCGATGTGAAATGAACCATGTAATCTTAAGAAGTAAAAGTGTCCATATAAGGCATGAAACTCATGAAAAATGGCATAGAATTTCTCATTCTGGCTTATAAAAATTCCTTCATGATTCACCTCTATTTAAATGTCCTAAAACTGATTAGGGATATGTCTAATGATTGAAATGAGAGGGAAGGCTTTCAGACATGTCTCTCCATGTATTGGTTGTAGTCTTGGTCATCTAAAATCATTTGGAAGTGAGCCATTACCATCTATAGTCAAATAAACTCCTCTTTCCCACAAATCTTACACTTTCTCTCAAAATTGGCTTCAATTTTCCAAGAAAATACATGGGAGGGAGTGGATAACACTTTTTAAGACTTTCCATGACTGTAGGCTACTTAGGCACCCCTTAAAAATCCATCCACTTGAAGTTGTCACCCTTCTCATAGATGAGAGCTATTTTTTGAACACTTAAGATTTTTTTCAAGTCATGAAATGACCATGGTGAGTTATTACAAATCTATATATTCCTCCCAAACTTTATTTCATCTTTAGACCCCCTCTATAACCTACAAAACACATAAAATAGTCAAAACTACCTTGTTTTGTACCCTCTATATACAATTATGTATAATATAATAGGATGGGGAGGATCCTGAGAGAGTATTATACAACTTTCAATCACTTTCATGGTCAAACTGGTCCATTTGGATGCACTATCTCCTTCATTTCCTTCCTCAGGTCTAGACTAAGGGTTTAAGAGGGTTTTAGAGAGTTTTGAACTCTTAAGCTTTATTCATAAAGTTGGGATGTTTTATCTTAAAAAAAATTCCAAAAATGTGATATTTAAGGCCCCTTATAACACCTCCAAACTCATTTTAGCTCCATGCACATCCTCAAAAAAGATATGGGCATTTGAAATCACCTTATTGAGCTTTTCCTTCTATTTCCTATAGGCCTGAGTTGGTTTTGAGTTAAAAAATGGACTATTTGTGATTTATATACATTAAAATAGATTTAACACATCTAAAATGTCTCTAAAAACATGTTTCAATATATTGGAAAACTTTTCCAATGGAAAAATTTTCCAATGAAAAACTTTTCCAAGGTTGGAAATGAATCTGACCCTCCATTTGGCTTCTAGGCCTAAAACTACCTAACAAGCTTGTCTACACCTTAAAGCCTAAAATGAGTTTTTGATGGTTATACCTAAATAAAATATATTATACAAATATATGATGATTAAAAAAACATGATTCAATATTTTATAAATCATATCGAAGACTATAAGTGAAAATGACTTCCTCATTTGGCACTAGGCCTCACCAAACCTCATAGACCTGACTGCAATCTTAAGAGTATAGAACAACCTATTGAGTTTCACCATTATGTTATAGATTTATAATGTTTTAATATGTTTAATTAATATTTAAAATCCTCTTTTAAAGTTTAAACCAGCTCCTTGGCCCATCATTTCATCCCTTCCTTCCAAACCTGCCAATTTATGCATGAGGGGAAGTGCCCTCTATCTGAGACAAAATAGAGGGAACTTTCCATATTTTTCAAAACTAACTAGTTATTAGAGAGGATTATAAAGGTTTTTAGGATTATATATTAAATTTTTTACTCCTTTATTATGTCTCTATACCCCCTAACCTCTTCACATTCCAAGGTAGACTTGTGGAGGGTAGACTGTGCATGTAGGGTTTTCTTATGTGGATTGTAGGTACTTGATTAGGGTATTTGATTTTATTTATATTAATCATGAGGGTATAATAAGGTGTGTGTAACCATTATAAAGACGTTCAAAATTTTACCAAACCCTCATAATCTATGCTTGCACCTTGAAGCCTTTCCTTACTCAGCCAAGCCTGACTGGTAAGCTAACCCTATTTATATATACTTCCCCCACTTGTAGGTGTTTATGTATTTATTGAAGATAATTAAATTGGTATGGGGTAATATTTAAACCTTGAAATACATATCATATTCATTTAAAAATTAATTTACTCATTAATTGTCTTGAGTTTATGCAATGCCAATACCTAAATGCCATGGATTAGTTTACTGCCACCCTATAATCACCTACAATTGATTGTACATAGTCATGTAGGTGGAATTTTAATATTTAAACTTGTGATATATATTAATTATAAACAACTTGAGATATTTTTAAAGTATTCTATCTAAAAATGGTCTATATTTTTGTAAGTTTCCATACCCAAGCTCACACTATGGACTGTAGTAACTTTGCAACTAGCTATAGGTCAACTTCTTAGGCAAGAGAAGCCTGTAGGTGTATATAGGAAGAAAAATATAGTATATCCTCATCATTTTATGATATCTAAAATCATGAATGATATAATAAATCATATGAAACTATTAAATCATGAAACATGGTTTCATACTACCAACTTAGATGAAGAGGTCTACTATATCTCTGACCTGTAGATATATTAAAGGAATTTAGTGTTCAAATGGTGACTTTGGGGTCTCTAACAATCAATTTATACTAATCCTTTATCATTAAAACTTTACAAAATTATTATCCCATGTATAGGCTACAAGATGAACACATTAGTATGCATAAAGGGCATTATCAACCTCATTTTATGACTTTGGCAAAATTGACCAGACCTCTATTTTCACTCTATAAGGAAAATGTTCTTGTATACTATCATTAGATCTTTAGAAGGTAGTTGTCAACTTAAATTTTCAAATACATACCTAAAATATGTCTATAATGATCAATCATAAATGTTATAACTCTAAAAAAGGATTCACCATGCTCCCATTTTTCTATACAGGTACCTTTACACCTCTATGATCCCACCTATAGGTGGTGGTTATCATATATAGGTAGAAAATGCAACATTATAGGTAGTGAATGGTGAGGATGGGAATTAGACATGGGGTTTACCTTCCATTTATCATAATATTCTATCAAAATTTACAAACACAATTCCTTTATCATGGAATAATTGAAACAAGGTTTAAAATTCCATCTTAGTATTTAGTTCTCCTCTAGGTGATAATAGAGCTGTAGGTAGGTAGGAGACTGTGTTAAGTACTAAAAAGGTTGCCTCATGTTATCCATAAATGAATTTATAAAATTGAATTGATCATCCATGTGATAAATATGTGTCCCCCAGAATGGAACTCTCTTTCACTCTCTTATGAATGTGTTCAAGCTTTAACACAACCCATCAATGACTGTCTATGATAGTCATATAGTAAACTAATTGCCTGGGATTTTATAACTACATCCTCATGAAACATTGACAATATAATGATATTAAAATGTGATAGAAATAATAATTCATTTAAAATATGTAAAAAAAACTTATCATCACCTTTATAAGTCACTCTCAAAGCATGAAGATCTGAAAATGGTGAAAATAGGCTTGTCACATAGAAAAGTGTCTTCTCTTGCCACCTAAGATACTTGGATCATATAAACATATTAAAACATGAAAAAAATCATGGGTAAAATGAGGGGATATATTAAACATCATTTTGAAATCAAATTAGCAACTGGATTGTATAAAACTATCCATACAAGAGCAAAACTTAAAGGGTTCACAAATTTGCAAGTAGATTAGATATGCCAAATTCATGAGGATGGTTCATAAATCACAAGCCAACATTATTATTATTATTATTATTATTATTATTTAATTTAAATTAATCTATCTAAGTTTAATTTAACCTCCCAAAGGCATTTGATCTGTAAGTTCTCCAACTGTCCATACCAAGCATAAACCTACTGACTGGTTCTGTGTGTCTAGAAGGACAAATAAGGAGTAGAATAGATTTATCTTGAAAATGGAACTTATATAAAATTTAAAACATGGAATTGATATTTATTAATTTTTAGAGACATTACATGGCCTTGTCCTACATGTCACACTCCCTTATGGGCTATACAAGTGCCAAACTCTTATCTTTTCCCAAGAAAATTACTCTTTCTTCTGAAACACCTACCAATTTTAGTTATTAATAGTTTATTAAGGAATAATATGACACATTTCACATTACATCACCATTATTACACCTTAAAAATTCCCTATGATGTTGTACAACTCATTTAATTCCCGATTTTGACCCCAAAATGACTCAAAATGGTAAATTGACTAATATGACTAAGATCAAGGCTAATATGACATTAAATAACATAAAATAAATTATAATACACCCCATGAAAAGATATTAGACCCTTAAAACATTTTTTTTTTACCTATAGGGGTCCCAATTTGACCTATAACAATTGGTTGGTATGTGCAGGGTACAAAGTGTATGGAAGAGGGCTAAAAATGACTATTTAAAGATATTTGGAAACGTGAAATGTTATATCAGACCTTATAATTTTACATGGATCTTGATAAAGAGGTATTTTAAGTGAATAAAATGTTTATTAAGGGTTTCACACATGTGAGAGAGGTATGGAGCCAAATATCAGTTTCTAGGTGTATGACCTAATTAAGACCAAATTGGAAAGGGTAACAAGTGGAGTAAGTGCACTTGAATTAATTTATGGTCATTAATTTTTCATATATTTGTAATAGCATACTTGGTACTCAAATCCATACCTATTTTTCTTGGAGCATTTGTATATTCTTCTATATAAGGAACTTTGTGTGTTTTGAGGGTTATAAGGAATTGAAGGCAAGTATGGGATTAGGTGAAAAATGAAGTCTTTGAGAGTGTTTTATTAATCTAAGGTGGTTGACACAAGTTTTTTAAGATTGAGAGAGGCATTTCATGAAGAAATATTGCATTCATGAAGATAAAATCAAGATTTGAGGTATTTGAACAAGACAAGAGTAGTGAGATCAAATGGGTTTCAAGACACCTAAGGAGTTATGTGAATGATCATCACTATAATGTCAGTATAAGAGAGATATAAAAGGTATGCAAGGTGTCAAATAGTAAGTAAAATTGAATTTCAAGGTGAGTTGATGACCAAGAATTCCATTTGTGATTCCTCACAAGCCATGATGGGCAATTTTTGAATGGATGATGAATCATTGAAGAAATGAAGTCTCATATGCCAAATCTCTTAAAAACCATGATTAGGAAAATATGACACATGTTGAAGGACCTCATAATTATTAACTTTCAAAATTTATTACTCGTAACTTACTCTTTCTAGAGGAGATGCTTGTTAGTTGATCTCTTATACACCCCTTCTCTCTCTTCTTCTCTCATTCTCTATATATATAACCTTGTTTGGATTTGTATAAATCCTCCACATGAGTATGATGAAGCCCTAACCATTTGTATGCCTTTGATAAAATAAATACTACTGGTTTTAGCTCTTTTTATGACTATACTTAGTGTGTGGGCATGGATAGTTGATCCTTTCAAGTGATTTATTTAGTCTTCATTGGCATGCTGTCCTTATCTAACACCTATATGTAGTTTGAAATCTTATTTTGTAGGTCATGTGAAGTGTTTAAGTGTATTACAAGGGTTGAGTGAGTATGTCTCTTCATTAGTGTCATCCTTTACCCCTTGACTAGTCTTCCTAGACTAAGCATCCATCATAACCTCCACATTGAAATGCTGATGTTAGAGATTCAGATTAGTAATGTATGTTAAGGTTAATCTCATAGTTTATATGTGCACATGAATCTATTTGGTAGTGATCAATTTATTTGGTATATCAACCCTTTAGTTTATTTGTTTTCATGTTATTCCTCTCCCTTTTCTTTTGCAAGTTAGATAGTAGTAGATCCTAATTGATATATCAAGGGGAACTATCCCTATAATCTAGAGGTTTGGTCCACTTAAAGGTCACTCACAACCTAGGATCAATCCCATTGCATAGCTCAAGTTGAGAGGGCTTGAATTACCCCCTCAAGGGTGCAAATTTAAGTTATAACAGTTTTGGCATGTTCAGTAGGACAAGATTGACAATTAATTGAAGAGTTTTTGGTTTTTCTCTTCAATGCACCAACCTTTATAGGATTTCAAAAAATGTTAATGGTGACTCCAAATGTGTTCAACTAGTTGTAATATCATAAGTACCATTTTAATTAAGTGTTCTTTCATTTTTGCCTTTCTCATGAGCTTTCATGGTTGAGTTTGATGTTGATTTTTGTTTTACATAAGTTGATGAGCTATATCAAACTCATGTTGATCCCTATCAATAGTTTGTTGACCCTTATCAAAAGTATTTTGATTTTTATCAGCCTTATTATCAAGAGTATTATGCTTCTTTTTTGCCTCAATAGTCATACCAAGATAGTTCACCTCTTTGGCAGCCTTTTCATCCCTTTAATTAGCCTTGTCAAGATCATGCTACCCCTAATCAACATAGACACATTTCAAATCAATCTATTTTAAGTTTCATGCAAACTCTCATGGGATATGAAAGGTATATGGTAGGGCTTAACACACAAAGGGAGTACAGTCAAAGTGTTCCTAGTCATATCATTAAATTTGATAAAGAGAGAGTAGGCACCTATTGAGAGATAAAATTGGCAAAGACTCACTAGTGACATGAGAGACTCATTAAATTTGATAAAGAGAGAGTAGGCACCTATTGAGAGATAAAATTGGCAAAGACTCACTAGTGACATGATGGATATAAGTGGCCTAATTAGAGGTGTAAAGGATAAGCTAATAGTTTATGAAGGGTGACAAGTTTAATAATATCAACCTTGTGTGCCTTATCCAATACCACCTTATCCCTCTTTTTTTATCACTTATCCTTCCTCAAAATACTGAGTCAAGTGAGCTTCAAAGTGTCCCAAGTCCTTCACATACCTCTCAAGACTTCCCATATTAGAAATAAATCCAAGAGAGCATCCAAAAGAAGTAAGGGGTTACTGCTAAGTAGCCTATTGTTGATAATCAAAATAAATCATAATTATAGATTTTGGTTGCTACTTAGAGGGAAAATAATGAATCTAGCTTGACACAAAAATCCATTCCCCTTCTTCAAGAACCCCCTAGAAGTCCTTTAAGATTCCAAGTTGGAATCAAGTTGTGAAGTCATGGGATAAACAAAGTGGAACAAGCCTATATTGGGGAATTGAGTTCAAGGAAAAACATGAAACTATTCAATCCTTACCCATCCCTTATCAAGATCCTAAAGGCTTCCCATATTGGAAATCAATTCAGGAAGAAATCCAAGACAAACAAGAAATCCTTATTGAGAAACTTTAAAAACCCAAGACTTTCCCATATTTAAAATCAATTCAAAGGAGTATTTAAATGAATAATGAATTCCTTGTGGATAAAATTAAAATCCAAAACATTCCAAAGTCTAAGGGATTCATTGGTGAATGGAAGGAAGAAAGAGATAAGCTTAGTGATCACGAGAACTCAAAACTAGTTTGTAAGGTTGAGCAGCCTTTCTTTGAGGAAGAAAGTCAAGTTGAAATTATATATCAATCTCAAGAAGGATAAAAAGAGGACACTTTAAGTGTATGTGATTAATAAATTATCATTGGAACACCTCTTTGTGAAGAGAGATGAAAATCAACCTTTGAAGTTGAAGAGAAAGGTGACCTTGAGAGATATGGTCTTTCCCAATGTGAACAAGGTGTTGATCAAGTTGTCATAATATAAGAAGAAGCTCATAAATATCTATTAGAGTTGGAAAAAAATGGTTGAGTTATGATATAATGATAAAAAAGGTAAAAACTCTAATTCCTTTTCAAATTATGTTGTGACTACCTATATATCAACACCTATCAAGCTTGAATAAGGACTAAGTTAGCTAGAACCAGGTAAAGATCAATTGGAGGACTTGTTTAAAGTTATAAGATCAGGTTACACTATTATAGAGATTTTTTATGGTCTAATTTATATTAAGGAAGGTAGTTTTATCAATCAAATCACCAAGCAAGAGGAAAGTAACTCCCCAAGCTCATCAGTCCAAGAGGCTACTCCATTTGAAGATGACTTCTTTGATGTTATTAAAAAAGGTTATTAACCTCTAAATCTATTTTTAGGTACTTGTTCATTATTAGAAAAGGAAACTAAGCTTAATTGGCCTTAATATTTCAAGAAATAAGATGTTATTCTCCTTAAATCCAACCCTATAAGCATGCCACAAGATCCATCTAAGATTGTTCAGCTTGATCAGGAATGACCTATTGATGAGGCAAGAATGAGATTATTTGTGCCAAGTATCCAAGTTTGAAATGAGTATCATTTGGTATTTGACTCACATAGTCAACTCATAGACAATGGAATGAAGCAAGTAGGTCTAATTACTAGTCAATAAGGTCAAGAATGTGCCACTATCTCTAAATATAGGTGGAAGATCTCACTCCATGAGTAGTACTTGACTAGACTTCATTTAACATGGGATAATATGATTTCATGGGAGTATGGTGACATCAATAGCTTCCCATTTGATCATGAAGGAATAAAATATTATAAGGCTAGTTATGTATAGTATATTACTTATGTCTTATCTCCCCTAACTGCTTTAATATCAATGTGCATGTGTTGTCTTGTTTTGTTGTGGTTATTTGTGTGTTGGAGGTAGTTTTAGTTTTTCCGCTTATTCAAGTTTATAATAGAGTACAAGCGAATCCATTTTGAAATGGATAGACTAAGAAACCAATCTAATATACTTAGAAAGTAAGCATCCCTAGGAGACCACCAAATATGTTAGCTAAATTTTGGCTACCATAGCATAGTTCACCAAAAAAAATAATCTTTAGCTCATATTGAACCTTGTTCATATCCATTCTATGCCTTGAGAAGTCTTCAAATGGTCTTTTTGAGGTCTTATTAGAATAGTTTAAGGTAAATTTGATAAGTTTCAGGTAATGAATTATGTTTGTCTTACATTTTATATTCATACCATGATATGAAAATGTGGATTCAAAAGGTGTCAAATGTTTATAAGTTGTACCTCAAGTCATCCTACACTTTGACCACCTTGCATGAACATTTTATCCATGTTTGGAGAAGTTAAGGTTATTTTACAAAGTTTAAGGTAAATGTCATGCAAGAAAAAGTGCATGTGGCCAAGTCCAACACATGTCAAAGCTAATCAAGATGAATTGTACACATAAACATACTTATCAAAGCCTATGAAAGAGTTATCTAATGTGCATATATGTCAATAATGTCAGATAATAGTTAGTTTTATAGGTTTAACATATAAAAGAGATATAATCACTCTAAATAATGTAGTTATAGGAAATTATGTGGACTTAAAGGATCTATCTTTAGGTGAACACATATTTAGAGTGTTTTTTACCTTCTTCTAGTCATTTTCATGAATAACAAGCTTGTACAGTTCTTTAAAATCCCAATTTGCATCAAAATCCCCATTAACTTCTTGGTAGACTAATAATGGTCAACTTCATGTGCTTGGTATGAATAGAAGAGAGAGAGTGGTGACTCAAGATTATGGGTAAAGGAAGGCGGTCTAATGGCCTTTAGATTTGTGGCATTGGTTCTAAGATTGGTGCTCCCTCCTTTATGAACAATTGTTAAGACCATCAAGTGGTATTAAACCCTAACAAAATCCTAAGGCTCTATTTTTCACAAGTCTCATGTAATTTTAAAATTTATGGAACAAGATGAGTATTTTAAGGTCTAGAGGGGTCTAAAAAACCATATCACACTTTTATCCACCAATTTTGGCACATGTGGCATTAGAGAGTGAGAAAAATATCCTCATAAGGTATAAATAAAGCCTTATGATGTCTCCTACTTGAGATTTTGTGAGAGTGTCTAAAGGATACATTAGATGTTGAGATTACTAGAGGTGGAAAGTGGGAAAAAGTTTAATTAGGCCTAAAAAGTCTAAACAAGCATACACAGGCCTATGTATGAATCCAAGAAGACTTGAAAGTTTGGAATGAGTAGAAGTGTGATAAGTCTTGAGTGAAACAAAATTTAATAAATTTACTTAAAGAAACAAAACTATATAATGGAGATTCATTCTTTAGTTGTATAAGGTTTAAGCATTGAAGAAAAGACTTTGGCCTACCTAAAAACATCTAAAAAGGGGTCCAATTTGGTTTTGATCATGAGATTTGGAAGTTGAATAGGGACTTAAGTGTAAAAAGGAGGAGTTAAATGGTGAATTGGTAGCATTAGAAAGAGGGAAAAATCCATTAGTTGAATCCATTCTCTATCTTAATAAGATATTAAGCCCTCATGAATACCTACAGGCCTAATAGGAATGTTCAGGCCAATCCATGAAAGTTTGATGATTTATACAAGTGTGAGATGGATATGAAAAGTAAATGGGATTGAAATGTTTATATCACCTGTATAGAGAATCCCATAGTATTCAAACTTAGAGGAGTTAGTGATAAAAAGGGCAACCACAAACACTAGGGTCACTTGCACTAGTTTGCTAATAAACCCTAAGCATGAGCTAATGGAGATTATAGTAGGTCTAGAGAAGAAAAATGATAATAATACCATTGGAATAGGTAAATATAGATGATATTGACCCCAATTAGGTATTAAAATTCAAAACCAATATTTTTTTCCCCTTTTCACTCATTCTCTTCTCTCTTGACCTCATAGTTATTGACTTGCTATCCCCAGAGCCTCAAAAAATCACTTGGAACTATATAAACAAGTTAAATGGGAGCCAAAGATCATTGTGCATGTTAGGAACCTTTATATACTTGTTTTTTGTGGGATTACTTTAGTGATTAAGGACCTAGGATTTATGAATCATTGTTAAGATGATAAACATGTCTCAAGTTACTAAAAAGACTAGAAATGACCCGATGGGAGAAATTAGATTACTAAGTGCCTAAAATGGATTGTATGACATTTGAAATGACCAAAGAAACTACATAACTCTCTTGATCACCTTATCAAGAAATTGGTTGGAATGTGAAAGGTACAAATTATATGAAAGAAGGCTAAAAATGATTGTTTCAAGCTATTTATAAACATGAAAATTTGTATCAAACCTTCAAATTAGACATGGAGCTTGATTAGGAGATATTTGAAGTGAATAAGGTTTTTATTTAGGGTTTCACATGTGTGAGAGAGGTATGGATCCAAATCTCAGTTTTTAGGCCTAGAGACCTAATTGAGGCCTAATTAGAGAGAGAATCAAGTGGAGTAAATGTACTTGAATTTAATGTCTAGTCATGGATTTTTTCACCGAGCTATAAGAGCATACTGGGTACTCAAATCCATTTCTAGTTTTTGAGGAACATCTATTTATTTTTGTACATAATGAGCTTTGTGTGTTTTGAGGGATATAAATAATTGAAGGTAAGTATGGGTTTAGGTGAAAAATGAAGTCTTTGAGAGTGTTTGATGCATCTAAGGGGGTTGACACAAGTTTTTTAATACTAAGAGAGGCATTTAATAAATAATTATTACATTCATGAAGTTAAAATAAATATTTGAGGCATTTGACCATGATAGGCGTAGTGAGATCAAATGGGTTTCAAGACAACTAAGGATTTATGTGAATGATCATCACTATAAAGTCAGTATAAGAGAGATATAAAAGGTATGAAAGGTGTCAAATAGGAAGGCAAAAGTAATTTAAAGGTGAGTTAATGACCAAGAATGCCATTTATCATTCCTCACAGGACATGATGGACAATTTTTGAATGGATGATGAATCATTGAATAAATGAAGTCTCTTATGCCAAATCTCTTGAAAACCATGATTAGGAAAAGATGACACATGTTAAATGACCTCATAACTATTTAATTAAAGAATTTATTTCTTGTAACTTACTCTTTCTAGAGGAGACTCTTGTCAATTTCTCTCTTATACACCCCTTCTCTCTCTTATTCTCTCATTCTCTATAAATACAACCTTGTTTATCTTTATATAGATCCTACACATGGGTATGGTGAATCCCTACCCATTTTTATGCCTTTGATAAATTAAAGACCATTGGTTTTACCTCTTTCTATGATTGTACTTAGTGTGTGGGTATGGATGGTTGATACTTTCAAGTGATTTACTTAGTCTTCATTGGCATGTTGTCCTATTATAACACCTATATGCAGTTTGAAAGCCTTTTTTGTAGGCCATATGAAGTGTGTAACTATAGTGCAAGGTTTGAGTGAGTATGTCTCTTCATTAGTGTCATCCTTGACCTCTTGATTAGTCCTCCTAGCCTAAGCATCTATCACAACTTCCACATTAAAATGATGATGTGAGAGATTTAGATTAGGACTAGTGTATATTAATTTTAGTCTCATGGTATATATGTGCACATGCAATTGGTTGGTAGTAATCAAATGATTTTATGTATCACCCCCTTAGTTTGCTTTCATGTTACTCTTCTCCCTTTTCTTTTGTAAGTTAGATAGTAGTAGAGCCTAATTGATACATCAAGGAGAGATAACCCTATAATCTATAGGTTTGATCCAATTAAAGGTCATTCATAACCTACAATTAATCCCATTGCATCGCTCAAGTTGAGAGGGCTTGAATCACCACCTTAATTTTACAAATTTGAGCTAAAATATTTCTTGCATGCCCTATGGGATAATATTGACTATCAATTGAAGAGTTTTTGGTGTTGCTCTTCAATACACTAACCTTTGGATGAATTTTTAAAAACATCAATGGAAAATTTGAATGTATTTATTTGGTTGTAACATCCCAAGTACCATTTTAAACAAGTGTTTTTGAATTATTCATTTCTCATGAGGTTTCATGGATGAGTTTGATGTTGATTTTTGTTTTACACAAGTTGATGAACTATATAAAACTCATGCTAATCCTTGTCAGTAGTTTGTTGATCCTTATCACCTCTTTGGCAGCCTTTTCATCCCTCTAATCAGCATTGTCAAGACCTGGCTACCCCTAGTCAACATAGCCACATTTAAAATGAGTCTATCTCAAATTTTATGTAAACTCTCATGGGATATGAAAGGTATATGGTAGGGTTTAACACAAAAAGGGAGTATGTTCAAAGTGTTCCTAGTCATCTCATTCATAATGTGAGGGACTCATTACAACTGATAAATAGTGGGTAGCTATTAAGAGAGAAAATTGAGAAAGACTCATTAGTCAAATGATGGAAATAAGTGGCCTAATTTAAGGCATAGAGGACAAGATAATAGTTCATTAAGGGAAACATACTAAATGATATCAGCCTTGTGTGCTTTCTCTTATACTACCTCAACCCCTCTTTTGTGCTAACTATCCATCCTCAAAAGACTGAGTCAAGTGAGATTCAAAGTGTCCAAAGTATTTCACATACACCTCAATCCTTACCATCTTAGAAATAAATACAAGAGAACATACAAAAGAATGAAATTGTTACTATTTAGTAGCCTATTGTTGAGAAACAAAATAAATAAAAATTGGAGAGTGTTGTTGCTACTTGGAGGAAAAATAATGAATCTATCTTGACACAAAACTCCATTCCCCTTCCTCAAGAACCCTGTAAGAAGTCCTTTAAGATTCTAATTTGGAATTAAGTGATGAAGTCATGGGATAAAAAAAAGTGGAACACACCTAAATTTTGGATTTGATATCAAGGAAGTTCATAAACCTATTCAAGCCTCACCCATCACTTCTCAAGAGCCTAAAGCCTTCCCATATTGGAAATCAATTCAAGAAGGAATCCAAGATAAATAAGAAATCCTTATTAAGAAGTTTGAAAACCTAAGACTTTCCCATATTGGAAATAAATTAAAAGGAGAATTAAAATTAAAAATGAATTCCTTGTGGAGAAAATTGAAATCCAAAACATTCCAAAGTTTGAGGGATTTATTATTGAATGGAAGGAATGAAGAGACAAGCTCATTGATCATGAGAGATCAAAACTAGTTTGTAAGGTTGAGAAACCCATCCTTGAGGAATAAATTAAAGTTATATTTTTAGATATCTCTCAATAAGGATATAAAGAAGACACTTTAAGTGTGTGTGATTAATAAGTTATCATTGGTACACCTTTTGGTGAAGAGAGATGCAAATCAACCTTTGAAGTTGAAGAGTAAGGTGACCTTGAGAGAGATGGTCTTTCCCAATGTGAAAAAGGTGTTGATAAAGTTGTCACATTAGAATAAGAAGCCCCTAAAGATAAATTAGAGGTGGAAAAAATGGATTTGAGTTCCAAGATAATGATCAAAGAGGTATAAAATCTAATTCCTTCTCAAACTGTATTGTGATTACCTCTATATCGGCTCCTATCAAGCTTGAATAAGGAATAAGTGAACTAGAACTAGGTAAAGTTCAATTGAAGGAATTTTTTAAAGATATAAGAGTAGGTTAAAATATTATAGAGAGACATTATGGTTTGATTCATATTGAGGAAGTTAGTTTTGTCAAGTAAATCACCAAACAAGAGGAAGGCAACTCCCTAAGCTAATCACTCCAAAAGGCTAATTCATTTAAAGATGACTTGTTTGATTTTCTTAAATAAGGTTATAAACCTCTCAATACATTTTTAGGTACTATTTAATTCTTGTAAAAATAAAATGAGTTTCATTGGCCTCAAGCTTTCAAGAATAAAGATGCTCTTCTCCTTGAAGCCAACCGTACAAACATGCCACAAGACTCATCAAATATTATTTATCTTGATCAAGAATGACCTATTGATGAGGTGAGAATGAGATTATTTATGCTAAGTATTCAAGTTTGGAGTGATTATGATTTGTTCCTTGACTCACATAGTCAAATCATAGATAAGGGAATGAAATAAGTAGGTATAATTGTTGGTTAAGAAGGTTATGAATGTGCCAAAATCTCCAAATATAGGTGGAAAATCTCACTCCATGAGCATTACTTGACTATAATTCATTAAAAATAGGACAATATAATTTCATTGGAGTATTCTGACCTCAATATCTTCCCATTGGATCTTGGAGGAAGAAGATATGTTGAACTTAATAGTGTATAGTAGATTGCTTATGTCTTGCCTTCCCTAAGTGCTTTATTAGCACATGTGCATGTGTTGTCTTGTTTTGTTATGGTTGTTTGTGTGTTATGTGTTGGAGGTATTTTCAATTTTTCCTCTTATTCAAGTCATTATTAGAGTGTAAGTGACTCCATTTCCCAATGGATGGACTAGGCAGCCAATCTAATATGCTTAACAAGCACGCATCTCTAGGAGATCACCAAAAATGTTAGCCAAATTTTGGCTACCATAGGAAAATTCACAAAAAAATTATCTTTAGCTCCTAATAAACCTTGTTTATAGCCATTATATGCTTTGTGAATTCTTCAAATGGTATTTTTGAGGTCTTATTAACATAGTTAAAGGTAAATTTGACAAGTTTAAAGTAATGAATTATGTTTATCTTGTGCTACTCTATTCATAACATGATATGAAAAGGTGGATTCAAAAGGTATCAAAGGTTTATAAGTTTTAAATCAAGTCATATTAACCTATAACCACCTTTCATGAACATTTTATCCATTTTTGGAGAAGTTAAGGTTATTTTGAAAAGTTTAAGGTAAATGTCATGCAAGAAAAAGGTGCATGTGGCCAAGTCCAATGCACATTAAAGCTAACCAAGATGAAATGCATGTATAATCATACTTTTAAAAGTATATTAAGGAGTTATATAGCATACATATATGTCAAATATGTTAGATCATAGTAATTTTTATAGGTTTAATGTACAAAAGAGAGAAAATCACTCCAAACATGGTAGTTACATGCACTTGTACAAATTTAGAGGATACATATTTAGGTGAAAACATATTTAGAGTTTATATTAACAATATTAAAGATATTTAAATTAATAAAAATCTCTTAAAAGTATTAATAAGCCCAAATTTGCATCAGAATCCCCATCATCTTCTTGAGAATTGTATGACCTAAAAAAACTCCATAAGTCTCTTGAGCACCTTCTCAAGATTTTTTTTGGCACATGAAGGGTAAAAATTTTATGTAAGGGGGCTAAAAAGGATTGTTTTAGGCTATTTATAAACATGAACATTTGTATCAGGCCTTCAAATTGGACATGGATCTTGATTAGGAGGTCTTTAAAGTGAATAAAATGTATATTTGAGGTTTCAAATGTGTGGGAGGGGTATGGATCCAAATCTCAATTTTTAGGCCTAGAGACCTAATTGAAGCCTTATTGGATAGAGAAACAAGTGGAGTAAGTGCACTTGCATTTATTGTCTAGTTATGATTTTTTTCATAGAATTGTAAGAGCATACTAGGTACTCAAATCAATGCCTAGTTTTCTAGGAACATCTGTATATTATTCTATAAGGGTATCTTTGTGTTTTTTAAGGGCTATAAGGAATTGAAGGCAAGTATGGGCTTAGGTGAAAAATGAAGTCTTTGAGAGTGCTTGATGCATCCAAGGGGGTTGACATAATTTTTTTAAGACTGAGAGAGGACTTTCATAAAGAAATATTGCATTCATGAATATAAAATCAAGATTTGAGGTATTTGAGCAAGACAGGCATAGTGAGATCAAATGGGTTTCAAGACACCTGAGTTATGTGAATGATAATTACTATAATTTCAATATAATTGATATTTAAAAGGTATAAAATGTGTCAAAGAGGAAGGTAGAGGGTAATTCAAGGTGATTTGATGACCAATAATGCCATTTGTCATTCCTCACAAGTCATGACAGGCAATTTTTGAATGGATGATGAATCATTAAAGAAATAAAGTCTCCTACACCAACTCTATTGAAAACCATGATTAGACAAAGATGACACATGTTGAAAAACCTCATAAATATTTAGTTTATAACTTTATTTCTTATAAATTACTCTTTTAAGAGGAGACACTTATCAATTACTCTATTCTACACCCCTTCTATCTCTTCTTCTCTCATTCTCTATAAATACAACCTTATTTGGATTTGTATGGATCCTCTACCTAGGTATGGTGAAGCCCTACTAATTTATATGCCTTTGATAAATGAAATACAACTAGTTTTACCTCCTATGATTGTAAGTAGTGTGTGTGCATAGATAGTTGATCTTTTCAAGTGATTTACTTAGTCCTCCTTGGCATGTTTTGCTATCTTAACACCTATATGCAGTTTGAAAGATTATTTTATAGGTCATGAGAAGTGTGTAAGTGGAGTGAAAGGGTTGAGTGAGTATGTCTCTTCATAAGTGTCATCTTTGACCTCTTGATTAGTCATCTCATTCAGAACATGAAAGACTCGTTACAAATAATAAATAGAGAGTGGGAAACTATTGAGAGAGAAAATAGGCAAAGATTCATTAGTGAATTGATAGACATAAGTGGCCTAATTCATGGCATAGAGGATAGACTAATAGTTCATGAATGGAAACATGTTCAAGGATATCATATTTATATGTATTATCCTATACCACCTCAGCCCTCTTTTGTGCTAGCTATCCTTCCTCAAAATACCAATTCAAGTGAGCTTCAAAGTGTCTCAAGTCCTTCACATACCCCTGAATCCTTCCCATCTTGGAAATCAATCCAAGAGAACATCCAAAATAAGAAAAGGGTTAATGTTGAGCATCCTATTGTTGAGAATCAAAACAAATAATAATTGGAGACTGTGGTTGCTACTTGGAGGAAAACTAAGTAAGCTATCTTGACACAAAAATCCATTCCTCTTCCTCAAGAAATCCCCAAGAAGTTCTTTAATATTCCAAGTTGGAATCAAGTGATGAATTCATGGGATAAAAAAAGTAGAACAATCCTAAATTGGGGAGTTGATATCAAGGAAGAACCTAAATCTACTCAACCCTCGCCCATACCTTCTCAAGAGCCTAAAGCCTTCCCATCTTAGAAATCAATTCAAGAATGAATCCAATATAAACAAGAAATCCTTATTGAGAAGCTTGAAAAACCTAAGACTTTCCCATATTGTAAATTAATTAAAATGAGAATTAAAATAAAGAATGAAGTCCTTGTAGAGAAAATTGAAATAAAAAACATTCTAAAGTTTGAGGGTTTCATTGGTGAATGGAAGGAAGAAAGAGACAAGCTCATTGATAATGAGAGCTCAAAACTATTTTATGAGGTTGATCAGCCCATATTTGAGGTAGAAAGTTAAGTTGTAGCTGTATATCACTCTAAATAAGGATAAAAAGAGGACACTTTAAGTGTATATGATGGATAAATTATCATTGGAACACCTATTTTTGAAGAGAGATGCAAATCAACCTTTGAATTTGAAGAGAAAGGTGACCTTGAGAGAGATGGTCATTCCTAATGTGAACAAGGTGTTGATCAAGCTATCACATTAGAAGAAGAATCTCCTAAAGATCCATTAGATGTGGAAAAAATGGTTTTGAGTTCCAAGAACATGATCAAAGAGGTATAAAATGTAATTCTTTCTCAAACTATGTTGTGACTACCTCTATATCAGGTCTTATTAAGCTTGAAGAAGGAATACGTGAACTTTAACTAGGTAAAGTTCAATTAGAGCACTTTTTTGAAGTTATAAGAGTAGGTTACACTCTTATAGAGAGTTTTTATGGTTTGATTTAGATTAAGGAAGGTAATTTTGTCAAGAAAATCATTGAGTAAGAGGAAGTCCACTCCCTAAGCTTGTCACTCCAAAAGGCTACTTCATTTGAAAATGACTTGTTTGATGTTCTTAAAGAAGGTTATCAACCTCTCAATCCATTTGAAAGTATTTGTTCATTATTGGAAACATAAACTAAGCTTCATTGGCCTCAAGCTTTCAATAATAAAAGTGATCTTCTCCTTGAAGCCATCCTTACAAGCATGCCATGAGACCCATATGAGATTGCTTAGCTTGATCAAGAATGGCCTATTGATGAGGCAAGAATGAGATTATTTATGCCAATCATACAAGTTTGGAATGAGTATGATTTTGTCCTTGACTCACATAGTCAACTCATAGATAAGATAAAGCAAGCAGGTCTAATTATTGGTTAAAAAGGTTATGAATGTGCAAATATCTCCAAATATACGTAGAAGTTCTCACTTCATCAACAATACTTGACTAGACTTCATCTAGCATGGGACAATATGATTTCATGGGATTATGGTGACCTCAAGAGCTTAAAATTAGATCTTGGAGGAATAATATATGCTGAGTTTAGTTGTGTATAGTAGATTGATTATGTCTTGCCTTTCCTAAGTGATTTACTAGCACATGTACATGTGTTGTCTTATTTTGTTGTGTGTGTGTTGTATTTTGTGTGTTATGTGTTGGAGGTATTTTTAATTTGTCCTCTTGTTTAGGTATTTATTAGAGTGCAAGTGGCTCCATTTCCCAATGGATGGACTAGGTAGCTATTCTAATATGCTTAACAAACATGCATCCCTAGGAGACCCCTAAGGATGTTAGCCAAATTTTAGCTACCATAGGATAGTTCATAAAAAAATTACTCTTTATCTCACACTGAACCTTATTCATAGCCATTAAATGCATTATGAAGTATTCAAATGGTCTTTTTGAGTTCTTATTAACATAGTTTAAGGTAATTTTGACAAGTTTAAGGTAATGACTTATGTTTATTTTGTGCTAATATATTCATACCATGATATGAAAAGGTGGATTCAAAAGGTGTAAAAGGTTTATAAGTTGTCCCTAAAGTCATCCTACCCTTTGGCTACCTTGCATGAATATTTTATCCATGTTTGGAGAAGTTTAGGTTGTTTTGCAAAGTTTAAGGTAAATGTCATGAAAGAAAAAGGTGCATGTGGCCAAGTCCAATGCATGTTAAAGCTAAAAAAGATGAAATATATGTACAATCATACTTTTAAAATCCTATGAAGGAGTTATCTCATGTGAATATATTTCTATAATGTCAAATAATAGTTAGTTTTATAGGTTCAATGTACAAAAGAAAGAATCACTCCAAACATGGTAGTTATATGCACTTGTATAGACTTGGAAGATCTATATTTAGGTGAAAACATCTTAAAAGTGTCTCTTCACATTATTCAAGTTTATTTCATGAATAAAAATATTGTATAGGTATTAAGAAGCCCAAATTTGCATCAGAATCCCTATTAGCTTCTTGGTAGACTGATAATGGGCAACTTCATGTGCTTGGTATAGATAAAGTAGAGAGAGAGTGATGACTTAATATTATGGGTAGAGGAAGGGGGTATAATGTCCTTTAGATTTAGGGCATTGGTTTTGAAATTTGTGCTCTCTCCTTTATGAATAATTTTTAATACCATTAGGTGGTCTTAAACCCTAACAAAACCCCAAGGCTTAGTTTTGAATAACACTCATGTAATTTAGAACTCATTGGCCCAAGATGAACATTTTTGAATGTTTATAGTGGTTTTAAAAACCATATCACTCTTTTATCCACCATGTTTTGGCACGTGTGGTATTGGAGAGTGAGAAAAATATCCTCATAGGATGAATTTACATGTTTGCACTCAAGGTTTGGAGGTTTATGTAGGTTTTAATGCATAAAAATGTTTGCCAAATTTTTTTACAACACCTAATATTCCCTCCATAATATCACATGGTCACCAATGAAAATATTGATACCTTACATATCTCAAACCCTTCACAAGCTCATTAGCTTCTATTGTTACAGGCTTTAAAGAGTAGGGTTATAACCTCATGATAAGTCTTTGAATAAAGGTGTTTGAAAGAAAGTTTTAACACAATAAATAAGCTCCATTAAAGCTATTAGATACTTAAAAGTCTAATTAGAGGTGCTAAGTGGTGAGATTAAGGTCATTTACAGGTGGATTGTATGAGATTGTAGGCATTGTGAAAGGTTTGTTTTGAAGGTTTCTTCATTAGGAAGTTCCTTAATCAGGTACCTCATTATCCATAGAGATTCTAAACTCACATTCAAGGTAAGTTTTTAGGTGGTAGACTAATTTGTTATTTTTGGGAATAATGGACTTTTATTCTTATTTAATAAACAAGTTTGAGTAGGATAAATTAGTAAATAATATTTCTAATTAAAGCTATTAATTTGAGAAATTAAATTATAATTAGACCTTTTCTAAAAATAGTAGTGAGAGAGAAAATCAAACTTAGCTTATTCTAGACTCTTCTAACTAAGACAAAGTCTAAAAATTTGTATGCAAGACTGGGACACTATCACAAACAAAATATTGAACTTTGTTTCTTGATTGGATAGGAGCACTAGGACTAAACGTCCTAGGCTCTGGTGCTATAGTCTTTCTCTGACACTATTGTCCTAAGGATTTATGAATTTTGGGTTTTGTTTGCTTGCTTAGTGTGAGTCTATGTACCAAATTTTAGGTCCTCACTATCAATATAGATCCTTTTGGAGTTGATTCTTTTTGTAATTTTATCTCTTAAGCAATTGAAAGGAACTTTGGCAAATGGGGAAAAGGGGTTAGTGTGTGTAATATGCACTAAACATGTTTCACATTATATGTGTGGGCACACTACCTACATACCAATACTTTGAGGAGGGATCAATCTTTATGTAGTTCTCCCTTTGAGAATGCTTGGTATAATAGTGAATAAAATGCAAGAACTGCTAAAACTAGGTAAACTTGAGATGACTAGGAATTGGTGTAAGGTCTTGAATTGGCTTGAAAGTGTGTAGGCTAGCTATATGTAGAGGAATAGGGAAGATTTCTTGAGTGGTCTTACTTGTATTCTTGATTTTTTGAATCATATTTTCCAACCCTTTCCAAATGATCTTTAAATGGGATTATATAGGGATATATTGGTCATGGGTTAGATGAAACCATACTAGGATAACACAATGAACAAGAGGAATAAGGAAAAATGGTAATTTGGGATTGAATTGAGATTGGATAGGAGCACTAGAAAGGGGAAACCTTGGGGCATAGTGATATATTCCAGCTTTGGTGCTATTGTCTTGAGTAGATAGGATGTGGGGGGATGGATTAGTCATGAAGAGAGGGTCCTAGCTCAGTTGGGGTCAAGTTTGGAAGGATATAAAAGATTGAGAATCAGTGAAAACAAGCTTAAGAGGGTTTAAAGATCAAATAAGAGGTACTTAAGGACTGGGTGTCATTAGCCATGCTCAAGTTACTAATCTTTGCATTTTATATGACTACATTTGCCCACCCTTTATTCTAATGATGTAGTAAAGTGAAATAATATGATAAAGGAAAATAGAAAGTGAACTTGAACTTACCTACAAAGGTGAAGCCCATGAATCTTGTGGTGTTGAGTGATGTTGGATAGTGCATAGAGAGCATAGTGTGTAAGTGTGAATCTATGAAAGGAAAATAAAGAGTAGATCAATTTTTATTATATACAATATAAAACAAGAACATACAAATATGGGTAAGAGAGAGGAGGAGAAAGGAATGAATATACCTCACTAGGAAAATCAACCCATAAAACTCTTATTATGATACTAAGTAAGGCTAAGTAATGCTGGATCTACTCAATGATGCTATACCAAAAGTTATATCACAAACATAGTTGAGTGCTCAATTCCCCAAAAAGTGGCTCAAGAATGCAAAGGTTATCCCTTTGTCTCCATCATTGCCTACTAAGTGAAGCTAGATGATCATGCATTTTCTAATCAATGTTTGACTATGTACCTAATCCCTTTAAATAGGTGGATTGAGAATACAAAGGCTATCCCTTTGGCTCCATCATTACCTCATGAAGTGAAGCTAAGAACTAATATCGATATGTATGAATGTGTATGTCATATGAGATGGATTTGAAGCCCATGAATGCTCTAGAAATATGAAAATGTGGCATGGATAGCTGAATGTGTGCTAGAAAATAGGCCAATGTTGGCCAACTCAAAAAATGAGGTTAGGCTTGTATGAAAGCTACTCCAAAATTGAAAATTTTGCTTATGTGAAATCCACTAAGGAACTTTGGTACTCAGGAATGAGAGGTTAGTATTATATGAAATCCACTCTAAAATGATGCCAACCACTTGTAGATGAAATAAGGCATGTAACTACTGAGAATGATTGGGTAATGTTAAAAACTAAAAGAAAAGAAGCAAAAGTGTTATGCAATCTGCCCTCAATCACTAGTGTCTGAAACATGGATTTTGATCTAGAAGTTATACCAACTACCATATTTGAAATTTCAAGTGAGAAATAATCATGCCATGCATGATGCCCCCTATGTATAGATTATCTAAGAAAACTATACTAAAAATTGCTGATCTAAATTGGTCTGATTGTGTAAAACTATAGCTGAACCTACCTTTCTGCTTGCTTTTGGAAAACTTGGTTTTTTTCTATTTGGAAAAGAACACCAAAAAAGAAACCCTAGTGTTTGGCACTATAATCTAACTTGAGTGATGTTGTCCTGGGTTGAAACTAATCACTATTATAGAATCTTGACTATCTGCCTAGTCTGTTTTGAGTGGTTTGATGATTGGTTATTGTTTTAGTTGTTCTAAAACTATATTTTTTGGCTGATTAGGAGCTTTGATCTCTATATCAAAACTTGTGTTTATTTCCCCCTCTTTTGAGGGTAGGAATATGTACCTTGTAATGACTTCCCTAAGAAGAAGACTCCCTACAAGTGTGTTAAGCTAAAAATATACATGATATAGTAATGATAATCAATAAGATATCTCAAGAGATAACATGGTTTGATTTGAGAGATTGTTAGATCAATAGGGGTATGCCTAGATAGATGTAATAATGTAATAACATGTGAAATATTCTTGAATTGAATTGAAACTAGAAATGTTAGTTGTTAGTTTGTTAGTTTTTAGTTGGAGAGATGGAGCATGATGTCCATCATGGCATCCAAGAGAATAGGAAAATGCATGATATAGATCATGGAATTGCAATAATTGAGAAACAATTGAGCAATAAGCACATAAAGCAAGAAGCATACAAGGATGGCCAAGGGGCCATGTAAACAAGGGACATAGGCACATGTCACTCAAATTAGAATACAGGCATATAAGGCATGTTCAAATGCCACATATGCATACAAGTGAAATAAGCAAGTTGGCATGAAAGCCATAATCACATAGAAGAGTATAGACAAGGGACATTGACAAATGTCTAAAGGCACACACATGAATAGAATCAAAAGACATTCGTAAATGTCCTAAGGCACATATAAGAGACAAGTAGGAACTAGAAATACAATCCAAAAAGCTATGCTAAGTAAGAAGAGAAAACATGTAATAACTAGAAAGATAGAATCACATCTAACTAATAAAAGCAAGAGTGAAATTATGTAAGACATTTTTATTTCAAGACTAGGTATATGCTAGGAGATACACAAGTGCTAGATACTAATGAAATGTGGATATAGTAATATGTGTAATCTAGTAAGTAATGTACATCAACATGATAACTTAGACTGTGTAGTGTAGGAATGACATAACCTAGATGGTGTAGTCATGTAAAAGATGCCCATAGTGGGTATATATATCGATGTATATCTTGAATGTAGAATTAGGATACCCCCTTAATGGGTAGAGTGAAGAAATCAAGTAGTTAGATGTCACTGTACACACTCAAATAAGATCAAGTGAAGCATGGTAATGTAAATAAATTGACATACAATAGCATGAAATAATAAATGTAAATATTATCATGATATTAGCAATGTAAAACATGGATGATGCATAAAATTGAAATGTTTTTTGGTGTTTTGTTATATTTGAATGTTTTTGGATTGTTGAAATTTTATATTATTTTTGTATTTTTGGAATATTTGAGCTATGTACAATTAACCAAAAGAGATTATGTAAAATAAAATTTATAAAGAGATGATACTAACTGATGAGTCTCATGTGAGACTCCCTATCATGGTGTCCTATATCAAAGAGTGGAATCATGCATGATCATGAAGCATGATGGAAATACTGAAACTATGGTTCTAAAAGTTATATATGTTATAAATGTTTTGAAATCTCTAAAGTAGAAACCAACTTTGGGGTCCCTATATAACTATAATAAGTGGATGAAATTATAGGGATATTAAGGACCCATTTATAAATAAGAGAAGCTCTCTATACATGTGCTCTATGTGTAGATGCATGAGATATCAATGAAACTACTCTAGGTGTGAATATTATAACTAGAAGCTATCTAGAATCCCAAGGCTATGTAGGTATAGGAATCCTTTGCATTATTGGTGGATTCCTCAACTATGTCTAGATCTGAAGTGGAAGAGCAAATAAAACTAGAGGAGAAGCTAAAACTAGTAGCAAAAATAAAGCTGGTGGTAAAACTAAAACTGGTGGTGAAACTAAAACTAGTGACTAAAAACTGGGAGATGGATCTAAGTGGGGAGTGGTAACTCATATGGAACTCCACCAGCTATAACAACCTGATTAGCATGAATGAATTTCATGCATTTATGAACTTTAGAAGGTATTGCTCTAGGTTTTTGAATCCATGGTTGATCAAGTAACATATCAAAAACTCCTATGCTGGGTATTATAGTGAATGGTGTGGCCATATGTGTAGGACCAACTTATAGTGGAAGTACTATCTTGCCTAATGAAATATATATAAGACCACTAAAACCATTGATAACTATGTCTATCAGAGTGATATCCTACTCTAAATAACCCAAATATTGTATTAGTGTCAAGTTGCATATGTTAAGACTGGAACCATTGTCAATAAACACATTGTGAATAGGTTGATTATGAATGTAAGCTCTAATAAAGAGTACATGATAATATGAATCATCTTTGATGATCTCCTACTTTGAGAAGAATAGAGAAGGTTTAGTTTTAATTCTAGAATTGTATACACTGATCATGTTACTCAAAGGATGTAACTCAACTGAAGGTACCTTATATGTATTTGGTGGTGGATGTGCATGATATGCATGATGAAAACTTGATGTGTCCCCTGTATCCTACTTTTAATGTTGTGGAAATGAATTTGATAATATTTTCACTACTTTATCCTATGTTTGCTTTTCTAGTGGAGGTTCAACTAAAGTGCCAAGATAAATAACATTTGAATCTATTATGTCCTATATCTTGTGCTTTAAACTGATGCATCAATTTGTCATATGGTCTGGTGCCTTGTGGTAGTTTTAAAATGCCTGTTAATCACACCCCTTTAAAAGAGGATTTATTGGATCAACTTCCCAAATAAGAGGGAGAGATATGATATTAAAATCCAAAAGATACTGTAAAACCATAGTTGGAAGAACTAGAAGATGTGCAAAAGTATGCCAAGGGGGTGCTGACAAAACTATTCACTGAGGAGGCTCTGAAGCCACATTAACTATAGGTTGATTATGCCCTTTAGTATCATTGAGCTTGAACTTATATGGGACTTTGTTTTTAATCTTATTAGTTGTGTTTGATGTACTAGTGTACTTTAGTTTGCCCATTAAAATTAGTTTGACTTCTCTTTCCTTTAATGTGTGACACAATTTAGTGAAGGAAGAGAATCTTTTGAACATGATTGATTCATGAAGTGCTGGTAGAAGACTTTGTTTGAAAAGGTCTTGTAACTCCTAATCTACTATGGGGCTAGTCATCTTAGCCAAGATGGTCTTATACCAAAGAACATAGTCTGTGAGATGCTCATTTGGTCATTGTTTCTATTGAGCAATTTGAGTATATGAAACCTTATCACCAATGTTGATATTAAAGTGTGCTAGGAACATGTTAGCTAAAGGATTTAATGCATTGAATGACTAATTTGATAGACTAGAGAACCATTGTAAATTATAATCTTGTAGACTCCATGTAAATAACTTGGTAAGTAGTCAATCATTTGGTACATAGTCTAAGCATACTACATGAAATGCTCTCAAATGTGTCTCTAGATCACCCTTGCCATCATAAAGAGTAAGCTTGGGTTGACAAAAGCCTTGTGGTAAGGGTGTAGAATAAATTGACATGCCATGGTGTATTCAGTAAAGCAAAAGAATCCAAAGCCTATGTAGGTCTAGAGGCATCTTGCTCAAGATGTTGCACTTTGGATTGAAGAGATCTTATCTCTTACACAAGGGCTGCCACATCAAGAGACAAAGATGTACTAGCTATAGATGGTGGAATAGAAGAAGGTTGGGATACTATAGGGGGTTGTTGACACATAGTTACACCCATAGTGTCATTTTCAAATAGCTATTTTATAATTTGAGAAGATTTAAATTGTTTAGATTTTTTGATTTCCATGATAGATTGTAAAATAAGAGTAAGATCTTGAGGCTGGTCTTAGGGTATTTCTTAAAAACTTTTTAGGATCAAATATTTATTGAGGACAACTTTATTATTAATAATGGGTAGAATCTAATCAAAATTTTGATGTGGTAGAGCATGAACATCAGTATTTGTATCATCATTGTTATTCTCATATTTCTCTTTGTCAAAATTATCCTCATTGAAATTGGTGTAATCTTGATGTGTAGAATCTATAATAGGAACCTGAGTTGGTTTTCTATCCATGGTATATGGTCAAGTTGAAGGGATATAGGTGAATTTAGGAGGGTTGCCACTAAGTCTTGCACTTCATCTTGAAGGAAGAGATGCAAGGACCTTAGGTGGCATAAGGAAAAAAACTTGAATAATAGTAAAAAAGATTAAACTAATATAATCTAAACAAAAAACTGGAATATGCATAGAAAGGATATGAAGATCCTAAACATGTAAGGTGATAACTTAAGAAGCAAAAAGGAGCTAGTACATGCAACTAGGGTTTTGACAATAAATATTAAATTTTTGAGTTATGTATGCAAGTAAAAATTCAAAAATTTATGGAAAAGTGTTTGATTTAATGGTACCTAGTAGATGTAACTAAGGTTTTGAGGATTTTTTTTTTTGAAAATTACTACGAATTTTTGAAATTTGAAGTGATTTTCTAATTTTAATATGTAACTAAAAATTCAAAAAATGATTGAAAAATCACTGGGAGCTAGTTGATGCAACTAGGGTTTGAAAAAAAATTATTTTAAAATTTACTACAAAATTTTAAAATTTGAGATAAATTTTTGATTTATATGTGCAAGAAAAAAATAAGAAATTATTAAATTAATGCTAGAAAATTACTGGGAGCTAGTTGATGCAACTAGGGTTTGAAATAAATTTATTTTAAAATTTAATAAAAAATTTTAAAATTTGAGATGAATTTTTGATTTTAATATTCAAGAGAAAATTTAGAAATTAATGGGAAAAATTAGCTAGGAATTTACCCTAGGGTTTCTAGAATTTTTATGCAAAATTTGAAGTAAGTCAGGTTCACAAAATGATTTGTTATTTTTGGGAATAATGGAGTTTTATTCCTATTTAATAAACAAGTCTGAGTAAGATAAATTAGTAAATAATATTCCGAATTAAAGCTATTGATTTGAGAAATTAAATTACAATTAGACATTTTCTAAAAATAGTAGTGAGAGAGAAAAAATTGAGCTTAGCTTATTTTAGACTATTTTGATTGAGATAGGTTCTATAAATTTGTATTTAAGACTAGGAAATTGTCACAAATAGAATCCTAAACTTTTTTTTTTGATTGGATAGGAGCACTAGGATTGGACACCCTAGGCTTTAGCACTGTAGTCCTTCTCTAGCACTCTTATCTTGGGGATTTAAGCTTTCTGGGTTTTGTTCACCTACTCAGTGTGAGCCTATATACTAATTTTTAGGTTATCATTATCAATAGAGCTCCATGTAAAGCTAATTATTTTAGTACTTGTATATTATATGCAATTAAAATGAACTTTGACAAATGGGGAAAATGGGTTAGTGTTTGTAAGATGCATTAGATGTGCTTCACACCCTGTGTGTGGCCACATTGCCTACATACCAATACTTTGAGGAGGGATCAAGATATATGTAGTTATCCCTTTAATAATGCTTAGTGTAATAGTGAATGAAATGCAAAAAATGCTAAAACTAGGTAAGCTTGAGATGACTACGGACTGGTGTAAGGTCTTGAATTGGCTTGAAAGTGTATAGGTTGGCTATATGTAGAGAATAGGGAAGATTGATTGAGTGGTCTTGCTTGTATTATTGCTTGCTTGAATGATATTTTCTAACCCTTCCAAATTATCTTTGAATAGGCTTATATAGGTATATATTGGTCATGGGTTAGATAAAATTGGACTAGGCTGACATAATCAACAAGAGGAATCGAGGAAAAATGGTAATCTAGGCTTGAATTATGATTAGACATGAGCATTAGAAAGGGGACACCCTAGGGTAAAAATTTATATTCCAACTTTGGAGCTATTTTCCTGAGCATATGAGACTTGGGGGGATGGATTAGTCATAAAGAAAGGGTCTTGGCTCAGTTGGGGTCAAGTCTAGAACGCCACAAAAGATTAGGAATCAGTGAGAACAAGCCTAAGAGGGTTTGGAGAGAAAGAAAGAGGGACATAAGGATTGGGTTTCATTATTCATATAGATTATTAAGTCACATTAAAGGTAAGTTTTTAGGTGGTAGAACTTGAAAACTAATACCTTAATGCCCTATAACTAGGTATTGAGGATAAAGAAGTCAAGATATGACTGTGACATGAAGTAGGGTTATTTGTTATATTCATCCAATTATCATGATTCAAGAATGGCCTAAAAATAGACTAAATTGGACTCAATTAAATCTTCATACCATTATCTAGATGATGGTCATATTAGGACCTTGAGACAAGTCTTAAAAGTTGAGTAAGGAAGGAGTAAATGTTAACTTATAGGTTTGCAGACTTGTAGGTCAACATTTACTAGATGAATAACTCACAAGAAGAACATTGGAAGATACATAGTGTCTTATAAACTCCTTAAACGTTATATTAAGTCTTCATTAATTCTTAACATCTGAAAAGGGTCCTAAACTTCCAATCTACATACACTCATGCTATACATTCTATAATTGCATGCTTACACTCAAAAAAAAGAGATAATGAAGAGGTAGATTATATTATATAATATTGAGATGGAGAGGTATAAATAGAGAATTTTTATGTCTCCTAATTGATATTTTGTTAGAGTCTCTAAATGATCCATTGGATGTTAAGATAAATAGAGGTGGAAAGTGGGAAATTTTTTAATTAGGCCCAGAAAACCTAAACAAGCATACACAGGCCTGTGCTTGAATCCAAGAAGACTTACAAGTTTTAAATGATTATAATTATGGTAAGTATTGAGTGAAACCCAATTTAATAACTTTAATTAAGGAAACAAAACTATCCAATGGATATTCATTCTTGACTTGCATAAAGTTTAAGCCTTGAAGAAAAGACTTAAGCCTACCTACAAACATCTGAAAAGGGGTCCAATTTGGTTTTGATAATGAGATTTGGAAGTTGAATAGGGAATTATGTGTCACAAGGAGGATTTATATGGTGAATTGGTAGCATTATAAGGAGGAAAAAACCCCTAATTTTAAGCCATTCTTGGGCTTAATAAGATATTAGGCCCCCATGAATACCTACAAGCCTAATGGAAAAGTTGAGGCCTATCCATGAAAGTTTGATAATTTATACAAGTGTGAGATAGATATGAATAATAAAGGGGATTTAAATGATTATATAAATTGGAAAAATAATCCAAAAATTTCAAACTCATATGAGTTAGTGAGAAAAATGACAAATACAAACTCTAGGGTCACTTGCACTGGTTTTAAACATGAGCTAATGGAGATTATAATAGGTGTAGAGAATAAGAATGATAATAATATAATTTCAATAGGTAAAGATATATTATATTGACTTAAATAATTTATTTAAAGTCAAATCCAAGAATTTTTTACCTTTTCACTCATTCTCTTCTCTTGAACTCACAGTTGCAGACTTTCTAGCATTAGAGCCTCAAAGAATCACTTGGAACTATATGAAAAAAGTTACACGGGGGCCCAATAACATTAGGTATGTTATGAAACTTTGTATACTTGTGTTTTATGGAATTATTTTAGAGATTAAGGCCCTAAGCTTTATGAATCATTGTTAAGATGATAAGCATGTCTCAAGATACCAAGAAGACTAGAATTGACTAGATGTGATAAATTGGATTAATAAGTGTCTAAAATAGATTGGATGACATTTTAAATGACATGAAAAACCTCCATAACTATATTTATAACCTTCTCAAATAATTATTTGGCATGTGTAGGGTACAAAGTGTATAGAAGAGGGCTAAAAATTATTGTTTCAAGATATTTGGAAACATGAAAAGTTGTGTCAAAACTTCAAATTAGACATGGAGCTTGATTAGGAATATTTGAATTGAATCAAATTTTTATTTAAGGTTTCACATGTGTTATATAGGTATGGAGATAAATCTCAATTTTTAGGCCTAGAGTCCTAATTAGAGAGAGAAAAAAGTGGAGTGATTGCACTTGCATTTAATGTCTGGTCATGAATTTTTTCACAAATTTGTAAGAGCATACTAGGTACTCAAATCCATGCCTAAATTTATAGGATCATTTTTATATTGTTATACATAATGGTCTTTATGTGTTTTGAGGGCTACAAGGAATTGAAGGCAAGTATGGGCTTAGGTGCAAAATGAAGTCTTTGAGAGTGTTTGATGCATGCGAGGGGGTTGACATAAATTTGTTAAACTTGAGAAAGGAATTTCATGAATAAATATTGCATTCATGAAGATAAAATCAAGATTTGAGGTATTTGAACAAGAGAGGCATAGTGAGATCAAATGGGTTTCAAGACACCTAAAGAGTTATGTGAATGATCATCACTGTAATGTCAATATAAGAGATTTTTCAAAGGTATGCAAGGTGTAAAAGAGGAAGGAAGATGGTAGCTCAAGGTGATTTTATGACCAAGAATGCCATTTGTCATTCCTTACAAGCCATGATGGGCAGTTTTTGAATGGATGATGAATCATTGAAGAAATGAAGTATCCTATGCCAAATCTCTTGAAAACCATGATTAGGAAAAGATGACACATGTTGAAAGACTTCATAACTATTCACTTTCAGACTTTCTTGCTTGTAACTTACTCTTATAAATACAACATTATTTGTATTTTTAAGGATCCTCCACCTAGGTATGGTGAAACCTTTCCCATTTATATGCATTTGATCAATGAAAGACTACTAATTTTACCTCTTTTTATGACTGTACGTAGTGTATGTGCATGGATGGTTGATATTGTCAAGTGATTTTCTTAGTCTTCTTTGGCATTTTTTCTCTTTTAACACCTATATGTAGTTTGAAATCTTCTTTTGTAGGTCATGTGAAGTGTGTAAGTGTAGTGAAAGGGTTGATTGAGTATGTCTCTTCATTAGTTTCATCATTGACCTCTTGATTAGTCCTCCTAGCCTAAGAATCTATCACAAATTCCACATTAAAATGTTGATGTGAGAGATTTATATTAGGATTAGTGTATATTAAGGTTAGTCTCATGGTCTATATATGTACATGAAGTTGGTTGGTAGTGATTAAGTAGTTTGGTGTATCATGCCTTAGTTATTTTGATTTCATGTTATTCCTCTCCCCTTTTTTTTACAAGTTAGATAGTAGTAGATCCTAATTTATACATCGAGGAGAGCTAGCCCTATAATCTAGAGGTTTGGTCCACTTAAAGGTCACCCACAACCTAGGATTAATCTTATTGCATAGATCAAAGTGAGAGGGATTGAATGACCCCATAAAGGGTGAAAATTTGAGTTATATACCAATCCTTTTTGAAAATATATTACACTAAATCACTTAGGCCAACATTTAGGATATATTTCATTTGTAACTTGGATGAATTTTGGGCAATGGATGCTTGGTTTGAAAAGAGACACTTGCATTGATGTAGGCTTCTAGATGAGATGCAAGTGTTTAGGAAGATAGAAAATAGGTACATATCCAAAACTTATAGAGAAGGATAATGATAAGGTTTATACCATTTTACGTAGTATAAAAGGCCTGGTCATCAGAATAATAGTGGTCAGACTAAGAGATAAGCAATTTAAGCACAATAGATAGTAAACATGAGCCTTTAAATAATAGGGAGTATTATAAATAAAGGGTATAAACATGGTAGGTATTTTTAAAGTGTAAACTATAGAGATGATATATAATTCAAATTTAGTGTCTATAGGGTTAAACATTTAGTGAACTAGACATTAAGTCTTAAAACCCTAGGTTGACCTTTTGTTTTCTATTCTAATTTCTAGATTATTGTAAATTACTCTTTCAAATTCTAAATTTTTCATTTATAATCAATTGAAAATGTTAATAAAAAAACTCATTTTTAAATGGAAGATAAAAAATCCTTATTTACTCATATCAATAATAACAAGGACTTAATGGATTCAATTTTGTATGTTGTAAGAGATGAAATTAGTAAACATGTCAAGGCTAAGGCATCATCCCATAGTGATGGGGAATATTTACGTGGTTTTACAACTGATTCTATATCAATCACCTTCTCCTCAAGCACATCACCACCTCATAATTTTTATAGAGGCATGGGTTATGTGTTTACACCATTATTTCCCAGAACAAATCCTACAATTGCTACATACTCCATGGGAAACATTGGTACTTTAACCTAGTTACTAGGTTTAATGCCTATATCAACTCAAATTGTGGGTACATCTCTTTTGGTGACTTATCAAAATACAAACCTTAGTAATCAAAATGTGTAATATCTTGTTCAAATTATAAAAAAAATTCAAGCTAATGTTACAAATATTGAGAAAATTATATGAAATCACTTCATGCTATTAATTCAAAAGAGGTTTTACATAATCCTCTTGCACCTAAAATATATTTTCACCCCTTTTTGAGTGGTTTTTATTCACGTAAGTTCATAGTTTATGATGAAAAGGGTCATATTGAACAACACCTATGATCTTTCTATGTAACATGCCTTGATTATGCCTCCAATGATAAATGTTTGACTAAACTATTTCTAAGGAGACATAAGGACTATGCTTTAAGGTGGTTATATTGGACTAGTTTTTAACACACTTATCTATCAACATTAGTGAAAAGGTATCCTTTACCCAAATTGAAAAAATCAAATAATGAACCAATAAACCTATGAATGAATATGTCTTGTGATACAAGACAATATTGGCCAAAATGACAAACTAAATGGAAGATAAAATTCTTCAAAACATATTCAAATAAAGCTTACTTGACCCATTATATAAGTCCATTATTTTAAAAAAGTTCAAATCCTTTGATCACTTATGCCATATTATGCAAGATCATGAAATGAAACTTATATCATTGAACAAGATTAAGTATGTAGCAAACACATTGACTAATTATAGTACCAAGTTTCATACTAAACCAAATTACAAGATCAAACCTATAAAACCTAAAAAAGATCAAAATACAACTATTAATGTAGTGTCATAAAAACCTAATCAAGTCATCTTATCCAATGCACCAATGAGACAATTTATATGATTACTCGAGTCTCCATCTTCTCTACTTAAGAAGCTTGTGGATTATCATAGCAACTTAAATTTTATGATCCTCCCAAAGATTCACAGTCACAACTTGTTGACCATTAGAACCAAAATATGTTTAGTGATCCATTACAAGATCATTATCAGAAGAATTCATAATTGAAATGGCATATAATGTATTTCCTCCTTCACCACATTATAGCCACCCATTAAATGGGATTTTTGGTAATTATACATGGCATACACTTTTTATGGTTTAGAGACCCTCTTTTATTTTCAATGATAGTGAAATTTTAGATGATGACTCATATATTCATTCATTATTCATTCAAGTGTACCTTGATCATAAGGCTATTCACATGATAGCAAAAATGTTTACATTTTGACATTAATTACATATTTGGAGTATACATGTGATGATTTACACCCTTTGACCACAATGGTCAGAGCATTTGATGGGACCTCATAATAGGTTATTGGAAAGATTAACCTACCTTTATAGGTTGGACCAACACATGTGGTCACTACCTTCTCATTTATACCATACATGTGTGTCTTCGATATGATATTATGATGACCTTAGATATATGAATTATGTGTAGTAACTTGCACAATGAATGGGTGTATTAATTGTATTCATACCAAAAAAGTAGTCATAGTTTCTACGATTCCATATAAAATTTGCTTGAATAAAAATAGTTTATCTCAAGATAGTTTATTATAGAACCTACTAAGAAAAATTCTCCATGAAAGGGTAAGCAACAAGAAATCCCCTTTCTTGAGCATCCCATACTTGAGAGACTATTGCATCAATATCACACAGTGGATTCCACATAATCCTTGCCTATTACTTCATAAAATGCTTGGTTATCCAGATCAAATAAACATGTTCAAATTATTTATACTTCAGATACCATATAGAGCATGAAATTATGGGTTCTTTGAACCATTACTCCTATTACTTCTTTGATACCAAAAAAGCCTATGACACACATAGAAATCATTATAGAGCCTACAATGCCAAATATTTCATGATTTATTTGAGTGTGATATATGCATACCCACATACATGATACATGCACATACAAATGTTAGGATTACCCTCCAATCACATCCTGAGTACATTGGGGGCATTTGCCTCTTTGATCATGATACACCTGGGTTACATTATTCAATGATCACTTTCCATTATTATTTTTGAGATTATATACTTACACATGCTTATATCCATGCTTACACCTTTCAAAATATACTTGAGAATCTATGTACTTAACAATACTTGTAAACATATATGTTTAGGATATATTATGTTATGTTCATGTTGGTTTCCTATTCTCCTTTCTCATTATTGGCTTGTATTTTATTGCCTATTTTGAGAATTTAAATATGTTCTATTCATTATGGGCCCTGTGCTTATGATTACCTATTTTAATATTTGAAAGGTAAACATTTGAGTATGTCAATATATACTTTTTGAACATCTAATTAAGTCACGTCCCTTTGATTGTGTGACATTTGAACATGCCCCTTGTATGAGGTCACATTAGACTATTTCCTATTGATTTGATTTTGAGTGTTCTTATATGTGCACTTGATTTCTTATTGATCTTACACTATTATTCTCTAGATATTTCCATGATAGACATCCTGCATATTATCACTTGATGTGATCACATATTGCATGCCTAAATGCTATATCTACCTAGACATGTTACTCCCATATGTTACATGATTCATACACAACTTATATAGTTATCTTATCCTTTTGAGGTAAGGTAACTACCATATTCAATTTACCCTCATCTCAAAAGGGATTCATATTAGTGGAGGCATGCCATAGAGGCAGAACTTACTCATTTTCGTAGTTTCAGACTTTATCAAGGGCATGTCAAAAAGGCATGATATCCACATTTAGTTTTAAGATTTTTTAGATTATAGTGGGTCATATTATGGAAACACATTATCCACATTTACACTAGTTCTTAAATTATCCAAATTATGGTCAGGGCAGGTTATGGAAACATGTTCTCCATAATTTCATAGATTCCATATTCATCAAATTTCATAATTATATGATTCAGATACACATTTGTAGTAGTATTCTATATATTGATATTGTTACTATACTTAGGTTTCAACTTAAGGCATATATGAGGTGCATATACCATGCAAAGGGCATCTAAAATTATAAAATAAAATAATTTCTAGATTTGAAATGATATTATGGACTATTACTATACCCAATGTAGACTTTTATGGATTGTTATTGATCCAATCTACTACATTAATTAGTTCACTTTTGAAGGTTGAGTTGATGAATTTTTTTAATCTTACCAATCTTATAAGTTAGGCTTGATTAAATCATATAAATTTACCATATTTATAAGTGAATTTGATTAAATAATCTAACCTCACTAGATATATGTTATGGGTTGATGAAATCACTCACACTCACCAGACCATGCACATATTTGGGTTGCATGATTGCATGTGTTGTAGCTCATTTTTACATCAAGGTTGGGGGCATGTGTCCTATAATATCTTTCTCTCTCTATATATATATATGCGCTTGTAGGTTTAGATTTGTCCTAATCTCATATTTAATGCTTCAAAACTAGGCATCATTTCAAATCAAATTACCAAAAGGAAAGATGGTTGCATCAACACATAGGTATAATCCTAACCTTGCTCTTTACACTTTCAAGTATTTCAATTTTTTTTAATCTCAAATTTTATACACTATTAATATACTATAACATCATCTTGGTTATAGGTCATTCACTAGAAAATAACTTAGGTTGGGCTCATGCAAAGATAAGGTGTGTTATACATATATGCATTCCTTTCCTTTAAACTGGGAATTTCATTACTAGATTAAAGGGGTGAAAATGTAGATACTAAAATATTATTTGTTTAGTAATATATTATTTTACACTTAAAAGACATCCATATGTCTATACCTTTAAATTATAGACCTGCTTGCTATCAAAAAGTTGACGTTCACTATCCTTTTGTGCCTAAATTGCTTATCTCTTAGTCTGACCATTATTATTTAGATGACCGAGCCTTCTATACTATGAAAAAATATCTATTTTGATTATTATCCTTCACTACCAGTTATAGACCTATACCTACTTTCTATCTTCCTTGACATTTGAGTCCCATGTGGACACCTGCATCGACTCAACTATACAACTTTCCTATAAAGTGTCCAATGCCCAAAATTCAACCAAATTACAAATGAAATTTATCCTAGAGGTAGGCTAAAGTTCTTTAGTGTAGGATATTTCGAAAGGGGATTGGTGTATTTATAAGATCAACCCTCATTCATTAGACACCTATCAAACATCTATAAATCACATGCAACTTACATACAAATCTATGAAAAAATAGTCAATCAAGAATTTATGTGAGTAAAATTTCCATATTCATTCCTATTTCTATATCAGTAATAGGAACATTAATTTCATAGGTTTGAAGCATTCAAATAGTAGTCCATGATCTATATTTGACAAGTTACAAGATAGGTCATTGCATGCCATTATTTATCACATGTTATATCTTGATGCACACACAAGACAACATGTAAGGGATAAATATATAAGTTTGAGATCCTATTCACAATATTGGATATAGAGGTAGAACCCATTAATAGAGGGGTCCTTGGGGTAGCTTGACATTGTGAAACCACTAACCCATTTTTTATAGAGTCACTCTAAGAGTGAAGAAGCCAGGGTTTGCTCATTTGACAAAGAGTGGAAACCTATACATTAGAATAAAGGTGATGGAAAACCCAAAAGGTTACAGTTGGTCACATCTAAATCCAATCAATATTCCATACTAGACACCTATGTTGACACAACCATCCAGATCTCACACAAGTGTCCAAGTCCACAAAAATAATATTCCAAGAATTTTATGACTATTTTAGGATCACCTTCCAATCCACTTCCATTATGCTTCAAATCAAACCTACATGAGCATAATAAACCAAGTATCAATTGTTACCTTTTATTTTTATTAATAATTATAATTTACTATTTTTAGCTATCTAAATTGTATAAAATCATAATATTATTTAAGTTTCTATTAATTAGTTTGATTATTAAATTAGCTCACCATCTTTGTGTAATATATAATTTAATATCCTCTTAACCATATATATCCCCAATGTATTAATTTAAGGTTAAACATATTGATACATTTATGACATGGTTATAATCCTTTTGAGATAAGGTGAATACTAGATTACATTCTCCTTGCCTCAAAATGAGGGACATACTAGTGGGGCATGTCATAGAGACATGAGTCTACACACACATAGTTGGAAGAATTGATAGAATTTGATACAATGATTTAGATGCACACTTGAGTTAGAATCTTATGCATTTGGCAATAATTTTATAGATTTGAGATATTTTTTTAGATTTGTGATAGATATTATACACACTTTATAGAGAAAAGTGTACATTCTGACAAATACTTCAACTTGAAACACATTAGAGGTACATATGCCATGTAAATGCACTAAATCATAAACACATATTTAGATTGTATACACATTTATGTATTGAACTTACCAATATGCATTGATTGAGCTTTATTTATCTACAATAATTGGCTCCCTTGAGTTGTTAAGTTGAGACTCAACATCCTCATTGGCCTTGACACTAATTCCTTTTTATAGGTTGAGATGGTTACACCATTTAACTTGGGATAAATTGGATAGATTATATATACACTTGAGTTTTACAACTAAGATTTAGTGACCTTGATGGCCTTGACACAACTCACCCACCCTTACAATAGATCAGGGCCATGAACACCCTCCAATTCTCTTCTTCACATATCCAAGGTTTAGTTGTGAACCTCTCTCTCCAATGCTTCAACAAATAATCATCCTTGCCAAAGAAAACTACCATGGGGAGACATGGTTGTATTGACACACAAGTGTACTCCTTACTCTCTTCTCTTTTAAGTATTTCAATTATTCAATTTTTAGATTATATGCACTAATTACACTATAACATGCTCTTAGTTTTAGGTCATACACAAATAACAAATTCAAACAAGTCTCAAGCAAAAATAAGGTGTGTTTTACACACCAAGGTATGCATTTATTTACTTTAATCTAGTAATTTCATCCTTATTAATTACTAGAATAGGGGGAACATAAATACTAAATTTTATTATATATGAAAAACTAGTCTTATAAACTTGACAAATATTACTCATGGCTCAACCCTTTAGTTCATGATCCTCCCACTATCTAAAGACTTATATTCACCATATCACTATGCCTAAATGATTATCCTATAGTTTGACCCTGATATTCTAGTTACTTAGATATATTATAGCTCAAAGTCTATTCAAAACCTGAATTGTATCCTACTCTAATAGTTACATATCTTCAAAAACTTTCTATTCTCTTAGACACTACCATCTAGACTAGGACACTAGCATCAATGCTAGTGTCCTAGATTTTACACTAGTGTCTAAACCTCAACAACATTCAAATTTGTAAATATTTTGACATGTATGGGTTAGCATATTTTTAATAATTAACCCTCATGGGAGATAATTTCAAATAAAGTGTTATAAATGTAAAATAGAAGGTCATTCATTATCATTTAGAAATTACCAAGTAAACACTTTTAGATCTCACACATAATCATTTGCACAACTAAGTTCTAATGCCCTATTCTTTCCTATTTATAAATTAGTCATAACAGTAGTCTTATTAGAGTTCTAAAGCATTAAAAGAGTATCCTACAAGTATTGTCTATAAATTTACAAGCTAGATCACTACACTCACATATAACATATTTCACAACTATTCATTAAAAAACCCACATAAAGGGAGAACTACATCAATAGGAGGCCCTCTTTAGAGTATATGGCTATGTAGGCACTACTCATTAATATAGGTGTATTTGAGTTTATTTTAACTTCACTTCAGCCCACTAACCCTTATTTTGAAAGGTGGCATACCTTAATTGGAGGACCTAGGGTTTGAATCTAGATATTGATATCTAAAACCTATACACAAGATCTAAATTGATAATATATAAGGTGAAAATGAACCCTAATAGGCACAAGTGTTCATTATAAAAAAGAGCTTGTAATTCATTGTGGATAGAAGCATATAAATTGGGATAAAAATGTTGACACTAGTGTCCAAATTTTGATGGTAGTGTCTAGCTTACCATAGAGTTATTTTATAGAATCTCACAAATCAGGGTGAAACATCAGACTCTCTTATCCTATACTTAGACTTCTCATATCTACCTGCACATCATTCAATAAGCCATGTATTATTTCTTCTTCATGTTGCAACTTTTAGAAAATTGGTTACCATTGTACTTTCTATATTTAACATTCTTTCATAATTCAATATTGTAACTTAATATTGTGAATCTAAATTATTTAATTAGCCTAGTTTTAATATAGCTTAGCCATTTATTTTATTGGGATATTCTCCCCCTTTAACCCATATAAAAAGGGTAAAATAATTGGATGATTGTTGATTACAATAAAAAATATAAAAAAGTCAAAAACATTCAAATATTCAAAAAAGTAAAATTTATTGTACATAACTTATTGTTTTCTTCATCATGTTATTCTTCCACTTCTTATAGATGTGATCAATATCTAGCCCTTAGATCTTAGTGGCTTTTTAGCCTCTTAGATATATATTTTTTAATTTTCTAGATCTAAACAATCTAAGACAATGATCTATACTAACATCATTTTCCACTTACCTTACCATTTTCATAATTTGAATATAAAAATTGTTTATCTTTTAATAAAATATAGTATTGTCCAATAATAGTTAGAACTAATTGTCATTATTATCCTGAGCCAGTTGATCCTTTCTTATAACAATTTTAAATAGTTAAATCAACATCAAAGTAGATAGAGCCTTAATACTTCCAATTTTTTGATACTACATTCAGTTGTAATTTAAAATAATAATTATTGATGCAAAATATTTCTTTTGTGTGTTATATTACTCATACATGTGTGTTACATGATTTTAAAAGTATACATTCAATGATACAAGGATGCAAAATTACTCCATTGCATACCTATTCAATCTCCTACATGCATTTCAAAGTTACAATTCTCATATACAACAGGGGCATCTTACTCATACATGGCCATGCCATTATTTTTAGTGCATACTTTACATTGGCACACATGGTAGATTATTCAAATTACTTCCCTTTTCTTCTACTTTTGAGCCCATAGTTTCATATATTATTATATTTTGTGCTTGTTTCAAAATTATAAAAATATGAAAAAATTTAAATATTTCAAAAATACAAAAAACGTTCAAAATATTCTCAAAAATCTAAAATTAGGACCTAAGCATGATTAGACATATATTTTATATCTTTTTTTTATATTATTTATCTTGTGATTGATAGACAACACAATCCTTTTTTATCACACATGAATTTGACTAGTATTTATAACTATTATGCACAACATATAATTTCACATGGACCAAGATGTTAAGCTTTCCTTTACCCAGTGGCAATGCTAAACTAGGAGCATCTTATCCACATGTTATATTATTTACAAGTGTTATCATTCTATAAATATTATATTTTTGAGCTATATACTAATTAAAAATGTCTTGATAACATCTCTATCTTACATTATGTACATGGATATGTTATTTAGTAGGATATGATCACATTATATTTACATTGTGTCATCTATCTTTCTAGTTTATGCTCCATTAATAATATTAATTATACATAGTAGATTAGACTTTTGTTTGTCTATTATGTATACCCCTTGGGCCTTGTGTGCAATATTTATTGAACATCTCCATGGGATCATTGTTTGGTATGGGTAATATTTGAACATGTCCATTGCTTATGGACATTGTCCCTTTATTTTATGTGATATTTGAACATGTCCCTTGTTTGTGACATTATTAATGTCCCTTGCATGTGTCCATTTGATATTTTATGCACAATATTTTCTTATGTGACATTTGAACATGTCCCTTGTATTTGGTACTTGGCCTTATTATATGACATTGTTCTTGTTGTGTTTATGTTCTTATTGAGCTTGTCAAGTTTGATGAGTGCCATGATTATGCATTAGGTAATACATACAATTTTATTACAATTTACTACTATGAGCTTCATTGATACATTTCTAAAAGCTTTGAATCATATGTTACATACATGATTCAAATGGTAGATATCTTACTATTTAACCCTAAATTTATATATGCATGGTTATATAGGGTTAAGGGATATTATATTAACATTTTACATGAGGATGGTGAACTAACCTAATGAGTAGGACAATTAATAAAAAAACTCAAACAAATAATATTTTAAATTTATATAAATAAGATTTCTAAAAATAATAAAGTATAACTCTTGATAAATATTGTAATGAGTTTGAAACAAATGATACTTGGTTAATTATGCACATGCATGTTTGATCTATAATATGTTAAAAGTAGACTAAAATATGATCTTGGAATAGTCATTACATTTTGTAAATGTTATTTTTGTGGCCTTAGATGCTTGTGTCAGATCTAGATAGTTGTGTCAACGTAGGTTTTTGACTTTGACACAAGTGTCTAGTATATAATGCTAAGTGGATATGGATGCGAACAACTAGATAATTATAGTTTTCTATCATATTTGTTTTGATGTATTCAGATCATGCACACATGGTATCACTCTTTTTCAAATGATCAAACCCTATCTCTTCACAACTTGGAATGACCATGGTAAAAATGGGTTAGTGGGATCATGGTTTTGAGCTTCCTCCAGACCCTTTTATTAATGGGCACTACCTACTTGACAATACTCTAAAAAGGGCCTCAAACGTATGTATTTCTCCCTTATGTATTGGATTATGTCCATAAGAATTCAAGTGAAAAAACCTTCCCTATTCATCCATATTTCTATATCAGTCATAAAAATAATATTTTCATAGGTCTAAAACATTATAAGTAGAGTTCATGATTTGTATTTGTTACAAGCTAGGTCATTTCATGTTTTTGATTATCACACATTGTATCCTTGTGCACACACAAGCCAACATGTAGGGAATATCTACATAAGACTGAGACCCTATTCAAAGTATTGGATATGAAGGCAATACCCATTGATAGGGGGTGCTTGGGGGTATCTTGACACCATGAGCCCACTAACCCTTTTTTCCCATAGTCACTCTAAGGTTAAAGAGTTAGGGTTTGATCATTTGACAAATAATGACAACTTGTGCACACAATTTGAAGACATCATAAGAAAGGTAACATAAAACCCAAAAGTCTCTAGTTGATCACATCCATATATAACTAGTATTTTATACATGACACCTACATCAAAGTCAAACACCTTCCTTGATGTAATTACCTAGATATGATGTAAGCATCTGAGGCCACATAAAAAACATTTCCTTAATCTGGTAACTATTCTAATATCATATTCTAGTACACTTCCAACATGTTCCAAACTAAACTTGCATACACATAGTAAACCAACTGAGTATTATTTGTTTATAATTCTTTGTAATATCTATCAATAGTTATACTTTACTATTTTTAGTAATCTCACTTATATAAATTCATAATACTATTTGTCTGAGTTTTTCTATTAATTAACTTGCTCATTAGGTTAGTTCAACATCTTGGTATAGAATCTAATCTAATACCCCTTAACCCTAGATAACCACACATCTAAATTTAGGATTAAACATTTGGTAAACCTGACCATTAGTATCAAAACCTTATATTAACCCAGGGTTTCTTATTTTTATCTGATTTCTAATTTATTAACTAAAAATATTTTAAAATAAAATTTCCATTTACTTAAAAGGAATTAATCATGGATACACATATTATTTATTTTATTTTCAAAATGTCAAAATAAATTTTGTTTGTTATGGTTCATGTATGGATAACTCAATTAGAATTTTAAAGAAAATGGGTAAAAAATATGATTTAACTTTTAAAGGGTTATGGAATGTAAACCCTAGGTTATTAAAGAGTATAAGTATAGTAAATAAGGGGAGAGATATGCAATAAATACAATCATTAATTTTTGAAATAATTGACTTAATCTAATATTTATAAAAATAGAAATAAATGACATAAATAATTACTTAGTTAAAACATTATTGAGATGGATGATCTGGACTAAAAACTATGACAAAAGTTAATATGGTACCTTGGATAATAGTGCACCATGCTAGTGTCTTAATTTCAATGCTAGTGTCCTTATGTAAGTGTTGACCAAATTTGACTTTTGAGTCAAATCAGGGCACCTATAGGCAAAAACTTAGCTTTTTAGGTCTATAAGAGGTCTAATATCTTGTTATAAGATGTTTCATGTGTCATTTGATGTCATTAAATGTTATATTAACCTTGGTCACTTATTTCATTAGTCCATTTATCATTTTGAGTTATTTTAGGGGGTCAAAATAGTGTATTTAATCCTTTGTATGGGTTTCTTAGAAAATGTGCAAGTTTAAAAGATTTGTATTGTTGACCAATTTTTGCCCATAGGCAAAATTTTGGTCACCTTCTTCCCTTGAAGTTTAATGCCAGTCATCTTTAGGTTGCACAAGTTCAATAAATCTAATTCATGGCTTGGTTCAGTCTTTTGGTTCAACTGGTTGGTTTATCAACATTAGTTTTATCTTCTTCAAGGTCCAATGGCCTTGTTTCAACTCAGTTCAACACTTCGATCAACGGCCTGGTTCTTTGGTTTGGCATCTAGTTCATTGTTTTGGCCTAGTTCAAGTTCATGTTCATGCCCTTACATAAGATAGATGCTTCACTTCAAACATTCATAAAAAGGGCCAGGCTGGGTCGCATCACTAAACAAATGCAAAGGTCAGGCATGTTAAAACAAAGGAAAAGGCAAGCCGTTGAGAAGCCAACTATGGACTGATGACATCCCCAAGGATGTCAAAGTTTGACAAATGAAATGGCCATTGTTTTTAAAAAAGCAAAAAAGAAAGCGCTAACCAACCAGGAGCTAAAAAGGCAGCAACCTGCCAAGATATTTGCCCTTGGGGGTCGAACAAGTCAGATAGAGACAAATTCGATAAAGGATAAGAAGACATTCATGAAATGAGCAAGAAGTTAAGTCCAAGTGGTGCCAATTTGTGAAGTGACTCCAGTAGGTGAAATAGTTCCTTTGAAATGATCATGAGAAGATGCAACAACTAAAGAATGTAACCAGTTTCTTCATTTTACATTTAATGGGTGGACAAACTGCATTTTGACATTAAAAATGTGGAATTCAATCAGAATAAAGGACATGGCTCATTAATATTTTGAGTGGCTTGTTTCTTTTCATGAACAGGTGAAATAGGCCACTTGTAACAAAAGTGCGCCAAATGAGCCTCTTGGACTTTCATATATATTCGATACTTGTCATTTTTGTAAGGATCTTTTTCACAATTTTTGTAAGGTGCAGCCCTGCTAAAAATTTCTACCTAAATCTATAAAGATAGTTTTACCTCTTCTTGGGTGGATATTCTATGTATGTTCTGAGTGTTTGAGTTATGTCTAGTCATTGTCTTTTGATGCTCTCACAGGTTCAACACCAACACACTAGTTATCCACAAGGCACCATTGTTCGTAACTGACAAGAGAAGAGTTCCATTTGGAGATATAGAATAGAGGAAGTCATTTATAGTATGTGTTTTGTAGCATCTCGGTGAGCCCCTATTCCTGCATCTTCATAAGAACCTCCTTGCCATTTCCTATAGCCTGGTCTTTTGCCAAGTCTGAGTGTATGTTTGTTGTCTTTGTCTGATTCTGAGAGTGGGTGTGAGAAGGTCACCTTGTTTTGGTGTATCACCTCCTTAGAGTAGTTTGTTTTCCTGTATCTTTCTTCCCTTTTCATCCCCAGTTTATATAGCTATATATATATATATATATACCTATATGTATTTGCACTTGTTGAAACAAACATGATACATTAAAGGGAGCTAGCCCTTATCTAGAGACTCTCCTCTCCTGCTTCACCATCCCAAAAGTGAGAGAGGAGTTTCCATGTTGTGAGGAGAAGGCAAGAACTTGTTTTCATGCCACTGGGTACAATCTTCTACATCAACAGTTTTGGCACACCCAATGGGACACAATTTGATAACGAAGTAAAGTTTTAGGATTGATGTTGGTCTTATTACAGTAGATCATTTAATTTTCCAGCATCTGGTGACTCTAATTAAATCTACTGGTTAAGCAGCCTGGTGCCATCAAGAATCATTTCTTGTATGTATACTTCTTTTGCAAAAAATCATGGGTTTTATTTTCCTTCATATAATTTGGATCAGACTCAAAATATTTAGAGAACCCCCTCAAGTAGCTCTCCTAGTTACACTGCAATGAAAAGGGAGGTGGCCATGGAATTGGAGATTAATAGGCTAGAAGAGCAGTACAGATATCAGAACGAGCTAATGTATAAAGAGGATCACTTGTTTAGGCAAGTGTAGACCCCCTCTTTGGCACCAAATCCTTTTTACCAGATTGCACTTGCTCACTCCAACTTATCAAATGTACTTGCTCCTAATCTAGTATGCCTAGCTTTCCAACATCAGATGATATAAAAATAACCTCCCATCGAAATGAACTTTATAAATTCCTTAGATTGTGAATTTTCCACTGGGGGAAATGCCATGAACTAGCACATCTCACTCAATGCTGATCCTACTCAACAGGATGATGCTAGTCATCTCCAAGAAAGACTCTTCTAGGATAACCTAGCCAAGCAAATTGAAGATTTAGAAGCTAGGATGAGATTGCTTCTTGAAAAAGTGATGAAATTTCTAGACCTTGTGGAGGAGCCCCAAGACCTTAGAGAAAACAAAGTTGCTATCTATTCACAGGAGCAAAATTTTAATTTAGAGATCCTGAACTGGGGGAAAATAGTTGAATCATGGGGCAGAATAGAAGAAGAAAAGCAAGGTTTTTCTCAAAACCTTGGAGAAGTTAAAGTTGTGTCTGCTTATGATGATGCTGGTAGCCTCCAGGAAAAGCTTTTTCAAGAAGATCTGGCTATGAAAATAGCAAATTTGGAATCCAAAGAGAAATTCCTCAGCCAATGTGTGGTGGATGGTTCAGACCAAATAGCACATTCCATGCTTGAACACACCCCACCTACACATTTCCAATAGAGTTATCAGGTCGTGCCTGATATTGATGAAGTGCTGATCAAGTGGAGAGAGGAGAATCATTTGATTCTAGCTCAAGGACTGCCTCCTCTTCCACATGTTTTCACCACTTCACCCCTTCTCAAGGAAGAACCTATTCTGTAGGAGGCAACTGAGGAGCAGAAGATCCAATTTTCAGTCCTTCAAGAGGCTATCATGAGCAATAATGAAGAATAAATCATCATTGATGCTCCTTGTGAAGACCTTATCAGCAATGGAGAAGATGCAGGTCTTGCATATATGTAGATGTTCTAGTAATTTGAAGAGGAACAAATACATGGTAAGCTCTCTTCTCCTCTATTTGATGAACTTTCTTGTTGTTTTGATGATGAGGTCGACTACGTTGAAGAGCCTGAGTTGGAGGAGGAAAAGGAGAGGTCTATCTTCCTTGAGGAAGGCCTTGAAGAAGAGCACTTTAAACAAAGATGCGATGTTTTGTGGGATGAGCAATCAATTTGTGAGTCCATTTCAGACATCACCATAGTCACCCTTCTTCAAGAAGGCCAAGAGGAAGTAGAGGACGAGTCTGACACAATTTTTAGTGAGGTAGAAGGAAACAAATCAGAACATGATACATTGTAAAGGAATTATGCAGGTTAAGGGACTTATGGCGATGAGTCAGTAGCCATTGATTTCTTGGTGAGGAGCACCTATATCAAGAACCAACATTCAACAAGCTTCCAAGGACAAATAGATTACATATATGTCAGAGGCATGTTCGATTTTGATCCACTCAGACTCTAGCCAACTCAGGTGATAGGCAAGAGGAGCAAGTCACCAAATCTCATTTTTTTTAGCTACTTGCCTACCACCATAAGTCTTCTCGCCAGGAAGGGGACTTAAGAAATTTTCCCTTTGATCAAGGAGGGAGGTGAGCTTTCCTGGTTAGCTATAAATAGTAGTTTGTTTTTAGTTTCTTTTCCTGATTTCCCTAAGTGCAGTTACATAGGTAGTGTTTTTTAGCCTTGTGTGTTTCCCTTTGTGTGTGGGGTAAAGCTTCGTGTTTGATTCTTGGATCTTTTGGGGCTGTTGCTAACTTTCGTTATAGCTACAATCTGACTCCGTGCCTAATGGTCCGCAAGGCAGCTGGGTTCTAAGCATGGCAGGCATGCTTCCCCTGTGAGTCACCATTTGTTGACCAATTTTTGCCCACAGGCAAAATTTTGGTCACCTTCTCCCCTACTATTTAATGCCAGTCATCTTTAGGTTACATGAGTTCAATAAATCTAATTCATGGCTTGGTTCAGTCTTTTGGTTCAACTGGTTGGTTTATCATTATTGGTTTTATCTTCTTCAAGGTCCAATGGCCTTGTTTTAGCTCAATTCAACACTTCGATCAGTAGCCTAGTTCTTTGGTTCAGCATCTAGTTTATTGTTTTAGCCTAGTTCAAGTTCATGTTCATGCCCTTACGTAAGACAGGCACTTCACTTCAAACATTCAAAAAAAGGGCCGGGCCGAGTCGCATCATTAAGCAAATGCAAAGGTCAGGCGCGTTAAAACAAAGGAAAAGGCAAGCCATCGAGAAGCCATCTAAGGACTGATGACGTCCCTGAGGACATTGAAGTTTGACAAATGAAATGGCCATTGTTTTTAAAAAAGCAAAAAAGAAAGTGCTAACCAACTAGGAGCTAAAAAGGCAGCGACCTGCCAAGATATTTGCCCCTAGGGGCTGAACAAGTTAGATAGAGACATATTCAATAAATGATAAGAAGACATTCATGAAATGAGTAAGTAGTTAAGTCCAAGTGGCACCAATTTGAGAAGTGACTCTAGTAGGTGAAATAGTTCCTTTGAATTGATCACGAGAAGATGCAATAGCTAAAGAATGTAACCGGTTTCTTCATTTTACATTTAATGGGTGGACAAACCGTGTTTTGACATTAAAAATGTAGACTTTGAGCAGAACAAAGGACACATCTCATTAATATTTTGAGCAACTTGTTTCTTTTCATGAACAAGCAAAATAGGCCACTTATAACAAAAGAGCGCCAAATGAGCCTCTTGGACTTTCATATATATTTGATACTTGTCATTTTTGTAAGGATCTTTTTCACTACCTGAATCTATAAAGACAATTTTACCTCTTCTTGGGTGGATATTCTGTGTATGTTCTGAGTGTTTGAGTTGTGTCTAGTCATTATCTTTTGATGCTCTCACAGGTTTAACACTAACACACTAGTTATCCACAAGGTGCCATTGTTCGCAGCTGACAAGAGAAGAGTTCCATTTGGAGATATAGAACAGAGGAAGTCATTTATAATATGTGTTTCACAGCATCTCAATGAGCCCCTATTCTTGCATCTTCGTAAGAACCTCCTTTCCATTTTCCTGTAGCCTGGTCTTTTGCCAAGTATGAGTGTATGTTTGTTGTCTTTGTCTGATTCTGAGAGTGGGTGTGAGAAGGTCACCTTGTTTTGGTGTATCACCTCCTTAGAGTAGTCTATTTTCCTGTATCTTTCTTCCCTTTTCATCCCTAGTTTATATAGCTATATATATATCCCTGTATGTATTTGTACTTGCTGAAACAAACATGATACATCAAAGGGAGCTAACCCTTATCTAGAGACTCTCCTCTCCTGCTTTGCCATCCCATAGGTAAGAAAGGAGTTTCCATGTTGCAAGGAGAAGGCAGGAACTTGTTTTCTTGCCACTGGGTGCAATCTTTTGTGTCAACATGTATCACATTACATGTGTCCTAGGAGGCTTATAGTAACTGTAACTAACTAAAAATTGGTAGGTTACTCAGAAAAAGGTAGTATTTTTCAAGAAAAGAGTGAGTTTGGCACTTGTATGACCAACTTGGGAAGTGTGCCCCTTGGAAAAAATGTAAATGTGAATTTATACCTTCCCAATTCTTAAACCCATGTTTGGTTTGATCTGAAATTGAAATTTATTTCTCAAAACTATTCTATCTCTTTTTCATCCTTCTTGGCATAAAGAAGTGACTTGCAAGTTTTTGCTTGGTATGAGCAACATAGGGGGTTTTAGGAAAAATGACCTTGGGGGAATATTATATAAGCAAGGACCTTAATTTTAATATATGAATTTTTTAAATTCGTTAAGTGTGATTTATGAACCATTTTTAACAAGTTGAGCCTCTAAATCTACTTACAAATATGTAAACCCTACATGTTTTGCTTCATTCTGAGTAAGTCCATACAAATTAATTGCTAAGATTGTTTCTTGATGATTTTGGATTTTCCCCTTATGATTCCCATTATTTTTTTCAACCTTAAAGGTGTTTGGATGGTCTAATGAACTCACTTTGTAGGAGGATGCACCATTTGGTGTTATGGACAATTTTCTCCTTTTCAGGAGTTTTCATACTTTATCATTAGTTCCAGAGGGTTATGTTAGATTAATATACATGTTTTAAAAGTATCCTTGACTAATTTATTTCACATTTCATCCAATTATAATTTATTCTCATAGTTGAAATCTCATTCTCCATGCTAGACTAGTCATTTAACACTCTGCCTATTTTATTCCACATGTTTGCAAGTGGCTTTCACATTGAAAGAGATGTTTAGAGATGGATTCAACATATAATGTGTGTTAATCATGATTTTGATGTTTGGAATTGATTTTTAGTTTTTATTTGGACCTTTCATCCACATTTTCCTTGATTTCATGCTCATTGTCCACATATATAGTCAGATAACACTTAGAGCCTTCATGATGATGTCATTAGAACCTTAGTGTGGTTTTAGATCTTATTGAAAGGTGAAAATATACTTTGAAGGTCTTGAAAGAGACCTTTTACCTATATAGGCTTAAAAAAATTCATATGATCCATTCCATGATCACTTTCCAAGCTAAATATGCCTACTTACTAAAAATCACCACCTACAAGTGGCCTTGGCAGAAAGCTAAAGAGTCCTTGTAAGATGTTGAAATAAGGAATGATATCCACTTTGAAAGTAATTACATGTTAACTAAAACCTAACATACATGTTTAGAATGTTGAGTAGTTTTTCAAAGTGAGAAACACCCTTCAAAGGTAAAGATTGAGATTTCAGGACCATTGTCCCCAAAAATCCAAAACAAAGGTCCTAACACTTTTTGGTAAGGACATATAACATGTTTGATAGGGTCTTAAAGCACATAGTTGAGTAATTTTTATTGAATCTAGAATGGAAATGACTTGTGGAAAATATGGAGTAAAAAGGATTGATGTAATGCAGTTGTTGAGGAACCCAAAGATGCCTAAAAAGTAATGAGAATAGATAGTGAGATCTACATAACTGAGCCACACAGAGACCTATATTCACCCAAGTTAAAAATTAGGCCTATGACATATGTGGGATTAGTTTCAAAATATATAAGTGAAACCTATGATCACATAAATCATCATAGAGGAATGATAATTTTTGTTTGGATCCCTCTGCCCATCCATAGTCTGTACAAGTGGCCTACATGAATACTTAAATCCAATCAACAAGTAATGGGCTAACCTTTTGTTTTGGTGATGTTTGAAGAATAAAAGGTGAGTGTAAGTATATATGTGCACTTTATGAATTTAATAAATTAAAAGAGACATTTAAAAACATCAAGACCAAGATTATTTAAGGTTAGTAATGACCTATAGGCAAAGGACAAAGGAACACCTACAACTAATTGATATGTTGACTGGGTAGATAGTGAGTGGGTTGTTTGATATAAAAGTCCATAAAGATGATATGAGGTCTAAGAAAAGGTATAATAATAATAATAATAATAATAATAATAATAATAATAATAATAATAATAATAATAATAATAATAATAATAATAATAATAATAATAATAATAATAATAATAATAATAATAATAATAATAAACCCAAATAGGATGCTAAACATTGAGTTTAATCCTAATAAAAGTCAAAAGGAGCAACCTACAAGTAGGGTTTTGAGGAGAAACATCTCAGTATTAGGAGATGACCTTTGGTTTTAAGGTTATATGGTTTTGAAGGTTTCCAAAGAAGAATTTTGGTTTAATAACATGGTTTGTGACTTAAAAATGAATTAAATGAGACTTTAACCTCACAACCAAATTCCAACTGAGCACATAAGAACCTACATGAGTGAAGGAACATGGGTCTCAGTCTAGGGAGAACAAGGTACTCATTTTGGACTAAAAGGTGCATATGAGGCTCAAGGAGTTTGGTGATATGTTGGGACAAGTCATGATTAAATTAATGAGTATAATTATGACCTTAATAATTTTTCAAAAATGTAAATATATAACACTTATACCTCATAGGATTCTTCAATGAGACTTACAACTAGGTCAAGAATGGATACAAGGAGTGAGCTAAGAGGAGCCTAGTTTGGGGACTCAAGTGCATAGGAAGGTTGTAGGTGGAGTTGAAATTAAGATAGCATATGAAAAAATTAATAAAAAATATGATACCTATGTAAACCATTAGTAATGATTATCATGCTCAGATATACCTCTTAAGGCCTTAACACTCACTTATAGTCGTATGTATAGATGTGTTGACAGTGAGCTAAATGGGGATAGTCCTTTGGTGGTTAGTACATGTAAATAAAATTTAAATTAACCCAATCCATTGTGTGACATAAAGGAATTTAAAATAGTTGTTTTTTCTCTCCACAATAACCTCAGATGAAGTAGGGTGACATACAGGGGTCCTTCTTAAGGCAAAACATAGTCAATGTAAACCCAGTCTTGTGAATTCAAGGGCCGAAAGGGTGTTTGAGAGAACAAAGTGTTAGAATTATATTTGAATAAAATATAAAATTACTATGAAAATGTGAATAGACATTTTTCAAAGGATATTGAGAAAGGAGGTCTCTAAACATAATATATACAGTCCATTTAGAAAAGGTTCACATACAGTCTACTTATGAAAAGTTTGCATCAAAATTTGAGAAAGTTAGGGAGTCATATGACATAACCAAGGGATAAATTTTTTCCAAGGGAATCCAATAAAATTGAGTAAGTCCTTCCAATTTTTAATTTTGTCTATAGAAATAGGGGAGTGCCCTTTGTTTTGTCTCAAATAGAAGGCACTCCCCTCATGCTTGGAAATGGTAGTTTTAGGAAATGGAGATAGAAAGGTGAATCAAAAGGTAAAGTAAATTTGAAATAAGGAGTATGAATTTGAAAAAAACCTATAAAATCATAAGGATAAAATCACATAAGGATGAAACCAAGTGAAGTGGTCTGGACACCAATGTTTACAGGTAGACCTAGTAAAAAAGGAATAAGCCTAAGGGCCAAATGAAAGGCAATTATCACTTTTCACATGAATGAAGATTTATAGTGAATGGAAAAATGTATGAGGTACCATATATAGTATTTTTATCTATTTAAAATTATGGGAACATATAAAAACTATTAGGGTCTGGAGCTAAAAGCTTTACCAAGGAGCATACTTTAGTAGGTTCGGGTCAACACAGACACTGGCGTCGGTCAGGAGAGACCGACGTCGGTCACAGGCAGTTACAGAGGTGCCGACGTCGGTAGAGGGTCAGCCGACGGTGGTCACAGACAAGTAGCAGGAATCGACGTCGGTTACCTGCATGTCCAAAAAGCTATTTCCGTGGACAAAAGCTAGTGTTTGCATGATAAGTTTGAGTTGTAGTCTCAAGCTCGCGTCTCTATTGTTAGAAATAATATTTTTAGAGCCCTTGTTCAAGTGGCTTAACTACTTGTTGGGTGTACCTGCTCAAGTCTCCTAATTCTATATGTAGAATTAGATCTTCTTAGCTTTGTAGCAGATTATTGTAGTTGTTGGAGTTATTGTGAATTATTGTAATTCATTATATGAGAAGAACAGTACAGAATTGAATCAATCCAGGCTTGTTGGAGTTGATTGTTCTTGAGAGAGAGAGCTCTTGAGGAATAGAGATCTATTGAGAGATCTATACATCTAGGAGAGGTGTGGAAGAAAGAAGCTTTCTTCAATTGTATTCCTTTTGTAAAGAGTTTGTTAATACAAGTTTTCAGGGTGTTTTCTTGTATCTCTTGTTCTTGCTATTATCATTCTAATTACTTGTCAATCTGATTTAATTCCATGTTTATTGCTTTCACAATTGTAATCTATTGTTGGATTGATCCCCCAACAAGTGGTATCAAAGCCTCGGTTGTAGGTTCAGAGCTTGATATCCAATAATTGGTATCAAAGTTTAGGTGCACTAACAGGTAGTTCAGATCTGTGTAGTGTGTATTGATTACAGGTTCTCATAGGGGTTTCTGCAGGAATTTCTATTTGAGTGGGAGAAGCAATGGTAGATGAAAGTAAATTGAGAATGGAAAAGTTCAATGGCAAAAATTACCAACACTGGAGAATGCAAATAGAGGATTATCTGTATCAGAAAGATTTCTACTTACCGTTAGGTGGGGTTGCAAAGAAGCCCAAAGACATGGAGGATGAAGAACCAAAAGTTCTTGATAGAAAGGCTCTGGGGTTTATAAGACTGAGTCTAGCATCCACTGTGATATCTAATTTATCACAGGCAAAGTCTATGGTAGAGTTGATGACTACATTAGCAAATTTGTATGAAAAACCCTCAGCTTCCAATAAGGTATATCTTATGAGGTAGTTATTCAATTTGCATATGAATGAAGGTGGATCTGTTTCTACTCATTTGAATGATTTCAATGGAATTGTGAATCAATTAAGTTCAGTGAATATAGTGTTTGATGATGAAATAAAAGCTCTTTTAATATTATGTTCTTTGCCTGAAAGCTGGCATGGCTTAGTAATGGCAGTAAGTAATACTGCATCTGCATCAAATATTTTGAAAGTAGAGGATGTTGTTAGTGTTATCTTGAATGAGGGAATACACAGGAAAAGCACAAAAGAGGCATCTAAGAATGCTTTAAGTTTTGAGAGCAGGGGAAGGCAGAAAGAGAAGAGCAAGAAAGGCAGATCAAGATCCAAGTCAAAGGGGAAAGGCAGATCTAAATCCAGAAATGGCAGAAGGCCACAATGCTGGAATTGTGGAAAGATGGGGCACATAAGTAGAGATTGTTGGTCAAAACCTAAGGAGGACAATCAGCACGAAGGAAAGGAAGAAGCCAAGATTGCAGGTATTACACAGGATGCTTTAATTTTCTCTCTGCATAATAATATAGAATCTTGGGTATTAGATTCTGGTGCATCTTTTCATGCTACTCCTAACAGGGAATATTTCAGTAACTATATCCATGGAGATTTTGGAATAGTGTATCTAGGGGATGATGAGCCCTGTAAAATAATTGGCAAAGGTAAAGTGCAGCTGAAGATGCAGAATGGCAACACATGGGTGTTGAGAGATGTGATGCATGTTCCTAGCTTGAAGAGAAATTTGATTTCTGCAGAAAAGTTAGGGGATGAGGGTTGTACAGTAACTCTCACAGCAGAATCTTGGAAGGTGACCAAGGGTGCACTTGTTATGGCCAGAGGTAAGAGAGAAGGTACTCTCTATTTGTGTAATTGTGTTACTAACAAATCTCCTTCTATATTATCTACTTCAGATGTGGACGCTAAATTGTGGCACTCAAGGCTTGGCCACATGAGTGAGAAGGGGATATCAATTCTTAAGTCCAAAGGTATGCTTTTAGATTTAAAAGGCATAGATCTAGAGTTTTGTGAGCACTGTGTATTTGGAAAATAGAAAAGGGTTAGTTTTCTCAAAACTGGGTCTACTAAGAAGAGGCACAAGTTGGAGCTTGTTCACACAGACGTGTGGGGACCGGCTCAGGTTGCTTCCATTGGAGGATCACAATACTATGTATCTTTCATAGATGATGCTACAAGGAAGGTATGGATCTATTGTATTAGAAAGAAATCTGATGTATTTGAGACTTTTAAAGTTTGGAAAGCTATGGTTGAGAATGAAACAGGTAAAAGATTAAAGTGCCTGAGATTAGACAATGGCGGTGAGTTTTGCAGTCATAAGTTCAGAGATTATTGTTACATGCATGGAATCCGTAGGCAGAGGATGGTTCCAAGGACACCTTAGCAGACTGGTATTGCTAAAAGGATGAACAGGACAATAATGGAGCATGCAAGATGTATGAGATTGCATGCCAGTTTGCCCTTACAGTTTTGGGCACAAGCTGTTGACACTGCAATATATGGGAAACAAGCTTGTTAGGCCATCTTGTGAAGCTCATATCTTTCATGAGGACCTATATGGGAGCCAAAAGAGTTATGGAATGTTATTAGGGGTATTTAAGGAAACATTTTTGGAATTATTTGGAAAGTTGGATGTTGGATATTTATGAACCAACATTAAGACCAAAAATAGGCCTAAAACCCTACTAAACCCTTGCTCAGGACCAATCTTGGAAAATGGAATTGGATATATACAAAAATGAAATAGTTTGTCTATAATTATGATTTTAGGTTTTAGAGGACTTCCCCAAGATACTTCACACCATGATGAGTTGTATTAAATTGTACTGATAGGTGTATAAACAAACTTATTTTCACCATTTTCAAAGATGAAACCAATTAATGGAGATGAATTTATGAGAGCCTCCCCTTCCATTAAAATCATTTTACCTACCCTTGATCAGTTACAAGTCACTCAACCATGCCTAATCATGAAGGCAATTTTTAATGTAAGAAAATGAGTTTTAAGCTACTTTGCATAACTTTAATGACTTGGATTGACACTTGTTGCTCTTAACCTTTCATGGTTTTACCCATATACTATTATCATGCATGGATAAATTATTTTATAAAATTTATAAGTGTACTTATGAACCTTAGACTTCTCTTTCTATCTCTCCCTCTCAAAATCTATAAGAGTTGGCCATTTTGGCATTGTATGCGATGCTCCACCTGAGTATGGAAAAGCCCTACTCATTTGTATACCTTTTTATCAATAAAATGACAAAGTGTTACCTATTTTATGACTATAATTAGTGTGTTTTACTTGAATTATGGGTTTTTTAGTGAAGACTATGGATTCTCTAGCAAGTTGTCACATTCTTTCACCTATTTGCAACCTCTTCTTGCAGGGCATGTGAAGTGTTCCAAGAGATGCCCATGTTTAAGTGAGTTTTTATTTTCATCAGTTTTGTTGAACGATTATTATCTATTCATCCTAGAATAATAAATTCTTCCACAACTTCATGATGTAATATTGATGCAATAAGGTTTGGATTAGAAATGTGTATGTTTTGGTTAGTTTCTTGGTCTCAAATGTAGAATGAAATTAGTTGGAAGTCATAAAATTGATTTTGTGTATCCCATCCTTATTTTAGATTTACATTCAATTATCTCTCTCCATTTTCACCCCCCAAGTTTAGTAGTAGGTTCAATCCTAAGTGATACATCAAGGGAGATAACCCTATTTAGAGACTCACCTAATTCTGTAGGCTACCCACAAGCCTAGAGGTGATTCCGACACTTGGATGAGAAGAGATTTGAATCTCCTCAAAATGTGAAAAATACAAGTGAAAACAATTTTTGGCATGCCTAGTGAGACTTTTATTCCAAGAGTTGGAGTATTTTTAGTGTGGTTCTTCAACACATCAGCCTTTAGAGGCATCTTTTCAAGCATCAATGGAGACTCTAAAGATACATCAGCTGGTTAAGTAGCCTAAGTATTCCATTTGAATATTTTTGATAACCTTTTCTTGTGTTCTTACTTCCCAATGAAGATTCATGGCTAACCTTGGATTTGATGTTTATTTTATACAAGTTGGTGAAACATATCCATCTTGTCCCATTCCCTATCAATATGAATAATTTCTTGGTCAAGCTTGTTATGATCATCATCAATCCCAATATGATCATATTCAGCCCTATCATGAGTTGTATCAGTCCTATAACCATATTTATCAATGTCTTGTTCCTATTCAATCTAATCCTTCCTCCAATCAACCCATTTTCACCTTCAAACAAACACTTTTGGGCTATGAAAGGTATATGTTAGAGCTTGATACTCAAAGGGGATGTGGTAAAAGGATTCTTAATAATTCCATCCATCACATGAGAAATACATTAGAGTTAGAAAATAAAGAGTGGGTACCTATTGCGAGAGCCAATTTGCAAAGGCTCACAAGTGAGATGCTTGATGTGAATGGTTTAGTCTTTTCCTTAGAGGATAGGCTAGAAGTTCATGAAAGGTAGCCTCACCAAACCTATTAGCCTTCATTTCCACTTTTAAAAAGTTTCTATCAACCCTACATGGTTCCAAATCATGAACCCAATAAAGCTTATCAAGGCCATCCTTTTCCCAATCAGTTGGAAGGAGAAGTTAAGAAGAAGAACCTTGTGTTTGAAGCTAATCTTGATAGGCAAATTGAGTTGGCTAATATTCATTTTCAACAATCCATGTTGGTAGCTAAGGAAGTGGATTTCAAGCCTTAATTTCCATCTCACATTGCATCCTCACCACCTAAAAAAGAGACTCATAATCCCAATGTCCTAAGCTATAAAAAAATAGTAGAATCATGGGGAAATGAGGAGAAAAGTCTTGACCAAGAGTGTGAAATTAAAAAGACATCTAATCCTAACATCCTAAGTTGGAGTGAGATAGTAGAGTCATGGGTAAGAAAGAAGATAGAAGAATTGTCCAAGAGTGTGAAGTGGAGAATGGATTTGATCATTTTCAAGTCCTTCCCACCCTTCCTCAAGAAGCTTCCTTTATTCCATGGTAGCCTTCATGCAATCCTTATCCCCATTATGAATCCTATCAACTTCAAGAGAAGATTTTCCAAGAGAACCTAGCCAAGAAAATATATGAATTAGAAGAAAAAATGAGATTGATAATTCAAGGTGAGATGGAAGGTTTAGACCTAAAATAAGATCCTATGCCTAAACACACCCCATCTACCCTTCATCAAGAGCTTCCCAAAGAGTCTCTTATCATGCATTCTCAATCTGAATTTGAGCTTTATATTACACCTCCACCAACTAGTTCATCTTATCCTTACCCCATCACACTTTTCCTTGATGGATATATGGTGTGGGAACCAAAAGAGGATCCTCTGGTTGATAAAGAAAGAGAACTCTTGCTTGAAGAAAACCCACCTCCTTGGCAGCCTCATTGGGATAGATCACATGATTTTAAGATGCCTAGTCTTGGCATCACCATGAAGGAGGTTGAAGATATTTCAGCCCTTGACCAAAGAGATAAGATTATGATAGTTGAATTTCATTTTGAAATCCCTCAAGAGGTATTAAGTGATGAAGAGAAGGTAAGTCCTTGTGTTGAATCTCTTTACTTGGTTGATCATGAAGAATGCTTTCTTTATGTTGAAGAACCTATCTTGAGAGAGGAAAATGAAGAGGAAAATGCTCAATTCATGTCTTATAAATAATACCTCATGATTTTTTGTGAGGAAGAAGTCACCATAGGGATTCCCTTTGGTGAACAAAAGGACAATTCATAAGCTTTTGCCTCCATTCTTGAAGTGGAATGTGCTATCAAGAAGGGAGAATGCTTTCAAGCCATCCCTCAAGAAGTGGTACCCTTGGGAGAGTCTCATGAGACCAAGATAGAATAAATGTCCCTTGAATATGATCTAATCAAAGATGAATAATAGGTGGTTTCTTGTGTGGAGATTTCAGATTGGGTTGATGAGGAAGGATGTCTTCCCTTTTCCAAAGAGGAAGAAATGATCAAAAACTCTTTCATCACTTTGTAAGATATCATGAATAGACAAGGCCAAGTTCTTAATTAGCCTCTGGATGACTTGTTTGAATTCATCGAATTAGGTTATACTCCTCTTCAAGGAGGATATGAGATGGTCAAAGATGGAGAAGGTAACATTGGTACATAAATAAGTATGCAAAGGAAAACCTTTCTTTCAAATCTATCATTTAAAGAAGCATATGTATTTGATGATGACATGTTTGAAGTCATAAATATGGGATATCATCATTTAAATTAGTTGGGAGAAACACATCATATTTTTAAGGATGGGACAAGATCTTATTGGCCTCAATCTTCTAAGGAACATGAAACTACTCCTCTTAAAGCTATGCTTACTAAAGAGATACAAGTTGACCATGAGATGAAGAGCAGGAAGAAGTATGAAAGTGTATGAAAATGTTAAATATAAATTTATCTATATTTGATATCTATTCAAGGATGATCTACTTGATATCAGATCAAGTGAAGTGCCAAGGAAGAGGTCCAATCCACAAAGCATTCAATTCAAAGAAAAACATGCTTGGCATTTCACATCATCTCACCATGAAGATGATTCAAGAGGTTTTCATTTTTTTCTAGGAAATGAGGTATGTTTATTTTCTATTTGTACATAATATTTTTTATCCTAATTCACCTAAGTGATTTTACACATGGTGTGTTTGTTGTCTTGTTTCTGTGTGTGTCTTTGCTTTGTGTGGTTAAGGTAGTCACTAGTGTCTTGTCTTGATCAAAAGTTGTAGTCAATGGTCAAAATTTTATTTTTTGTATTAGTTCTTAGATGAATCATAATCCCAATGGAATAATAAGGCTACTATTCTAGTTAGTATAGCAGACATACTACCCCTATGAGTCACCAATTTGTTGACCAAATCTGACTTTTAGTCAAATCAGGGCACCTATTGGCAAAAACTTAGTTTTATAGGTCTATAAGAGGTATAATATATTGTTATAAGATGTTTCATAAGTAATTTTATGTCATTAAAAGTTATATTAAACTTAGTCACTTATTTCATTAGTCCATTTATCATTTTGAGTCATTTTAGGGGGTCAAAATAGTGTATTTAATCCTTTGTATGGGTTTCTTGGAAAATGTGTAAGTTTAAAAGAGTTGTATCACATTACATGTGTCATAAGAGGCTTATAGTAACTGGAAATAACTGAAAATTGTTAGGTTACTCAGAAAAAGGTAGGTTTTTTGAAGCAAAGAGTGAGTTCAACACTTGTACAACCTCCTTGGGAAGTGTGCCACTTGGAAAATGTGTAAATGTGACTCTTAACCTTCCCCATGCTCAAACCCACATTTTTTGATCTAAAATTGAAATTTATTCCTCAAAACCATTCTATCTCTTTTTCATCCTTCTTGGCATAGAGGAGTGACTTACAAGTTTTTGCTTGGTACGAGCAACACAGGGGATTTCAAGAAAAATTATCCAAGGGGAATATTATACACTCAGATACATTCATTTTAATAAATGAATTTTTAAAATTGGTTAAGTGTGTTTTATGAACTATCGTTAACAAGTTGAGCCTTCAAATTCGCTTGCAAATCTATGAACCCTATAGGTTTTTATTCATTCTAAGCAAGTCCATACAAATTAATTTCTAAGATTGTTTCCAAAGGATTTTGGATATGTACCCTTATTCTTCCTATTATTTATTTAAAACTTAAAGGTTTTTGGATGGTTTGATACATCACTTTCTAGGAGGATGCACCATTTGGTGTTATGGGTAGTTTTCACCTTTTAAAGAGTTTTCATGCTTTATCATTAGTTCTAGAGGGTTGTTTTAGATTAATATACATGTTTTAAAAGTATAATTGACTCCTTTATTTCACCTTTCATCCAAATCTACTTGATTCTCATAGTTTCAAGCTCATTCTCCATGCTAGACTAGTCATTCAACACTCTACCTATTTTATTCCACATGTTTGCAAGTGGATTTCATGTTGAAGGAGATGTCTAGAGATGGATTCAACATATGCTTGGTGGAAATCATGCATTTGAGTTTTAGACTTGAGTTTGAGTTGTTCTTTGGACTTTTATCCACATTTTCCATGATTTCATGCTCACTGTCCAAATATACAGTTAGATAACACCTACATCCTTCATTATAATATAATTAGTGTGGTTTTAAATCTTCTTGAAAGGTGAAAATATAATTTGAAGGTTTTGAGAGAGACCATGAACCTATAGAGGATTAAAAAAATTCATATGATCCATTCCATGATCACTTCCCAAGCTAAATATGCTTGCTTACTGAAAATCACCACCTATAGGTGGCCTTGTCAGAAAGCTAAAGAGTCCTTGTATGATGTTGAAATAAGGAATTAAATCCATGTTGAAAGTACTTACATGTTAAATCAATACTAACATACATGTTTGAAATGTTGAGTGGTTTTTCAAGTGAGAAACACCCTTCAAAGGTAAAGACTGAGATTTCAAGACCATTGTCCCCAAAAAACCAAAATAAAGGTCCTAACACTTTTTGGCAATGACATATAACATGATTGAAAGGGTCTTGAAGCATATAGTTGAGTGAGTTTTGTTTCCTCTATCATGGAGAGGGCATATTAAAAATATGGAGTCAAAGGGATTGGTGTAAGACAATTGTTGAGGAACCCAAAGATTCCTAAAAAGTAATGAGAATAGATAGTGAGATCTACATAATTGAGCCACAAAGAGACCTATATTCACCCAAGTTATAAATTAGGCCTATGCCATATGTGGGATTAGTTTCAAATGATATAATTAACAAGTATGATCACATAAATCATTATGGAGGAATGATAATTTGTGTTTGGATCCATTTGCCCATCCATGGTCTGTACAAGTGGCCTACATGAATACTTAAAGATAATCAATAGGGAGTGGGCTAACCTTTTGTTTTGGTGATGCTTGAAGAATATAAGGTGAGTGTATGTATATATGTGCACTTTACATCTTTAAGTAATTAAAAAATATGTTTAAAAACATCAAGATTGAGCTTATTAAAGGTTAATAATGACCTATAGACAAAGGATAAAGGAACACCTACAACTAATTGATATGTTGACTAGGCAGATAGTGAGTAGGTTGTTTGATATGAAAGTACATAAAGATGATATTAATAGGTATAAGATAAGGTAGAATAATAATAAGAAACCCAAATATGCATCTAAATATTGATTTCAATCCTAATAAAAGTCAAAAGGAGTAACCTATAGGTAGGGTTTCGAGGAGAAACATCTTAGTATTGGGAGATGACCTTTGGTTTTTAGGTTCATATGGTTTTGGAGGTTTCCAAAGAAGATTTTTGGTCTAATAACATGGTGTGTTACTTAAAAATTAATTAAATTAAACTTTAACCTCATAAATAAAGTATAACTATGAACATAAGCACCTACATGAGTGAAGGAACAGGGGTCTCAGTCTAGGGATAACATGGTACTCATTTTGGACTAGAAGGTGCATATGAGGCTCAAGGAGTTTGGTGATATGTTGGGAAAATTAATGATTAAATTAATGAGTATCATGATGAAAACCATAATTTATCAATAATGTAAACCCAAAACACTCAGACCTCTTAGGACTCTTCAATGAGACTTATAGATAGGTCAAGAATGGATACAGGTAGTGAGCTAAGAGGAGCCCAGTTTGGGGACTCAAGTGCATAGGAAGGTTTTTGGTGGAGTTAAAATGATTATAGAATTATAAACATTAATAAAAACTATGATAACCTATATAAACCCTTAGTAATTCTTTTCAAGCTCAGCATACCTCTTAAGGCCTTAACACACACTTACAATCCTATATATAGATATGTTGATAGTGAGCTAAATGGGGATAATCCTTTGGTGGTTAGTACATGTAAAGGAAATTTAAATTAACCTAGTCTATTGTGTGACCTTAGGGAATTTAAACTATTTGTTTTTTCTCTCCACAAAAACCTCAAATGAAGCAGGGTAACATATAGGGGTCCTTTTTAAGGCAAAACATAGTCAATGTAAACCTAGTCTTATGATTTCAAGGGAAAAAGAGTGTTTGAGAGATCAAAGTGTTAGAATTATAGTTGAATAAAATATAAAATTATTATTAAAATTTTAATATACCCTTTTAAAAGTATATTTATCAAAGAGGTCTCTAAACATAATAATACAATCCATTTGGAAAAGGTTCACATACAATTTGCCTATGAAAAGTCTGCCTTAGAATTTGAGCAGGTTAGGGAGTCATATGAGATAAATAAGGGATACATTTTTTTCAAGTGAATAAAAAAAAATTGATTAATACCCTCCAATTTTAATTTTTTTTTGGGAAATAGGGGAGTGCCCCCTATTTTGTCTTAGATAAAGGGTACTCCCCTCATGTTTGGAGGTGGTAGTTTTAGGAAATGGAGATAAAAAGGTGAACCAAAAGTTAAATGAAATTGTAAATAAGGTATATTTTGTTGATAAAAACCTATAAAATAATAAGGATCAAATAAAATAAGGACAAAACTAAGTTAAGTGGTCTAGACACTAAGGTTTGCAGGTAGACCTAGTAAGAATGAATAAACCTAAGGGCCAAATGAAGGGAAACTATCAATTCTCACATGAATTAAGATTTATAGTGAATGGAAATATGTGTAAGGTACCCTAATATATGTTTTTTATTTATTTTTAAGTATGGGAACCTATAAAAACTCACCTTGATCTTCAAAACCAAACAAGCCTACTAGGCATGGTAAAGTCTATTGCGCAAATGGGGAGTCCCTCATACCTTTTGCATGAAGTGAGAATTATCAATTTTTATAAAATGTTTATGAGATGTATAAAAGTGTGTTTAATATATAAAATTTCATGGAAATCCAAATAAGATCATTTTCTATCTCAAAACCCATTCAAACTTGCAGGAACAAGGGAAACAAGCTTGATAGGCCATCTTGTGAAGCTCATATCTTTCATGAGGACCTACATGGGAGCCAAAGGAGTTATGGAATGTTATAAGGGGTATTTAAGGATTTTTTTTTGAATTATTTGGAAACTTATATGTTGGATCTTTATGAACCAACCTTAAGACCAAAAACAAGCCTAAAACCCTACTAAACCCTTACTAAGGACCGATCTTGGAAAATGGAGTTGGATAGCTACCAAAATGAAATAGCTTGTATATAATTATGATTGGAAATTGTAGAGTACTACCATATTCTACTTTACACCATGATGAGTTATACGAAATTGTATAGATGGGGGTAGAAACATGTTTATTCTCACCATTTTTTATGTTTTGCAATTTATAGAAGGATTCAAGGGATGAAAATAACTTTGGGTGAAATATTGAGACTTAATATAACTAAAAATATTTATTTCATGAAATTAAATATATTTTAGGTGCCCCAACTAGGTGTTTTAACTCAGCCAGTCAAATCTAGAATATTGAACAAGCTAGAGAGAAAGTAGGAAATCAAATAAAGTGATTTTAAGGTGTGACTAATTATTATAAGGATATATAAGGTATTTAAAATTTTCATTAAACCTATCCCATGGATTTTAATGGGAAAATGATGCCAAATTTGAAGACAAGTGTGTTAGGTGCATGAGAAGGAGGTTTCTTAGAGTGCAAGTGATGATGGCTCTCTTCCAAATGATTCCAAAAGACCAGACATGAAACCAATGCATAGAGAGGCATGTATTAGAGACTCCCATTAAATTAAAATTATTTTACCTACCCTTGATCAGTTACAAGTCACTCATAGGCCTAATCATGAAGGTAGTTTTATGTGGAAGAAAAAGAGTTTTAGGCCTCTTTGCATAACTTTGATATCTTGAATTAACAGTTGTTGCTCTTGACCTTGAATGGTTTTACCCATATCCTCTTCTCATGCATGGATAAATTATTTTCTTAGATTTATAAGTTTCCTTATGACCCATGGACTTCTCTCTCTCTCTCTCTCTCTCTCTCTCTCTCTCTCTCTCTCTCTCTCTCTCTCTCTCTCTCTCTCTCTCTCTCTCTCTCTCTCTCTCTTTTAAAGTCTATAAGAGTTGGCTATTTTGGCATTGTATGGGATGCTCCACCTGAGTATGGCAAAGCCCTACTCATTTTTATACCTTTTGATCAATAAAATGACTAAGTGTTACCTATTACATGACTATAATTAGTGTGTTTTACTTGAATTATGGGTTTGATTAGTGAAGACTATGGATTCCTTAGCAAGTTGTCATATTCTTTCACCTATTTGCAACCTCTTCTTGCAGGGCATGTGAAGTGTTCTAGGAGATGTCCATGTTTAAGTGAGTTTTTATTTTCATCAGTACCATTCAAGGCCTCTTTTCTATTCCTCCTATCATAAGACATTCTTCCATAACCTCATGATGTAATATTGATGCAAGAAGGCTTGGATTGGAAATGTGTATGTTTTGGTTAGTTTCTTGGTCTCAAGTGTAGAATGAAATTGGTTGGAAGTCATAAAATTGATTTTGTGTATCACCTCCTTAGTTTAGATTTAATTTTAGTAATATTTCTCCCTTTCCACACCCCAATTTCAGTATTAGGTATAATCCTAAGTGGTACATCAAAGGAGCTAGCCCTATCTCGAGACTCACCTCATTTTGTAGGATGCCCACAAGCCTAGAGGTGATTCCATTATTCCACTTGGATGAGGAGAGAGTTTTATCTCCTTAAAGGGTGTTAATCCAAGTGAAAATAGTAGGGACTAATGTGAACTTTTGGGAACAACTATGTATAATTTTGATAGGCCTATTCCTTTGTGGATGAGACTTTTTTAGTTGTCTATGACTTGTTTTAGACTGATTTATATACAAACCCTAGATCCCCATATTGTTAGGGTATTTGAGAAGCACAAGTAGTAAAAATGTGATATTAACTAGGCAGGTTGGGCATCCTTATCACCCCACTATGTTTTTATTTTCCTACATACCAATACTTGGAGAGGGGATCAATCCTAATGTAGTTATCATATTCTAAGTGTTAGTGCAAGTGTAAGTGAATGTTAGTATGAGTATTGACTTGAATTCTTTTAATGAGGCTTGAGACTAGAAATATGTGTATTCTAAGATTAGGGTGGTTTTAGATGACCGTATGCAAAAGTAGGGAAAAATAGGAATCAATAACCTTGATTTTTCACAAATTATTCTAATTTTTTTTCATATTTTGAATTTGATTTATATCTAGTTGTTAAAGGGTTAAAATTCATGTATTTATACTGATTTGGTGTTTGTGAAAAGTGTGAAAAAGGTCTAAACTAACCCTAGGTGTCTAAAAAATTTAAAATATATCCATTGGGGTTGAAATTAGGAAAGGGACACTAACATTGTACCTTGGTCATTGGTGTAGTACGCTAGTGTCCAAAGAACTATGCTAGTGTCTAGGTGACAAAACCTATGACACTAGGGGCATAGATCCTTAGGGGGAGGTCTATGAATAATTTAAAGATGTATAGGGATTTTTAAGGCTCACACAAAAGCTAGATAAGTGTGGAAAGAGGCCTTAAGATAGGTCTATGGCTAAGCTAGGGATGGGTTGTCTCAAGTGACACTCATTACCCATAAGTAAAATTTTATATGACTAGATTTCCCCCCTTTATTCTAGAATTGTATCAAAGAAAAATTACTAGGATGAAGGAAAAATAAGTGTAACTAGACTTACATATGAGTTGAATCCTATGAATCTAGGTCTAAATGTGTGAAGTATACTCCATTATGTACCTTACAAATGAAACATGTTTGAATCATTCCTTACTTAAGGCATATAAAAAACAAAGACAAAATTGAGTAAAGAGATAAGAGAGAGGAAAGGAATGGATACACCTCACTGGGTACATAAACTAATGGAAAAACATGGTGACATCTTATGTGTGCATGAATATAGTGATCAAATTGTGAATAAATTAGATCGAGTTGATGGCTTGCTCAATCCCCATGTGTGGGTGGATCAAGAACTCAAGTAGGCTATGACTCCATCATTGCCTAACCATGTGTAGTAGATATATCTATGATTGAAACAACATGATGTAACTATTGTCACTCAATCTTACACCATATGGAGTTTTTTAAAGATCTTTCTAAATTAAGTGAAACATTGGATTACCTCTAGGCCTGTAGGTTAACTATAATAGGTAAACCTCTAGGTTTAAGGGATAGCTCCCTAGATTAGTCTTTGATAACTTATCAGCTATATTATTTGTTTTCTTAGATGAAAATAGATATAAGGAAACATGAAAATTAATTATTATAATAAGGTGATACACCAAATTTATATCTAATATACTACCATGACCTATATTATGAAAGATTGCTCACAAGACTAGTTTCAACCTCCTACATTACTCTAACATAAGTATTTCAAACATGAAGGTGATATGTACTACACTTATCAAGGTGAATGAAAAAAAGGCCTAATCATAGACACTAACAATACTCCTTAAACTTAGAGATAGATAAAGACACTAACTACACTTCATGTGACCTATTAGAGAGTGAATTACTTGCACACAACATGAGAGAGTAAGATGAATATAAGGATATATGATTATCACTTATCATTAAAATTTTCCATGTTCCACACACTTAGACAAGGAATTATAGAATCAAAACTAACTTCAAATATTTATTCAAAGTCAAAAATTAGTATTTAAATAATAAGGCTTTGCCATGCTAGATATGGATTAGATACAAATGCCAAAAAGGCTTGCATATATAGAGCATGGGAGAGGAGAGAGAAGAAGATAAGATCAAGAGTCACAAGGCCAAATGTGAATACTTGGAAAATAGTTATAAATAAATATAATGAAGTGGAAACTAGGTCAATAAGGTGTCATTGACAAGTGTCCATCATAAATACATCATTCTCCCTCAAGTTGGTGTAAAGACTCTTCATGTTCTTCTTTGAAACTACTTTTTGGTGATGAGTCCACTTGAATATTTTAAGACACCTTAGGATTACTTAACACATATGAAATACCTTGATAAGGTGGAACCATACTTTTTATAGTCATCAAATACTCTTAAACTAATAAACCCCTTATGGACATTTGTTATTCACTCTCTAGAAACCACTCACTAGCCCTTCTAGGCTTGTCTTCACATTTGTCACTTAATTCACTTAAAGTTTATCAAAGAAAGTTCATTGAAAAGGTTTTATAAATTTCATCAAACCCTCTTTTCCTTATATTCTAACATATGGAATTTAATGAAACTCAATACAACACTTATCATCTTCCCCATATGCAGTCACTCTATCTTTTCACTGTGTTATCTAAGTTTGCTTGTAATTAATGGTCTAATATAGGTGTTTCCATGCACAAAAATGGTGATAATTGAGTATTATGGGTTATATTAAGTATTTACACACCTTCCATATTGACTTTAATCTATCCATTCTTTTTTTCACCTATGAAACACATCAAATCTTGAAAAATAGACTGAATTAGGCCTGCCTGTATAAGTGATGGTATGAAAAAATGGATGGTGCAGATCCTAAGATAGTTCCATAGAGTTACAACACACTTTTAAGGCCATTTTACTCTTTATATATGAATATCATTTCATGTTTTCTCCATCAAGTTTAAGCAAGGATTTTAGGAGGGTCGTGGGTATTTTATCTTCTTAACAATGATTCATAAAGTTTAGACATCCAAAACCTAAAAAAATTAAAAAAATATTTAGTTAATTACCCTCATCAACTACCCCTAATTTATTGAGGCACCATGCACACTATCTGTACAATGTGAACAAAAGAAAATGGTCTCTCGAGCTCCTACTTGCATTTTGGGTACCCCTGAGAGAAGAATAGGCCAAAATGACCAATTCTATATTATCCTCTAAAAATTTATGGTTATTTCTAACTCTAAACTCTCTTATTAAGGTTATAAAATCACTTATAAGTATATCATGATGTTATGAGTGAATATAGACACCATTAGGGTTCACACCTAGTTCTAGGCCTAGTCTACATATACTATGTATCTAAACATGTGATCACTTCTAAGTGATATCAATGGATTTATATCTTATATAATATGTTTTACATCCAATTAAAATATATAAATCAATTCAAATTCACCCAAGGCTCTCACATTCATCCTTTTTTCTATTCACATATTATATTTCTAGACTACATGGTTCTAAAGTACCCTCTATCTGAGATAAAATAGATGATGCTTACCCTATTGGTTTTGATAAACTAAGGGAATTATTAGATTATTTAGGTAATGAATACATTATATAAAAAATTTAAAATCTTTTTCATACGTCTATATCCTTCAAATGTCTCAAACTGTCAATACTAGTTTCTTGAAATAGTGACTATGTGCAGGGGTTTTGGTTGAGTCTAAAAACTCTAAATTATGTTTGTATTTTTTATTACTTTATTTTGAGGACAAAATATTAGTGTTATGAAATAAATATAAGGATGAAATATATGTGATAATATTAAACCTATATCTTTATCTATCAACCAAACCTGCATTTTCCATTAGCATGAGACTAGTCTGTGTATGGGCTAAACTATAGATGTCCATTAGGTGCATCAAGGGATGCTTGTATGTATGTATTAGTGTATGAAAATTGTGTTTCATGTTTTTGGTTCCATTTTAGATAAATAATACCATTTTATCTAAAATTTATTTTCATCAACCAACGTGCATCCTTTATTGGCTTAGACTAGTCTATGCCTTGAGTCTAAACTATAGGTATCCATACTAGGGAAACCAAAAGATTTACTATAGGTGTAGATTGATAATTTGAGAACCATGTTTCCATCACATTTTATTATTATTTGGGTCATTAAGGTCATCTCAAAAATTTAATGAACTCATTTATGCCTTGGAACTATGCATCCTTCCTTATCATCAACACAATAGGTGATAGTTATAAGTTGTAGGTCCATTTGGTCTTAATTGCACTATAGTTCACTAAATATCTTTAGTAGGAACTTGGATGGTTTGAAAAATAATTTACCATAACTCTTTCTTAACCAAACACCTTCTCTTTATGTTTAATTTCTACTACTATGCCTAGGATATAATAAGGGAAACATTAGTCCTATCAATAGCTCATAGATCTTCACCATAAGATAACACTACGTTGAACAAATTCCCATTTCAGAGAAATTAAGGTAACATCACCAAGAAAATTTTCCAACCCTAAAAATCATTGAGTATAAATGAAGGGGTTTAGTGTAGAGTTGAATGTGTTTTAATGTTTCTAGACCTTTAAACTAATTTCAAACATTGCAAGGCTCCATCATGAAGTTCACATCTTTTAACAACCACTATTTGAACATTCTTACATAGTCTTGTAGGTGACTATTTCAAGATTTATTGATTGTGATTGTGTATTAGGCCTAGCACTCCATTAATGACAATCTTTAATACAAAATTCTAATAGATAAAACAATAACCATGATCTAAGGGGAGAAACATAGGTGTACTAACTTGATCTTGAAGCTAGTAATAAGAGAAAAAAATACTACAATTGATGAAACAATGTTATGTAGATCAATGGTGTTCACCCTTAGCACAATGAGGGTGGTCCTAGTTATCTCCTCACATTAACACTTTCCAAACCAATTGGAAACAATGTAAAATGAGTGTAAATTCTCTAAAATACCATGTTCACTTCTTGGTTGACACAGACCATTACAAATAAATGAGAAACTAAAGCCATTGGGGATGTGGAAGTAATTTGAATTCATCAACAATATTAGTGATTGTTCATAGAGAATATACCACCAAAATAGAAACTATTACCATGGAAAAGAAGTACAAAGGGAGTACTAACATCCACTGAGTTCACTCAACTTAACTCTCTTCCTTCTATCCATACTAAGTGTAGACTATTTGACTTGTTTGACCTACTGAAGAGAGTGATGAAGAAAATCAACCATTTTTTTCCATTTTTGGATCTATTTAATCTTCTTAAACCTATAAAAGAGTTTTGCGTATATAAATAGACCCTCATAAATTCCTCCCATGTGCCAAGTATGTCACTTAGGTCGTACGACTATCTATTTTTAGTTTATCCTCTTGGGTGGATGTTGAACCTATAATTTTTTAGTTTCAAAATAGTTTCTCTAACCATTCCTAAAATTTTGGACATTACATTTCATCTTTAAACCTTTGTATTTAATGGAAAAAACTACCATTGCATTCCAACATGACCAAAATATGGCTTAAGATGACATGAGACAAATTATAAAAATGTGATAAGGATAAAAACATATTATTTAACGTCATTAATGACATTGGTCAACACTTTCCAACCTAAGAGAACCTATTAAATTTTAAACTTGCAAGGGGGTTGACTTAATTTGACCATGGGGTAAAATTAGTTAACATTTTTGTGATTTATTAAGGGTGGCATACCAGCTATGCTAAGGATTATTTTCTTTTTCCTATCCATTGTGCTATGGAGTCACCTATACATTTGTAATTGACACTAAAATTCCTTTGAAAAGACTACAAACACATACCAAACATATCAAGGAAACAAAAATATAAAGGAAAACACCAAACTCACACTTGTGCTCTCTAATCACTTAGGGAAAACATACACAAAGACATAAATCAACACACACCTAATCTACTATGTACATAACTAACCTTCATCTCATCAATAGCAAGGATTCAAGTGGATGTCATTTATAGGGATAGTAACTCCTCCCCATTAATTCTTTCCAATTGAAAGTAGTTATTTTGATTGTACTTGATGATGATGTATGGCCCACTCCATAAAATATTAACCTTGGTATGTCTTACTAGCTTTTCTTTATCTCCATCGCACTGTAGTACTATTCACCCTCTTTGAATACTCTTGGAGTTAATTTATTATCAAAGGATTTCTTCATTAGTACTTGATGATGCTCCATGGATTTATGATCATTATCTCTAGTCTTTTGTAACTCCATAAAATATGTCAACCTCACCTCCATTGGAGTATTTTCAATCAATTCTAAAGGATGTGACTACTCTAAAGTAGGTAGTTATTAGGATATGTACAACCTAGCTTTTCTACCATAAATAAGAACAAAAGGAAAGTTACTTGTTGACCTCTTAGGAGTGTTTTTATCAGCCCATAAGGTTGTCTTAAACATAGTGTGTCAAGCTCTTTGATTGTTCTCCAATGTCTTCTTGATAATTCTAATTAGGTTCTTGTTAGTAGACTCAACTAACCCATTACCTTGAGGATAATATTTCGATGATGTACTCAAATATATACCATTAATATTTTCCTAATTAGTTGTCTTATCACCCATGAAAACAAGTGCATTATATGAAATGATGGTAGGAGTTCCAAAAATTGTAGTAATGCTTTCATATAAATCCAAGATAACACTCTCATAGGCCTCCTTTAATGAAACTACCTCAATCCACCTTGTAAAGTAATCAATTGCTTTAAGAATCCACTTATGGCCAACACTTGATGGAGGATTTATCATACCAATAAAGTCAAGATCCCATTACATGAAGGGTTGATCTTCTTGAAAAGGCATCAAAGGTAGAGATGTAAGATTTTGTTTACATGAAAATAAAACACATATTACTCACTTTCTTACCCAAACATAACAGTCCTTGAAGAGGATAGGCTAATAATATCCTGACCTCATGATCTTTACAATTGTGGTTATTGGAGAGAAATGACCTCCTATTATTCCATCATGAAATTTTTTAATCAACACTCCAAATTGGTCATTATCAATGCATCTCAATAATACACCATTTGTATCTCTTCTAAAAAGCACACCATCAACAAGATAATAATGAATAAATTGTAATCTAAAATACCTTATTTTGGATCTAGTCAAGCCATTAGGACACTGACAACTTTGGAGGAATCTAATGATGTCTTGTGTCCACTTTTTTAGAGGTGTGGGATCAGTTGGTTGAGGGAAATATTGATTGACCAAAGATTATTTTTTGGGTTCATGGAGGTCTAAAGCCAAGTGTTTACAAAGACCCTTACCTCTTACCAACTTGGTCACCTTGATGTCAGCATCATACTCCATTACCTTTGTAATCCACCCTACCCTCTTTTTATTAGGGTCTTTGATAAAAAAGAATTCCTTGGTGATAGGATGAGAAACCTTAATGTGGATCCTATTATTTGAAACCATATGCCTAAATTTATTTATTCCTCTTAAAACATCAAGGACTCGTTTCTCCACATATGTATACTTAATTTCATAATTCTCCACACCTTGACTAAATATTGCAATTGGTTGTTCAACACCCTCATCATTATTTTGAATAAACATAGTTGTGACAGTATCAAGGTTAGAAAATGAATATAATATGAAATATTTAGAAAAATTAGGGTTTAAAAGAGTGGGATCTTGTGCAATTACTTGTTTAATGGCTTCAAAACTACTCTTACCATCATTAGTCCAAGTGAAAACTTGATTCTTCTTGAGCATGGTTGTGAAAACCAAGTATGAATCCCCTCACAAAGTTTATCTTACCTAAGAAACTTTGGAGTCATTTCTTGTGTAGGGGTAATGATAGGCCTAGAAAAGTCTCTATACTTTTAAGGTTAATGGCTAGGCCATCTTTGAAAATAATGTGTCCTAGAAACTTACCTTCATGGATAGAAAAAATGCACTTTTTGGGGTTAAGAGATACCCCATATTGCCTACACATTTTAAACACTTGCCCTAGGTGTTTCATATGCTCATTTGAATCCTTGAAGAACATAGTTATATCATTTAGATATACTAACAACATCTCATTAATTAGACCTTTGAAATCCACGTCCATTGCCCTTTGTAATGTGGCACCAATATTTGACAAGAAAAGAGCATCTTCCTATAAGCAAAGGTCCCCCATTTTGTAATAAATTCTATCTTGAACCAATCATCCTTATTCACCAAACTTTGATTATAATTAGAATATCCATCTAGGAAGGAGAAGCATTAGGAACTTGAAATAACTTGAAAAATCTACTCCATAAGAGGTAAGGGGTAATGGTATTTGAGTGACACCCTATTGAGATACATAAATTCCATAAAAAATATTATTTGCCCATTCTTATTCGTAACAGGCATAAGGTGAACTACCCAAGTTGAGTGCTTGATAGGGAAGATTATCTTATATTCAAGGAGCCTGGTGAGTTCCATTCTCATAAATTGTTTAACCTTGGGATTGATAGGCCTTTGTTTTTGCCTAAATGGTTTAAATCTAGGTTCTAACTCAATAGTATGATGGGATAGACTAGGATCAAAACCTTTTAGATCTTTATATTCCCAAGTAAATATATCTTGGAATTCTCTACACAAATCAATGAATTCTTGTTTTTCTGATGTAAAACATGCATTTCCTAGTTTGAGGAGCTTATCTTTGAATATTAAGACTTTCATAGTTCTCTTCCTTTGTATACATGATCATATTATCTTGATTCCTTTGGTTATATTCATTAAAGATACTCTCTAAAGTTACCAATCCTTTAGGTATCTTGTTTTTCCTCAGCTGTACAATCTAATTCTCAAACTAATCATGGAGTCTTTTCTAATTTATTTGGGAGAACTCAACTTAAGTTTGTAATAAATGTATAATATATTTGCCATTATAAAAAACTTACCAAGATACCTCATTATTAGGGATGTAAGGTCTTATAATGACCTTGATGTGATATTATTTTCCTTCCTCTTTTATGATAGTAGGTGTATCAAATTGTGCCCTTATCACAACTAACTTATTAGCATGCTTATTCTACTCTCTTGGGGCTGATTATATGTTGAATGCACTAAAGTCTTCAATTAAATCCCATACCCTATGATTATAAGACTTAAGAAAAGGGTTATTGAAATCAATCACATTCCTAATTTGAAGCACAATTAGTTCACTATCTCCATAAACTTGTAGCTTCTTGATCATTTTCCTATTTTCCCATTGAAGAATTGAATCAAACCTTCATACTCAGCCAAATTATAGGTACAATTTAAATGGAACCTATATGAAGAGTAATTTTTTTTTGTATGGATAAACCAACACAACACCAACTCCTACCCCAATATTTCTCCTTGAACTATCAAATAACATCTTCCATAATCCATCACTCTCACATTCTTCCTTGGTGAGTGAAGGTATTGGAATTTATTCCTCATGTAATCAATACACTCACAAATAAATTTATTTCATGAAAACATAGGTATCATGTTCATATGTATGAGCACCATAGTCATCTAGGAAAATATCAAAGATGCCTTCAATTTTGGAGGATGATCCATCATCTGTATCATGTTCTTCTTGATCATTGATGGTATAATTCAAATTAAAACTTGCTTCCACATATGGCTCAATATGCAAATTAGTGAATGGTTATGTTTTAATAGTTACATTTGATCCATACCTTGTTCTAAGTCTAAGAAAGACTAATCAGTTTGGAGATAACCTCCTATCTTGGTGGTGAAGTCCCTTGATAAACAAATTGCAAAGTGAGTAGGTAGATCAACCACCACTATATCTTAAGGATTGGAAAGATTAGATAATCATGAAAGAAAAATATTAAAATTTTGATGATCCCTAATGAATTATCTGGTGTCCCATAAATTTGAAACACTCTCTTACTATATGGCTTACATTTAAATCCTAACTTGTCTACCATAAGTTTGGGCATAACTGAGGTACTTGCTCACTATTCATAATGCAATTGTGAACAAAATTATCTCCTACAATAAGCATGAGATATAAAGGTTGGGGATTTTAAAATTTAATAGAGGGTTGAAAAATGTGAGTAGTAGCATTAGTGAGGGATACACCATCATGTCTTAGTGGTTGAGGACTAATGTGGATTTGGGACAACTACTCTTGAAGTAGTTCCTCTTGACTGGGCATGTGGAACACTTCCCAAAGAGATTTACTAGTCTAAGAATTATTCAAAGAATAATTGATGTTAAAATAAGGAACATTTACCTTTTTTTTTATCCTTGAAGGCAAATAAGTGCCTTGATCTTGAGGTAATGGATCACTTTGACTTACCCTTCCCACATTTTGATTTTAAACATGTGCAGGACTTGTAGGGACCACCCCACTTGTATTTACACCTTGCTGCCTTCTATGAGTTTTATTTGGACTTATGTTAGCACCATGAAAATCTCAAACATATTTAATCTTTGATATTTTATGGTATGAAATTTTAGTTCCTTGGTTTAGGACAAATGTGTCTTCCACTTGAAAGTTTGTCAAACTCACTCTTTGGGGCTGCCATCCTTCATTTGTATTTGTTTCCATGAAGTTCTCATCTTATACTATCAATTGATGGGTAGATCCTCCTTGAGATAAAAAGGCTTCCCCTTCATATTAATTTGCATCCATGTATTGTCCTTGAGACTACCATTCTTATCTTTTAACCAAGTTACTATAGACTGGAACCATAACTCTTATGTTAGGAGTAGAGGTTAGATTATAAGAATTGGGTGGCCTATTAAATTTAGGATGGAATTGCCCTCTACCTTAACCATATTTATGAGGTGAGAACCTAATTGATTATGGAAGATAGGGGTAGGGATTTTGGTGAACTCTATATTGTTGATTTAGTTTCCTAATATGAACTTTTAAGGACTTGCACCTTGCAAAAAAATCAATGACATCTTTTGATTTCTTTGGGGTAGCTTTGGAAATTTTGTTTGCACTTTGGGGTTGGATCAAGAATTAGAGTATTAGTAGACATGTTGGGCATAATAGACATGGAGATTTTTGGCATGAGTTTACTAGATTGTATTAAACCATTCTTAGCTCTAATGGCTATGTCATAAGCTTAAAAAAATGTGTAACCACCCATGGACTACAACATAAAAACTATGTCAGTATTAGTAGCTCTTAGGTATGTTGGGAAGACAAAACTTAGAGGGGGTCTCATGGGAGGTGGAAAAATATAACATGTTCTTTGAAACCTATCATTGAATTCATGCATAGTTTCTTTAGGACCTCTTTGAATCACATTAAACTAATGAATGAGTGGTGTGTGATCACTTTTGTCTTCAAATCTTTGAGTTAAAAACTCCCCAAACTCATCCTAAGTGGTGATACATCCTCTTGGTAATGTCCTATACCAATGAAGGGATTTTCCTCTAAGAGACATGATAATTAGTCTGACTATAATATTAACTTTAGTGACATTATGAAAGTTCTAAAAGTTAGAAATGTCCCTAATATGCTCACTTAGGGTTATAAGACCTACCTCATTGAAAGTGGGAACACTCTTGGCAGTGGGAGGGATTTCATCATATGAATTAAGGTGTATAAGATTTTTAGTGTTAAATGATGGTAAAGAATGCTACCTATCCATGTTGTCCTCAAGTTCCTCTTCACTCTCTTGATATTCTTCGCTTGAAAAGTCTTCTTACTCTTCAAATGTCATGATAGGTTGAGGGTATTGAAATTCAAGAGGATGTTCAAGTTGAGGGAGTGTATTCATAAGATAGTTACCTCTACTATTAGTTGACCTAGTAAGGACCATGAAGTATGAATAAAAGGAATGATAAAACTTGGTCTACAACTAGATATTACCTTCAGTGGAGTCTCCAAATGCTGAGTAGAAAACATGTATGCAATTATGATGTTGTTAAGACCAACATTCACCTTGACAAGATGTAGTTGAGACAATTGTTCCACTGGGTGTACCAAAACTATTTTCATGGTTGTTTAATATCTCTCTAAATTGAGTGAAACATTGGATTACCTCTAGGCTTGTGGATTTCCTACAATAGAGGTAAACCTCTAGGTTTAAGGGCTAACTCCATAGATTAGTTTTTGATAGCTTATCACCTATACTATTTATTTGATTAGATAAAAAGAGATATTAGGAAACATGAAAATGACCTATTATAACAAGGTGATACATAAAATTGATATCTAATAGACTACCATGACTTGTACTATGAAATATTGCTCATAAGATTTGTTTCAACCCCTAGATTACTCTAACATAAGTATTTCAAAAATGAAGGTGATATGTAATACACTTTTCAAGGTTAATAAAAAAGGACTAATAATAAACACTAATTCTAATCCTTATACTTAGAGATATAAAATGACACTAACTAAACTTCATGTGAACTATTAGAAAGTGAATTACTTGCACACAACATGAGAGAGTAAGATGAATACAAGGCTATATGATTATCACTTATCATTCATATTTGCACTGATCCACACACTTAAATAAGGAATTATAAAATAAAAAATATCTTAAAATATTTATTCAAAGGTAAACATAAGTCAAACCAATAGGGATTCACCATACCAAACATGGATTAGATACAAATAGAAAAGGCTTGCATATATAGAGCATAAGTGAGGAGAGAGAATAAGAGGAGATCAATAGTCATAAGGCAAGTGTTAAGACTTGGAATTTTTTTAAAATAAAATAAAATAAAGTGGAAAATAGGTCAAGAATGTGTCATGGACAAATGTCCATAAAAAATGCTTCATTCTATCTCAAGTTGGCATAGAGACTCTTCATGATCTTCTTTAAAACTGCCTTTTGGTGATGAGTCCACTTGACTATTTTAAAATACCTTAGGAGTCCTTGACACATATTTAATATATTTATAATGTATAAACCTAATTGTGACATTCATAAAATACTCTTCACTAGATGAACTCCTCATGGACATTTGTCATTCACTCTCTAGTAGCCACTTACTAGCCCTTCTAGGCTTGTCTTCACATTTGTCACTCAATTGACTTGTAGTTGATAAATAAATTTCATTGAAAAGTTGTTAAATGTATCATCAGACCTTATTTTCCTTCTATTATATAATATATATTTCAATGAAACTCAATACAACACTTATCATCTTCCCCATATGCAATCACTCTATCTTCTCACTATGCTAGCTTAGACTGCCTGCAATGAGTGGTCTAGTAGAGGTGTTTCCATGAATAACCATGGTGATATTTGATTATGATTGGTTATATTAAGTCTCTACACACCTTCCATAGTTACTTTCATCTATCCATTCTTTTTTTTACCTTTAAAAGACATCAAATCTTGTAAAATAGACTAAATTAGGCCTATTCTGTACAAGTGATGGTATGAAAAAATGGATGGTGAGGAGATTGAGAGAATGAAATATAGGTCCAACACAATTTTAAGGCCATATTAATCCTATATGCATATCCTTTCATGTTTTCTCCATCGAGTTCAAACAAGGGTTTTAGGTCTCTTAGTTTCTTAACAATGATTCATAAAGGTTAGGTGTTCAAACCGTAAAATAATTCCATAAATATTGATTTCATGACCCTCCTAAACTAACCCTATGTGATTGACTCACCATGAACTATATTATTATATATGTTATCAAAAGAAAATGGTCTCTCAAGATCCTACTTGCATTCTAGGTATCCTTAAGAGAAGATTAGGCCAAAATGACCAATTCTATATTATCGTATACAAATTGATAGTTATTAATAACTATAAACTCTCTCCTAAAGGTTATAAAATGAATTATAATGATATCATGATGTTATGAGTGAAGATAGACACTATTAGGGTTCACTCCTAATTCTAGGCCTAGTCTGCATATACTATTTATCTAAGCATGTGATCACTTCTGAGTGATCCTAATGGCTATGGGTGATTTTATGAGATTTATTACATCCAATTTAACTATATAAATCACTTTAAATTCAACCAAGGCTCTCATATTCATCTTTTTGTCTATTCACATATTAGGTCTGTAGACTGCATGGTTTTAAAGTACCCTCTATCTAAGATAAAACAAAGGATACTTACCCTATTGGTTTCACTCAACTAAGGGTATGATGATATTGTTTAAGTTATGAGGAAATTATGTACCAAATTTAAAATATTTTTAATACCTATAGAGCCTTAAAATGTCTCAAACTCTCAATACTAATTTCTTTAAATAATGACTATGTACAGGGTTTTTGGTTGAGTATAAGAAATTTGAATTATGGCTATCTCTATTTTTCCTTGATTTTGAGGATCACCTAGAAGTGTTATGACATCAATATAAGGATGAAATATATGTGATAATATTAAACCTATTCATTTTTATATCAACCAAACCTATGTTTTCCATTAGCATGAGACTAGTTTATGTATGGGCTAAACTGTAGATGTTCATTAGGTGCATCAAGGGATGCATGTAGGTATGTATTAGTGTCTGAGAATTGTGTTTCATGTTTTTGGTTCCATATTAGATCACTAATAACATTTCATATAAAATTTATTTTTATCAACCAAATTACATACTTTATTGCCTTAGACAAGTCTATTCTCTAAGTCTAAATTGTAGGAATCCATACTAGGAAAACCAAAAGATTTCTTGTATGTGTAGATTCCTACTTTGAGAACTATGTTTTAATCCTATTTGATTATTATTTGGGTCATTAAGGTCACCACATAACTTTAATTAAATCATTTATGCCTTGGAGCCATGCATCATTTCTTACCTTCAACACAATAGGTGATACTTACAAGTTGTAGGCCCATTTGGTCTCAATTGCATTGTAGTTCATTGAATATCTTTAGTAGGAGCTTGGATGGTTTGAAAACTCATTTACCATCACTCTCTCTTGAATAGATACCTTCTATTTGTGTTTAAGTGATACTACTAGGCCTAGTCTAAAATAAGGGAAACATTAGGCCTATCTATACCTCATATATCTTCACATAAGATAGCACTATGTTGAACAAAGCCCCATTTAAAAAAAGTTAAGGTAACATCTCCACCAAGTAAATTTTCTAACCCTAAAACTCAATGAGTGTCAATAGAGGGTCTAAGTGTAAATTACAACTATGTTTTAATGTTTCTAGACATTAAAACCAATTTAAAAAATTTCAAGGATCCATCATGAAGTTCACATCTTTTAACAACCACTATTTGAACATTCTTATATAGTCCTGTAGGTGACTCTTTCAAGATTTCTTGACTATGCTTGTGTCTTAGTCTTAGCACTCCATCAATGACACTCTTGAATACACACTTCAAATGGATAAAAAAATAGCCATGATCTAAGGGGAGAACATAGTTACATAACCTTGATATTGAAGCCACTAACAAGAGAATAAAACAATACAATTGATGGAATAATGTTCTACAGATCAATGGTATTCACCCTTAGCATAATGAGGGTGGTCCTAATTATCTCTTAACCTTCACTCATTCTAAAACAATTATAAACAACATGAAATTAGTGTACATTCTATAAAATACCATATTCACTACTTGGTTGACATATACCATTACAAACAAATGAGAAATTGAAGCCATTGGGGATGTGCAAGCAGTTAGAAGTCATCAACAATCTTAGTGATTATTCATAGAGAATAGACCACCACACCAAAAATTGTTGGCATGAAAAGGAAGTATGAAGGGATTACTAATATACATGAATTTTACTTAGTTTAACTCTCCTCCTATCCATATTAAGTGCAAATTATTTGATTTGTTTGACCTGCCCAAGAGAGTGATGAAGAAAACAAACTAGTTTTTTCCATTTTTGGATCTGTTGAAGCTTATTAAGCCTAGAAAAGAGTTCTGGGGATCTAGAGACACCCTCTTTAAGTATTTCCACATTCCAAGTGTGTCACTTAGGCTGTATAACTACCTAAAACTATTTATTTTTAGTTGATCCTCTTGGGTGGATATTGAATCTATAATTTGTCAGTTTTATAATAGATTTTCTAACTTTTTTTGATATGTGGGACATTAAATTTCATCTTGAAACATTTGTGTTTCATGAAAATAATACCATTTCATTCCAATATGATTATAAATGCCTAAGATGACATGAGACAAATTATACAAATGTGACAAAGATAAAAACATATTATTTGACCTCATTAATGACCATGGTGGACACTTTACAACTTAGGAAAACCTATAAAAGTTTAAACTTGCTAGGGGGTTGACTTATTTTGACCATGGGGTAAAATTAGTCAATAGTAACTGAAATTGTGTAGGATGGCTTTGGGGCCATTTAAAAATTCTAAAATGTAAAATAGCCAAGGGGCCTCTCAGTCATTTAGGAATGTATCTCAAGGCCTATGTAGAATATCAACCACTAAAGATGGAATAAGGCATCTATATGGTGTGAAAACTAGTGTAAATAGTGTCTAAAATATACAATGTATAAAATTACATGAATTTTACCATTCCATCTGAGATAAGCTATTATAGAATTGATCATGCGGAAACAATGTGTCACACACATGCCCTCAATTATGATATTTGTGCATATTGATTCTAGATTGAGTTGTAATAATCTATTTATATAGATATAAAATGAGAGTTATCATGCTATGCATGATGCCCCAAATCTGAGTAAACCTAATATGATTCTATGTAAAATAGAATAAAAACTAATCAAATATGATAACATGTGATTGAAACTATGCAAATCTAGACTGTAACTATTATTTTCTTCTATAAATTCTACATTTTCTTATTTATGGGGCTATTGGATAGTAACAAGGTTCCTTGGATAACTGTGCATCATGTTAGTGTCTTATGTGTAAAGCTAATGTCTTTTTGCTTTTTTTTATGTGCATACTAAAATTAATTGTCTAACTATTTTCCACTATGTTTTATTGATTCTAAGCTATATAATTTTATGTTTGCATGTTGAAAACTAAACTCTAAATGCACAAGAATGCCCTGATATTTATGATAAAACCCTACCAATTCCCTTTTTTTTTATGGGAGTTATTGTACTTGTGTAATAATTTTCCTTAAAATAAAAGCTCTGCATGATGTGTGTTAGGCTAAAAACATATGATGTTTGTGTGATAAACCAATATAATGTGTATAAATGACATTAATATGTAAGATAATATGAGCATAAGTTGGTAATGTATGATGTATATTATATCTTCACAAGGTTTTCAAAATAGATATAACAATATAAGCATGTTTGTGAACAACAAATTTTGGTAATAATATGTGTACTTAGGGGGATGGGACATGACGTCCTTCAAGGCACCCAAGAAGGAAGGGTGGATGAATGAAGGAGCTCATGGCATCAAAAATTGGGTGTGAAAACAATAAGCAAGAGATAAATATCATGGCCATGATGCATGCATGAAAACATACATACAACACACATGAGGCATGTAGAATATGCCAAGGGGCCACAATCAAGGGACATGGTCACATGCCACTAAATATCATAAATCAATATATATAGGGACATGTTCAAATGTCCATATATGCAAACAAAAATCAAGTTGGCTTAGAGACACATGGAAGGACATGTTAAAATTTTTGTATACATAATTAAGAAAGTACACACAAGGACATGGGCACATGCCCAAAGCATACATACAATGAAAGGAAGTAGCATAGATCCATAGAAAAATGGCATATTCAAATGCCCTCGACTATATATAGAATCAAAGAGACTATCAAATATAAACTAGGAAATAAAGAAATGAAATTATGCATGAACATGTGTTAAAAATCTGTATAAGAGTAAAGATTTACATAACTAAGTGTAGAGTAGGAGTCGGTAAATTTTTTGGGTAGTATGTGATGATTAATATCAAGATATAAATAATGATAAATATGTGATATAAAGTATAGAAAGATGTAATGTGGTAAACTATAATGTGTGTAGTATGATGCCCCTAATGGGTGAATGTATCAATGTTAAAGCTATGTATGTGCCCCCAATAGGTAGATAGTAGCAAATCTAGAACTATGTAGAGGCCCTGCATCCTATAAGAATCTATGAAAACTTAAAAATAAAAAGTTAAACATTTATGTATGATATAACTGAATATACTAAGATAGATAGCATATGTAGTACCTAAACATTATAAATAATGTAAACATGGATATGCAAACAATCTAAATTTTGTGTTTTTAAGTAATATTATATTATTTTTGTGTTTTTTGAGTATATAATCTATGTACAATAAATCATGAAAATGAAACTATATACAAGGAAAGAGGTATGAGAAATTATGTAAAAGTAGAGAACATACTACCGATGAGTCTCATAAGAGACTGACAATCAATGCGGCCTGTATTAAATAAAGGAAGAGTGACCATGCATGTTGTGTGATGAGGTATATGTGATTTGAGAATTAGATGTATTGAGGGATTTATATTTGCAATTACCTATAGAGTATGGATATGAATATATGAAGCTGACTGAACTGGCATATTAATTGTGGTGTGTTTGGGAACCCATATAGTAGAATTTTTAACTGGTGTAGATGTTATCTATTATAATATTGATCTATGTGGTGGTGAAGAGAGAGAGGTCCTTTAGAATCCACATGTTTTTGATGTAGGGGTATCTATAATAAAGGTCTTCATGAGATAATATGCATATGTGGTACTATTGTAGGAGTAGACCTCACTTACACTAGTAGATCAACTAACATTTGAGGTGTGCTAACATAATATGTGCTTGGAATTATAAATGGTGACTGTTGTATAAGTGGTTGTGGATTAGGTAAAGTATACTAATATGTAAGGCTCTCAAATATAACCACCTAATTATCATGTATATATTTGAGACATCTATTTATGATGCATGGAATGGCTCAAATTTGTTATATCTAAGGCCCACCCAATAACATATCAAATGTGCTTACACTAGGTACTATTATGAATCTAGTGGCCACATGTGTAGACCCAACCTATAATGGAAGTACAATATCCCCAATAGAACTCTGGATATGGCCATTAAACCCATGAATAATTATATCTATCTAGTAAATATCCTACTTTAAATAACCCAAGTGATGTATAAGTGTGAAAGTACACATGTTGACACTTGACCTAAAGTCAGCCATGACTATCTGAATAGGATGATGATTAATGTAGGCTCATATGAAGAGTATGTAGAAATCTATCATTGTCAACTATCTCCTAATCTAAAAAAGTGATAATAAGTATAGTTATAACCATAACATGATACACACCAATGATATTATGTAGAGGATGTGGATCCACTATATGAGTTTGATAAGATTTTGGTGGTGGTTGTACCTAATATGTATAATGAACACTTTAAGTGCTTATTATCTCATTATTTTTATGTTTTAGAAATGGATCTAAAACATTTTCAATGCTTTTCCTTCTATTTGTTGTGGTCTAGGAGCCTCTATAAGAGTGTCAATATTAATGATATTAGCTTCTATCAAATTTTATATCTTATATTTCAAGCTAATGCATCTATTCATATTATGGCCTGGTATCCTATGATATTCACATAATGCATTGGAATCATAGCTCCTTGGAATAGGCATAGCCATGTCAACCTATTTAATGGGAAGGAGAGATATGATGTTGTATTATAAGAACTACTATAGAACCTGTGTTGGTGACTAAGGAAGAGTCATAAAATGTCTCCTTGGAGGAGTTGATAAAACCATGCATGGAGGTGGCTATGAAGCTACATTAACTATCATTTTTGAATCATTATTATTCTCATTAGGTTTCAGCTTGTATGGAGGCTTATTAGAACTCTTAGTAGTTGAATTTGATCTAGTTGTGTACTTTAATTTTCCCATGGAGAGAAGCTTGACTTCCCATTCTTTCACTATGTGATAAATATTTGTGAATGATGGAAACTTTTTGAATATGATAGCTTTGTGCAATGATAATAACAAAATCTTCTTGAATATTTCATGGAGTTCTCTATTTTCCATGGGGCTAGTCATCTTTGCTAATATAGTTTTATATCTCAAGACATATAAATCTATTGGCTCATTATATTTTTATTCAAGTTGTGAAACTTGAGCATAGGAAACCTTATCACTGATATTGATTGAAAAGTGTGACAAAAAAATATTTACTAATGGATTTAATGTTGTGATGGACTAATTAGGAAGATCATAGAATCATTGTAATGCATAGTCCTTTAAACTATGAGGGAACAACTTAGTAAGGAGCAAATCATTGGATATATAGTCCAAACATGTTATATGTAAATATCATATATGGTGTTATGAGTCACCCTTACCATCATATAAGGTAAGCTTGGGTACCACAAATTCATATGGAAAAGGAGTTGCCTATATATGTTGTGCCAAAGGTGTATATAAAAGAACATGAAAATCCAAGGCATGAGATGGTCTAGTGGTACCCTGCTTAAAATATAACACCTTGGCTTGCAAATCATAGATATCATGCATAGGGGATTATACATCTAGAGATGAGGAAATAGCCATAGGAAGTGTTACCATTGTTAAAGGTTTCTGAGTTAGAACAAGTTATAAAATCTAAGTTGCCCCATAGTAGGTGTAATAATATTAACATCTGGGAGGTTAGAAGATTGACCATTATTAGATTTCTAAAGTTCTTCATGGACAATATAGATAAAGTCATATTGCATATTTGAATGTTTATAAATTAAATCTTACAATTATCTCTTATCGGTCTCATCGAATCTGTTATTGAATTATGCCATTGTAGGTTTGAAAGTAGGAAAAAAAATGTCGTATATTTTGAAGATTTTAAGAAATTTAATTTATTAAATATTTCCAAAATAACATAATAAATTAGATATAACATCTTCAAATTAATTTCTCAACATAGAAAATATAAGGATACAAACCCTAAGAGCCTAGATCTAGGTTTTTTGGGCAGTATTTGAAGTAAGTTGGGTTCACCAAATGATTTAAATTTTAAGGGGTCATGGAATGTAAACCCTAGGTTGTTAAAGGGTTTGAGTATAGTAAATTAGGGGAGATGTATTTAATAAATATATCCACTAATTTGTGTAAGAATTAACATAATCTGATATTTATAAAAATAACAATAAATGACATAAATAAGTACTTAGATAGAAACTGACTAAGATAAATGATCTAGAGACTAAAAAATAGTACATAAGTTGATCAAGGTGTCATGAAAAAAACCCAAGTGTAAAAAATCCTATTGGATATTAGTGTAGTACCTTGGACTATAGTACATCATGTTATTGTCCTACTTTCACCACTAGTGTCATTATGTAGGGATTGATGTGAACTTTTAGGAGCAGCTATGTCTGAGTGTGATAGGCCTATTCTTGTGTAGATGAAACTTGTTTCATTTAATATGACTTGTTTTGGATTGATTTATATACAAACCCTATATATTCATGTTTTTAGGGTATTTGAGAAGCACAAGTATCAAAAGTGTGATGTTATCTAGGTAGGTTAGACATCCTCAACACTCGAGTGTGTTGAGAGTTTCCTACATACCAATACCTCAAGAGAGGATCAAGCTCAATGTAGTTCTCCTAAAACAAGTGTTGGTGCAAGTTTAAGTGAAATTTAGTATGAGTGTTAATTTGAATGCTTTGATTGAGGTTTGAGATTGTAAATCTATGTATTAAGAGATTAGGGTGGTTGTAGAAAACTATATGTAGAAGTAGGGCATAATAGGGATCAATAACCTTGTTTTTGCATAAATTATTATAATATTATTTATGTATTTTGCATCTTATTTACATCTAATGGATAATGGGAAAAATGTCATCTATTTATACTGATCTAGTGCTTGTGCTTATGTGAAATAGGTCTAGATCGACCCTAGGTGTCTTAGGAATTAAAAATATATCTATTGGGGTTAAAATTAGGTAAGGGAAACTAGCAATGTACTCTAGACACTAGTGCAATGCACTAGTGTCTAAGTGGTATAACCTGAGGCACTAAGGGTTTATATCCTTAGGGGAGGTCTAAGACTGATTTTTAGACATCTAGGGATGAGTAAGGCCCACACAAAATCTAGATAAGTGTCAAAATAGGCCTTAAGATAGGTTTAGGGTTGAGCTAGGGATGGGTTGTCTCAAGTGACACTTATTACACTCAAATAAAATTTTATATGACTACCAAAAACAAAATATCAAATTTATTCTTTCATACTTCTCATAGTTATAGTGTTTATAATGAGCTTCTACATGTTACCACCGAGTGTTATAGAGAGTGCATGTAAAACCCCTCTTCTCTTTCTAATGTCACAAATTACTCCAAGGATGTCATTAATAAATCTTCACTTTTAGATTTATTTCATAAATCTTCCCATTATAAATATTTTCTTTTGGATGCCTTATATATGATCATATTCCCAAGAAATATGGAACCCTCATATGTGGCCTTTGTGTTAAGTTCAATCAAATCGACTAAGCATAACATCTCTTTTGAAAATGAGGATCTATCACCTTAGGATATTATAAATTGTTGTCTACCATTATATATCCAAGTATGTGTTTGAAATAAAATGGTAAAGTGATTTGTCATGGATATTGGATCAAGAATCAAAATTTATAACATATCTTTTCTCTCTTTACTTGGCATTGGACCTACACATTTGGAACCATCCAACATGAGTACTATGGGATTTGATAATATGTCACAAAAGGTATTAGGGTAGATAACACTGATTATTAATGTGGGACCCTATACATTACCTAATTCATTCCAAGTTATGAAAAATGAATTAAATAACAACATACTTCTAAGACTGCTTTGATACATGAAATATTTGCAGTTCCTTCCACTTTGTAAAATCAAAACACTAAACTACTCTACGAATGCTTCAAACCTATGAAAATATTGCTCTTATTGAAATAGGGATGATTAAGGTAGGTTTTCTCACTTGAATTCTTGATTGAGTACTTATTGGTGTATGGCCTTGTCATTTATATGCATTTTCTAGGTGATTACTAGACAATAAATTAATGAGGCTTGATTTTGTATATATACCAATCCATTTTAGAAATATCTCACACTAAAAAACTTAGGCCGACCTTTAGGATACATTTATTTTAAAAATTTAGATGAATTTTGGGCACTAGACACATTGTTTGGAAAATGGACACTTGTGTCAATGCAAATGCCTATCTAAGAGGTAAGTGTCAAGGAAGATATAAAATAGGCACAAATCAAGAATTGATAGTGAAGGATAATAATTAAGTCTAGAGATTTTTGCATAGTATAGAAGGGTTGGTCATCAAAATAAAAATGGTAGGAATAAGAGATAAATAATTTGGCACATGGAGATAATGAACATGAGACTTTCAACAACATGTAAGTCCAAAACTAAAAGGTACAATCATGGCAGGTATTTTCTAAGTGTACAAGACTGAGGTAATACATAAATCATATTTTAGCATCTACACTTATTATGTAGACATATTTTTCACATACGCTATAATATTCAATGATTAAATTTTTATACACATGATATATTTAACTTTTCCTTTGAGATGAGAAATTTTAAGGATAAATTTCCTCACCTTAAAAGGGGTATTTCAATGTGAATTTCATACATGAGACAAGCCTCTATGATCAAAAATCAATTTTGAGTAGAAAATATAATTTCAAATAGCTCATAATGGTTCAAAATTCAATTATTGGTACAAATTTTGGGGTCATATTCCATGCATATGCACTCATATTAGATGAACAAAATACATATTCATATAATTTTGGGTGCATTAAATATGTCCATGCACAAGATTCAAACAAAATTTACAAATTTGAATCTACATATAATTATAGATTATACATTTTTTAATGAGGGTATGATATAAATTCATGCCATGTTTTTAATATTATTTACTATCTAGGATCATGGTATAAAAATAAAGGTTCACCATTATTTTTTGATCATGCATTCAAGAACTAAGGAAAAAAATGAAAATTGAACCTATAAGCCATATGTAGTGTTTTATTCAATTAAATAACATGATGCATAACTTAGAGGTTCAGTTCCCTCTAGCATTATTGCTTGAGAATCTATTATGGATTTCAATTATTTCCATCTTGGGGTTATAAAGATCAATAATAAAAATTGAGGTTTTTATGTCCCTCAATGGGTGCTATTTTATATAATTTTATAGATACTAAAATCTAATTTTATATAGCATATTAATCTTGTATACTTTATAAAAACCCATTAGGGATCTACTCTTCAGTTCTAGACATCCACATTATTGAAAGGCTCACATTCACCATCTCATTGTGCCTTATTACTTATCTTATGGTTTGAACCTATCATTTTTGATGATCTAGATCTCTTGTACTATAAAAAATCCTAAAACTTGATATATATCTTACACTATTGGTTTTAGATCCTTAACATCTTCCCAACATGTTAAACACTTATGTCCCACATAGGGATACGTACATCGACACAAGTATAGATTCGTATAAATTGTCCAGTCCTCAAAAGTCATCTATTTTTAATTTTTTTTGAATCATATGGGTTGGCTCATTTGTATTATTGAACTTTACCATGATATATTTTCAAAAGTGTAGTATAAATACAAATCTAATCCTACTCATCATTCATCTAGCAATGCCAAGCAAACACCTATTCAAGCTCACTCAATCAATTACACAACTAAGTTATACTTCCCTATTTTCATATTAATCATAGGAATAGTCATATTACAGATTTTAATCACTTAAATAACAACCCATGAGTAGTATTTGTCAAGTTACAAGATAAATAACTATATGCCTTTGCATATAGTATATTGTACCATTGTGTACACACAATAAAACACCAAGGGGATAATAACATAAGTTTGAGGCCCTCCTTGGAGTATTGGATATGTAGGAAATATTCATTTATAGAGGATTCCTTAAGGTTAACTTGATGCTATGATCCCATTAACCATTTTTTGTTAAAGTATAAAGACCTAAGGTGGAGAGCCATGGTTTGATCTATACACAACCATTGACATCATGTGTGTGTGAATAAAAAACATCAACAATAAACCTAGAAGGTTCTAGGTGGTCACTTAGTAATACAAAATATTTTATATAGGAAAATTATATTGATATCATGAAAAAAATGTCTATACAAGTGTCCACATGTTGACACAAGTGTCCAGGTCTCCAAAAACAATATTTCTAGAATCTGATAACTAGATCCTGATCTTATCCCTACATGTTTTTACCTATGTACATCTTAGATCTGCCTTCACATTTGTAAATAAGCTAAGTATTATGTATTATTTATGTTTATACAATGAAACTACTATTTTTAATGTAATTTATATATTTAGAACAACTCAACATTTTAATTCAAGATATTCATTTATATGAGTTTTTAATTAATTGGCTAGATCTAGAATAGTTTTAGTCATACTTATGTATAGGTTATTATTCCTCCTTAACCTTAACCCCAACATATACAAAAAGCGTTAAATAACTTGTTCAATCCAAATTAGGGTTTTATCACCCTCAATTTGGCATTGGTTCAGCTAAAGAACCAAATATCTCCAAGTGATTTAAGGGAAACACCAATTATTCAATGCTTCAAAGAAGTATCATCTTCAAACAAATTTATAAGAGTAACATTGGTTTCACACATACAATTATACTCCTTACTTATTCTTTTCAATCTTTCAAATTTAACTTACATTTCAATTTTTAACTTCACATATGAACATTAACTAATTTAACATCATCACAGGATTTTACATAGAACACCTTGCATGATTAGAGTTTTCTCCCAAAGGAAAAGTGTGATGTACACACTTAGGTATATATTTAATTTTAATTTAGTAATTTCATTTCTAGACTAAATTGGGGGGGGGGAATTAAGTCACTAAAATTTGTTCATGAATGCTTGATAATGTCAATTTTGGCCCACTTTTAACTTAATTAACTTGAACACTTAATTTGGAACTATTTTTCCACCTCACTCTATCCTAAATACCTATATAGATATATCTATTTCTATGTTGCTATCTTATGCCTACATAAATGATATTAATTGATAAAAACCCTTATAAGTATCTACATGGACATACCATATTCTAAAACTTGCATGTTACCCTTCAAGATAGGATCAACCAATATGGGTTAATAGTGGTATTTGGTCTTGACCCCTATGGGTCTATCCTATCCTTCACCTTAGCAATGACTAATTTTCAAATTTAGACCTTATCTTATAGGTTGAATTCTATTTTAGGATAGGTATCATGAGGTTTTCCCATTTTGAGTTTGCTATAAAGGTACATACAAGTCACTTATTTTATCACTTAGAAACTTCAATATTGAGGCACACTTACACTATTGTACACTGAGCAAAGCTTCCCTATTCTTCTCAAATCTGATTCTAATCATTTGAAGTAGTATTTAGCTAGGTCAATAGCCTATTATATCTAATTTAAAGTGAATAATTATCAAGTATTAAATCCATATCTAGATGCATATATGTAGTAAATTGAACATAATTTCACAAATCACTATGATTTGGATAACTATGTGGGCTTGATTTCCCTCTTCAAAGTATTAGATACATATGCAATGATCAATCATCATGGGGGTGATTGGGAACATTTTATCCCATTAAAATTCCCTCTTTTATTTTTTTAAGTTTTCAAAAATTATAACCCATGTTAGGGTTTCAATTAATAAGTCATTTTTAGGTCATTTACATGAATCCAAAGGTCAAATTTAGACACACATACATGTTTTAAGAAAGTGTAGGTGATTATGCCTTGATTTTCCTAATTTTCAGCAAAGGAAATAATTAAATAGTAGAGGAAAATATTCCATTCAATCATATCCCATTAAAAATGATCCTAACCCTAATAATTTATGGTCACAATTCCAGTTACATAAGTGTGGTCAATACGAGTTGATTATTTCCAATCGTTTACTAGTGTGCACAATCAAATTTCAAACAAAATTTAGTTAAGTCTTATTTTTTCTCTTTGTGATTTTCATAGTGAGTTTTATTTAATTCCTTCATACTTTGTCTATTTCAATAAATTACTTCCATTATGCCATTTTAAATTTATTTTAAAACATTCGATATCTTTCAAATCATTTTAAAGTAATTACAATTAATCATCAAGTTAATTCAAAAGTATGATAACATAATCATTTATTTATTTGATAATATAAGAAACCAATTATATTCCTTAATTATCTCCCCTAAGGTTAGGGGATATATTCTAATGAATATCATGTTCATGTTTCATTCTATAAAATTACATAACTATTAAGGTTTTGATTCTAGTTAGCATTTGCTATAACCCACACTCTTCTCAGTAAATTTCAGCTAAAAAACATAGTGGCTAATATTTATGAGGAATCATTTTAAAAATCAAAATGATTATTATGAATTTAAAATTATTAATTAAAATAAGAGTTAATTATAATTAGGGAAACTTTCAAGGAACCCTAAAAAATTTATAAAATGGGTGGAAAATATTACTAGAACAATATTTGTTGGGGTTGTGGATCTCATAAAAATGGCCACTATATTTTTGGTGAAATTAGAAACAAAATATAAATTTATAGTGTATGTAAAGATTAATCTTGCTTAATTTGTATAGATTAATAAAATAGTTTGGCATATTTAATTTTTCCTCTCTAAGTCATAAAAGAGCATTGCATAGAATATAATATCATCATATAACATACAAAGGAATTATGTAACATACAAAAGCATCATATAGAATAAAAAAACATATTTTTCATACATATTCATCCATAAATATGAAGGAAAAAATTACTTAGCGAGACACTAAAAATGCACTACAATGATTACAAACTTCATGTGACACTATAACAAATAAAAACTTCTCTTGGTAATAACAAAAATGTAACAAAATAAAAATTTGTGTGCAAGATGGGACTTAAAAAACATCACATAAGGGGAAAAATATTTTATGCATTTAATTAAAAAATTAGTGTGAAGTATAATGAAAGAGGACAATGGTAATTAATTCTAATTACACATGTCAGATTTTAATTTTTATGTATCAGGGATCCAAACTCCAAAGTTATAAAAATATAAGAAGAAGTTTATTCACATAAAAAAGAGTAAAACCCCTAATCAAAATTTTGAATCTTCAACAACTAAATTAAAAGGAGTGTAATAAAATAAAAATTAGAATAATGACAATCATGTCTAAGGAATAGTTGGGCGAGTTATGAAAAAACATGTAAAATATGTAGGTGTCACATGAGCATTTTGATTAACTCAAAGAATATTTCAATCTCAGGTATGTGAGGATGGGGAGTGAATACAAAAATAATTTGTCATGGATGGATCTATTATGTCTTTTCATGTTGCTAATTATCCACCATTCCTTTACAAGGATTTTTGGATGATACAAGACCTAAAATTATTGAGAAAATGAGTATTCAATAGTGAATACAATAAAATGGAAGAAGTAAATTGGAGTATATTTATTAGGTTACCCATATTTGGGTTGATGAAATTTTTTATACAAATAGTATTGAGAATAATATTAGATGGAAAAATATCACTGAATCCAAATCTAATTATACTAGTCAATGCAAAAACCATGGCTAGGGTAACAAATCTATGTAATGAAGGGGAAATTTTTTATAAATATAGGGAAAATATTATATTACATAAAATCCAAGAATTAAATAATATATACCAATGGAAGATCAAAATTAGAGTACTTATCCTAGGAAGTGTGAATGATATAATAGTTTGAAAACTCACTAAGCATATTAGAGATTACTTCTAGTATACAACTAAAGATTTGGATCATGTTATAGTGGGAAAAATTATTACTACACACAAAATGGTGACTTATAACATTAAATTAGATTAGACAGAGTATTTTACAATTGAATTTATAGATGTGTGAGAGAAAAAAATTAGGTACAACACTTTATGAAATTTCAATATACTTTCTTGTTAGTTTTGTTGATGTGGGTTTTACCCACACCAAAGGTCCTAGGGGTTTTCACCCTCTAATTTTAGGACTATGGGATCAATTTATGGCATGATTTGTAGGTATTGGGATCTCTTATATAGTCTATTGAAAATAGGTATGAGGGCATGAAAATGTTAATAATCAAATAGTTCTAAACCTAGTTTAGACATTGCATCAATATTAAAGAACTTTGTTGCTCTTATTACCATATAATTAAATAATATCAATACAATATCCTCAAGGTTGAGTTATGTGGAGAAAATAAATAAAAATTGGGAGAAAATAGGGAATAAAGTAGGGCTCCTAGTACTTTGGATTACTATTATCCTCATAAATAAATTACAAGTCTAGATGAGGGTCTACTCCTCTATAGTTAGACTTATCTATGTCTTAAATATAACTAACAATGTAGAGGATTTGAAGGAAAAAATAAAATGATCATGATCCCTATAATATTATCTTAAACATGAATAGTCATGGAGATTATTAACTAACACATATTGTTTGACCATTTGGATAAATTGAGATAAAACCTAAAAAATAGTCAGACTAGATAATATCTCAACCTAACTAAACATACACATAATGATCCAAACTCATATCATAATACATAAGAACAACTAACATCAAAATTTAACTAAGAATTTATAAGGCATTAAAAATATAAATAGATGATCATGAACATTTTCACAAATTTATTGAATCCTTTGATTTTTATATTAAATATTCCAACCATTTGACAATAATTTTCAATCCATATATAGTACTAAGGCAAACACTCCTTCCCAAAATAATATTCCACAATTGACAAAGTATAAAAAAATAGTTATAAATATTACATTATGATTTTCCGTTAACAAACAACATTTATTTTGTGCAGACAATTGGACTATTGATTAGTTAGAGTATTGTTTGTGTAATCATATTTATGTTATTATAATTATATTTTTTTAAGACTACTACACTTTTTAGTATTCATAATACTTTCAATACATTTATTTAGTGGGAAAATTTATGACTATGATTAAGTGTTATGCATTTTAAAAATATTAAATATAGTGGTATTTATGTCATTTATTGATTAGTTGATTTTTTTAGCTATAGATTGATGTTAATAGACTAACTACATTTTTACTTATTTGAGGTGGATGTAGGGTGGTTCCCCCCCCACCTCCCCTCCCCCCATAAAAAAAACACTGATGGACAACATCATAGGGGAAGGGGTGGTAGATAAAATAGTTGGGAGTACATGGAGTTTTTGTCAACTAATTAACACATACATATAGTTGCATGATTGTGACTGTTTGATTTTCATTTTGATTTTGGTAATGGTCATATAATATGAGTTTATTTATTACAATTAATGCCTATTTGTTTAATGTGATTCATAGATGATAAATGGTACCATAATGCTTATTTTCCATTTTGACTTAATTAATAATGGATTAATTGTAATTATTATCTAGAGTTGAGATAACTTATCATTCATTATTCTATATTGCTTGCTTGTATCACTACAAACTATTTTGATAGTTTTACTAATGATGTCTTTGACTATGTGCTAGTTGATGTCTTCAAAATCCTTGAGCCATTTAAATACCAACTACCTGATCCATTTTGGATACACCTTTGTTATAATGTTATGAACACTTTTAATGCATGATTCCTTATTATGATTGGGGTTATTATTACTTTTAGGGTGATCTAATATATTATAATGATTTTGATTTATAATGTTGTATTAACCACTTTTTAGACCATGGTATACTCTAGTTAACTTTGAGTTAGCAAAGGACGTAGGGAAACTTACAAAAAAATTAAAAAGTTATGATTAGGGTTTGTGTTTGCATACAAAGTCAATGAAGTGATTGGAGAGGATAACTAAGAGTGAAGGCAAGTACTGAGTTTAATAACTCCATTTTAAGCCCCTTTTTTTGGCACCACTATAGTCAAGCATTAGAAATTTAAGTGGTAGCAAATGCAAAGGATATCTAGGAGGAAAAAAATTTGATCTAGTGACTGAGAGTGGTGATTAATATATAAAAGGCAATAAAAATGAAAATGGGGGTATGTAGTGGAAGAAGTAAACAAAGGAAGAAGAATATAGTGTTCATTGGGATTCATGCATATGGATTTTCAAAGATAACTTTAGGGGAATTTTTTTTAAGGAAAGAAATAGTAAACCATGAGATCTGTATGAATCTCTCCCTTTGTTTTGGGTAGAGTTTAGTTGATATGGATGAAACAATAAATGGGTTTTGTTTATTCAACTTTATTATTAATACCTTGATTTAGAAATTTATGTATAATTACTAAAGAAATTAGGGATGTATTATTGACTTATGTTTGGTTAAATAATCTTATTTTTATTTGGTTATATCCTACCTATAATCATAGGTAAATAAGTGAAGATTAGGTAGAACCCTAGTGGCTAAATCATTCCATTTACTATTTAAAATTCATAATTAGTTAAGGGATAAACTATAGTTTAAAACAAGTATAAATAAACATGAAGGACATTATGGAAGGAATGTTATCAAGAGTGTTGCATCTTATCTTTTCATTGGTGAGCTATGTTTTATTCACACACACACACACACACACACACACACACGCGCGCGCGCACACACACACACACACACACACACACACACACACACACACACACACACACACACACACACACACACACACACACACACACACACACACACACACACACACACACACACACATTTATATTATATCTAAGTTATACCAATAGAGACTGAAGGAATTTAGAGATTATTAAACTCTAGTGCAAATAGTATATGTTGTTATAACACAAATGCAATATAAATATAGACTTTTAATTCAAAGATTTTTCTTTGTTATTTGGTGGTCAATTTTTTCTATGGTTTTATCATATTATTTGGTGGTCAATTTACCATGATTTTAGCATGATATCTGGTGGTCAATTTTTCTATGGTTATAACATGTTATTTGATGGTCAATTTACCATGGTTGTAGTATGTTATTTGGTAGTTGATTTCATATGGATGTAACTTGTTATTTGGTGGCCAATTTATTATGGAAATGTAATGAAATTAATTACATGTTCACATAATAGAATATTATATCACAAAAATAAGAGTAGAATATATAGATCCACAATAATAATTGACAAAAGAGTAGAATTATTAATAAATATAACTGAGCCACTTCGAGGGGGAAACCTTCACAATAATGAAATGAGATAAAAATCATAATTTTATGATCAAATAATAACCACTACCTCCTATATATAATCTAATTATCCATTATTATTTCATAGATTGACCTTAGTAAAAACATATATAAATGTGACTAGATAATATAAAAGGTATGTAAACCACAAGTTGACCACACATATCCTTAGACACACCATAGGTTAAGGGCGTATCATGCCCCTCCCATTTAGAAAAACATTATACTCAAAATTTAATCAACCCCAAATATTTCTACAAGAATGGTTCATCTTCCCATGTTGCATATTCACAATGCAAATTTTTCCATTTGATCAAATACTCAATCACTTTGGCCGGTAGTTTCTTAGTGCATGTTCAAAATATCTATTTAGGCTCCAGAATAAGACTACCTTACTCATCTAATTTAGATAACTTATTTTTAGTAGAAACTTTGTGTCCAATTACCTTATTTAAGAAATAAATATGGAATACAATATGTATGCTAGTGGACTAGGGTAATTTTAGCTTGTAGGCCATACTACCAATTTCCTACAAGATTTGATAAGGGCTATAATACTTAGAAGACAAATTGTTATCATTTTTTAATTTATTTGCAGACATATAATTATATGGTTGTAATCATACAAATACCTAATAGCTTATGTTAAAATTCTACTCACTATAGTGTTTATTTAATTATTTCTTCATTCAATTCTATGCTATGGATATTTTTCTTGCAAATTGACGAGTACCTCTTGTTTATAGTAAGTGTGTTTTTAAACAATTCAAACCTTAGGATGGACCTTAAATTTTAAAGTGATGGTGGGGGATGATATAGTTTTAAGGCCATAAAGGGAGACATTTTGGATGAGTTATGAACATAAGTATTATACCACCATTCAAAAAATGGCAGCTAATGAACCCATTTATCCTATTTGGTAGAAGAAAAATAATAAATATACCCTTATAGAAATTTCTTGACTACCTTTATTTATCCATTATATTGAAGATGATAGGATGATCTATGATCCAAATGGGTACCCAAACATACAAATAATTTAGTCAAAATATTACTAGTAAATATGTGATCTTGATCACTTACAATGATCTTTGGAGTACCATGCAATTTTTAAACTATATTGAGAAAATCAGAAGCTACTATATCAACAATAAATCATTATGATAAATTAAAAAAATGAGCATGCTTGGTGAGTCGATCCACAACTACCATGATAACATTTTTACCTTAAGATTGTGGTAACTTAGTAATGAAATCCATGGAAACCTCCTACCATCACTAGTTAGGGATGGATAAAGATTAAAAAGACCTAGGGTTTTAATGATTTCACCATTATTCAATTGACATACCATGCATTCAATCACATATTTTTGGACATCCCCCTTGAGTCCTTCCCAAAAGAAATCTTGCTTTATTCTATGATATGTTTTTAAAAATCTTGAGTGACCTCTTATTGGAGATGCATGAGTTCCTAAAGGATTTTATGTTTGATAAGACAATTATTATAGAGGTATAATATATCTTTATACCATAATGAATTCCCCTTCCATATAATTTTTTTATATCCCCTAGAACCTTGACAAAGATTTTAAATCAAATAATGGGTAGTATTGTCATTCTCCAATTTTGATCTTGTTACCTCTAGCCAATATTCCTTCCAAATGGTCATTACAAATAATAATTCCTTTATTGATTCATCCCATATACCACCACATTCTATTTTCATTTCTTATATACTATTTTAAAATCATATCTTAACATTTTAGTCACCCATTTTTGTTATTTTTTAGAAGACAATCATTGTTCCAAAAAATACTTGAGGCTATCATGATCAGTATTTAAATGAAAGTGATGACCCATCAGATAAGGCCTCCATTACTTGACTACATGAAAAATAGCTATAATGATCCAGGTAATAATTTAGACGATAATTTGGGTGACGGTTCTACCCCAATTGATGATAGAACTTCTAAGATCCATAACTTTTTCACTTTAGATATAATTGACTCACAATTTGAACCATTGGAAAGATAAGAATGAGGAAAATGTGGTGAGATGGGATGGATCTTTTCTCAATGGATTTTGACCCCCAAAAACCCAATGGAAGTGCCTCAAACTTACTATTTTTAGACTGCACTACTAAAATTTAAATTTAGGGTACTTACATTGGGTTTTTAGGGGTCAAAATCCATCAATAAAATATCCATGCAATCTCACCACATTTTCCTAGTTATTATATTTCTAATGGTTCAAACGGTGAGTCAATTAGAGCTACGGTGCAAAAGTTATGGCTCCTAGAAGTTCCATCATCAATTGGGGTAGAAACATCACCTGAATTGCCACCTAAATTGTTGCCCAGATCATATAAACTCTTTATCATATATTTACTTGAGCCTATTATTTGAATTAAATTAGAGAATTTTAAATGTAAGACATATAACTTCTTTCATGAGTATAACCCCCATGCCATATCCTAATGCATCACATTCCACAATAATTTAAAAAAAAATAGGAGTAACCAAAACTAAAATAGTGCACATAGCCATTTGCAATTGTTTAATGCCTTGGTGGATGTATCAGTCCATTGGAAAGAGTCTATCTTCAACAAAGATGTGATCAGGGATACGATTTTACCATTATTTTTGACAACCCTACAATAATAACTAATTAGACCCATAAATTCCTGAAGGTTATTGAGGGTATTAGGAACCTGGCACTCCATCATTAATTAGATATTTTAAAGATCAAATTTCACTTCTTCATGTAAAACAATATGACCCAAGCAATCTAACTCTTTGATGTCAAAAGCACATTTAGAAGATTTGGCATAAATTTGATGTTGTTTTAGAATTGAGATTACTTGTTTCACATGCTTCAAATGACATTCCTAATTTTTAATGTAAATGAGGATGTCATAAAAAAATACCAACAAAAAAATTATAAATGGGATGAAAAAAAATTCATCAAAATCTAAAATGTATATGATGTTTTTTTGAGGCCAAAATGCATGACCATAAACTCATAATGGCCTTCATGAGTTTTGAAATTTGTTTTAGGTACATCCTCTTCTTGGATTTGAATATGATGATATATAGAGTGAAGATTTATCTTGGTAAAATAAACATCACCACGAAATTCATATAACAAATCATCAATTACTAGAATAGGAAATTTATCTTTGATGGTGTACTTATTGAGTTCTCTATAGCCTGGACACATCCTCCAAGTGTTATCCTTCTTCCATACCATGATCAATATGGAGGAATATTCACTTTGGTTATGTCAAATGATTCTACCTCTAACATATCCTATACCATCTTTTGAATTTCACTCTTATAGGCATAGGGATACCTATAGGGTTTGATGTTGGGTAGTGTACTTCTAAGAAGTAGTCTGATGGCATGATCATGCACTCATCTTGGTAGAATTCCTTTTGGTATGTCTCAAAAAAAAATGGTCATCCATCACCCTTTGAAAATTAAGATGGGTAGACTCTTTGGTTGGTTGAACCTCTATGAAAAACAAGTGTGCTACAAATCCTTCAACACCTATTTTGATAATCTTCATCATCTAATGGGTACTAGCTAGTTGTGGAGGTTTATCTCATAATCCATGTAGTTCAAATGTCTTGCCTTTCGAATGGAAGTGCATGAATAGTTATGATCCAGGAAAAAATTTAGGTGATAATTTGGGTGATGGTTATACCCCAATTGATGATGAAACTTCTAGATTATTTTCATGCTCTTAAAATATCTGTCAATCAAAAATTTTGAGTTTTGGATCAGTGGTATTAGAGCAACAATGAATTCTCTGAGAAGAGATGTTTTATTACTCAAAATTGTAATACCACTATATGCTTATCTCTGGGAAGAAATGTCTAATTTCCATTTCAAGTTACATCTTCATTTCTACACATTTTTAAAGTAGGAGGAGGATGTGGAAGGTAACCAATATCAAGGGAGATTAAGTGTTTTGACTTACATGATTTAAAATAATATAGAATTTGAGGAATTACTATTTTTAGAAACTTACTTTTTTTAGATTGCACTACTAAAATTGAAATTTGGGGCACTTCCATTAGATTATCTAGGGTGAAAATCCATTGATAAAATATCCATGCCCTATCACTACATTATCCTCATTCTTATCTTTCCAATGGTTCAAATGGCAAGTAAATTGGAGCTATGGTGCAAAAGTTATGGCTCCCAAACATTCTATCACCAATTAGGGTAGAACCGTCACCCAAATTATCGCCTGAATTATTTCCAAGATCATTCCTCCCTCCTTGAGAATAAATGGTCCCCATTACATAATATTCCTCATCAGGTATGGAAATTATGTCTTAATTTAATTCTCTATGAGCCACTCACCTTGGTGGCTAAGCTGGCCCCTTTTGACCACCCGATAAAGTGGAATAAAGTGCCCCCTTGTTGTCTTCATCTAGGTGTCCACAATCTAATCCTCCTCCACTAGAGAAAAAATATGTGGATCAAGATCATCAATGTCTATTTGTTCTACTATGTCTGAAGTGTCAAATAGAGGTGGATGATATGGTTTAAGGAGCTTCACATTGAATATTGGATGCAAACTAAGGTAGGCTGGTAGGTTCAACTCAAAAGAATTTTCTCCAACTTTTCTAGTGGTGGTGTAGGGACCATATTGTAGAGGCTAATTTTTCTATGTGGGCCTAAAAGTCATTTATTTTGAAGCTAAAACTAAACCTTGTCACCCATAATAAAATGGTGTGCAATCCTATGTTTATCATGGCATTGTTTATAATTCTAATTCATCTTCTCCAAGATGTCATGAACTTGCTGTTGGATGTGTTGCATTTAATCAATGAACTTTGTTGCTTTTTATACCTCAGATAATAGATGAGGTGTGTATTCTATGGTGGAGAATGGAATGAATATATCAATTGGTGCCATGGGTTGGAACCCAAATTATACATGGAATGGACTATGCTTGGTCGAGCTGTGCAGGGCCCAATTATATCCATATTGTATAAAAAGAATCCCCTCATCCCATGTGTGTGGATGTTTGGAGTGATACATCTGAATCATGTGAATAATAAAGTGGTTTGCCACCTTTGTTTGACCATAAATCTATATATATAAGGCTATGGACTTCATCATCTTGGTATCCATCATCTTCCATAGAGTGGACCAGAAGATACTTAGGAACCTACTATCTTGATATGAGATAATAGACTTGGGGAGACCAAAATGGAGCCATACATGACTAAAATATAGTTGAGTAGTTTCTTCAATAGATATATTTTTCTTAAAAGCAATCATGATAACCATTTTTGAAAAATGATCAACTACAACAAAAATACAGTCCTTGCCATGTTTTGAAGTGGGAATATCTAAGAGAAAATCCATTGAGATAGATTCCCAAGACCTAGTTGGTTTTAGCAATGGTGTGTAAATACCTTGCTTCTTATTTGTTGGCTTGTCTATCAAACATGGGGTACAATATTTGAGATATCTTTCCACATCCTTTCACATATGGGGCTAGTAGAAGTGTTTTTAAAGAATTTACAATGTCTTTTCTATACCAAAGTGTCCAGTTGTCCTATTGAAATGTGCTTCCCATATCATCTTCTATTACTCTAGAACTAGAACATAGATGTGCCACATATGACAATGGACATTATCTTGAAAATATAAATAAAAAACATGTTTACCTTTTTGAAGCACCTAATATGTATTAGAAAAGGTAGGATCTGCTTCATATAGAGCACCCCAAGTGGTAGTCTCATGTCCACATAGGTCAAGAACTATTGTGATTATAGTAATTGGTGGGAGACTCAAAAAATCTATGGCCATATTTGAGCTCCCCTTTTTGTGTATGATTATCATATGGAATTTATATAGATATGTGGCCCACTTTTGGTGCCTCTCATTTCATAAGTTTTTTCTATGTTTGGATGAATTCCAATGGTCTGTGGTCAGTGTGGATGACCGTCTCTTTCCCCAAGATGTAGTGGTTCCATTATTTTCAAGCTTGTACAATGGCATAGAGCTCCTTATCATATGTTAGATATTTCCTAACCATATTAGTGAAGGTTTCACTATGATATGAAATAGGATGGCCATGTTGCATGATGATAACTCCCATGGCATATTTAGATCCATCTGTCATCAACTCAAAAGGTTGATGCAATTCTGGCAAGGTAAGAACAAAGGTTGATTAAAGTATGTTCTTCAAATTCTCAAATACCCTTTATTTTATTTCACCCCACTGTAATACAACAAAGGGAATTTTAGAATTTGAAGAACAGACTTTGCTCAACCCTTATTCTTGCCTTGCCAAATTTGCATCAACCTTTTGAGTTGATGATCGATGCATCTGAATATGCCATGGGAGCTATCATCATGACAACATGGCCATCCTATTACATATCATAGTGAAACCTTCACTGATATAGTTAGGAAATATATGACATATGATAAGGAGCTATATGCCATTATGCAAGCCTAAAAATAATGAAAACACTACATCTTTGGGAAAGATACGGTCATCCACACTGACCATAAACCATTAGAATTCATATAGACATAGAGCAAACTACAAAATGAGAGGCACCAAAAGTGGGCCACATATCTATAGTAATTCCATCTGATAATCAAACAAAAAAATGGAAGCTCAAATATGACCATAGATTATCTGAGCTGCCCACCAATTATTGCACTCACAAAAGTTCTTGACCTATGTGGACACGAGACTACCACTTGGGGTGCTCTATATGAAGTAGATCTTACCTTTGCTAATACATATCAGGTGCTTTAAAAAGGTAAACATGTTTTTGATTTATATTTTCAAGATAATGTCCTCTATCATATGGGGCACATCTATGTTTTAGCTACAGAGTAATAGAAGATGATATGGGAAGCACATTTCAGTAGGACAGTTGGACATTTTGGTGTAGAAAAGACATTGACAATTCTTCAAAAACACTTCTACTAGCCCCATATGTGAAAGGTTGTGGAAAGGTATCTCAAATATTGCACCCCATGTGTGATAGCCAAGCCAACAAATAAGAATCAAAGATTGTACATGCCATTTCTAGAACCAACCAGGCCTTGGCAATCTATCTCAATGGATTTTCTCTCAGGTTTGCCCACTTCAAAACATGGAAAGGATTATATTTTTGTTGTAGTTGATCATTTTTTTAAAATGGATATCATGATTTCTTGTAAGAAAATTATATATACTAAAGAAACTACTCAACTATATTTTAGTCATGTATGGCTCCATTTTGGTCTCCCCAAGTCTATTGTCTCAGATCGAGATAGCAAGTTCTTGAGCATCTTCTGGTCCACTCTATGGAAGATGATGGATACCAAGCTGATGAAATCCATAGCCTTCCATCCATAGACTAATTTTTAGACAGAGGTGGTCAACTACTTGATTGTTCACATGATTTATATGTATCACTCCAAACATCCATGCACATGAGATGAGGGGCTTCTTTTCATACAACATAGATACAAGCAGGCCCTGCACAACTTGACCAAGCATAGTCCATTTCAAGTATGCTTCAAGTTCTAACCCATGGCACCAATTGATATATCCATTCTATTTTACACCATGGAATACACTCCTCATGGAAGATCTAAGGTAGCAAAAGCAACAAAGCTCATTGAAAAAATGCAACACATCCAGCAACAAGTTCATGACATCTTGAAGAAGATGAATCAAAAGTATAAGCAACGCCATGAAAAACATAAGATTTCACACCATTTTGCTATGGATGACAAGGTTTGGTTGTAGATTAAAAAGGAATGACTTTCAAGCCCACACAAAAAACTCTAGCCTCTGTGATATGGTCCCTACACCATCACTAGAAAAGTTGGAGAAAATGCTTTTGAGTTAAACCTACCAACCTACCTTGGTCTGCATCCAATATTTAATGTAGATCTCCTTAAACCATATCATCCACCTCTGTTGGACACTTTATTCATAGTATAATAAATAAACATTGATGAGCTTGATCCATAGAGTTTTTCTCTAGTGGAAGAGGATCAGATTGTGGAAACCTAGATGAAGACAACAAGAGGATGCTCTATTCTACTTTACCAGGTGGTCAAAAGGGGCCAACTTAGCCACCAAGGTGAGTGGATCACATAAAATAAAATTAAGACACAAATACCACACCTAATGAGGAATATTGATGTAATGGGGACCATTTCTTCTCAAGGAGGGAGGAATGATCTAGACAACAATTCAGGCAACAATTTAGGTGACGGTTCTACCCCAATTGATGACAGAACTTCTAGGATCCATAACTTTTGTACCGTAGCTCCAATTGACTCACCATTTAAACCATTGGAAATATAAGAATGAGGAGAATGTGGTGATATGGCATGGAGATATGATCAATGGATTTTGACCCTACAAAACCCAATATAAGTTCCCCAAATTTTAATTTTAGTAGTGTAGTCTAAAAATAATAAGTTTTTGAAAATAGTAATTCCTAGAATTCTATATTGTTTTAAATTGTGTAAGTCAAACCACTTAATATACCTTGAGATTGGTGACCTTCAAAATCCTCATCCTACTTTAAAAATGTGTATAAATGAAGATGTAACCCAAAAGGGAAATCATACATCTCTTCTCAGAGATAAGCATATAGTGGTATTGTAATTTTGAGTAATAAAACATCTCTTCTCAAAGAATTCATTATTACTATGTTATTTTCATGTTCTTGAAATATCTATCAATCAAAAATTCTAAGTTTCAGATCAAGTTCCTTGAAATTAATCTTAATAGTGCCCAAAGTGATGAGACATTATACTCTTAGAACAATGTCAAACCCTCCCATGGGAATAATAATCATAAAGTAATCTAACATGTACTATCCCATACCTCGCTTAATACTATGGCATTTTTCCAAATAATTGATGATAACACCATCTACAATCATGATCTAAAATTCTGGAACTAGGTATATGAAATAGTTAAAATAAGTAGTCAACTTACTATTTATGAAGTTGTACATACTACTAGAGTCAATCAACATAATCACCTTTTATTTCTTGAGGAAAATCACCATCTTAAGAGTTTGAGTAGTAGTAATATTGAAAGTGCATGACAAGATATAGTAGGTTGATAATATTCATAGTTATCCTTGGGTTTTTCCAAACTTTAAATTGAGGTCTCATCATCTTAATCATCCTCATTGGCACCTTCAATGTAAAACAAATTATTTTTATCACAATGATGTCCTTTTCTCTATTTGCTATCATATCCAAAACACAAACCATTTTCATGCTTCTCTTCAATTTATTGAATGGTCAATTTGGTAGGCTAAGGAAGTGATGGTGTTGGGAAAGTGTATTCATAGACATTAGTGAAAGATCTTAATTTGATTATGTATTTTTACTCTACCATGCATGCCCTTGGGATGGCTTTAGATACTGAATTGGGACTAAACATCAAATCCTTAAATTGGATGTTATCTTTGAGGACACCCAAAAATAGGTTAATTAGATTTTCCTCAGTGATGTTCACCACACATAAGGGAAGATTCTAAAATTGATGAATATAATCCTTTACAGTCATTATTTCAAATTGTTTGGATAGCTATCTAAATTAGTTTTCTAAGAAATTATTGTTATAGTGGAGATACAACTCCTTAAAAATTATAGACCAATAAAATTGGATACCCTTTTTTTTCTTTTGAGCACACAATCATGGCTACTAAATTAAAAGCTCAAGTTCCAAATATAGAGAGGCCATAAAAACCTTTTTCAAACATGGATTTTTATGTAGATCAAATAATTTTTCAATTTGAGTGATCCATGTGAGTAGATCATTACCATAAAACTTGAATAAGTCCACTTTTAGAAACATTAGCTTCAAACCTAGATTAACTATGTGATTGTTTAAAGGAGAACCAAATTAGAGTGGTGGAGGGTTATTTTATAAATACTAAGTTGTAAAATAGGATAATTACCTAGTTAATTATTGTAATTTATCCAAGCAATCCATTCATGTCCACTCTCATCCCTGTGATGTCCCCTTTAACCGCATCAAAATCATATTTTCACATCATGCCATGTAACTCTAATTGAAGTTGTTGAACTACCTCTAACATACAAGATAATAAGTTTTAGACTCTATGCCATCATTATGAAGAGTTTTATGAGTTTATTTCCCTTTATCATGTTTGCAAGTGTTAGGACCAGACATGAAAAAAAATTAGGAGAGTTTTAGTCCCCATAAAAAGTGTATTAACATATGAAACTATTGTGATCACCTCACTAAGATGAATCCAACAACTACTAATGTGCATAAGGGTGAAAAATTTTAGCCCAAAAAGTGTAACAAAAAAAAAATATTATGATAATTTTTTCAAAGATGAATCTAATGATTGCTAATGTGCACAAGGGTGAAGACATTTCTAATTAAAAATAAATAAAACAATATTTTAGTGATGGAAAAATTAAATTCTTCCAAGATCACAAGTTATGTTTTTTTAATCCTTCAACTCATAGGAGATGTGAAAAACTATATCCAAAGAAAAAAACTACCACATAAACTTGCCCAAATAGAATCTCTTATACCACTTATAATTAAATTAATTAAATGTTCACATAATAGAATATCATATTGTAAAAATAAGAGTAGAATATATAGATCCACATCAATAATTGATAGAAGAGTAGAATAATTGATAAATATAATTGAATCACTTTGAGGGGGAAACCTTCACAATAATGCAATGAGAGTATAATTGAAAATTTAATGATCAAATACTAACCAATACCTCTTATATATATTATACTTATCCATGGTTATTTCATAGGCCAAACTTACTAAAAACATAATGACATCAAGATAATATAAGAGGTATGTAAGCCACAAGTCAGTCACACATATCCATAGACATGCCATAGGTTAAGGGCATAACATGTCGTACTATTCTATTTTGGGAGTCATTTTATTAAGGTTGAAGTATGTTAAATTGGCCATTGTTTTATTTTGGTTGTAACAATACATAGTGATGTCATTTTGATGGTCGACTTACTATGATTTTAGCATATATTTTTGATGTTATTTTGGTGGTCAATTTTTTATGCAACTATAGCTTAATGGCTTTAATGTCATTTTAGGGGTGTATTTTGGTAACAACTATGTGTTTTGGATTCTTGTAGACTTGAATTTAGTATGTCTTTGAGAATTTTGTCTAAGTTAAGGAGTGTGTTTTATTAACAAAAGAATAGTATTGGGAGTTTTGTACCCAATTTTGATGATTATATTTTATCTTATTAAAAAAGACTTTTAATGGAGCATTTTTTTATTGTAACATTAAACACATTCAGGGGCTTTTAGTTTCAACATAACTAAACATGACCTATTATTGGTAAAGGTCATGGGGAAGGATTATTTGTCCCTTATACACTAATAGGTGTGAGATTCTCTCCCACCTATAGGGTTATAAGAGGATAAATAAAATTAAATGCAAAATTTTACATTTATTACCTTAAGTTATAAATAAATCAAAAGTGGATAATTTTAATAAAAGTCTTGACTGCAATTAGAATGCTTAATTTTTGAGTATAAATGATAAATTCAGGAATATTTATATTAATTTGAAATATGCATAGTTTCATCTCTTACATATATAAATATGAATAAAGGTAGTAATGTTTATAGCATGGATGGATTTATTATTGAGTTAAATCACAACTATTCAAAATGTGAACTAAGAAATAATAGAATTAAATTATTAAAAGTAGTATCATGACCTCCTATAGAATTTATGTTTGTGTGGAATGTTTTGGAGCTTTAAGTTGACTGAATGGACTGTTGTATGAATATATTATGAATATGCTAATTATTTTTTTGATATGAAATAGGATTTGTTGATTCATAAATGTGTACCACAGGTGCTCAGAGTATTTAAGAAACACTTATCATTTTAACATTTAGAGAATTTAGTGCATGATTTATAGTTTGTGATAATCATGTTATCTATTGGTGGAATAGAGGTAAAACAAGTGACTATTTCACAATATTTATATTAGTTGGTGGTTGGGAGCCACCATAGACAAATAGTACATGTATGTAAAGTATGAAACATCTATGGAAATAATAGTGAATTATGATCAAGAACTAATATAAGAACTAATCTAAGATGGATATTTACAATGGAAATTAAACTAAGGTGATTCAGTTAAAAAAAGAAGCAAAAGGAAGGGTAGGGTAGAAAAGAGATATGTTTTCTGTCTTTGTTCTAGACATTATGAAAAAGTTCATATCTCATCTAAATGTGCATTTAACCAATGTATGAAGTGAAATAACTTAAGCCTAAATCATAAGATACATTAGGCAATATTTTAAGGAATGTATGAAATGATGTAAATAAGAACTAGGCTCACTTTAAAGATTCACTCCTACAAGCAAACAACATTAGCTCAAATGCAAAAGAAGTGTGGAAAATGAAATAAGCCTAAAAAATTTCAACTAATCTAACATTGGCACAAATTAGTAACTCTACATTCAAGATACACATCCAAAATCCATAAAAACCATTAACATTTAAAAGTGAAACCAAACAATTGAGAGAGAAACCATATAGCACTTTACACAAGCAAATATTGATAGAATTTGCAAAATTTCTTACTTATATTAATTGCTAAAAGTTTACAAAGTAATTTGGTTCTAAGAACCCCCTCTATTTTTATAATTGATAATGCTCCTTTTATAAGGTATAAGGTAACATGTTGGTCGGTCTCATCCAATTAAATTTGTACAAGTGTATAGGATAGGTGTTCTTTCTATTACAATCTAGAACAAAAGACCTTTTCCTTTTAATAAACTAGTTTATAGACAATGTGCTCTTACAAATTAGATGTCTATACAAAAGAATATCCTATTTAAAAATATTATGCAAAGCTGGTTATAAAAGGAATATTCTTATTTCATTGATCTTTAGGACCCTTATGTTTCTAGAGTTCTGAGTTATTTTTGTAGGGTCCTCATTATTTATTAATGTTATTTTTTAATTAGCACAAGGCCGATAATTAGTTTTATGAATAACTCCTTCATTTGATCTACTAAGCCCTTTATGGTCTTTATCAATTCTATCTAATGATTTTGACTATTCTGATGTTTTTTACCTTGTGTATTAATAACCTAACAAGACTTTGGGTCAACTTCTGGATCAAAGTGCTCCTATATAGGTGATAATCTAGCTCTCTTTGGTTTAGTCTTTTGCATCCTCAATCTATAAAACCTTCATTTTATCATTTTGCTTATGTGGTACCTTCATTTCACTTCTGTGGCATCCTAATAAAATTTCATTGGTTTTGAGCCTCTTTAAAAAGTCCATCTTTGCTTTGAACTATCAAATCATCATGGATCGTAGATCTTTAGAATATTTAGATCCAACCAGTTATCTTAAATTTTGCATCTATATGACAATCATTTGACATCATTGAAGGGAACATGATCTTCAATTTTAAATTCATCCATAGGGATCTTTGCTATCTTAAATTTTATGTTTGTGTAATCATCATTTGATGTCTGCACGATCATCAAATTTAAGTCCATCTTTGGGATTGTTTATTGTGTTAAATTTGAAATTTGTATAACCATCATTTGACATCCATGTGGAATCATTGATGGGTGTGAGACCATCAAATTTAAGCTCATATTTGGGACTATTTACTGTGTTAAATTTGATGTCCATGTGATTGTCATTTTGATGGCCCAGGGGCAATAGAAAAATATTCATAAATTAGTTTGTAAAGGAAATATTTCAAACAAAAATATTACTATATTATTTTGAGATGATTTTACAAAGATGTTGAAATCATATAAAAATTTCATGAGAAGTTAAAACTAACTTATAGATTTAAACTAACCTAAATAACTAAAAATAATTAATCTAAGATAATAAACTACACAACAAAACCTTGGATCAAATATCCAATAAACTCCCCTTGATCTAAAGGGGTATAGGTGATGAATATATAAAGCTATGATGATGAAATCATTAATGAATCTCTACTACATCTGCAAGCTAGCACACTATATATCATGGCACTAATCAAAACTGATGTTGCTCCATATAGAAGCTCACCTAATGATTTGTGGCATAAAAAGTTGATGACATGATCAAGGCCTGCTCATCCCCTATGATCATCATATCGTAGTATAGTAGAACTTGATTAAATCCTATCCAACTACATCAAACCACATAAGGTCCCACATAGTAACCCATCTAAGTGATTCTCTAGTACTCTATATGGCACATCCCTCAGATGCCCAATAATCACCAACATCACACACATGCCTTTACTCAGCACTCAAAATGCTAGAAAATATAATGCTAACTCGTAAAACCACTAATGACTAATAAAAGGCCACTATGTAATATCTTCTCCCCTATCAGATAAGAAGTGAGAAGTTGTATAACATAAAAACAAATTTAAACTACTTGTCTTCTCCATGTCATGAATATCAGGGATAAAAATCCAACTATGGAACTAAAAGAAAAAAAACACTAGCCAAAAATTACTATCCCAATAGTGAACCCATACTCCAAGTGAATAAAAAACTAGAGAAGGGAAAATATCCTCTAACCTCTGTAGATCCTCCAACCTCCAATTAGCTTTGTTTAACCTGTTAGATCGTTAGGGACCTATAAATTTTTAAATGTAACACCTCATCAACAATAACACAAGTGGTGGGATACATCATTATAATCTTATTTTGGTGTATACAACATATTTTTATCATTTGGGAAAAACTTGGGGTGTTAGATTCCACCAAAAATGTACCTAATTTCATTACAATGTGTAGTTTATTTAAAATATGTAAAAAAACATATTTACACATTCCAAAATAAAAAATTGCTCATATTGATGCTCTTAGAAATCTATTTCCATAAAAAAAAAAGTGGGAATATGAAGAATTTGGCCACTATATGTAGAAGATATGATAGTTTGAAATCCCCCCGCCCCACCCCCCCCCCCACCCCCATCAATGTTAATTTAGAAAATTTGACTAGTTTATAGGGATTAAAATATCATATCAATACATGATAAACCCATTCTTGTTTATAATTTTTGAAAATATATCTGAGTCTAGTTTCCAAAAAGGTAACTTGACAAAATAATATGATAGTGTGTTTAAGATATGGTAAAAATGGTCATGGTAGGTGCAGATTTTCCTAGTTTTCACATTTAATTCAAATAACCCTTTTGAAAAAAAAGTTTTTTTTGGCACTTTTGAGGGTTTAAACCTTGACCTCCTAGCTTCAAATTTTTACACAAAATAGGATTTTCTAAGTGCTCCAAGAGGATTTAAAAAACATAAGGAGAGATTTTTACATTTGAAATTGATTTCCCTCTCTATGATAAAAAATACTTTTCCTTGTAAAAAAAATTTCATTCGGGAAAAATAATTTAGAAAAAACAAATCATTGCTTTGTGGAGGGTCCATGTGATAATATAATAATGAATTTAATCAATACCTAATTCTAAAATGCTTACTATTATTTATTGATTTCTATTGTCATACCACTATACTTTGTTGATTTACATAATGAAATAGTGCATGTCTACATTACAAACAACAATTATGCTCAAAATTTTGTATAGTTTCCATAAAGAAGATTTTTAGGTCATCTTTGATTTCAAACTTAACATTGGATGCTTGTTGAGATAACAACTTTAGATGATGTTCTCTCATGATCAATCTTCAAGATAGATGGATTTGTTTTGATTGCAAATTACATTGCTAAGAAGACCACTATGGTGTTGTTTATAAATGGCATGCTCCTAAATGTAGCCCACTAAAAAAAGTGATTGAAGTTGTTTACTCTACTATAGTTTCCATGTCTTTATCAATTACAAATAAATATTTTCAAACACCTTCTCTAAATAATAAATGCCTTTCTTTGTTTTTTGTACAGACGCTTCTCCAAATACTAAATGCCTTCCTTCCTTTAGAAAATAAGAAAATATAGATAAGATTTTCTTTCTTGCATTTCAAGACACCTTGAAAATAATTTTGAAGCAATGTTCAATGCTTTAAAAAATATGTATAGAAAATTTTAAGCAAAAGTTTGGGGGCCGTACAAATTAAAAACAAGAATGAACAAAGTCATTGACTATTTGATTTTTCCTTCAATTCTCTTCATGGTTTCCACTTCCTCCTTCAAAACATGGCATAACTTTCTCCTTCCAAGGTCTGATACCACTAATGGCCTAGGGAAAATATAAAAATATTCATAAATTACATTTAAAAGGAAATATTTCACACAAAAATATTATAATATTATGTTGAGATGATTTTACAAAGATGGTGAAAGCATATAAAACTTTCACAAGAAGTTACAACTAACTTACAGGTTTCAACTAACCCAAATAGCTAAAAAATAATAATATAAGATAATAAAATAAGTAAATAAAATAACACATAACAAAACCTTGGATCAAATATCTAACACATTTGATGTCCACATGGATGTCAATGATGGGTGTGTAATCATAAAATTTAAGCTCATCTTCGGGATTGTCTACCAAGCTTGCCACTTGTAATTTTTTGGTTTGTTCTATTCCTATAAATATAAAGATAAAAATGGCTTTAGCATATATGTGTATAAGGTGCTTAAATTAATTTAGGTAATTTCTTTCAATATTTTTGGCATTAGGGGAAATGTTTTAGACACAATGTCTAAAATAATCCTCCCAAAGAGTCACTTGGTAGGGCATTTACCCAGGACAAAAGTCCTGAAGGGCACTTTTCATGAGGGAAAGGGCACTTTCAAAAGTCTGAATGGTATGTGGAGGGAAAAGGACCATTTCAAAAAGGCCAAAAGATAATTTTTTAGGGTAAATGTCCTTGATAAAATTTTTGAAGAGTAAATTACACAAAGGTCAAAGGGTATGTGCCCTTGGGGTCATTATTTCAAGATTTTTGCATAAAAAAAATGTATGACAAAAAAATTTTGAAGGGTCATTTTAGAAAACCTAAAGGGTATGTTCAAAATGTTGAAGGGTCATTCCAAAAAACCCAAAGGGTATGTGCCCTTCACAAAAATCCTGAAGGGTATTTTCAAATAAGTTGAAGGGTACTTTAAAAAATCTTGAAGAATAATTAGCTTAAACAAAAATTTTGAAGGATAATTCTATTAATGCAAATTTCACTTTCAAAATATTTGCAAACAATTTTCTGTGGGAAATATGTTTCAAGATTTTTGCATAAAAAAAATGTTCAAAACAAAAATCTTGAAGGGTCACTTACAAAAAGTCTGAAGAATAAGTCTATTAAGGTAGAGGGAAATTTAAAAAAGGTTGGAGGGTAATCTGGTTGGGAAAATAAGCCTTGACAAAATATGCCAATGGGTAAGTGCAAAGAGGCTAAAGGGTAATTCTGTCAGGTAAAATGCTTGATAGAATAAGTCTATGGGGAAATTATTTCAAACAAAATGTCTGAAATAATTATCCCAACATAGATAAGTTTGAAGGAATGCTTTTGACATAGACCAATTGCATAAGTCCTAAATAAAGGATTAAAAGTACTTGGATAAAGTATTCAAAATATAAAACTTGATAGTTAGAAACATAACAAAATGACTTTGCATTTAGATTAGACCACATGAATAATAAAAAGGTCTGAAAGGGGGGATCAAGACATAAAAGGGACTAAGCATGGATGTTAGACTAACTCTTGGTCATGTTTAAAAATAGGACTAAGCCTTAGGAAATAAAAATAAACTAAGCCCATAGCATTATTTAGAATGTTCCTACATAAAAAAATTTCACCAAATTCAAATCAAGTACTTAGATTAAACTTAGATTAAGGGTTTAGCTATTCAAATATGAATCTAGTAAATAATCAAGTTAACATTAAAATCATGAAACCTAAGCATTGATCATTACAAGTAGACCTTATTAGATCTACAACTTGAAATACATAGATCCAATGTTAGTACTTTAGATAAGGGTGTTGGGTGAATATTTTGTCAACAGCTAACTGATGAGAAAAATAGGTCTCTTCAACCACAACAAGGGAGATTGGTCAGCCAAATGTGTAGGTTTACCACATCAGAGGTGGACAAATCTCTCCTCTCATCAAGGGGAGGTTCCCTATAAATATGAGGAGCTATATATATAAGCAAAAAATAACACTCAGGGGTAGAACTACACCATCCATCTCTCTTTTTTCAGAGATGATGTTCACAAACAAAGAAGAAATCTTGGTGAGAATAATGAAGGCACTTCTCTTCTTTCAGAAGTGGTCTTGTAGCAGGGCATATGAGTTCTTTCTGGTGGGTAATCAATAGGTAACAAAGGGCACAGTAACTAGCAGGATGAAGTGAAACCCAAAATCTCCACCTCAACTACCCAAAGAGTGAAATATGAAGGATAATGGGGGCACAAAGTCATTCCAAGATCCTTTACGTAGAAAGAAACTAAAAACACACACTGAAGACAACTATGATAGCATAAAGTCTTTCCATAATTGGTTTCAAGACACCTTCCTGATTACTTCCACTAGTTCTACTTATTTCAATAAAATGGACAAAAATGCATTCAGGAAATAGACATAAGAACAATCTCCTAAAATGACACAAGTTATAACAACACAAAGTCTGAAAGCAACTTGCTTTCTCATTCAAATAAAGAAATATGATGAACAATCTAAGCTCAAAGTCTCACTAATCACCTCTCAATTTTGGTAGAGTTTCACTTCTATAATCCAAAAGATCTCCCTTGCATAAAACAAGAGATTACCATATATGACAGCCAGGAAAGCTTGGCACTTTGTTCAATGGGACGGCCCATGCTACATTCAATGCCTTGAATGTGTTTTCAATTCTATCAAGGGGCCATGCTGGGAATAGTGTATTGACCTTAACTGTGGTGTGCCCCTTCATCTCATATGTCTCTTCCAAGTATAGGTTATCTGGTCCTTTTCCCGATGTTTGCACAGCTATCCACTTCACCTTTACTTCATGGAAGAAAAATAGGCTGCATCCTTGATTTGGCATGCTCAGATGACTACTTGATGAACTATTTCACCTACTAGAAATAACTCCCTTTTAGATATTTTTGATCTTCTTATATTATTCTCTCTTCCTTATAGCAATTTGAGCTCTTAGGCTCTCTTTTCATCTGGTTGCTTGGTTCATTTTTCAAGTTTCGTGCCACATTTAAAAATCAATGGATATTTCATTAACTTAAATTTGACGTCTATGGGGACATCAATGGTTGCTATTTGTTTGAACCATATTGAACTATGGACCTTTAAACCTTTGAAAGTTCATTGGTTCATTAGTTCATCAGTTTATGCGGTGTTTATCAATTCCCTAGTTCCATCACTTCCTTACTCTTTGGTTAAACCATCCCTTTGAACTGGTCTTCTAGAATCATCTATTTCCTTCCTTTTTTTGGAGCTTGCTTTGAATTGTTGAACCTGTGAACCATTAAACTTTGAAATCTTTTGGTTCAAGGTTCAATCGGTTCATTGGTTCATCCTTTGTTCTATCGAATCCTTTATTTTTCTAAGTCCCTTTGAAGCCTTGAAATTCTTTCGAATATATGTCTTTGGAACACCCCAAAGGGAAGGTGTCCCTTTGGGTCTTTGAGAAAGGTCCATTTTTTGGGTGTCGAGAGCCCCCTGCAAGGGTACCTACCCTTCAGGGTCCTTCGAGTGGGCTTCAAGCTTCAATTCCTTCAGAGGGTCTTCGGGCTCCAATTCCTTTGGACAAAATGTTTGAAGGAATTCCTATAGATAATTTGTTTGAAGGAAATCTTTCCTTAGCTTTGTTTACTTTCCTTCAAGATTTTCCTTTTGAGTGAATTCCTTCAGACAAAAAGTCTGAAGGAATTTCTTTAGACTTTTTGTCTGAAAGAATTCACCTTATATTTTGCCTTGAATAAATCCAAAGGAATTCCAACTTTTCTACCTTATTCACATTTCTAAAGAAAATCTTTACCCTTTTGAGCTTCTCTTTGATCTTTGAGCAAATGTTCCCTATCCTCTGCAAGGGCACCTACCCTTTGGTTCACTGCCCTCCACAAGGGTACTTTGGCCTTTTAGATTTGGGGCACTCCTTTGAACCAACCATTTGAACTAGTTGATTGAACCAACATTGGTTGAATGGTTCAATGGTTTAATCTCTTTATCAGAATCCTTTGTTTTGGCTTAAGTCTTTTGACCACTTGAACCAAATGCATTGAACCAACTGCTCATTAAACCTTTGAACCATTGAACCCATTGAACCTTTGAACTGAAATGGTTCAAGGTTCAACAGTTCAATGGTTTAAGCCTTCTTATTTTTGTTAAGTGTTTTGAAGCCATTTAACCTTGAAGCGATTGAACTTATTGAACTTTTGCCGAAAAGCTTAACTCTTTAAGCTTGCTGACGTCATTAAACCTTTGAACCCGTTAAACCTTTGAACCTTTTGGTAGTGGGGTTCAATGGTTCAATCCTTCCTTTGAATATTTCTGGTGAACATTTTTGGTTGAACCGAGGCATTGAACCAAACTTGAAATTACCTAAGTGTTGGGAACTTGTTCCTTTATGAGAATTCACCTGCTGAAGCCATTGAACCTGTTGAACCTGTTTGTCCCTTAACTAAAAAAAGCTTGAATAATGAATAATTTGAATGCTCATAATAATTTTTTGAGAAGGGAAGAGATAATTCTGGCCTGAAGGACCAAAATAGTTCATATGTTGTCCCAAAAATGAGTGATAGATTTTGGGAACAACAGCTAGCTCCAATTGGGGAACTTCCTTCAGTTGAAAACTTGGAACAACTGAGGGGAGTAGAAACCAAAATCTCCAGTGCCTTTAAGTATGCCATTGGGCTATGGAGTCATGCTACTCAAAAAGAAAGGTGCCAAAAATGAAAATGAAATGCAAAAAATAGAACCAAAGACTATACAAATATACATATGTACAGGTGAACTTATCTGATACTTCAAGAATTGAAGTGCTTCAGATGCTACCCATTGTGAAGCAAAGAAAAGGGCATGCCATCTTGATACTTCAATAAGAAACTATTTTCACCATTGAGCTAATGGATAGTAAATGGGCCTCTCTAAAGGGAGTTGAATTTCCCATGCATTCCCTTTGGTTCTCTTCTCTTGTCCCACAACAGGACTTGATCTCCAATTTAAAAATCACAATTTTTTGCTTTCTAGTCAAAGAAACTCTTCACCAGACTTTGATGCATAGCAATTCAGTCCACCACCATGGTTCACTGCTCATCTAGCTCAGTCCAACATATGATCTTCTTATCGATGGAGCTTTCATATGTCTGGTCTTTGACTACCTTAGCCTATTTCAATGCCAGCAAATCTAGGGTGATTAGTATCTTAGTATTGAGACCATAAAGAAGTTGGAAAGGTGACATACCAATTGCCCTCTTTGGTGTAATTCTATCTTCCCATAAAGCATCAACCAATGCTTTATGCCATGTTTGTTGGTTGTCATCTACCAGCTTCTTGATGATAGTCACCAGGTTCTTGTTGCTTGATTCAGCTTGGCCATTCCCTTGTGGAAAATAATCAGAAGAGTGGGAGAGGGTGATCTCATAGTAAAAATAGAATTGAGTAATCTACTAGGAAGAGAAACAAGTTGCATTGTCTATGACAATCTTGATTGGGGACCCAAACCTGGAAATGACATTCTCTTTAAGGAAATTGCACACTACTTCTGAAGTAGCATGCTTGGTTGGAATATCTTCCACCCACTGGTGAAGTAATTTGTGGATGTGAGGACATAATCATGTCTAGCACTTGAAGATGGGTTTACAACACTAGTGAAATTGATTCCCCATTACTAAAATGGCTCTTCTATCACCATTGGCTTAAGAGGTAGAGCAGCTAATTTGGGTCTTCCAACGAATTGTTGGCATAGTTTATATTTTCATACCTATTTGTATGCATCTTGAAATAGAGTAGGCCAGTAATACCTGGCTCACAAAATATTATGGGCTATCACAGGAGCATAAAAATTTCCTCCATAGGCTAGATTATGGAAGGACTTTAAAAGTTGGTTCTACTGCTCTTTATCCACGCAGTGAAGGAACACTCCATCAAGGTTTCTTTTATATAGGCCGTTGTCCTAGAGGACAAAATTGATAGCTTTCAACTTGATAGTTCTCCTTTACTTATGAGATAAGTGGGCAGGACACTCACCATAAGTAAGGAAATGAGTGATATTTGAATACCACTCATTCGTGGTGGAGACAAAGAGGACTGTTGGTGTGTCTTCAATTTCTTCTTCTCCATGCTCTATTTCTTCTAGTCTATTATCAATAATCAATTAGCATAGGCCCCTTCCATGCACCAACTTCATTGGTTTGATGACTAGATCAAACTACTATATTTTAGTAATCCAATTCCCTCTTTTGGTTCTAAACTCTTGCTGAGTTAATATGGATTTGACTGTGGTGTCAGGAACCAGGGCAGTAGTGTGTGAATTCAGGATGTAAAAGTGGAAATGCTTCACTGCCTTTACCACTGCATAAGCATGCTTCTCCATGTTTGAATTCTTTAGCTCATGATATTTGAGAGGATAGCTCATGAAAATAATGGGAGATTCCACACCTTCTTTGCTCTGTTGAACCAAAATTGTTGAAAGTGTGTGCTCAAAAGAATAAGTATAAACTATGAAATCCTTGGTATAGTCTGGATAAACTAGAATTGGGGCATGGGCAATAGCTATCTTAATATCTCAAAACACTAGTTTGGCTTCTTAAATCCAGCTGAAAGTGGCCTTTCCCTTCATCATGTTTATAATATGGCAAGTCCTCTCAGCAAACTTAGTGATGAATCTTCATAAAAAATTCACTTTTTTGAAGAAAGAGTGAACTACAGTCTTACTCGTGGGTAGGGTAAGCTCCTAGATGGACTTGACTCTTTTTGAGTAAATTTTTATGCCTTCTTTAGACATAATGTGTCTGAGAAGTTTCCACTCTATCACTCCAAAAATAGACTTCTTGGGATTTAAAGAAATGCCATTTTGGCAGCATCATTCCAGCACTTGTTATAGATGGTGCATATGATCAGGGTGATGCTTAAAAATACTATTAAATCATCTAGGTATACTACAATGAACTTAACCATTTCATCTTTAAAAGTAAGGTCCATTGCTCTTTGAAAAGTGGTGCCATCATTTATCAGGCCAAATGGCATTCTTCAATAGGCAAAGGTGCCCTAAGGTGTGGTGAACGTAGTCTTATGCTGGTCTGCTTTACCAACTTCAACTTGATTGTACCCTGAGAAGCCACTAACATTGATAACATCTCTGAACCAGTCACTATCTAAAGGACCTGATCCATGATGGGTAGAGGATAGTTATCCTTTAAGGATGACTCATTTAAATTTTTGGACTCCACACAGAGGCAAATTTTGCCATTCTTCTTCCTCACAGGTACTATGTTGGAAATTCACATGGAATGATGGATTGAGAAAATTATCTTAGCATTCAACATTTTCTATATTTTAGTTAGAATAGTACCTAATATTTTTTGATTTTACTGCCTGGATTTTTGCTTATAAGGTATCGAATCACTCTTGAGAGGAATCTCATGGCAAATTTATTCAAGCTTGAGTGACTTCAAATCATCATAAGAGTATGCTAGGACATCCATGTACTGGTGGGGTAGAGTAGTAAACTTGAACTTCTCTTCCTAAGTGTAGAACTTCCCAATGTTTACCATCTTAAGATTTTCCTTGGTACCCAAATTTATTTGATCAAACTCCTGGGAGGATCTTGAATCCATTTGCTATTATTTGATGAACTTGTTGTGCTTATCAAACAACTTCTCAAGGGAAACTAGGCCTTTTGGGATCTTATTCCCTTTGAGTTGCATGAATTCTTCACCTACGTCTAAACTTGATTCAGGGACTGGTTCAAGCTTCTGAGGTTTATTGCCTTCAAAGTGTAGCTATGCAAAGCTATCTTTTTATTCCAAGAAGGCAATGATTTAGTTGTCATTGTTAAACACCTTCTAATGACTAGAATTATCAGGTACACTTGGTTAAAATACCAACTCAATAGTGTACTTGTCTCCTTTGAAGTCTGGGTGAGGAACCAAGAGAGTTACTAAAATAGCCAGTGCATCAGCTCGATCATTAAATTCCTTAGGTATGGTAGAGATGTTGAAAGCATCAAAGCTTTCAATTTGATCCCATACTAGATTGTGGTAGTGGCACAATCTCTCATTTTTGGTTTGATACAGGTTCCTTACCTGATAAACCACAAGTTTAGAATCTCCTTTGGCATGAAGGAGTTTGATGCCTTTGTCTCGAGCAGCCTTCAATCCAAGCAATAGAGATTCATACTCAGCTGTGTTGTTGGTGTTACTGAACTATAACTTGTATGAAGAAGGAAAGATATCTCCTTGAAGAGATATCAACACAATCTGAGCTCCTAAACTGATAGAGGAGTAGCTGCCATTAAATTCTAGAATCCATACCTCATTAGACATTGATTTTTCCTTAGATTCTTCTTCATTTGGAGGGGAGATTCTTCTACACTTGCACTATGCTCTACCCTATCTTCTACTGTTCCATCTAAACCAATTTTTATATTGTCACCTTTAAGAGCTTCATCAGACACCTCATGAACTTCTTCCATGGATAAGAAGTAATTACCCATGCCTGAAGACTCAAATAGAATTTGAGCTTCAGGCACTGATGTCTGAGTGACCACATATTTTGCTTCCTTATTAGGGAAAAATCTTTACATAATGCCTTTGAATGGGATTCTCACCTTGGATAGGTCCATGCTTAATTTTCCACCAACATCTTTGCAAAAATTTTGCCCAAGAAGGATGTCGTATGATGATGGGACATCAGCCACCAGGACAGTCATCTTAATTCTCTTATCTGGGAATGTTGCAAATGCAAATTGGGCATCCTTAATTTGTCCCCAACAATGGAAATTATTTGTTCTCCATGGAGAAACATCTCCCAAATGTCTTAGCTAGTGTGAGACCAAGGGATTCCACCACTTTGGTAGGCATGACATTGTTAGATGCACCATAATCTATGATGCAATTGTTCAGTTGGTGTCTATTTATCAGTAAGGAGACATAAAATGGTTCAGTCCTCCTAGGAGCAGTAGGAGGAGTAATGACAAGGTTATTCTTGGTGGATGTGTTCTTGGGGGGATCATGAGGTACCTTTGGAATTGCTTATCCTATAGAGATGGCTTGGTTCTTTACACATTAAACCAACTTATCTAACTGCTTAGGGTTAGACTGCAAGAATTCAAATTTAGACATTTGAATTTTGGTTTTCTTTATATGGTTAATTATGTCAAATGTCTAAAACAAAGTAAGAATAGAGGATGGGAGTTCATCCTTTTAGTTTCTAGGAGGGGGAGGACTGGTCTATGAATTTTAAATAGAAGGTGTAGGGATGTTTGATGTACTTACCTTTCTTGAAATCACTAGGTCCTTTGGCTGGAAAGGCAGAGTGGTTCCACACTTAGCAATTAAAATTGTTGGTTGAGGTTGTTCCTCTATTTTTTATTTATTAGCTTGCTGGGCTAACTAGTTCTTGGATTGGGTGAATACAGCATATGATCCCTCAACTACTTTACCTTCACTTTTGGGTTCATCCTAGTAATTCAAGAAACCAATGTTGGAGTTGCCAACTAATTCTTCTTCTTCCTCTGTGAAGAGATTAGCATCATCTTTAGGGTTCAACTCAGGCTGGAAGGAGAAATCTGATTTTGCTTCAAGATATCCAACTATTGAATTGGTTAGAGGTGCTTCAATGGCAAGGTTCCCCCATGGGGGACGAAGATGATTTGTTTGCCCTTGATTCCTAGTAGCATTGCCTTGGTATGACTGATTGGGGAATGTCCTCCTTGGTACATCTCTATACGAAGGAGCATATGACATCCCTTGTGTCATTTACTTTTTTAAGAGCAAGTAACTCATTTGCCAGCTTTTGCACCATTAGATCAGTGGTGGAGATAAGTGAGTATTCGGAAGATGAAGAGGATTTACCTCCATTAGGATCTCTCCATATCTTTCCTACCAAGAGAAGGTCATATTCTACCTCAGTAGCCAAATCTTGAGCATCAGCAAGGTCTATGTGGCCAGCCCGTCTCAGTAGAAAACTCACTTCAGGAAGCTGTGAGTTGATGAAGAAGCATTTGAGGTTTTCAGGTGTTGGCTGAGAAATTGTAGGAATCTAGTTCCTCAGCTTGTCAAACTTAGCAATGAAGTCCCTCATAGGTTCATGAGGTTTCTTCTTCATCTATGTGAGCTAGACTAGCAAGGAATGTACATCTTCTATAAACTTGAACCTTGCTTCAAATTTGGCTTTGAGAGTGTCCCAGTTAGTCACTAACCAAGCCTACAGATGGTAGAACTAGTTTGTAGTAGTGCCTTGCAGTGTTTCCACAAATAGCTTGACTACTACGTCTTCGTATTCCACACCTATCACACCATAGGCTATACTGAAGGCTGAAATATGTTCATCAGGATGAACTCTTCCATCACCAAAGAATTTGGGGAAATTTTTCCTTAAACTGCATGGTAGCTCATGTAGAGGTGGAGTAAGATTGAGTGGGCTAAAAGAGTTACCCTAGGGGCCTTAAACTGCCATGATTTGATTATGGAAAAGACAGATAAAAAATATGGGTGGAGTATGTATAGGCAAATCTCTACTAACAATAGAAAAAGAAGCTCTGCCTTGTGTTAGTGACCTGGTATGGGTAGGAGGAACACTCCTAGATCATTGAACTTAAAGTTGGGGAGGGAATAAATTGAAATTTTCCTGTTGTACCAACTTAAAAATAGGGTCAACAACACCTTGGGCTCTCTGTCTTCTAGTATAACATGGAGTTTCTAGATTGTAGAATAAAAATGCAAAAGAATTGGCCCTACTTTAGCTTGAAGATTGAGGCTTCAAACTATGCGCTCTTCCCTAGTGGAGTCACCAAAAAATTGTTGGGTGAATATTTTATCAATAGCTAAATGATGAGCAAAATAGGTCTCTTCAACCACAACAAGGGAGATTGGTCAGCCAAATGTGTAAGTTTACCACATCAGAGGTGGACAAATCTCTCCTCTCATCAAGGGGAGGTTCCCTATAAATATGAGGAGCTATATACTATATATATAAGTAGAAAATAACACTCAGGGGTAGGACTACACCATCCATCTCTCTTTTTTCAGAGATGATGCTCATAGACAAAGAAGAAATCTTGGTGAGAATACTGAAGGCACTTCTTTTCTTTCAGAAGTGGTCTTGTAGTAGGGTGCATAAGTTCTTTTTGGTGGGTAACCATCATGTAACAAAGGGCACAGTAACCAGTAGGATGAAGTGAAACCCAAAGTCTCCACCTCAACTGCCCAAAGAGTGAAATATAAAGGATAATAGGGGCACAAAGTCATCCCAAGATCCTTTACATAGAAATAAACTAAAAACACACACTAAAGGCAACTATGATAGCACAAAGTCTTTCCATAATTGGTTTCAGGACACCTTTCTGATTACTTCCACTAGTTTTGCTTATTTAAATAAAATGGACAAGAATGCATTCAGGAAATAGACATAAGGACAATCTCCTAAAATGACACAAGTTATAATAGCACAAAGTCTTAAAGTAACTTGCTTTCTCATTCAAATAAAGAAATATGATGAATAATCTAAGCTCCAAGCCTCAGTAATCACCTCTCAATTTTGGCAGAGTTTCACTTCTATAGTCCAAAAGATCTCCCTTGCATAAAACAAGAGATTACCATATATGGCAGCCAGGAAAGTCTTGGCACTTTTTTCCATGGGACGGCCCATGCTACATTCAATGCCTTGAATGTGTTTTCAATTCTATCGAGGGGCCATGTTGGGAATAGTGTATCAACCTTAACTATGGCATGCCCCTTCATCTCATATGTCTCCTCCAAAGTATAGGTTGTCTAGTCTTTTTCCTGATGTATGTGTAGCTGTCCACTTTGCCTTTACTTCATGGAAGAAAAATAGGCTACATCCTTAATTTGGCATGCTCAGATGACTACTTGATGAACTATTTAACCTACTAGAAATAACTCCCTTATAGATATTTATGATCTTCTTATATTGTTCTCTCTTCCCTGTAGCAATTTGATCTCTAAGGCTCTCTTTTCAGCTGGTCACTTGGTTTATTTTTCAAGTTTTGTGCCACATTTGAAAATCAATGGATATTTCATTACCTTAAATTTGACATCCATGGGGACGTTAATGGTTGCTATTTATTTGAACCATATTGAACCATGGACCTTTGAACCTTTTAAATTTCATTGGTTTATTAGTTCATCGATTCAGGTGGTCTTTATCTATTCCCTAGTTCTATTGCTTCCTTACTCTTTGGTTGAACCATCCCTTTGAACTAGTCTTCTAGAATCATCTGTTTCCTTCCTTTGTCTAGAGCTTCCTTTGAACTATTGAACCTGTGAACCATTAAACTTTGAAATCTTTTAGTTCAAGGTTCAATCAGTTCATTGGTTCATCCTTTATTCTATCAAATCCTTTATTTTTCTAAGTCTATTTGAAGCCTTGAAATTCCTTCAGCTATATGTCTTTAGAACACCCCAAAGGGAAGGTGTCCCTTCAGGTCTTTGATAAATGTCCATTTTTTGGGTGCTGAGAGCCCCCCACAAGGGTACCTACCCTTTGAGGTCCTTTGAGCGACCTTCAAGCTTCAATTCCTTTGGAGGGTCTTTGGGCTCCAATTCCTTTAGACAAAATGTTCGAAGGAATTCCTTTGGACAATTTGTCTGAAGGAAATCTTTCCTTGGATTTGTCTGCTTTCCTTCAGGCTTTTCCTTTCAGGTGAATTCCTTTAGACAAAAAGTCTAAAGGAATTCCTTCGAACTTTTTGTCTGAAAGAATTCACCTTGTCTTTTGACTTGAATAAATCTGAAGGAATTCCAACTTTTCTGCCTTGTTCACTTTTCCAAAGAAAATCTTTACCCTTTGGGGATTCTCTTTGATCTTTGAGAAAATGTTCCCTGTCCTTTGTAATGGTCACCTACCCTTTGGTTCACTACCCTCTGCAAGGGTACTTTGGCCTTTGGGGTTTGGGGCACTCATTTGAATTGACCATTTAAACTGGTTGATTGAACCAACTTTGGTTCAACAATTTAATGACTCAATCTCTTTATCGAGAATCCTTTGTTTTGGCTTAAGTCTTTTGACTGCTTGAACCAAACACGTTAAACCAACCACTCATTGAACCTTTAAACTGTTGAACCCATTGAACCTTTGAACTGAAATGGTTTAAGGTTCAACGATTCAATGGTTCAAGCGTTCTTCTTTTTGTTAAGTGTTTTGAAGTCATTAAACCTTGAAGTGGTTGAACTTTTGCTGAAGCACTTAACTCTTTAAGCTTGCCGATGTTGTTGAACCTTTGAACCCATTGAACCTTATAAACCTTTTGGTAGCGGGGTTCAATGGTTCAATGGTTTAATTGTTCAATCCTTCCTTTGAAGCTTGCTGATGAACATTTTTGGTTGGACTAAGGCGTTGAACCAAACTTGAAATTACCTAAGTGTTGGGAACTTGTTCCTTTATGAGAGTTCGCCCGCTGAAGCCATTGAACCTATTGAACTTGTTTGTCCCTTAACTAAAAAAAGATTAAATAATGAAGAATTTGAATGCTTAGAAAAAATTTTTGAGAAGGGAAGAGATAATTTTGGCCTATAGGACTAAAATAGTTCATATGTTGTCCCAAAAATGAGTGACAGATTTTGGGAACAACAAAGGGAAAACTAGAATCATGAACAAAGATGCTAATCAAACCAGGTGTGGATGATATTTAAATGAAAATAATATGTACAAACATGATAATGATACTTTTATCAAGAAAATTTTCAATTTTAAGGTACAAATTTTCACAATTTGATACACATGTCCCCATTTTTTAAAAATGGGGGTATGTTGACCTCAATAAATGGTGACTTCTAGGGGAAACATAGCAATATGTTAGAATTTAGAGACTCTGGTTTAGACTAATAATTAAACTACTTACTCTATTTGATAATGTACTATTATTAAGATCAGTTCATGGTTATAACAAATATTGCATATGCAAAATTATGATCAAACATCAAAACTCAGCCATGTTGTGTGTGTGCTTTAATTCCACTTATTGATTGCCAAAGGATTTAGAGACAAACTTCTAGGTTCATGAATTTAATCATTGACATTGACTTTAAACATGTTTTAATATTTATTAAGAACCATGCTTTAGCTCAATGAAGGCTTAGGCATTGCTTTGCTACCAGCTAGGCATCCATATCCCCAATAGAGATGCCTTTGGCTCTACTCAACCAATTTTAACAATCCATGATCAACCAATGTTGAGAAGTCATACCTACATTTATGAACTATGAAATTTCTTGAGAAACTAGATAAAACTTGAGATGAGAATTGTCCAAAAGGACTTATTTAAAATCAAAGAACAAAGCAAGAGAAAACAAACAAATATAAACATGCACTATAAACAAACAAGGGATATGAAGGGAAAAAGCAAGACGCAAAGAACACGAAAAAAACTAAATTAAGCCCTACCTACATAAATTACCTACCTAAAAAATCAAATGGAAAGTTATTTGGCCTACTACAAAACCTTGAAACATGAATGTTTTCACTTAGTGGCCTCTTTTTGTGGATAGGATCACTTGTATGCTTATGTCTTCTAGGTGATGTGGTTTGGTCTCCTATCAACATTTTTAGGTACATAGATTGAAGATATGGGTTTAAAACCCAATTATATTCCTCTTAGATTCTTCTAATTTATAGTAGGAGTGCTAGTTCTACTTCATACATAGATAAATAGTGACCTACCTCATCTTCACTCAATAATGGTAGATCATCTAGTATCCTTAAAATGATGTCTTCATTAGGTTATTTCTAATGTGGACATGGACTACCAATATTTGCACAAAAATCTTCCAAGTCATCCCAAAAGGCTTCTTCATTTTGATCAACTGAATGATGTTCAGCTAAACTCCCATAAAAAACATGTTGGTCTTATAATCCTAACCTCTTAATGAAGTCATATGACCATTCTTGATCTATTTCACCTACTTAATCCTCATCCTTGGTGAAGAAAGGCAACTCTTCTATCCAATCAAGATCCAACTTATCTTGGTTTAGGGCATCCAAAATAATATTATCTTTTGGGAACTCTAGATCATTGGTAAAATCCTTAGATGAAGCATCCATGTGTTGTTCCATCCCACCATCTACCATCTCTAACTCTTTAATTCCATTTAAGAAATCATGGTATGACTTCTGCCAGTGATCATCTTCTTCATGGGTATTCTCCATTTCAAAAATAAATCTATGTGGGTTATCTTTATAGATACCTTTTGAAGAAATATTATCTTGTACTTGATCTATATCCATTTATATCAACTCTTCTTCTTCATCTATAGATTTTATAAGGATGATGTCTTATTGGTCTTTAATTGTAATCTCTTTTACATCTTTAGGAATACAATTCATCTTAGATGTAACTTATTCAAGTGGCTCATCTTCAAATGGGAAATCAAAGGCATGCATTAAGGATTGAGATATTCTTGTAAAGCCAGATGTCCTTGCAGTATTGTCTTGGTTAGGCATAATTTTAGAGGTTTCAAAAACATTACAATGATCAGCTAAATATATACCACATAAACTCATTTGTACACTTTTAGATGATCGATTATTATTTTTATCATGAAACCCATTTGGAGGCCTATTAAACCTTTGAGAAGAGTAACCCTTGTCAGAATTTCCCCCACTATTTCCCATTTTTTTTGCAATTGAAGAAAGTCAAAACTTAGTTTTTGGAACATTTCTATTATTAAGTCATTTGAAATATTTGGTGTCTCAAGCTCATGAATTGGAGAATTACTATTAGTTGTGGGCATTAGAGTTCCATGATTTTTTGGATGGGATCTACTTGTAGTGCCATTTAGGAACTCTAGGTTTTGGCTAGGATATGTACGACTCAAGGGAAATTGGTTCTAAATTGGTGTTAAAGTAGGTATACTAGGAATGACATTTATGATGGGCCAATTTTAATTGACATTAGGCATGGAATATGTCATCTAAATATTTGGGGTTGCATTTTATCATTAATGATCATGGCTTCAGAGTAGGCCTAGGTCAATGTGTTTATGATTGGAAGGGACCTTTTCAAGAATATGGATGTCATGGGATCTATAACATCCTTACAAATTTCTAAAGCTAAAGCCTCATTGGGTCTATATGGGGCTATGGTTTTACTAAACATTTTTTGTAACCAAGCATTAAATGATATGATGGTTTCATTAACATCCCTTTTAATTATGGTGAACCACTGATACAAGACATAGGGACTAATTATTTTGCCAAATTTATTGATGAAGACATTGTTAAAGTCATCCCAACTAACAATGCAATCCTTTGGAAGGTAAAGGAACCATTCATATGCAACATATTTGAAAGTCAATGGGAACAATCTACATGTTACATCCTCATGAACTATAGTTATCAATTTCAAAGTAGCCTTGAATGATTTAATATGTTCTTCAGTAGTGATAAAATTATTAGGACTAAAATAAGGTAAATATCTTTCAATATTTCAAGGAAGATCATGTACTATACTTGGCACATTGATTGAAGAACCACCTAGCTAAGTCATGCCTTGAACACATGAGTACCTTGAACTAGTGAGGTGTTTGAGACTTTGGGAATTATGCTCACCTAAGCCTTACCTTGGGAAATTTCAGCTTGTGACCTTGAAACCTATTTAAAATATGATGCATCAAATTGATCTTTGTAAAGTACAATGATTAAGTTTGCATGTTAAGCTAATTTTGCATAAATACATGTAAAACATGACTATATATAATAAAATTACCTTAAAGATACATCTATATTGATGAATGATAGGGATATTTACACCTTTAAGCTTGAATAAACTCAAATTTGTAAAGGACCAATCAATCTTTGTACAAAATTATTATTACTAAACTTAAACATGAAGAATACATAAAGCATGAACAACCTTTGCATGAATGTCTATAAATCATCTAAGAATATTGATCTTTGTTTAAAATAAACACAAAGATTGATCTAAGACCATAAAGATCAATGATATTTACATAAATATGCTAAAAGAAGCACACATGCAAAAAATACATTGATATTTGATAAAAACACACCAAAATTAGCAAAGATTCTATAAATTCATAAAGATCTGACTAAAGGCCCTCCCTCTAGAACCAATAAAGCTCCCCTTTTTATGCTTAAATGTGTGCCACAAGTGTTCAAAGTGTTTAGGAAACACTTCTCATTTTAGAATTCATTGCATGAGTTGTGATAATCATGTTCTCTATTAGTGTAATAGAGGCAAAAAAAGTGATTGTTTCACAATATTTATATTAGTTTGGTGGTTGGGAGACACCATGGTCAAATAGTATATCTATACAAATTATGAAGCATATATGATAATAATAGTGAATTATGATTAAGAACTAATCTAAGATGGATATTTACAATGGAAATTAAACTAAGGTGACCTGGTTTAAAAAAAAGCAAAAGGAAGGGTAGGGTAGAAAAGATAGATGTTGTTGGTATTTGTTCTAGACATTATGACAAAGTTCAAATATCATCTGAACATGCATTTAACCAATGTATGAAGTGAAAAATCTTAATCCCAAATCACAAGATACATTAGGTAAGCTTCTAAGGAAGGTATGAAATGATGCAAATAAGAACCAAGCTAATTTTAAAGATTCACTCCTACAAGTAAACAAAATTAGTCCAAATGCAAAAGAAGTGAAGTGAATGAAATAAGCCTAAAAATTTTCAACTAATCTAGCACTGGAAAAATTTAATAACTCTACATTCAAGATACACATCCAAAATCCATAAGAACTATTCAAATCTAAAAGTGAAACCAGACAATTGAGAGAGAAACCATATAACACTTCACACAAGAAAATATGGATAGACTTTGAAATTTTTTTTGCTTATATTAATTACTCAAAGTTTACAAAGTAATTTGGCTCTAATAACTCCATCTATTTTTTAAAATTGATAATTCTCCTTTTATAAGGTACAAGGCACCATGTCTATCAATCTCATCCAATTACATTTGTATAAGTGTATAGGACATGTGTCCTTTCTATTGCATTCTAGAACAAAAGACCTTTTCCTTTTATTAGACTGGTTTATAAACAATGTGCTCTTACAAATTACACATGTCTATACAAAAGAATATCCTATTTAAAAATATTATAAAAAATTGGTTATAAAAGGAATATTCTTATTTCATTGATCTTTGGGACCCTTATGCTTCTAGAATTTTGAGTTATTATTTTAGGGTCCTCGTTGTCAATTGATGCTATTTTTTAATTTACACAAGGTTAATAATTGGTTTTATGAATAACTCATTCATTTGATCTACTAAAGCCTTTGTGGTATTTATCCATTCTATCTAATACTTCTAATTGTACTAATGTTTTCAACCTTATCTATTAATAACCTAGCTAGACTTTGGGTCAGCTTCTAGATTGAAGTGCTCTTACATAGGCAAAAATCTAGCTCTCCTTAGCTTAGTCATTTGAATCTTCAGTCCATAAAATCTTCATGTTTTCACTTTTACTTATGTGTCACCTTCTTTGTAGTTCTATGGCATCCTACTCAAATTTCATTAGTTCTGAGTGATTTAATTTTTTTGGGAATAATGGAGTTTTATTCCTATTTTATCTGAAGGTAGTACAAAATATTGTAATAATTATAGTCTTGGATTTTTATAATTTATTTATCTTTTTTACTTTTCTAAAAATATAAATAAATGAGGAGAAATATAACTTATCTTGAAACTAGACTGAAATAGCTAATGCAGAGGTTGAAACTGGCTATGTAGAATTGGGACAGTGTTTTCAACTTGAATCTAGATTTTGTTTGGAAAAAGGATAGGAGCACTAAAAATAGGACACTTTGGTGTCTGGAACTATTATCCACTCCTACCACTATTGTCTAAACTAGTCATAAAGACCTAAAACATTTTGAGTAGTTATGTTGTTCTAGTATGAGCCTATCTGTGAAAGAATAAGTGATGGTTATCAATAGAACTCACTATAGAGATGATTTAATATTCAAACCCTAACCCTCCATCATACTTGATAAAACAATATTTGAATCACTTGAGAAAGGGGTGTTAGTGTGTAAGATGTATTTAATGTGTAATCCACATCCCTTGTGTGGGCACATTACCTACATACCAATACTTTGAAGAGGGATCAAGCCATATATAGTTATCCCTCCTAATGTGCTTTGTGAAATAGTGTGATATAGATGCAAAAATGCTAAATTAAGAGTGATTGTATGAAGGTTTTAGTGTGTTTTTAGCTATGTTGGGTGATTGTATGCAGAGAATAGGGAAGTTTGCCTTAGTGCTTTATTTGTATTCTTGTTTTCTTTCTAATATTTGTCACCTCCCTTTGTAAATGAGCTTTGGATGGGATTTTATAGTTAAAATTGGGTCATGGTTTAAATGTATTCATGTTAGGATGGCATAATTAAGGATAAGCATCAGATGAAAATAATCGTTGGGGCTCAAAGTGAAAATGGATAAGAGCATCAAAAATGAGACACCCTAGGGTCTGACACTATAGTACAAGTATGGCACTCATGTCTTATAGGCTCAAGACCTAGAGGATTAAGATTGGCCTAGGAAATATAGTCTGGCTAAGGTGGAATGATCATTCAGAAGGTTTTAGGTGATCAATAATGAGCAAAAAGATGTCTAGAAGGGTCACAAGAGCGTGCAAAAAGGAGATATGGATAAGGTGTCAAAATCCACACTCAAACTATCAATTTGGACCTTTTATATGACTACATTTTCCCTCCCTTTATTCTAGTGATGTAACAAAGTGAAATACTAAGATAAAGGAAAAATAGAAAGTGTACCTAAACTTATTAGTAAGGGTGAAGCCCATGAAGATGTGTGATGTTGAGTGTGTGTAGAGAGAGCACAATGTGAAGCATAAATATATTGTGATTTTGAGTGATGTTGGGTATGTTCTATACCAAGATTAATATCATGAATGGCACTGAGTGTTCAATTTTGAAAGGGTGGCTCAAGAATACAAAGGCTATCCCTTTAGCCCCATCATCACCCACTAAGTGAAGCTATGTGATCATGCATGTGTTAATTGATTTTTGGACTACGTGTCTAATCCCTCTAAGTAGGTGGATCAATAATACAAAGGCTAGCTAGTCCTTTGGCTCCACCATTGCCCACTATGTAGTGAACTATGAATTGATATTGGTATGAATATGTGTCATATGAGATGGCTCATGAAACCCATGAATGCTATATAATTTGATAATGTGGCATGGATAGTCACATGTGTACTGAGAACTAGGCCAATCTTGGCCACTTTGAAAGGTGGAGATTAGGCTTGTATGAAAGCCACTCCAAAATTGAGAACTAATATTGTATGAAATCCAATTCAAAATGATGCCAACAACATGCCAATAGAATAAGGCACATAGTTGATAAGAATACCTAGGTAATATAATGAACTAGAAAGAAAAGAAGGCAAATGTGCCACACACATTTCCCCTAATCACTGGTGTCTGTAACATGGATTCTGATCTAGAAGTTATACCAAATGCCATGTCTAAAATTAGAAGTGAGAGTCATCATGCCACACATGATGCCCCCTATATTTGGATACTTTGAGTAAAATTATACTAAAATTACCCAATCTAAACTAAATTATAGATGACAAAATTTTAACTAATCTTACCTTTCTAGCTATTTTTAGAAATTTTAGGTTTTTGGCTATTTGAATAAGAGCATAAAAAATGAGACACTTTGGTGTCCACTTTCAGTGCTCTTGTCCTTTACTATTTTTGATGACTATTTTGTGTTCATCACTATTTTTCTAGTCTATTCTACATGTTTTGAATTCTGATTGCTAATTTGAGTGTTCTAAAAATTATTTTTTAACTAGTAGAGGGCTTTGATCTTTGTGACAAAACCCTTTTTTGTCGCTCCCTCTTTTGAGGGTAGGATTGAAGACCATGTAATGAATTCCTTTAGAATAAAAATCCATATAAGTGTGTTATGTTGTGTAATACATGATATAGCAATGATAATCTAAAAGATGTCTCAAAATATAACATAGTTTGTATTGGAGATTGTTATATCAATAGGGGTATGCCTATATAGATGTAAAAATGTAATAACATGTGTAATCTACTGAAATAAAATTATAAATATGGTTATTAGTCAAGGAGGGATGGAGTATGATGTCCATCATGACATCTAAGAAGACAAGATAATGCATGATGTGGATCGTGGCATTAGAAACAACTGAGAAGCAAATAAGCAAACAAGTACACAAATAAAGAAGCAAGAAATACACAAAAGAGACCAAGGGGAAAAGCAAACAAGGGACATGGGCGTATGCCACTCAAAATGGGAAAGTAAGCATATAAGGCATGTTCAAATGTCCACATACATATATAATTATAAATAAGCAAAGAACATTGGTAAATGTCCTAAGGCACACACAAGAGTACAAAATAGGAAATGAGAAATGAAATCACACATAGCTACTCAAAGTAAGAAAGGAAATCATGTAATTGCTAGAAATTCTATCTCATCTAACTAATCAAATCAAGAAGTGAAATTATGCAAAACCTAGTGTACAAGATTAGGTAGATACTAATAAATACACAAGTGATATATACTAGTGAGTGTCGATAGAATAATCTATATAAGCTAGTACGTAATGTACATCAACATGATAACTAGAGTGTATAGTATAGGAATGACATAACCAGGATGGTGTAGTCATGTAGAAGGTACCCTTGATGGGTAAATATGTCGATGTATATCTCTAATGTAGAAATAGGATGCCCCCTTAATGGGTAGAGCAAAGCAATCAAGGATCTATGTATCATTACACACACTCAAAGAAGATCAAGTGAAGCATGGTAATGTAGATAAATCGATAAACAATAGCATATACCAGCAAAATGTAAGTCTAGCATGGTAGCAAAAATGTAAAGCATGGATGATGCATACAATTGAAATGTTTTTGATTTATTTTAATGTTTTTGTATTTTGAAATGTTGTATTGTTTTTTTTATTTTTGAAATAATTTATGTACAAGCAATCATAAGGAAACTATGTACAAGAAAGTTAAAAGAAACTATGTACAAGTAAGACTAAGAAGAAATGATACTAACCAATGAGTCTCATCAGAGACTCCCTATCATGGTGTCCTTTATCAAGGAGAGGGATCATGCATGATCATGAAGCATGATGGAAGGGTTGAGACTGTGACTCTGAAATTTATGTATGTTGTAAGTGATCTAAAATATTTGTAGTGGAAATTGACTATGGGGTTCCCCTATAGCTTTGAGAAGTGGATACAACTATGGGGCTCTTAAGGACCCATCTGGTAGTATAAAAATATCTTTAAAAGTGTGATCTATGTGTAGAGTCATGAAATCTCGATGATACTAACATAAGTGTGAATACTATGGGTGGAAACTATCTAGAGTCTTGAAACTATCATTGATCTAGTGGTTTTTCTAAAATAAGACTTCATAGAAGTGTATGAACTCTCTATACTAGCGAGGGAGGCCTCGAATGTGTATGAATCTCAACTGGAGGAAGAAAAACTATAATTGGTGGAGGATATAAAAATAGTGACTATAGATTAGTATATAGCTCTAAAGTGGGGAGTGGTGACTCATATGAAACTCTACCAACTATAACAACTTGATTAGCATGAATAAATTTCATGCATCTATGAGCTATAGAAGGTAATACATGAAGTTTTTGGATCCATGGTTGACCAACAAACATGTCAAATACTCCTATACAAGGAACAATAGTAAATGGTGTAGCCACATGTGTAGGTCCAACCTATAGAGGAAGTACAATCTCACCTAATGAACTTTATATGTGTCCACTAAATCCATTGATAACTATGTCCATCGAGGTAATATCTTGATCTAAATGTTGAATTAATGTCATAGTGCACATGTTCACAATAGATCCATTATCTATGAGGACACTATGAATGGGATTATGATTAATGTAGGCTCTAACAAAAAGTGCATGGTAATCCAAATCATCCTCAACTATCTCCTACTTTGAGAAGGAGATCAAAGTTTAGCTGAAACTCTAGAATTATACACACTAATCATGTTGCTTAAAGGATGTGACTCAATTGAAGGTGCATGATATGTAGATGGTGGAGGGTATGAATGATATGTATGGTGAACACTTGATGTGTCCCCTATCTCTTATTTAGAATGCTATGAGAAAGGATCTAAGAAAATGTTTAGAGCCTTATCTTGTATTTACTTTGCCTAAGGAGGCTCAATTGGAGTGCCAAAATCAATAAAGTTGTCATCTATCAAGTCATATATCTTATGTCATAAATTGATGCATATATTCATTGTGTGGCCTAGTGCCTTGTGAAAATTGCAAAATTTAATCTAATCATATCCACGTGGAAGAGGTTTTATCATATCAACTTAATGAATAGGAAGGTGAGATAGGACATTGCATTCCAATAGATACTGTAAGAATCTGGCTGGAGATATGGGTAGATTGGTAAAGGCTCATCGACGAGGTGTTGATAAAACCACTCATTGAGGGGAATATTAAGCTACATTAACTATGGGTTGATTTTAAATTTTGTTATCATTAACCTTTACTTTGTATGGGACTTTACTATTACTTCTATTTGTTGTTTTTGATATGCTTGTGTACTTAAGTTTACCCATTGAAATTAATTTGACTTCCCTGTCATTTAGTGTATGACATAAATCAATGAAAGAAGATAAATTTTTGAACATTATTGACTCATGTAAAGTTGACAAAAGACTCTATTTGAAGAGATCCTATAATTCTTGATCAGCCATGGGGCTAGTCATTTTAGCCAAGATAGTCTTATATCAAAAAATATAATCTATGAGATACTCATTTGACCTTTATTTCTACTGTGCAACTTGGAATAAGAAACCTTGTCACCTATGTTAATGCTAAAATGAGCTAGGAACATGTTAGCTAAAGGATTGAATGTATTGACTAACTAATTCGGTAGACTATATAACCATTGTAGAGCATAATCCTTTAAACTCCATGGAAATAACTTGGTTAATAACCAGTCATTTGGCACATAGTCCAAGAATGCTTCATGAAAATATCTAAAGTGTGCCTTTGGATCACCCTTTCAATCATATAGAGTGAGCTTGGGTTGAAAAAAACCTAGTTTCAATGGTGTGGAAGCAAAATAATGTGCCAATGGTGTATGAAGTAGAGCAAAAGAGTCCAAATCTTGTGTTGGTCTAGAGGTACCTTGCTCAAGATTTAGCACCTTGGATTGAAAAGTTTTTATCACTTTCACAAGGGAAGCCAAATTAGGAGAAAAGGATGTATTAGCCATAACTGGTGGTGCCACATAGGAAGGTTGGATTGCCATAGGAGGTTTTTGAGACATAGTTGCCCTTGTAATGTCATTTGTATCTGGTTGTTCTAAAGGAATATAAGACTCAACTTATTTAGCCTTTTGAATTACCATGATAGATTGTAAAATAAGGGCATGATCTTGGGGTTATTCCCTAAGCCTCTCTCTCTATAACTTTGTAGAATTAAATCTTTGTTGATGACATCATTATCAATAATAGGTAGAAGTGGATCAAGAGCCTGATGTGATGGGTCATGAACATCAGTGTGTGTATCATCATTGTTATTCTCATATTATTCATGGTCAAAATCATCCTCATAGAAATTAGTGTAATCTAGATGTGTATGATCTATAGTAGGAAACTAAGCTAGTTGTTTATCCATGGTATATGGATGGGTTGGAGGAATCTAGGTGAATTCATGAGGGTTACCACTAAGTTTTGCACTTCATCTCAAAGGAAAATATGTAAGGAGCTTAAGTGGAAAAACAAAAACAAATTGAAAACTAAAAGAGAAGATTAAATAAATGTAATCTAGGATTTGAAAAATAGTGAACTGGAATATGCATAAAAAGGATATGAAACTCATAAACATGTAAGGTGATACCTCTAGAAGTAAAGAGACCTAGTAAGTTTAACTAGGGTTTGAAATAAATGAGTTTTAAAATTACTATGGTGAATTTTAAAAATTAAATGTGAAATTTTGATTTAAATATGTAGGAAAAATAAGAAAAATACTAGAAAAATCAGCAAGGAATTTTCCCTAGGGTTTTTGTGTGCAAATAAAATAAGTCAAGTTCACCAAATGATTTAATTTTTTTAGGAATAATGGATTTTTATTCCTATTTTAGCTAAAGGTTTGGATTAATAAATCAGTACAAAATATTTCAATAATTATAGTCCTAATTTGTATAATTTATCTTTTTAATTTTCTAAAAATAGTAATAAATGAGGAGAAATACAACTTAGCTTGAAACTAGACTGAAATAGCTGATGCAAAGGTTGAAATTGGATATGCAAGACTAGGATAGTGTCATAAAATTGAATCTATATTTCATTTGGTGAAAGGATAGGAACACCAAAAACATGACACTTTGGTGTCTTACACTGTTGTTTGTTCATGCCACTGTTATGCAAATTAGTCACAAAGACCTAAAACTTTTTGGGTATTTGTGTTTTGCTAGTATGAGCCTACCTATGAAAAATTGAGTGTTAGTTGTCAATAATTTTTTTTATAGAGCTGATTTAATCTTAAAACCCTAACCCTTCATCATACTTGATAAAAAAATATTCGAATCACTTGACAAAGGGGGGTTAGTGTGTAATATGAATTGAACATGTAATCCACACCCCTTATGTGGGCATGCTTCTTGAATAAAAATAATCTAAAGAGGGATCAAGCCATATGTAGTTCTCCCACCTAATGTGTTTTGTCTAATAGTGTGATGCAAATGCAAAAATTCTAAATTAAGAGTGCTAGAAGTGATTGGGGACTGGTATGAGGGTTTTAATGTGTTTATATCTATGTTGGGTAATTGTATGTAGAGAATAGGGAAGTTTGCCTTAGTTATTTATTTGTATTCTTACTTGCTTTGTAATATTTATTACCTCCCTTTATAAATGAGCTTTGGATGAGATTTTATAGGGAATAATTGGTCATAGGTCAGATGTATTCACGTTAAGAAAACATAATTAAGGATAGGGATTAGATGAAAATAAATGTTGGGGCTCAAAGTAAAAATGGATAGGATCATAAAAAATGGGCCACCCTAAGGTCTGATGCTATAGCCCAAGTATGGTACTCCTATCCTACAAGATTAAGACCTAGGGGAATATGATTGGCCTAGGAAATATAGTTTGGCTAAGGTGAAATGATCATTCAAAAGGTTTTGGATGATTTATAATGAATAAAAAGATGTCTAGAAGGGTCATAATAGCATACAAAAAGGATTTATGGATAGGGTGTCACAAGCCACACTCAAACTATCAATTTGGACATTTTATATGATTACATTGAGCCTCTTTGAAAAGTCTATCTTTATTTCACACCATCAAATTAGCTTTCATGGATCAATGTGGATCACAGATCTTTAGATTATTAAGATCTAGTTAGTTATCTTAAATTTGATGTCCACATGGTGGTCATTTGACATCTACGTGGATGTCATTGATGGGTGCACAACCATCAATTTTAAATACATCCATGGGAATCTTTGTTATCTTAAATTTAACATTGTCATGACCATCATTTGATGTCCATGTGGACATCATTGATGGGTATGTGACCGCCAAATTTAAGTTCATCTTCAGGACTATTTATTATGTTAAATTTGACATTCACACGACCATCATTTGACATCCGCATGGATGTCATTGACAGGTGCACAACTATCAAATTTAAGCTCATCTTTTCATCTATTTATTGTGTTAAATTTGAAATCTATGTGATCATCATTTTATTTCCACATGGACATCATTGATGGGCATGCAACCATCAAATTTAAGCTCATCTTTGGGACTATTTGCCAAGCTTACCACTTGTCATTTTCTAGTTTACTCTATTCTTATAAATATAGGGACAAAATGACTTTAGAATATATATGTATAAGGCACTTAAATTGATTTATGCAATTTATTTCAAGATTTTTGGTGTAAGGGGAAATGTTCTAGACAAAATGTATGAAACAATCCTCTCAAAGAGTCACTTAGCAGGGCATTTACCCAGGACAAAAGTACTGGAGGGTGCTTCTCATGGGGGAAAGGGCACTTTCAAAAGTTATAAGGGTATGTGGAGGGTAAAGGAAATTTTTGAAAAGGCCAAAAGGCAATATTTTAGGGAAAGTATCCTTGATGCAACTTACTAAGGATAAATTACATAAATGCCAAAGGGTATGTGCCCTTGGGGTCATTATTTTGGGCTTCTACATTAGACAAAATTTCTAATGAAAAAAATTGAAAGGGTCATTATAGAAAACCTGAAGGGTATGTTCAAAAGCTCAAAGGGTCATTCCAAAAAACCTAAAGTGTATGTGCCCTTCACAAAAATCCCAAAGGGTATTTTCAAAGAAGCCAAAGGGTAATTTCAAAAATATTGAAGAATAATTGGCCTAAAAAAAAGGTCTAAAGGATAATTCTATTAATGCAAAGGTCACTTTCAAAAGAGTTATGGATAATTTTTTTCAAGAAAGATGTTTCAGGATTTTTACATCAGATAAAATGTCCAAAATAAAAAGCTTGAAGGGTCACTTGTAAAAATTCTAAAGGATAAGGCTATTAAGATAAAGGGTACTTTGAAAAAGGCCAAAGGGCAATCTATTTGAGAAAAGAATCCTTGACAAAATATGTCTAAGGGTAAGTGTAAAGAGGCCAAAGAGCAATTATATCAAGCAAAATGCCTGATAGAATAAATTCATAGGGAAATTATTTCAAAAAATATGTTCAAAATAATTATCCTAACATAGATAAGTCTGAAGGAATACTTTTGACATAGACCAATTGCATAAGTATCAAAATAATTCTTGAATAAAATCCCAAAATTACTTGGATGAAGTATCTAAAATATAAAACCCAACAGTTAGAAACATAACAAAAAGACTCACATTTAGATTAGACCACATGAATAATAGAAAGGTCTAAAAGGGGGGATTTAGACATAAAAGGGTCTAAGCATGGTTTTTATAGTAAGGTTTGGTCATGTTTAAAAAAATGACTAAGCCTTAGGACATAAAAATAAACTAAACCCATAACATTATTTAAAATGTTCCCACGTAAAAAGTTCCCACTAGATTCAAATCAAGTACCTAGATTAAACTTAGATCAGGGGTTTAGCTATTCAAATATGAATCTAACAAACCAAAATATATTATATAATCAATTTAAAATTAAAATCATGAAACCCAAGCATTGTTCATTCCAAGAAGACCTTATTAGACCTACAACCTAAAACACAGAGATCCAATGCTAGCACTTTAGATAAGGGTAAACCAAAATCATGAATAAATATGCTAACCAAACTAGGTGTGGATGATTTTTAAATAAAAAATATGTGAAAACATGATAATGATACTATAATCAAGCAAATTTTCAATTTCAAGGTACAAATTTACACAATTTGACACATGGGGCCCCATTTTTTAGAAATGGGGGTATGCTGAACTCAATAGGATCTCCCTAATTAATAAGCAGTGATAAATAGTGGGTCAATAACCTATTTAAATTATTTATCCATTGTTAAGAAGGTTGTTGGAAATTTAGTTTCATATAGTACAGAGTAATGACAGTGTGGACTAAGACCTAGATTTGTGAAATCTAATCATACCATAAAAATACTTTGGCCAAAGTAATGTTATAATTGTATACATTATCTACCCACTATATTTCTAGTTTATGGGCTTGTTTGAGGTCATAATAGATAGAGGTGTGCCTAGAGTATATTTTACTAGTTACATGTAATAATAATTATACTTACACACATGTTCTATGATGCGTCTAGATGTTTAATTTTTTTTTATTTCCCCCTCTGTAAAAAGAAGGGCCACTCCCAGTGGGGAGGTATGGTGGGGACTATGGTCTATGATTGGAGATAAAGTGCCCAGATGATGCTCTTCCTCTTACACTTAAAAATTGAACTGATCCTATTACACAATTTTGTCTATTGTACTTATTTTATGGGTTGTTTCATTAATGTTTGATGTATCATTGAGATTTGACATTGTTGTATTGCATGACATACGTAAAAGAGGTTGATGGCAAACTTGTATATTTATTTGATATCATGTTGTATCACATTAGTGGATATATATTGATTTATGAATGATTTTAAATAGTTGAATTCATTTATTATTATGTTGTACTTGATATTTTGTTAAATGAAAAAATGTGTAGTCTTATAGTTCTACATGATTGTTATCCCATTTTATGGGTAAATTAAACAATGATTTAATGCATAATCAGTGGATTATATTATGAATAATAATTATTTTTATAGTTAATTTATATCTATAAATAATTATGTAAAAAATATGAATGGTGCATGGATTTTAATACTCTGTTAACATATGTTTTTTGTTCTTAATTTAAAAAAAATAAAATTGTGTGATTTTATGAGTTGAACCCATTGTCAATTAGGAGTGTGCCCTTGAGAGAAAGTGTTTTGTTTCTCACTCCTAATGGAACATGGAATGTATCCTAAGTGTGGGTGACTTTGGAAGGGATAATATATACATATGGGGTTGGTTCCCTTGGCGATTTCACCAAAAGTTACTCTTAAACCTACTATCTATTGATTCTGGCAATGGAAAGGGTGAAAAAAGACATTGTTTGTAATGGAATTAAAAGGAAAACTAGAAATGAAGGTGATGCACAATTTTTTTTATGACCACTTATGATTTAAATTAATACTCTTATGAAAAGGAGAAACTTTCACACATTATCTACACTTAGGAATGACTTCTACAATAGTGTTTTAGAATAACTTGACAAACTCAATTTATGTAAGGAAGGAATGTAAAAAAACTGAATTCACATTCAATGATTAAATTAAATCTGATATAGACACTTAATATGACATGTAGAACATCCAATATCTTGTATAAAGGTACAATAACTAAATAATAACATAGGAAAACAAATTAACAATCATATAACAAGTTTGGAATTTTAAATGGTCGCTAAGAATATGGCTGATCTCATGCATACGCGATTTCAAAATCCATCAGAGGTTGTGGTGCCTGCGTCAGATACCGGTAGAGATTCTTCAGCATTTACCCATCTTCCTTCCTCTATTAGTGTTCCTCCTAGAGGGGTAGCTGGAGAGACTCCCACTATGGGTGGGGTTTCCCCTGAGTGTGGGGGTAGGGTTTTGATTGCTCCTCGAGCGACTTCTTCTACAGATGGGGGTTCTCTTCCCTCTGCCCCGCGTCTGGCTTATAGATCCCTTGCTCTTGGTTCAGGTTTTGGATCCAATGGAAGGACTTTTGTTGATGTGGCAAGTCCCTGCAAAACTTGGTTTTGTTGTTCTTTTTTGGTTTCAGGTTCTTTTGAACTTGGTTGTGCTTAATGTTTTATCTTTCTTTTTTATGTTAAGGGTTTTGGGGTCCCTTCAAAACCTATTTTTACCTTAATCTAAAACATAGGAAAACAAATTCTTCACTAGGTTATATCAATGGAAAACACATATACTTCACTCAAAAAACTTGAAAATGGAGGAACAAAAGCTTCTTATTTCTCTCAAAAGGTGATTAAAAATTTTGGTAGCCTTTCATCACAAATAAAAGCAAAGGTTTATCAATTAAATTTTATAAAATTATTTACAATAGAGAAAATAAATTCTTGGAGACAAATCAACCCCAAACTATGGGGTTTAAAACTTGGTCTTCTTCCTCCTTAGAATGCTATGTAACATTCCTCAAACATTTTCAAATATTAATCTTCACTAGGGTGGAATGGAAAAGAGAGTTTCAATAAGTTTGGGAAATTTATGAAAATATTTATAATGATTGGTCAAGCCTTGACCACTTGGAGAGTGCCTAAATTCTTATTAGAGCCCCTATATACTAGGTTATGTGTCTTTATTTTAGAATTGGTCCTTACTCTTGGAAATAAGACTTTAAGTCCTTTATTATTCATTGAAAACTTCTTCTAGGACATTTATGAGGTCCTTCCATGATCCATGGGCTGTTATAAGTGATTATTAAACTTTAGCAATAACACACTTATGTATTTAATTTTGCTTAACAATAATAATTTATGGAATTAATTTAACATATAACTTGTAAATAAATTTATAACAGTAATTTTTCAAGTATACAAAGGATACACCATTCAAAAATGAACAAGACAATCAACACACACAATTGATTATGGAGTTCGACACAATGGCCTATGTCTCTGGGTCCTATATAAGGTTGATCTCTTAAAAATGCTTGAAAACAATTAAAAAACATTTTCAAAATAGAATTTCACCAACTACAAAGTTTATTCTCAATCAAAAATATCATAAGTCTCTTTTGATACTTTTCTTTGATTCTGCTTTTAACTCCCTCTACAAGTCTTCTTAGCCTCTTAACAATACATGTTATGGCTTTTGATTTCAAAAATTTCACAAATTATTGACTATGCTTTGTGTTATAAAAAATTGTGTTTAGAAAATCATCTCCAAGAACTTTATATAGTGTTTCTACCCATGCTCCACACGTTGGAATGCTTATCTCTTAGCCAAAAATGGTATGGCTCGATCCCCATGGTTTTAGCATAGCATTATCTCCATGGTTAGCATTTTGGTTTTATAAAAATCCCATATTACATAGTTATATCCCAAATTTGGAATATATTGAGTTGGATTAATGTTTAAACTATCATGAATTTATAATGGGTGATGCCTATACATAGGCATTATCATATAATTTTGGCTCTGTGGCCTTAGTAGTAGTTATATCCCACATACTTCATGGGGATTATAAAGTCATGTTTAAAATAGACTTGGTATAGCATATTTAACATGGCATATGCCACATCTCCACTACTTATCTTTCATGTGGGCTTGAAACGTGGCAGCTTGACTTGGCAATTATGGGTTTTGTGGTAGTTGTGGTGACTTGGCCCCTCATGCTCCACTTGGCATAATAAATAATAACATAAAATATAGTCAATAGGTAACTATTAATAAAATTTGACCATGGAATAAAATAGTGGGGGCAAGCCATGTGGTGGATTGAGGACCCACCATGTGGACCACTCATAATTTAACACTTATTGACATCCAACTGGATGTTCCATTGCACTATCGGTGGTAGGGTTCCCCTCTAAGACAAAACTATACTCCACTAGCTATGGTCCCCATAGCCAACCTTTTTACACTTTTCAAAGATCAATTATGAAACCACATAATTTTTTACACCTCATGCCATGTGCCACATGTCATTGCATCATTGGCCCATCTGGTGATTGCTTTTACCACATTGTAATTTTCCTTGTTGAGTAGGAACTTTCAAAATCCATATTTTTTTACCATAACCTTAGTTTTTTGCAAACAAGATATCATCAAAAAGCTCTCATAATGATCTATGTAGTGGTACTATTTTTGAATTGTTCCATAATGGTCAATTTTTATAGTTTTACCAACTTTGACCTATTTTGATTGAAACTTTGAATGGCTACACAAGGAGCATATGAGCTTCATTTTTTGCATTCTACATACTATTAGAAAGGTCTCAATGGGCCATATGTAATGGTTTAGGTTTTGGTCTACTTCAAGACCTTTTATGAATTGAACTCTGGATCAATCCTCCCCATTAAGAAGGCTTTTATCCTCAAAAAGCTAGTATTGGACTTGGTACTTTAGGTGAGGATATTTACATGGCTCTAGATCTGATGATATTTAGAATTCTAGTTGATTCAAAGAGACTTTGATGGGTCTTCAAATTCTGAAACTATGAAACAAAATGTTGCATAACACTTGGTGTTATAACAATCACCATAGCAACAAAATTTATAAACATTGCCCTTCTTGGGTGTTTACAAGCACTGTAACATAATGATTATAAACATTGCCCATACTTGGCTCTTATGCATTTATGAAAAATGCCTAGGTCTTACAAACATGCATACATATTTGCACATACTAAAACATATAGATTAAAATATACAACCTATCTTCTGAGTTATTCTTGATGCTTCTCATGATGACATCTTCATGTTTCCCTACAGTGTTCTTGTCTACATCATACATGAGTAAAATAACATTAAAGGCACTAATTTCCTATAATATTTATTACTGATGTGCTCACACAAGATATTCTATCCCATCTTTTACAATTTTATATTGATTTTCCTTCTTGGAAAAAGTTGCCTTTCTCAGAGACAAATATGGTTCTCCTATGACAATACCTTTAAAATGGAGTGGAACCACATCTAACTCAACCTCATGTAAAAATTTAGAGGTAATTTTAAACCCTAGTTTACATGTTTTACTTATATGTATGTTACTACCATCATCTATCTTATCTAAAGAATATGGTTGGAGATGTGGCTTAGTTTTCAAACCTAGAGTTTTTACAACATCTTTAGAAATCAGATTTATTTGATAATGTTTTATCAAAGATAACATCTATCTTAGAATGCTTAACTATTATTATTTTAAGGAAGTGTTTCTTACCTTTCTAGGGTGACAATCTCTAAATGATCAGCTTCTCATTAACTGTCATTTCCCTCATTGATGTTGTGTCTAGTTTTGATTGATAAGACTTTGTCTATTGCCTGACTAAAGTTGCATTTACAACCTTTATTTTAGGTTGTTGCTGAATTTTCTTATCTTCTTTAGACAACCTCATTTTGGAAGTTTTCTTAAGCATATTTTTAGGACTTTCTTGGGCATAATAAAAAAATACATTCAAGTATTTCATTTTTACATACCTTGACAAGTCATTTGAAGATGCTTCATCTAATGTAGCTATTACATCATTAAAGAGTGCTTCTTCTAGCTCTTCAGAGTGTTCTAGCTTGTTACTAGAGTAATCATTCAACTCAGCTTCTTTGGCAATTTGTCTTTTACTCCCATATCCTAATCTTTCATGAAGTGGTCTCATTACCACTTAGATAGGCTAGACAATTCCCTAACCATTAATACCAAGGCCTTTTCCTTCAAATTCCATTTTAGATAATAGATTAGAACCTGTTACCTTTGTGTGCTTTTCAAATATATCAACACATAGACTTTATAAATGTTTAGGGTTATCACATTCAATATCCCTAACATTTTTAACATAGCTAAAAGAGTTGATTTCATTATTTTCATCCTTAGAATTTACATCAGAAAATACATTAATAATCAAAGTAATATTTGCTTCTAGTCTTACAACGTCATTTTCATTAATAGGACTAGCAGGAGTATAAAAATTAGAAAAATCATTGTTATAACCAAAATATACCTTATTTGCTTGACTTATTCTAAACTGAACCTCATAGGTATGATTGGTCATCAGTTGGATTCCTTCTCCTAATGAAGTGTCTCTAGCAGGTCGATATGTGATATAATAATGTTCCAAAGTGATTTCCTTAGCTTCTCCCAGAACTATGTCAAGAGTTTCTTGATCAAAGAATAACCCTCTAATGCCAAAATATAGGATGCTATAATGGGTTGCATGTCCATGTACTCTACCATTAGCTCCTTTTAATGTCTTAGTGTGTGGTAATGGAAGAGATTTTACCCTCAAATGCTGTATAAGACTTTCAATAATATAACTAGCTCCATAAATATAGTTAAAATAGATCTGTACAAACTTCCCTTTAATAATAGTAGTGCAATTTTACCTTTGAGTTTCCTCAGAGTGTAGCATAATATCTGGCACTTTTTTTTGTAGAAATTATCACATTAAAGACTCTAAAGTTATTTGATGATGTACTACTAGTCAGGTTGATTGATGGCTATTGGACATAGCTGGTGCCTTGCCTCTCTCCTTGTTTTACTTCTTGAACCATAACAAAGCGTGACTAGGGTGTAGTATCTAGCATTGCTTAGCAATATGACCTCACCGAGCATAATGTCCACAAGTCTCTACATCTTCTTGTACCCTTTTCTTCTATTGACATTCTTGTTGTAGTTATGCCCACAACATATCAATGCTTTGTTTGAATTTTTCAATTTGATGCTCCTATCTTCACTCTGACACTTATTGACATGGTTCTTGGGATTCTAGGTATTACATTATTATAGTGATGATGGTATTTAGTAATAAATAAATTTTTGCTAGTATTGGGTCCATCATATTATAATAGCTAAATTTAGCTAAAAATGAAACCATAAATTCACCCATGAACTTAGCTATGATACCAACTTGATCCATAAATTTTAGCAATAATACACTTTCATATTTATTTTTTACTTAACAATAATAATTTATGAAATTAATTTAACATATAACTTTGAAATAAATGTATAACAATAATTTTGCAAGTATACAAAGGAGATACCATTCAAAAATGAACAAGACAATCAACACATGCAATTGATTATGGAGTTCGGCATAGTGGTCTATGTCTTCGAGTCTTATATAAGGTCGATATATTAAAAATTCTTGAAAACACTTAAAAGACACTTTTGAAATAGAATTTCACCAACTAAAAAGTTTATTCTCAAGCAAAAATATCATAAGTCTCTTTTTGGAATTTTCTTTGATTCTACTTCTAACTCCCTCTGCAAGTCTCCTTAGCCTCTTAGCAATATTTTCTATGGATTTTGATTCCAAAAATTTCACAACTTATCGACTATGCTTTGTTTTCTAAAAGCTTGCATTTATAAAATCATCCCCAAGCACTTTATATAGTGCTTCTACCCATGTTTCACATGTTGGAATGCTTATCTCTTAGCTAAAAATGGTATGGCTTGATCCCCATGGTTTTAGCATAGCATTATCTCCACAGTTAGAATTTTAGTTTTATCAAAATCCCATATTCCATAGTTATATCCCACATTTGGAATATATTGAGTTGGCTTAATGTTTAAATTGTTATGACTTTATAATGGGTGATGCCTATATGTAAGCACTGTGGCCTTCATGGTAGTTATATCCCACATACTTCATGGGGATTATAAAGTCATGTTTAAAATAGACTTGGTCTAGCATCTTTAGCATGGAATATGCCACACCTCCACTGCTTACCTTGCATGTGGGCTGGGAACATGGTAGCTTGACTTGGTAATTATGGGTTTTGTGGTAGTTGTGGTGACTTGGCCTCTCATGCCCCACTTGGCATAATAAATAATTACATAAAATATAGTCAATAGGTGACTATTATTAAAATTTGACCATGGAATAAAATAGTGGTGGAAATCCATGTGGTGGATTGAGGACCCACCACATGGACCACTCATAATTTGACACTTGTCGAGATCCAATTGGATGCTCCATAGCTCTATCGAAGGTAGGGCCCCCCTTTGAGACAAAAGTAGACTCCACTGGCTATAGTCCCTATAGCCAACCTTTTAATGCTTGTCAAAGATAAATTATGAAATCATATAATTTTTTTCACCTCATGCCATGTGCCACATGTCACTGCATAATTGGCCCATCTGGTGATTGCTTTTACCACGTCATAATTTTACCTATTGAGTAGGAACTTTCAAAATCCACATTTTTTTACCACAACCTCAGTTTTTTACAAATGAGATATAATTGGAAAGATATCAGAATGCTTTATGCATTGGTACTATTTTCAAATTGTTCCATAATGATCATTTTTTATAGTTTGACTAGCGTTGACCTATTTTGATTAAAACTTTGACCAACTATATAAGGAGCATACGAGCTTTGTTTTCTATGATATACATACCATTGGAAAGGTCTTAATGGGACCTATGCATTGGTTTAGGTTTTGGTATACTTTAGGGCCTTTTTTGAATTGACCTCTGTATCAAGAAGCCTTCAAGTGTAAGTTTGACTCCTTTAATAAGCCTAAGCATTAGAAGGAGAGAATATTTTTTTGGAGACTTTGGAATTTTTCAAACCTTTAAAACTCATACCAACTGATACTTGAATTTTTTTGTCTTCATTTATTGTGTGGTGAATGTGTATTAGACTTTACAAAGACTATTATAAGTCTTATTCCATGATTTAGTGTTTTAGGCTCCTTGGAAAGCTCATTTTCACCATGGCATAGAAGATAAAGTAGAGATAATCTTAAATAATATAAATTTATTCAATGTATTGTATCTAAATAAAATATAATGCCTTTGAATACATAAAAACTCACAAATACTTAATTTTGCACCAAAACCATGAATTTCTTCTCAAATCTTTGTAGCCCTAAAACAACTAAAGATCCTTACCTGGAATAATTTGGAGATGAATATAAAAAAGTGGGAGTATTTTTAAATATCACCTATCCCCTTACATCTCCACACAAAATTTGGTGATCAGATCCTGAGTGTAGTTTTACTTTCTAGCTCATTTTCTCTCCCTAATTAAGCCTAATTTGGGAGAGAAAATGAGCTAGAAAGTACATCTACACTCAGGTTATGATCAACAATTTTTTTGTGGAGATTTAAGGGGATATGGGATATCTAAAAATATTCCCACTTTTTTATATTCATCTCCATATTATTCCAGGCAAGGAACTTTAGTTGTTTTAAGGTGACAAAGATTTGAGAAGAAATTCATGTTTTTTGTGCAAAATTAAGTATTTATGAGTGTTTTATGTATTCAAAGGCATTTTTACAGGTATTATATGATATTATTATACCATTAATTGAATAAATTTTTAGAATTTAAGATAATCTCCACTTTTCTCTTCTATGCCATGGTGAGAATTAGCTTTTCAATGAGCCTAAAACACTAAATCATAGACTAAGACTTATAATAAACTTTGTAAAGTATAATACACATTCAACACACCATAAATGAAGATATAAAAATTAAATTATCAGTTTTTATGATTTTTAAAGGTTTGAAAAGGTCCAAAATCTCCAAAAAGATCTTCTCTCCTTCCAATGCCTACGCTTGTTGAAGGAGTCAAACTTGCACTTGAAGGCTTCTAACAGCCCATGGATCATGAAAGGACCTCATAAATTTAATATAAAAAGTTTTAAATTAATAATAAATTATTAATTAAATTCCTATTTCTAAGGAGAAGTACCAACTATGCAATAAAGACATAGGACCTAGTATATATGGGCTCTCAAAAGGATTTAGGCACTCTCCAAGTGGTCAAGGCTTGACCAATTATTATGAACATGTTCCAGAGTCCCCAAAGCTATTTAAAACCCATTTGACATTCAAACCTAAGGAATATTAATGTTTTAAAAGGTTTGAGTAGCTGTTATGTAACATTCTAAGAATGAAGAAGACCAAGTTTGAAGACCCCTATTTTGCGGCTGATTTGTTTCCAAGCATTTGTTTTCTCTATTTTAACTCATTTTATATAATGTAATTTATAACTATTTTCTTTTGGTTGTGATAAAAGTTTGAAAAAATTTTACTCACCTTTTGAGATAAATAAGAAGGTTTTGTTCCTCCATTTTTAGGTTTTTTGAGTGAAGTATATGTTTTGCCATTGATATAACCTAGTGAAGCATTTGTTTTCCTATGTTATTGTCTAGTTATTTTACCTTAATAAAAGACATTTGATGTTTTATAAGTCATATTAAGTGTCTATATCAAATTTAATTCAAACATTAGATGTTAATTTAGTTCCTTTACATTCCTTGCATAAACTGAGTTTATCAAGTCCTTCTAAAACACTTTTGTAGAAGTCACTCCTGAGTGTAAAGAATGTGTTCAAGTTTCTCCCTTTTAATATTAAGCATAATTGGTCATAAAAATTTGGTGCACCACCTTAATTCCCATTTTTACTTTCAATTCCATTATAAACAGTGTCTTTTTTCACCCTTTCCATTGCCAAAATCAGTAAATAGTAGGTTCAAGAGTAAGTTTTAGTGAAAGCACTAAGGGAACCAAACCTCTATGGATATTATCTCCCTAAAAAATTAACCCACACTGAGGATAAATTACATGTTCCAACAAGAGTGAGAAATAACATGCTTTCTTTGAAGGGTACACTCTTGATTGACAACAAAATTTAATACAATTCTATTATGTGGTATTAGAGTGTAGGTTTAAATGCTTAGATGTAATGAGTCCACTAACTATGACCTAACTCTCATATTTTTCAATAGGTAAAAATGGTATGTAGAGATTCAAATGTTAAAATAAATTTGAATCAAGATCAACAATGTGATCCCAATCAATTTATAATGGAACAAACCACTAAGCTGGACCAAATCCTAGTAGTCCTTAAAAAAACTTGAGATAGATTAGCTACCCTATAAAAATAATTGCATGGGAAAGATGAGTAGGAATAAATTGAGGAGAACTAGTCTAATTAAGAAGAGTACCAAGAGCATGAACACACAAAAGAGAAGCAAGTTACAAGAGTGTAAATGGCTACCGAGCTTGTGCATGATATGAAAAAGGTGAATCCACCTAAGTTTGATGAAATAGTGTTAGGATATGGAGCTTAAGGTTGGTTCACTTAAATGGATAAATATTTTGAAATTCAAAATTACTTCAAGGTGACCAGAGCATTATGAAGAACATACCAGTTAACTAGTGAAATAATAACTTGGTGAGCCAACAAGAAGTCAGTAATGGACCTTGATTCCACCTAGACCGTTTGGGAATAATTTGTAACCTTATTTAGGGATTTATGGATTAAATAGATTTATTTTTATAAAAAATTGACTAACTTCCAAAATATGAATCAAGTAGATCTAACTATGATAGAGTAATAGGAATAATTTACCAAGCTCTTAAAGTATGTTCCCTAGTATTAGAAGGATGAAAACTTAAAAATTAGAAATTTTTTGATGGGGATAAGGCCTTAGATTGGTTAATAAGTGGACGTGCATGGACCAAATTTTTGAGAAGGATGTCAAGAAGGAGCATAAGATCAAATCTCTTGTAGAGGTTACAAATAAGTTTTGAAATAAGTTAGATGGCCTAAAAATATATTTGAAGAAGAAAAATTGGAAGTGTAATGGGAATTATAAGAATAAATTTAATAATCAAAATACAAGGTTTAATAACACTTCTAGGAATAATAAACCTAGTAATGGTTTCAAGGAAGGGTTCAAAAGAGGTAAACAATCAGAGAGAAAGGACAACTTGACATATGTTTGACATGTGGAGGAGACCACTATGCTAAGGAATATCCTCATTAAAAGACAAAAAGTAAGTTAAAAAATATTTCTACATCATCATCATAACCTAGAACTTTCCAACAGTGGATTCACGTAACAATTGACAATCATCAAGATGAGTTTTAATTATGTCCTATTGAAGTGGCAGGTACCTTATTTGTACATACTATTTAAATTTAAATATATAAAAGAGCCACTAAACAGTTTTATATCTATTAGTATGTTAAATAAGCTACATAGGAAAGCTGGTCATATGGAAAATGCTTGGATGATGTAGTACAAAAGTCAATCTAAAGTCAAATTAGATAAATTTATTATGGAGGTAGAGGTGAATTTACTTGAATTCACCACAGTAGTAGATTTATTTAAAACTCCAATAGGTCATATGACATTATTGTAAGAGTGAATTAGATCTATAAGCACAAAGTAAAGGTTGATTGATTCTCAAATAAGGTTTACTACTTGGATGATTTGGGAAATCAAACCCAAATCTAAGGTGAAAAGAAGAGTTGAAGTTAAGGCAAAATTTAGCCGTTTAGTTAAATAAGGCTCAACAAAAAGGATGTCAGGGGTTCATGGTCAAGATTGATGAAATATAAGAAACCAAAGAGCTCACCTTAGAAAATTATCCCTTTTTATAATATTTTCTAGATGTGTTTCTAGAGGATTTACCTAGACTACCTCCCAAAAGAGAATTCAACTTCACAATTGACATCATTCTTATATTTCAGCCCCAATCTAAGGCTCTGTACATGATGACAATGACAAAGTTAGCCAGATTAAAAGCCTAAATTCAAGAAATCTTATCCAAAGCATTAATTTGACCAAGTGTTTCATCGTAGGGTGCACCAATAGTGTTCACAAAGAAGAATGATGAAACTCTTCACCTATGTATATATTAAAAGATGTTGAATAAAGAAATAATCAAGAATAGTTATCCCCTAGCCCATATTGGTGATCTATTTGATCAAATGTGAGGTGTAATAGTCTTTTCCAAAATTGATCTAAGATCAAGGTACCATTAATTAAGAATTAAATAAGAAGACATTCCTAAAACAACTTTCAAGACAATGTATGGGCACTACTAATTCACAATTTTCCTTTTGGGTTAATAAATGCACAAAAACATTCATGAACCTTATGAACATTGTGTTTATGGAATATTTAGATCAGTTTGTGCTCATTTTATTTTATTATATTTTTATTTATTCTAAAGAAGGAAAAACATGTTGAGCAATTACGTCTAGTTTGATAATGCTTTCGGAAGCATAAGCTTTATGAAAAATTATCTAAGTGTGTTTTTTTTAAATGAGGGTGTAATATTTGGGTTATATAATTTTATCTGAGGGGATATTAGTATAAATTAAAAATATTAAATCCATCATAGAGTGACTAACACCCAAAAATGTTCACAAAGTGTGTGGTTTTATGGGTTTATTATAGGAAATTTGTACCCAATTTTTCAAAAATAGCTAAACCAATCACCTCATTGAAATAGAAAGAGTAACATTTTGTTTGGAGTGATAAGTGTGAGAAATACTTTCAAACCCTTAAAGAGAGGCTTACCTCAGAACTAATACTATGATTACCATATCCAAGTGGTCATTTTGTTATGATAATGGATGTTTTCAAGGATGTCTTAGGTGGAATATTAATTCAAGAAGGTTTAATGGTAACATATGAGTCTAGGAAATTAAAGCCTTATGAGGATAATTATGCTCCACATGATTTTGAATTGGTTTCAATAGTGCATGACTTACAAGTTTGGAGGAATTATCTATTGGAAACACCTTTTAAGCTCAAAACACAAAATTTAGGGCTCAAGTATATTTTTTCTCAACCAAATGTAAATGCTTGACAAAGGCATTGGTTAGAGTTTTTTTTAGATTAAGATTTTGACACCAGCTATTTAAAGGGAAAATAAAATATGGTTTCATATCCTCTTAACTATAGAAGGTACATATAAATAATGGACACTATTAAAATAACCTTCTGAGATCAAGTTTGGAGATTCTCACTAGGAGAAAAATTCTGACTAATTCAAGAAATCTCTAGTAGAAAATCCTTGAGATCATAAGTATAATTGATTTCATTTTGAGAATTATGGGATTATAAGGTTCATTAGGATAATTTATGTGTCAAATGGAGAAAATTTGAGAGTGATTGTGCTTAGGGATTTTCACAATGCTCCTTATTTAGGTCATCTAGGTGTGACTAAGCTCATGGCAAAGCTAAAACCATTATATTTATGAAATGGAATCAAGAAAGACACAACTAATTTTTATTCTAGATGCTTAAAATGTTAATGTATAAAATTATAACACATTCAACTTGTCATGTTATTATATCCACGTGACATTCTAGAGTGGAAATGAAAATTTGTCACTATGGAATTTGTCCAAGGGCTGCCCATGTAAAAGAATTGACATGATATTATTCTAGTGGTAGTTGACAAACTCATCAAGGTGGCACATTTCATTCCTAGTAATTTAACTAATTATACACCAATTATATCAAGGAGGTTTATACAATAGATATATAAATTGCATGATTTTCTAGAGAAAACTATTTAAGAGAAAGGGACTCGTATGACCTCAAGGTTTTGGCAAACCCTCAATCCAACTTTGGGCATAAAATTAAAATTCATTGTAACCTAGCATCCAATAATCGATGGGAAAATGGAAAGGGTAAATCATATTTTTGAAGACCTTTAATATTGTATTAAATGGATCAAAAATACAAGTGAGAGGAATAACTTCTACTAGTTAAGTTTAATTATAACTCATTTCAATCATCTTTTAAAATGGCACCATTCAAAGCCTTATAAGGTAGAAGGTGTAAAACACCTCTTATTTGGGATAAATTATAAGATAAATTAGTTTTTGGACAAGAAATACTTGCTATAATGGAATAAAAAGTAAAATTTATTAGGTAAAGTTTGGCTAAAACTAATGATAGACAAAAAACTATGCTAATATGAAAATAACAGCAAGGCAGTCCTCAATTGGAGATAATTTTTTATACAAGTCAAGTCTCAAAAGAGAACTATCAAGTTTTATGAATCAACTAAACTAACACCTAAATATTTGGGACTTTTCAAGGTTCTAAAAGTAATAAATCCTTTTGCATACAAACTTGCTTTGCCACTAGCTTTAACATAAATTAATAATGTTTTTCACGTGTCTTATTTAAATAAGCATGTGGTTGATCCTTCACATGTACTTGAATAGAATTAATTATAGATTCTATATCCAGGAGTGGTAAGGATAGAACCAATCAAAATTCTTGAAACATGCAACCTCAGCTTGTGAAACATAGAAGTATTTAAATGCAAGGTCTAGTGGGACCAATATTCTAAAGATAATGCCACTTGGGAGGACTATGAGTAATTTCATAGGATGTTACCTCATTTATTTGATTGATACTTTGCTAAACTTATTAGTTATATATATGTTTCTTTTATAATAGTGTTATTGAGACTATGACCTTTTTAAGGGGGAAGGATGTTATATCTTGATTTTCCCTAACAAACAACATTTATTTTAAGTAGGCATTTGGACTATTGGTTAGTTAGATTACTATTTGTGTAATCATATTTATGTTTTAGTAATTATATTTGTTTAAGACTACTTCAATTTTTAGTATTCATATTACTTTACGTACATTTATTCATTTGGAAAATTTATGACTATGATTAGATGTTGTGTGTTTTAAATAATATTAAATACAATGGTATTTATGTCATTTATTAGTCTGTTGATTTTTCAATTATATATATTGATGTTAATAGATTAAATACATGTTTCATTATCTAATGTGGATGTAGGATGGTTTCCTCCCCTCCCAAAATAACACTGAAGGAGGAGCAACATAGGGGAGGGGTAGTAGATCATGATAGCTATGAGTACATAGAGCTTCTAATAACTAATTCACACACACATATATAGTTATCTGATTGTGATTTTTTAATTTTAATTTTGATTTTGGTAATGGTCATTATTGAAATTAATGTTTGTTTGTTTAATGTGAGTCATAGATGATGAATGGTCCCAAAATTCTTTTTTTTCCATTTTAGCTTAATTAGTAATGGATTTAATGCAATTAGTTACTAGATTTAACTTATCATTAATTATTTTGTGTTGCTTACATATATCATTGCAGAATATTTTGATAATTTTACTAATGATGTCTTTGACTATGTGTTGGTTGATGTCTTCAAAACCCATGAGCCATTTGAATAACAATTGCCTAATCCATTTTGGCTACACCTTTGTTATAAGATTATGCACACTTTTAATGCACGAGTCATTATTATATTTGGGTTTCTAATTTCTTGTAGGGTGATATACTATGTTATAAGGATTTTGGTTTATAATATTATATTAATCACTTTATTGACAATGATATAGTCTATCTAACATAAAGCTAGTAAATAACATGGGGAAACTTATTAACAAAATTATGATTAAAGTTTGTGTTTTCATGCAAAATTAACAAAGTGCTTAGAGAGAATAACTAAGAGAGAAGACAAATAATGAGCCTTAGAACTCCATTTTAGGTGTGTTTTTGGGGCACCACTACAATCATGCATAAGAAATTTTAGTGGTAGTAAATGCAAAGAATATCTAGGAGGAAAAATGGTTACTCTGGTGACCAAGAGCGGTGGTTAATTTATAAAAGGTATGAAAAATGGAAATGGAGGTATGCAATGGAAGAAGTAAACAAAGGAAAAACAATAGTGTGTTCATTGGGATTCATGCATATGACTTTTCAAGTAGAATTTCCAAGGAAATCATTTCAATGCAAGTAATAATAAAATATGAGATCTATATGAATCTCTCCCTTTGTTTCAAATATAGTTCAATTGATATGCATGAAATAGTAAATGGATTTTTTTTCTTGAACTTTATTATGAATACCTTCATTTATAAATATATGTATAATTGTTAAATAAATTAAGGACATAATGTGGCTTATATTTGGTTAAAATTATCCTTATTGATTTGGTTTTGTCCTACTTGTAGCCATAGGTAAATAAGTGAAGATTGGGTAAAACCCTAGTGGCCAAATCATTTCATTTACTATTTAACATTCATAATCAGCTAAGGGATAAACTCTAGCTCAAAACTAGTATAAATAAACATGGAGGGCATTATGGAAGGAATGTTATTAGGAGTGATACATCTTCTCTTTTCATTGGTGAGATATGTTTTATTCATAAATATGATTATATATAATATATTTATATTATATCTGATTTATAATAATAGATACCAAAGGAATTTAGAGGTTATTAAACTCTAGTTCAAATAGTATACATTATTATAACATTGATGTAATATAAATATAAATTTTTACTTTAGAGATTTGTATTTGTTATTTGGTGGTCAAATTTTTATGGTTGTAGCATGTTATTTTGTGGTCAATTTACCATGGATGTAGCATATTATTTCATGGTCAATTTTTTCCATGGTTGTAGCATGTTATGTGGTGGTCTATTTATCATGTCTATAACATGTTATTTGGTGGTTGATTTACCATGGATGTAGCATGTTGTTTGGTGGTAAAATTTTTATGGTCATAGAATATTATTTTGTGAGTCATTTTAATAAGGCTAAAGTATGTCAAATTGGTGGTTGTTTTATTTTGGTTGTAGCAATACACAATGATGTCATTTTGAAGGTTGACATAATATGGTTGTAGCATATATTTTTGATGTTGTTTTAGTGGTATTTTTATATGCGGATATCATTTTTTGGTTTCAATATAATTCTAGGAGTGTATTTGTGTAACCAACCATAGATTATTTATTTTGCAGTCAAGTATTCTAATCATAATAACTATGCATTTTGGCTTCTTTTAGACTTGACTTTATTATGTCATTTGAGAACTATGTCTAAGTTAAGGAGTGTGTTTTATTAACAAAAGAATAGTATTGGGAGTTTTGTAATTGATTTTGATAACTTTATTATATCCTATTAAAAAAGAGCTTTAATTGAGCCTTTTTTTATTGTAAAATTAAATACATTCATAGGTTTTTAGTTTTAGCTCAACTAAACTTGACCCATTAATGGTAACGGTCACGGGGAAGGATTATTTACCCTTATACACCAATAGGTGCAATATTATCTCCCAACTATAGGCTTATAATGGGAAAAATATCATTAAATTCAAATGTTTGCATTCAATACCTTAAATTATAAATAAATCAAAATTGAATAATTTTAATGGAAGTCTTGATTGCAGTTATGGAAGTCTTAACTACAGTTAGAACCTTTGATTGTTGAGTGTATATGATAAATTGAGGAATATTTATATTAGTTCATATTATGTATATTTCCATATGTTACCTTTATAAATATGAATAAATTTAGTAATTTTTATAGCAAGGATGGACTTCTCAAGTTAAATCAAGACTATTCAGAATGTGAAATAAGGAATACCATAATTAAATGATTGAAAGTAGTACTATGACCTCCTATGTAATTTGTATTTTTGTGGAATCTCTTGGAAGATTTAAGTTGAATAAATGGACTATTATATAACTATCTGATGAATATATTTATTATGATTATTTTTTAAATAGGATCTCCCTCCTTGATAAGCAATGATAAAAAATGGGTTGAGAGCCCATTTAAATTATTTATCCATGGTAATCAATAATGGTATTTTAAATTTAATTTCATATAACAGAGAGTTATGACAATGTAGATAAAGACCTAGATTTGTGAAATTTTATCATACTATAAAAATGCTTTTTCCAAAGTAATTTTATAGATATATACATTTTCTATCCATCATAATTTCTAGTTCATGTACTTGCTTAAGGTCATAATAGATAGAGATGTGCCTAGAGTCTATTTAATTGGTTGTATTTAATAGTTATTATACTTACTAATATGCTATTAGATGGTTCTAGAAGTTCACATCATTTTTATATACCCCTCCATGATGGGAAGGGCGACTCCCAGTTAGAAGGTGTGTGAGGGACCATCAGTTTGTGGTTGGAGGTAAAATACACAGATGATGCTCTCCCTTTTAAAACTAAAAACTAAATCTATCTTATTACATAATCATGGATATTTTACTTATTTCATGGTTTATTTCATTAAGATCTATTGTACTATTGATATTATATATTATTGTATTACATAGCATACACAATAGATGTTCACAAACTTGTATATATATTTGATATCATGTTGTATTGTAAAGGTGGCCATATTTGATTTATGAATGATTTTACGTAGTTGAATTCATTTATTATTATGTTGTATCTTGATATTTTGGAAGATGAACAACTATGTAGTCTTATAATTCTACATCATTGATATCCCATTTTGGGGGTAAATTAAATAATAATTTAATGCACAATAAATAGATTATATTATGAAATTTAATTATTATTATAGTTAATTTTTGTCTATAAATAAATGTATCAAAAATTTTAATGGTGTGGGGAATTTTTTTATTTGATTAGGTAAAAAAATCAAGTTTTGACAAGGCTCTTACAACCACAAATTATAACATAAAATAGTAAATCAAAGTCATGAAACCAAACTCTACATGGGCTAAACAATAAAAGAGGGACTTCAACCAATAATCCAAGAATTGACAACTAAGAAAGAAAACTAGATAAAAGACAATACTATAAATCCATGAAGAAACATAAATCACTTAGTCAGAGTACTCCTTAGAGTCAACTTTGTTTTTAAGAGTAGCAGGTTTTCTCACACCTTCCTTATCCTTCAACATTTCCTTCATGACTCTACCTTGAGTCCAATTGCTTGGGAATTTAGTCAATCCCTTCATGGATTTCTTATTTAGAGTCTTAAATTACTTCTTATCATTGAATAACTTTTGAGTATATTCCAACCTTTTTGAAACAATGTTCATTTTAGGAGAGGATTGGGCAAGAGCATCTCTTAAAACTTCATCCTCTACTTATGTATTCAATTTTACAATATTCTTCCCAAATTTGTCACTTTTAGCTTTCATGGTATTCCATTATTTCATGAGTTAAACTAAAACCCTACCCATTTCTCAAAGTTTAGACTAGTATGGGTCCTTAAGATCACACTTTTCCTTCCCCTTATTTCCATCCTTCGTAGACTAGGTGATAACAATAAACTTGGGTATTTTCCCCCAAGGCAAAAAGGATTACACCCTTACATTTTATAGATTTGGTGTTGGGGGATCTTGATGAGTTACGTGCTAGATGAGGGGGAAGCAGGATTAGGGTTTTCAAAAAAGTGATTAGTATATCCTATCCTTCCCTGGGTTTTTGTATTCCTCTTCCAAAGTTTCATTCTTGTCACTTGGGATTCATTGAACCTCCCTCCCTCATTATGCTTCACATTTTTTTATAAAAAGGAATATAAGGCCCTGATGGATAATGTCATTAGATTGGTTTATTTGGTAGGCTAAAGCAGTGATTTCCAAAGACTATAAGAGGAAATTTGGGTGACTAATTTTATGCCCATGAAAATTATTCAATAATAAGAAATGATGGGAGAAAATTAGAGTGAGCTTACCTTCAAGGGTGAGGTATTTCATAATCTATAGGCACACTTTAAGCCATTGTCAGGGTATATTCTACCTTAGGAAACTTTTTTTTATTAGTCTTTAAGATGATGTCAATTTTGAAGAATTGGTGCATCAATTCAATCTTTATTTTTTTATCCTTGAAGTCCTTAACACCCTTAGATCTCATACTAGTAAATTCGCTAATAAGTTCCTTAGTGATCATAATCTTTATCCCACATATTCAAACCATGCATTTATTCTAGGCATAGACAAATTCCTTAGCCAACTCAGTGTCATGCCCTATAATCCACTGTATAAATTTAAATAGGCCACCTTTATGAATATTCCTCCACACTCTTGTATTACCCTAGACATCTACATAAGATATTATCTCTAATCTATCTTTGTCACCACCCATCCTCCCAACTTTTTCTCCCAAGATGTTCTAAGTAAAATTGATACATTTCAATATCCCCACTAAGAGATTATGTGTTTTTAGTAACTAATATCATTGTTAGGATTGGTGGCATGAATAACTAGAAGTTTCACTTCACCATTACAATAATTATGTAGAGAAGGATTTAAATCCCACATGTTCGAAACCAAGCATCCCATGTGTGACCAACTCTAATGTATTTATGATATAATTATTAAATCATTCCATATCAATTTGATTAAATGGTGTGGGGATTCTAATATTATGTCATAAAATGTTTGTTCTTTTGAATTATTTAAAAAAATGTGTTTTTCATGAGTTAAACCCAATACAATTCTATCATAATAGGAGAAAATGAAGTAACTAATCCACTAAGTAAGGGTCCTCATATTCAGTTAGATATGTGGAACCCTCTTTATATTTTTAAAGAGATTCATTTCAAATGTCTTTGTCCTTTATGTTTCATTAGTTTATTATTTAAGGAATATCTAACTTCCCTCCCATCATTAGTGACCTTTAGGTCACCTTGGCAGATGTAATCTTGATGATAGACTACGTGGGACTAGGTTAACACATGCCACTTGGAGGATTAAGACTAGGAGAATCAGTCTGAGAGGGTCTAAATTGTGATAATTTGGATGAACTAGAAGACTAAGACTGCATTACCTTTTGGCACACCTAGTAATCTACCTCAGTCTTAGATAAGTTGATTATGGTTATCCTAACAATACCCTGGTCTTGCTTAGCTGAGCTATGTGATTGGAGAGGAGAGTGAAAATTGGTCAAATTCATGGTAATGGATCTCTCAACCTTATATTTAGAATAATCAATTATATATATATAACTTGATTACTACTTCATAATGAGACAATTAATGTAATGGATATATGAATGTGTGAATTTATCAATTACACTAATTGATTTGAATTATGAGGTTTTAGATGATGGGTGGTAAGGGATGTTCATGATCATGCCAGAAGAGCTCTATAACATCAAAATGTTTTTTTAAGGGTGCACAATTGGTAATATACATAATTATTAGGTACTTATGTGTTGGTGATGATGAGAAAATGAAGTTCATGATCAATGGTAGGAACATCAAAGTGGGTGTGATTAGGTTGGATGACTTAGCGAATTTGATCATTCTTGTCAATATAGAAATGCCTAATTAATTTCATACATAAAGTGAATGAAAATGTGATGAGGCTAGTCCTAAAGAGGAAAAAAAAGGAAGGTTGGAAACTAAGCTTAGATATTTTTGTATTGGCAACTTTAGTTTTTGGGTAAAGATTACTATGAGAGGATTTTGGATACATTCTTGCTCATCCAAAGCGTTAAGGTAGTTAAAACTAAAATTTGGGATGGGGTGGAACAAAATAATTATACTATAAGTTATGCCCTAATTTCAATTTTTACATTACTTCTAAGAATAGGAGATTTAACACTAATGAAAAGATCAAATCTTATGACATAAGGATGCTCAGGAAGTGTTAAGGTTTAATGCTCGTGCTCATTTTGACAAGGATTTTTTGGATGTTTGAGATCATTTTGACAATATTTAGAAAATAAAATGAAATATTATAATTAATAAAAAAATTATTAATATTTAAATTAAATTAAATATTAATGCTTTTTTTGTTTGCTTTTAGGTGTTTTAGATGTATGTAAGCTTAAAACTGAAATTTTAAAATAAGTATGCAAGTGTTGATTTTTTCTAGTTTGTAATTTAATTTTTCTAATGAAATATAAATGATCTAACTTTTATTTTTTAATATTTTAAAAATAAAATAAAATAAACTATACAAATGATATTTTATAACATGAAAATATGAAATCAAGTTTATAAATCTCTAGCAGACACTTTTACTAAGAATTCAAAAATTGTCTTCACACATACAAAACTAGACTAGTTTTAAAAGTGTTGAATGTTTTCCTATGCAATAAAAATATATATGCATGAAATAATTCCAATTTAATTTTATGATTTTTTAAATACAATTATCTATAACAATGTTATTTCATTATGTAATAATGAAAATTTATATCTAGTATGCTAGGTTTGACTATCTAGATTATATAGATTTTTGTGTGTATTTATTTGAGAGTTGTTTGCATATGAAATATTAATCAAAATTAAAAATTAAACATTTATTTGGATATAAATATTGATTTGGTGTTATTAATTTACCTATGAGATGTGTAAAACTATGTACTTTCAAAGAGACTCATAGGCAATTGCAGAAACAAGAGATCTAGAATATACTTTTGTGCAAAAAAGGAAAGGGAAAATGATTTATTTTATTTATTTTTTGTGATTTATGAATTTTAAAATAATATAATAAATAAATAAAACTAATCTATTATAAAATAATAACTATAAATAAAATCCCTAACCTGATCAATGGTTATGACCAAGCAGAGGCAATAGATTATTGTTGTTCAAAATGTCCTTAGTAAGCTAGGTCCTCCACTCAACATGCCCATATGAACTCTTTGATAAAGGATGGTATCAAAATAAGAAGAAAAATAAGGACAAAACCATGGATAAGAGTGATACTATATTTTGGTGTGTTGATTCACTAGAAGTAAAGATTGTGTTGTTGATCTAATGAATTCTCTCTTCCAAACTTGTGTGGATTTGACATGAAATTGACTAAAGGTGGAAAAAAATTAATATATATATATATATATATATATATATATATATATATATATATAAAAATAATAGGTGGGATTGGGTTATGTATATAATTAAAATACCAATATTCAATGCAAAATTTAGATATAAAATTCATCTAAATCTGAGATAATTGTAGGAGAAGTAAGGAGGTTATAAGGGCGAGTTTAACTACTGGTTAACTAAAAGTTAAACTTGGTGGGAATAAGGATTGATATAAAAAATATTAGTAGTGATATATGACATCATGATTATTAAATAAAAGAAAATAAATGAATAAATGTGAAGAGAATCATGTAAAACATGAGAACTCAAGTCTCTGATTCTAAAAATGGAAGAGGGGTAAATTGTGATGAAACCATGACTGTTTATAGGTGATGGTGAGGAAACCTCCCTCTATCATGATGAAACCACAATATAAAATTTAAAAAACACCACATAAATTAATATTTCACCACATAATTTTATGAAACTAATGTGGAATAATGTGATCTGATGGGGTAGTTTCATCACTTGGACCAGCGGTTTTGACATGAATAGTAATGATTTTTTCATAAATGAGACAACTTGAAAGCCAAGGAAAAAATGAATCTAAAAATAAAGTTAAAAGGTTTTAAAAGTAATAAAAATGGACTAATGAGAGAATAATATGGTAGGAATGTTAGCTAGAACCATACTTGAGCATACTTATGGCAATCACTACATCATCATCATTTTTATAAAATTTCACATTATGAAAATTGTGTGCATGCATATTGCCTCCTCGATAAGATTCCTTGTCATGAATTGAAGAGGGTGTGTTCCTAATTATTTTCATAATAAAAGGAAAATGAGGGTTATAAAAATTACCTTACTTACCTATGCGATGCAATGAAGCCGATTGAGACTTTGTGCAACCTATGAATAAAAGATGTGAATCAAGTGTAGTTTAAAAAAATATGTATAATATAATAAATAATCAAAACATGGACATGAATGATTAATATATATGTATGGGTGAGTTTAATACCTAATTCTATCCCATTTAATAACTTAATATGAGGCTAGGTGATGTGTACTTATAAAACTGAAATGACAAATAAACATGCTAAGAGAAACTAAAATCATTAAAATGTGTTAGTTTTGAACATAAAATATGTTATTTGGAAATAATAAAATATATAATCAATAAATATGAGTTTAAAAATTAAAAATTACAAAAATATAAAAATTTCAAAACATAATGGCTAGTTAAAAGGCCTAAATATTCAAACAATTTCCCAAAATAAAAATCATTTGTGCAAATTAGTTTCAAAGATTCTTAAGTAATGAATTGATGGTGAGGGAATTGTTATAGGAAGAAGAAAAATTGATGAGAACAACATATGTATGGTTAAAATACTAGTGGGAGGAACATCAGATTAGGTCTGGGTTAGTTTTAATATTTTTGTGTTTTTTTCCCAAATTTTGAATTTTTTGCTAAAAAATATTTAATTTGTTAAATTTGAAATTTTCTTGCATGTATGGGTTTGAGAGGGTTGTTATATTAGAAAAATATTAAAATATTATGCAATTAGGTGATTTTTTGGCCTTTTTACAAGATTTTTATGCTAGACATGACCAATAGTCAAAATCACTACATTGAGATGAAATCGTTCATCTGCATAGATCAAAGGTTATGACTTTGATGCAATAGTTACATGACCAACATGTACAATAGTCAGGGTGGTGATGGAACCACTATGTATGTGATGCATTTTAACCTTTTAAGCCTTAGTAAATATAATTACTATGTTTGATTAAAGGGTTAAGTAGTCTAAATCAAGGAAATAATATGCATAAAATAGTCATTGATTTATTATAGATTTGACTAGCTTTGACTTTCAAAAAATAGTAATAAATATGTGCAAATAAATACTTATCTAGAAAACACATGATATAAAAGATCTAAGTGTTAGAAATTGAGATGAAATCAGATCTGAATGTCATTAATTAGATCCTTATATCATAACACCTCTTGGATAGTAACACCATATTTAGATAGAGATGCCATGTAGCTCTAGTGTCTTAATATTGGCATTAGTGTCCTTTATGCAAGACTATCCCAAAATTTTAGGTGCACCTATGTTTGTGTTTCTAGATTCTATTCTTTCACGAATGAATTTTGGAGCTTTGTATTATATCTATAATGACTAATTTATGATACAAAACCTAATATTCCTTGCAAGTAAGGTATGAGCTAAAATATTTATTTTTTAGTAGGATAGGATTTACATCCTCAACACCCCACTATGAAGAGAGTTTCCTACAAACCAATAATCTAATGAGGGATCAAGCTCGATGTAGTTATCCCCACTTAAGTATTGGTGCAATTGTAAGTGATACTAGTATGATAGTGGACTCGAGTGCCTCGAGTGTGCTCAAGATTGTAAATCTAGAAAATCTAAGCTTAAGGCTACTATAAATGGTAGTACATAGAAGTAGGGTAGAATAAGGATTAATAACCATGATTTTACTCAAATTATTTTGTGTTTGAATAGGTATTTTGCATTTAATCTCCATCTAGTAAATAGAGGGCTAAAATTCATGTATTTATAGTGTTTTATTACTCGTGTGGATAATAAAAGATGTTTATACCGACCTTAGGAGGGTTTTACCTTTGAAAAAATATTCATTCAGGAAATTTAAGGTAAAAGACATAAGTGCCATTTTGGGGATAGTAACACCACATGGCTCTAGTGTCCTTAATGTAGCATTGACGTCCAAATGGTAAAACAATAGGCATAAAGGGCCATGATCAAGAAATGAGGGTTTATGACTATGTTTGAGTTGTTTATGGATGCATGTGGCCCACACGAAGGATATATAAGTGTGATAATAGGATCTAGAATAGGTCTAGGGATAAGATAGTCTAAATTAGCACTCTTACCACTCAAATACCACTTTTAAGTGATTATATTCCCTACCCCCTGCCCCCTTTATGCTAGATATGTAATAAATCAAAATGACTAGTATAAAGGAAAAAGAAACATACCTAGTATTACATAGGAAATGAAGTTTGTAGAGCTGAATTTGAGTGTGTGAAGCTAGGTTTACGTATATGAAGCATGATCTAATGTATGACATAAACATGAAATATGCATAAATCAATCATTAATTAAGAGATATCAAAAGTAAAATATTATGCTAAATAAATAAGTAATTGAGTAAAACTAAGTAAAGAGATAGGAAAGAGGAAAAGAATGAATACACCTCATTGGGTATATGAACCAATGCATGAACTTGGTGACAATGTATGTGTGTACATGTATATAGTGATCAATCATTGAATAGATTAGACTAAGCTAATAGATTTATCAATCCTCATGCATGGGTGGATCAAGAACTCAATCCAATTTTTACTCCATCATTGTCCACCTCTGCTTGGTGGATCATGACCTATGAATAGCTTGGGTTGGATAGATAGTGTGTCTGACCCTCTCATGTGGGTTGATAAAGAACTTAATTAGGCTATGAATCCATAATTTCCCACTCATGTGTAGTATATATGTAGTTTAATAAACTACATAAAGTATTAAAGCTATCTAACTGAGTATATCTAATTATGTTTGTTGGCTCTACGACCACTCAGGTACATTATGTGGCTCTAGGCCACTCAGGAATGCCAACCACTATAGATGGATTAAGGCATGACACTAGTGATAACCTAGAATACAATGTCAAGTGTATACAACATAGATAATGACATGAAAATTTCCATTCCATTTGATTAACTGGTGTGTTATTGAGCATATGGAAATGATGTGCCACACACATGCCCCCAATATGGTATCTAAGTATATTGATTATAAACTAAGTTTTAATAACTATATTTGAGTATTTTAAATGAATATGGGAATGGTCATGCTATGTATGATACCCCCAAATATGAGCAATTGATATGAATCTAAGTTGAGCTAATGTGAATCTAAGTAAAAACTAAGTATAACTAATAAACCTATAACTAGATCTATGAAAACATGTACTATACTTGCTACATTATTTTGGCCAATCTAAGTTCTTCTAAAATTGAAGCTATTGGATAATATTGACATGTCTTGGATAGTAGTGCCATGTGGATGGAAATAATTTTTATTTTGATTTTAGACCAGAAGGGTTAATCTCCTTTTAGTTTGAAATATATGTAACCATATTTTTTCTAATTCACTATTTTCCCTCTATGTTTACTTGTGTTTGATTTTCTATATCTGAGCTTGCGTGCTAAAAAATGTTTTGTGAGTGCAATATAGGATCCTAATCTGTATGACAAACCCTTATGAATTCCCCCTATTTTAAGGGTAGTTTATAAACATGTGCATGAACTATCCTCAAAAGAAAAAGTTTTGGAAAATGTGTGTCAGTTAGAGCATATATTATAACTATGTGATAATCTAATATAATGTGTAAACATAACATCAAAATGTAAGATAATTTGAGCATAAGTATGTAATGTAAGATGTATGCCATGTCATATAATTTCACAAAGGTGTCAAGATAGATGTAATCGATGTATGTAATAAAAAAATTGAGTATAACTAAGTAGCTACCTAGAGGGATGGAACATGGTGTCCATCATGACACCCATGTAGGAAAGGTATATGCATGAGGTCCCTCATGGCATAAAAAATTGATGTGTTTAACAAGAAAAGACAAGTGTCATGTTCATGACACATGTAAGAAAGCATACATATAAAACATATGTGTTATGCAAAATAGACCAAAGGACCACAATATAAGGGATATGGGCACATGTCATTAAATAAAAGAAAAAAATACATATAAGGACATGTTTAAATGTTCACATACACAAAAAACAAGCAAGTTGGTTTAGAGCCACATAGAAGGAGATGTTCAAATGTTCACATACACAATCAAGAAAGCTCACACAATGGACATGGGCACATTTCTAAGACATACATACTGTGGATAGAAGTGGCATAGATCCAAAGAATAATGTACTATTCAAATGCCCTTGAATAGGAGAAGAATAAAATTACAATGAAGTCTAAACTAGGAAATATATAAATGAAAGCATGCATGAATATGTAATACAAATATGTGTAATAGAGATGATGTACATATGCTAAGTATAAAGTAGTAATAATTGTTAAAAAATCTGAGTATGAGTAGAAATGATCAATATCAAGATATAACAATGTTAAAGCTAGGATTTAGAGTATATAAAGATAAAACTTGGTAATTAAAATTGTGTATAGGATTCCCCTAAGTGAGTGCATATGTCAAATGAATAATCATGAATCATTGTATATGCTCTTAGTGGGTAGATAATAGCAAGTCTAGATTAGTGTAGTGGACCCAAGTCCTATATGCAATTTTCAAGCACTCAAAAAGGACAAGTGAAACATGTAGTATGATAAAATTAACTATACTAAGATAACTAACATATGTAATGTTTGGATAATATAATAAGTGTAAGCATAACATGCATACAATCCATAAGTTTTGTTTTTTCTAAATAATTATTTGAATTTTTTAGTTTTTTTTGACATGTTATATTCTTTTTGTGTTTTTTGGATATAAGCTATGTACAAGAAAATGAAAATGAACTATGTACAAGGAGAAAAAGAGAGGGAAAGTATGTACAAGAAAATAGAAACCTTAATAACTGATGAGTCTCATGGGAGACTCACTATCACTATGACCTATGTCAAATAAGGGAACTATGATCATAGGTGATATATGAAAAGGTAACTATGATCCGATAATCTGATGTACTAAGTAATATGTAACTATATCTATATTTGCCTATGTAGTGGTCCCAAGAATCTATGTCAATGACTATGGTATCTTTTGAATTATAGGGGTCTTAGGAACCCATTTTTTAGAATAAGTTATAAGTGACATATGTGCCCTATATTGAGAAACCCTAGAACACAATAATATTGAACTTAGAAAAAAATGAGTGGATGAAGGCCCTCTAGAATATGTGACATATCTCTAATGCAAGGGTCTCTTAAATAATCCTCTCCATGGGAGAGTATGCATATGTTTTGACACTTTAGAATATACCTCACCTATATTAGTGACTCTATTAAACTCTATGATGTATCAATAATAATTTTACTTTGATATGTAACTGATAAATGCTATATCTGGTAACTGTGTTGGAACTATAATTAGTGACTATGAAGTAACTACCTATAGAATAAGTAGAGGATACTCATATAAAAGTCCCTCAACTTTAACCACTTGATTTACATATATGTATTTTGGGGATCTATTCACTATGGATGGGATGGTTTATAGCTTTTATATCTATGGCCTACCTAATAACACATCAAACATGCTTTCACTAGGTACTACTAAGAATCAAGTGGTTATATGTGTTGGTCTAATCTATAATGGAAGCACAATCTCCCTGATGGAGCTATAAACATGAACACTAAAACCACTAATAATTGTGTTTGTGGAGAATATATCCTTCACTAAATAACCTAAATTTTATAAAAGTTTCATAGTGCACATGATAATGCTTGGCCCATTGTCAACCATAACACTCTAGATAGGATGATGATCTATGTATGATTGTACAAAGAGTTCATGTAAATATGTATCATCATCAACAATATCCTAGTATTATATGGTGATGAGTCATGTAGATGGAACTATAGTATGGTACTTACCAATTATGTTGTGCAATGGACATGCTTCCTTTGTAATAATATGATATGAAGCTGGTGGTAGATTGACTGATATGTGTAGTGAACACTTGATGTGCTTCCTACCTCATTTTATATGTGCTTTAGAAATGGATCTAAGAATATATTTAATTCCTTAGCTTCTATTTATTGTACTTTTGGTGCATCTATTAGTGTTCCTACATCAATAATGTTAGCCTTAAGCAAATATTATATCTTATGTTTTAGGCTTATCATCTATTTATTGTGTGGCTTAGTGTTCTGTGATACTCATAAAATGCATTAGAATAATAGTTCTTTGGACGAGTTCATGTCATATAAACCTATTTAATGGGAGGTAGATATATATAATTGCATTCCAAGAGCTGATGTGAAACCCCATATTGTTGACTCTGGAAGGTTGGTGACGATTCAATGTTGAGGAGCTAATAAAACCAAGTGAGGAAATGGCTTTGAAACTACATTAACTATGGCCTTTTGATCACCCTTGTTTTTAGTGTCCCTTACCTTATATGGAGGATTATTTGAACTCCTTATAATTATTTTTGAGCATTGACATATTTTAATTTTCCCATTGATAAAATTTTGATGTCTCTTTCTTTTACTATGTGGCACAAATTTGTGAATGTAGGAAACTTCTTAAACAAGAAAACTTTGTGTAATGATAGTAAAAGACTCTATTTGAATATGTCTTTAAGTCATTTTTCTACCACAAGGATAATTAGTTTAGCTAATATAATATTGTATCATAAGACATATTTTATGTTTGGTTCATTTAAATTTTGCTTCAACTATGCAACTTGGGCATATGAGATCTTGTCACTAATTTAATGGATAAGTGTGATAAAAACATGTCTACCAAAGGATTGAATGCTACGATAGATTGATATGATAAGTCATAAAACCACTAGAGGGAATAATCCTTTAAATTGCATGGAAATAACTTCATGAAAATCCAATCATTGGACACATAGTCTAAACATGTTGCATGAAAAACTTAGAGATGGTGTTATGGGTCACCCTTGCCATCATATAATGTAAGATTAGGTGCCACTTATCTGGATGGAAAGGGATTTTCCATTATGTGATGTGTTAAATGTGTATATAAGAGAATATTAGAATCTAAGGCACGTGATGGCCTAGTGGCTCCCTTATCAATATGTAACACCTTAGCATAGAAATTATGAACCTCATGCATAAGGAATTACACATACGGAGTGGAGAAACTATCCATAAGAGGTGTAACTATCATTGATGGTTGTTGATTTACAATTTTAGGTTGCATTAGCTAAGTTTACCCCACTGTAAGTGTAATATTTTTATTAGCTGGGTGAGTTGAATATTTACCATTATTTTTTTTTTGGAGTTCTTCTTGAATAATAGTGATGAGGTCATCTTGCATATCTGTATGTTTGGACACAAAATCTTGCAAATATTTCTTATTAGTATCATCAAATCAATTGTTAATTTTTGCCATTGTGGTTTAGGAAGTAGGAAAACAAGTTATATATTTTGAACCTTTAGATAATTTTAATCTAAGAAAGATTTCAAAAAAAAATTTAAACAAATTTGAAATTTTAGAACTAAAATCTTAGCATAGAAAAAGGATACAAATCCTAAGAGCATATAGGCTTAGGGTTTGAGAAATATTCAAAGTAAGTTGGGTTCACCAAATGTTTTTACCTTTTAAGACTTAGTGAATGAAAATCTTATGTTTGATTAAAGGGTTTAGTAGTCTAAATTAGGGAAATAATATACATAAAGTAGCCACTGGTTTGTTATATATTTGACTAGCTTTGACTTTCTAGAAATAGTAATAAATCTATGTAGATAAATACTTATATACAAAATCCATGATATAGATGATCTGAGTGCTATAAAATTAGATGAAAGTAGACCTAAGTATCATTAATTATATTCCTACATCTAAACCCCTCTTGGTCAATAGCACCATATTTGGATAGAGGAATCATATGGCTCTAGTGTTCTGATATTGGCACTAGTGTCCTCTATGTAGGATTATCTCAAACTTATAGGTGCACTTGTGTCTATGTTTTTGGGTTTTGTTCTTATGTGAATGAATTTTGAAACTCTGTGTTTTACCTTTAATGACTAATTTATTATGCAAACCCTAATCTTATTTATAAGCAAAGTATGAGATAAAAAGTGTGTTCATTAATAAGATAGGCTAGACATCCTCATCACCCTTTTATGAAGAGAGTTGCCTACATAACAATACTCTAAGGAGGAATAAAGATCTATGTAGTTATCCCTACCTAAGTTCTAGTGCAAGTGCAAGTGATTCTATTATGATAGTGGCCTTGAGTGCCTTGAGTGTACTTGAGATTAGAAATCTATAAAATTTGAGCTTAGGGTTTATACAAATGGTAGTATATAGAACTAGGGAAGAATAGGGATTAATAACCTTGATTTTGCTCAACTTGTTTCATTTTGAATAGGTATTTTTCATCTAATCTCCATCTAGTGGATAGAGGGTTAAAATTCATGTAGTGTTCTATTGCTTTTGCAGATAATAAAATATAGTTACGCTGACCTTAGGAGGGTTTTACCTTTTAAAATATATTAATTTAGGAAAGCTAGGGTAAATGACATAAGCACCATTTTGGGGACACTATCACCATGTGACTTTAGTGTCATTAATGTGGTACTAATTTACAATTGGTAGAACACTAGGAATGAAGGGCCAGGATAAAGAAATGAGGGTCTAGGACTACATTTGAGTTGACTAGGGATGCTTGTGGCCCATATGAAGGCTAGATGAGTGTGATATTAGGATCTAGGGATAATATAGGGATAGGTTGTCTCAAGTAACACTTTTAACACTTTAATAACACTTTTAAGTGATTACATAATGGTATTGAAACCACCAACAATGAAAATAAAATCATATTATGCATTTTTTTAAGGTGGTAGTTTCATCACAGTGAGAAAAAAAGAGTTTTTAGGTAGTTTAAGGCTAAAAATGGGTTAAGGACTCATTTAGGTTGCCTTCTATAGTAATGGATACATAAAATGGAGATGGACTAAGGATTAGGAGTGGATCCCATGTATTATGTCACTCTTTATGATTGACAAATTGGACATCCTAAACAAATATAGGATCCTACACATTGCTTAGGTGTAGATTTTACCCATATCAAGTAGAATCTTATGTGATCTTTTCACATATTTGGATGTAGATTAGAATACCTTTCAATTTTTGAATGCTACTAGAGATTTTACCATCACTCTTTTAGATGTCTATAGGATTTTGGGCTTACCAATGATAGGTCAACTGGTGACACTTCATGATAATAATGATAAGACAAAGGTTGTCAATTGGTAGAGCACTTTGGAGATGTTGATGCACCCAATGTGGGTGTGAAGTTTGGGGTCAAACTTTCAATGGTTAATGGATATGATATCTTAAACCTATGAAAGGAAATTATTAGGATTCTTGCCTCTTGGCTCATAGGAGACAAGGACATAAATATGTTACTATATAGTTGGTCTCTCATTATCAGGGCTATTAAGGAGAGGCTTATATGATTCTTGTTGGCATAGGGGGTATTAACCCACACATACTAAGATCTCTACAAGATTGTGTGACTTGGGGAATTCTCTACTAGGCATCCCATGCTTATTATGAGTTTGGTATACAAGAAGATGATCCCATATTAGAAAGGGATTACTATCAATGATGTTAGGGCTATTAGATCCTCGAGATGACATAATTTAGATATTTTCCCTAGGAATTTAGGACATTGGTATTGTATGATATGGTCACCTTACCATATCAGGGGGTGGTGGGCTAGTGAGCCAATGAGGGAGTATACCTTATGGTAGATTTAGTAGGTTAGGGATAGATGAATCCAAATGGAGAGCTACCCTATTAAAAGGGTTCCATATAAATTCATATTTACTTTCTTTGGAAACCTCCCCATAACCTTGGTAGTATATAATTGCATTAAAGAGGCCAAGCTAACTAGACTTAGGATATTGGTATGGCATCCATTAACACCAAGAGTCCCCATTTTAAGGGTGGATAGGATGAGGGGAGCTCAAGGAGGATCATAACAATAAATTATAATAAGAGAGGGAGGTTAAATAATTGATATCATTCTTGTGGAAGTCCAACTTTAATAGATACCAAAACCACCACCACCATAGTAGCCTCCCCCATAATAATAACAACTAACTACCCCCCACCCCTACCCCCCCAACAAAAAGATCATATATAGAAATAATAGGTGTCAGGTGGAGAGGGACCAGAGGTGAGAGAGTAGGAGGTGTAGGAGAGGAGGGGTAGCTCCTAAAATATGAATATGAGGTGAGGTACAATGATGAATTATATCTAGACTACCATGAGGATAACCTAGGTAGAGTAGTTCATTTTTTATTTCTTTTCTTTATGTATATATTTATTTTTAACATTATTACTTGGTTAATTTAATTCTTTTATTTTATATGATAGAATATATGATTCTCATATGTTTCTCTTATGGTTTTAGAGTCATCCATTTATTGGAGGACCATGATTAGGGATACACTAGTCCATATTTTTCATGTGGACTCTAGTAAGACCAGAGTTTAGTTATTAGTAGACTTAAGACTCCTTAATGGGATAGACATACATACAATTGTGTTTACTTTATCATACCATGCATCCTTGGTTTTTGATAGTTAAGTGGGGTAGATCACCACACTATAGATTAGGGTGACTATAATAAAGGCTCAAGTGGAAACCATGAAAAGGATTTTGGTGGGAAGGGGAGGTTGGGATATCTCAATTCAATACACAGGGGGAGACATAGTCTCTTAGGGAGGGACCAACAGTAAGTGACCTAGGAGCCAAAGTCCATGACACTCCTTGGTATCAAGGAATTATCATAGGAGGACATGATCCTAGGGCCACTTATTAGCCATACATTTACACTACTATAGTTTGATTTTTTTGAGATACATTTTCCCACTACGGAGGTGGATTATACTTTAGACTTGATTATAAAAACTCAAAATTATTATGATATATATGGGGATATTCTAGTTTATTTTAGTGAATTTCCATTTATGTATTACATGCTTAATTTCATGTATTCTATTTCAATTTATGCAATTTATATTAATATGCATGTGATGATATACCATGTGTCTCTTATTTGTTTTTGTAATGTCATGGAAAATTATTATAAATGTGAGATTATGACAACACAATATATGCAAATGATATAATGAAAAATGATGGATACTATTTTAACATTTAAAGACTTAATGAAAGTAAATCCTATATTGTTAAAGAGTCAAGTATATTAAATTAGGGTATAAAATTGAAATAAATATAGCCACTGATCTATTATATAATTGACCTAATTTAACCTTTATAAAAATAACAATAAGTAATGCAAGTAAGAAATTATCTAGAAAATAACCAAGATAAATGATCTAGAGGTTAAAAACTAAGGTAGAGACTAGTCTGAGTGTCACAAATATGATCCATTTATCAAAACCCCTCTTAGACAATATCGCCCTAATTATACATTATCACCATGTGCCACTAGCGTACCTATTTTGGTGGTAGTGTCCTTTGTGCAGGACTGTCTTAAGCATATGGGTGCACTTATGTCTAAATCTGTATGGCCTATTCATACATGCATGAGTTCTAAAAAATTATAGATGGCCTATTTTTATTTATTTTGACCAAACCATAATACTTCATATTACTAGGGCATCTAATTAATAAAATAAAAAATGTGTGTTTGTTAATGGGGTAGGATGGATATCCTCAACACCCCACTATGATGAGAGTTGATTACATACTAATAATTGGAAGAGGGATCAAGCTTGATGTAGTTTTTCCCACCTAAGTTCTAGTGTAATTACAAGTGAAGATAGTATGATAGTTTACTTGAGTGATCTAGATGTGCTTAATATTTGAAATCTGAGTAATCTAAGCTTAATATTGTTGTAGATGGTAGTATGTAGAAGTAGGGTAGAATAGGGATTGATAACTTTAATTGTGCATAACATTTTTAGAGTTTGCATATGTATTTTGCATCTAATTTCCATCTAGTCATTAGAGGGATAAAATTCATGTATATATACTATTTGGTGTTTGTGCAAGTGCTAAATTAGGTCTAGGTTGACCCTAAGGGGTCTAATATTTGAAAAGATATATATTTGTGAAAAAATGAGAAAATAAAATAGTGTCATTATTGGGACACTAATGCCATGTGGTGCTACTATCCCTATTATGGTGTTAGTGTCCAAGTGGTAGAACCCTAGGCACAAAGGGCCAAGATGCAAGAATAAGGGCATAAGACTACTTTAGAGATGACTAGGGATGTATGTGGTCTACACAAAGGCTAGATAAGTTTCAAAATAGGTCCTAAGATAGGTCTAGGGATAAGATAGGGATATGTGGTATCAATTATAACTCAAGTTTCCATTTTATGTGATTAAATTTCCCCCTATTCTAAAAATGTAGTAAAGAAAAATGACTAGGATAAATGACAAAGAAGTGTACTTAGACTTACCTAAGAGGTGAAGCCCATGAGTCTAGATTTGAGTATGTGAAGCATGTTCTATTATGTGTCCTATAAGTGAAACATGCATAGATAAATTATTACTTAATATTTATCAAAAGTAAGAAGAAAATTGAGTAAATAAATAAAATTGAGTAAATGGATAAGAGAGAAGAAAGGAATGACTAAACCTCATTGGTTACATGAACCAATGAATAAACCTAGTGAAAACTTATGTGTGTGCATGTATTAGTGATGAATCAGTGAATAAATTGGACTAAGATGATGGATTGATCAATCCTCATGTGTGGTTTTCTCAATAATTAAATCCTATTTTGACTCCATCATTTCCCACCCCTACTTAGTGTACCTTTGAATATCATGGATTGGACTGATGGTGTGTCCAAAACTCTCATGTAGGTGTCTCAAGAACTCAAGTAGGTTATGACTCCATCATTGGCTACCCATGTGTAGTAATTTCATATGAAACTAAAACTATGAGATCTAAGTAGAAATACTCAACTAGAGATATCTAACTAGGAATTTTGATTTAGCAGCCACTTAGGTATATTAGGTGGCTTTAGGCCACTCGGTAATGCCAACCACTGAAGATGGAGTAAGGCATGATACTAGTGTGTAGCCTAAAACATGGTGTATAATGTATACAACATATAAAATGACACGGAATTTTTCATTCCATTTGATCAACCAGTGTGTAAATGAGCATAAAAAAATCATGTGCCATGTACATGTCCCCAAATATGATATCTAAGCATATGGATTCTAGATGAGTTATAATAATTTGTATTTGAGTATCTAAAATATAAATAGAAATGGTCATGACATCTATGATGCCCTAAATTTCAAAAAACTAGTATGAATTTGATCCAAATTAAGAAAAACCATTAAATCTATAACTAAACCTGTGGAAACCTAGACTTTACATTTTGTACTTTTCTAGCTAATCTAGATTTTTTTAAAACTAAGGCTACTAGATAGTATCTCCATAACTTGGAAATGTGTGTCATGTGGCACTAGTTTTCTAATTTGGGTGTTAATGTCTATCTAATTTAAATTTTGTGCAACTATACTGATCTTTGTGTCACTATTTTACACTATGTTTACCTGAGTCTAATTTTTGTAAGATGAGCCTGTGTGCTAAAAATTATATTATGAGTGCATTTGGTAGTCTGATCTCTATGACAAAACCTTGTGAATTCCCCATAATTTGATGGTATTTTTTGTACCTATGTAAGAACTATCCTCAAAATAAAAATCTCTACAAAATGTGTGTTAGCCGGAGCATATATGGCATATGTGTAATAATCCAATATAATATGCATACATAACATTAAAATGTAAGATAATTTGAGTCTAAGTTCATAATGTGTGATGTATATTATGTATATCATTCATAAGGCTATTAAGATAGATATAAAAATGTATGTAACAATAAATTTGAGTAACTACCTAGGGGGATTGGATATGATGTCCATCATGATACCCAAGATAAAAAGGGGAGATTCATGAGGTCCCTCATGGCATTTAAAATTGGAGTGTGCAAAAATAAAGAGACAAGTTTCATGGCCATGTTGCATATAATAAATCATATATACAACACACATGAGGCACACAAAGTAGGCCAAGGGGCCATAATACAAGGGACATGGGCACATGTTACTAAATCTGAGAAAACATGTCATACAAGGACATGTTTAAATATCCACATATGCAAGAAATAATTAATTTGGCTTAGAGACACATATAAGGACATATTCAAATGTCCACATACATAATAAATAAATCACACATAAGGGCATAGGCACATGTTCAAAGAATACATAATGTGAAAATAAGTGGCATAGATCCAAAGAGCAATGGCATATTCAAATGCCCTCAAATAGAAGAAGTATAGATATACAATAAATTATAAACTAGGAAAGCAAGAAGTGAAAGTATGCATAAACATGTAATACAAATCTATGTAAGAGATAAGATATATGTATACTGAGTTTAAAGAATTAATGGCTGCTAAAACATCTGAGCAAGTGTAGCATGATCAATATAAAAATATAACAATGTTAAACCTATGATGTAGAGCTTATAAAGATGTAACTTGGTAATCAAAACTATGTATAAGATGCCCATAAATTGAAAAATGTGTCAAATGAATAACCTTTGCATTTGTGTATATGCCCCTAGTGGGTAGATAATAAAAAATATGAATCATTATAGTGGACTTGAGTCTTATATCAATCTACAAACACTCTGGCAAGAACAAGTGAATCATGTATGTATGATAAAACCAACTATACTTAGATAGCTAACATATGTAGCATCTATAAAATATAAGAGATGTAAACATGGAAATGCATACAACCTATAATTTTGTGTTTTTTGAGTAAATATTTGAATGCTTTTATGTTTTTGACATATTATATTATTTTTGTATTTTTGGATATAAACTATGTACAAGAAACATAAAAATGAAACTATATACAAGGAGCAAGAAATAAGGAAATTATGTACAAGAAGGAAGTAACAATATTAACCGATGAATCTCATGGGAGACTAACTATCACTATGGCCTATGTAAAAAAAAATTAATGCTAATCTCTCATGTAGTGTGATTGATATGTTGGAGTTGAATGGTTTTGTAGTATAAATCTAGGTATTTTTCATCATTGAAATCATAATAATTATAATAACCTGGAATGTTAGAGGGAATTGCCTCATACTATGGAGTTGACCTTTTTGAATTATGATTTGGAATATTGATTGTGATTCTATGCTTTTAAATTATGCTTATTTTAAACATATGGTACCATGGAGGATCTTTTACTAGAAAGCCTTTTTGAAAATGCTTGTTTACTTAACATGATTTTGACTTTGTAACTTAAGTTCTTCATATTTTTTAACATTTCCTATGTATCTAGACTTTTTGCCTTGATAAATTGTATCTATGAATGATTTGAATTAGGATGTTCAATAAATCCCAAACCTTTTTGACCAATATTATCAACTGATAGAATAGGAGAAATGATGCCTTGGGCTTGGTTTTCCAAACCTTGATCTTGAAAATTAAACTATTGTAAATATTTTTGACCAAACCCATACTGATTTGAAAGTTGAGCCTAATTTTGGAGATGTAGATTTGTATCTCTTACTTGTTTTACCTATGATTTTTTTACTATTTCTTTCTCTTATTATGCTTTATGAAACTTTTATTGTTTTGAGTTATTCTTTGGTAACCACTCTTGTATTAATTATGAATTTGACCCTTTTTAAATTTATAAATGTGCCATTATTTTTTTTTATGATGTGTCACTATGTGAGTCATCTACATCCATTATTTATTATATTTTCATTTTCAATACTAAACATGAATCGGTGTGGTGTACATGCATTCTATGATATGAAAAATAATAACTAGATCTCCTCACTTGGTGTAAAGGAGGTAGGTTAATCAACTTAACTTTAATCATTTCCATTAATATCTCAATTGAATTCTTATTAGACTCTTGTAATATTTTTTAATCATTCATAATATATGGATTGTGTTTTACTTAATTATTTGGATATGAAAGAGTGTTAGGCACAACTCTACTATGTTTAGATGTATATACATGGTTTACACTAGCATATTTTGAAGACTGTGCACATGTAATGTGCTTTGCTAATAATGTGACCTTTTTACTTAATAACTAATTTTTATTCTATAATTCTAATATTAACTTGCACATACTAATAATTTTATCCCTTAAAGTCTCATAAGTGCAAACCCTAGTTACTTATGATTGAACATATAGGCACACATCCTATAGGGGAAAGGTGTAGATAGGCTAAGTATGGGCATTAATAAAAATAGTATAGTATAATTTATCTCATGGAGAATTGATATCATGGACATGGTTATAGGGAAATTATCTATCACCATCATGGATATGAGGAGGAGAAGGAGATTCTTTCCTATGCATAAGATATGACATTAAAACTTGAAACATAGTTTTTAGCTTATATAATAGATCCTCTATGTAGTAAGGGTTTGTTTATTAATTCAATTCCACATAAGAAAAAAATAACATGTTAGATATAAAATTAAATATGATATACATTGAAATTGGTATAAATCATCATTTATACATGTGTTTATGTATTTTTTGAGTTAATTCTAAATTAGAGGAAATAAGCATGTAAATGAAAGTATTGAAGTTGCAATAAAAAGTGATAAAATTATTTTTTCATGATTATGTCAAAGAAAAATTAGAATATATATGGATCTAAAATATGAGTGTGGGTCTTAGAAGGCTAGAACCTTAAACCCTAGGGTTATGGTTTATGCAATATTATAAGTAAGTCAGGTCCATAAAATGTTTTAACCTTTTAAGACTTAGTGAATGTAAATCCTATGTTGTTAAATAGAAGAGTATATTAAATAAAGTCAGAAATATGTAATAAATATAGGCACTGATCTATTATATAATTGACCTAATTTACCCTTTTTAAAAATAACAATAAATAATGCAAGAACTTAGCTAGAAAATGAGTGAAATAGATGATATGGAGGCTAAAAACTAAGGCAAATGATGGTTTGGGTATTAAAAATAGGATCCAGGTATCAAAATCCTTCTTAGACATTAGCGCCCTAATTGGATAGTAGTACCATGTGGCACTATTATCCCTATTTTGGTAATAGTATCCTCTGTGCAAGACTATCTTAAGCTTTTGGGTACACTTATGCTTGGATCTATAAGGCCTATTCCTACATGCACAAGTTATAAAAACCTATAAATATCCTATTTTTATTGATTTTGTGAGCAAACCCTAATCCTCCATGTTTTTAGGGCATCTAATTGATACAAGTAAAAAAGTATGTTTGTGAGTGGGGTTGGATAAACATCCTCAACACCTTGTGATGATGAGAGTTTCCTACATATGAATAATCCAAGGGATCAAACCTGATTTAGTTATCCCCATCTAATTAATGGTGTAGTGAAATTGAAACTATTATGATAGTTTACTTGAATGCTTTGAATGTGCTTGAGACTATAAATCTAAGTAATCAGAGCTTAGAAATGTTGTAAATGGTAGTATACGTAATTAGGGTAGAATAGAGATTGATAACTTTAATTGTGCACAAATTATTCTAAGTTTGCTTATGTAATTTTCATCTGATTTCAATCTAGTAGTTATAGGGTTAAATGTCATGTATATATACTATTATAGTGCTTGTACAGGTGCTAAAAGATGTCTAGGCCAACCTTAAGAGATATAATCTGAAAAGATATTTTTTTTATAAAAATGAGGGAACTGATAATAGCACCATTATAGGGAAAATAACATGATGTGGAGTTACTAGCCCTATTATGGTTATAGTGTCCAAGTGGTAAAACCCTAGGCATGAAGGGCCATGATGCAAGAATGAGGGTTTTGGACTAATTTAGGGATGACTAGGAATGCCTATGGCCTACACAAAGGTTGGATAAGTGTGAAAATAGGCCCTATGATAGGTCTAGGGTTAATCTAAGGATAGATGGTCTTAAAAATAACACTCTTAACACTCAAGTGTCACTTTTAGGTGATTATAGATAAGTGTAAAACTATAAATTCACTAACAACTATTTTGTATCTAATTATCAAGTTATTTTATTTACATAACATATGAATTTCAACTTGCAGTAAAGGAATAAATGGAGAAGCATGATATGTATGAGATGATAAAATGAAAACTATACATCAAAAATTTGCATAAAAAATGTGGATGACCTAATCCTTATGAGTAAAGGGGGAAATGAAGTTCCTTCTAAAATTATAAGATACTATCATTATTAGCTTCATTTAGAGGTAACTAGCTATGATATAATCAGTAAATGGGATAAATTCATCATCTTCAAAATAGACATGTAAACAAGGTTTTTGAAGAAATTTTATCAAACACTTTTTAATTTGACATTACTTTTGCATTTTATTTTTACTTTTTCATTGACCCCTTAAACTTAGTCTCATGTTACTAGGAAGACACATGGGCTCATCATTGAAGACTAGATGTAGGTGGGTAAGGGTATCTCTTGCTAATGCTAACCCCACACAACTATTAAGATGCAAGGGTTCAACACCAAATATTATAGAATGGTTAGAGATGAGGAATGTGACTTTTATTTGCATAAGATTTTGATTTCATAGGAGTTTCTTTATTTTTATTTGGCACATATTTTTGTAATATTATTACCCTAAAATATTGGTCCCATGCAACCAATAAGATTTAATGTCACATCACCAAATGTTGAGATATGAAAGTAAGTTTATGTGTATTTTGATCATGTTAATCTTTTCTAATTAGAAGGAACCATAAGAGGAGACTCTGTCATGGATAAGTTTCTAGACTAGGTTATAGGCTAGCATTTTCTAAGTTTTTCAAAAAGGTTTTAGAGAAAGAGAGGTATATTCTACTCATAATATCTAAGACAAAAACCAATATGTGTTAATTTTGATAATGTTTTCATAGGATAATAAGGTAATGTAAAAATGAAATGAGATTATAAGATACATTTTAAAATTTTATATTTCACCAAAAACTACATATGATATGTAAATCAACATGTAGATAATTGAAAATGCAATGCAATGAGGATAATGTGAAATGCAAATGGATAAATATTAAAAGTGTCTGTTGTAGTCAACATACCCCCATTTTTTATTTTCTTTTGAATGAGGACCCACTATATTATGAAAGGCATAGGTCTATTTTGAAAATCTTTTTCATAGGTCTTTATTTGTGCACCTAACCTCACTATTTGGTATAAATGCCATAAGACATTTTCATTTGTCTAGTTTATTCGAACTAACATATTAATATGCTTTGAGAGTTTTTCATGTGTATAGGTTTTTGGAGTATGTTTAATGATTAAAATGTTTCAAACTTCATGTATTTTACCTTTTACCAGTTGTGTTTTCACATATTTTTGGTCTTCAAATTTTTTATTTGTGAAGTTGGGTTTCAACATTTTGATCCTTTGCATCTTTTTGCCTTCATGAAAAGTGTTTGTCATAAATTTTGTTCAAATGTTTTATTTGTATAATTTGGTCTTCACAACTTTTGTAAAAACTTATGTGTCTTCATAACTTTTTATTTCACCTTTTATCATGACTTTGACTTCACATATTTTACACTCCATAAGTTTTGCTCAAAATTTCCACACTTCACAAACTTTGTGTTTCATAACTTTTATTCAGAAGTTGTGCTTCAAAAGTTGTGATAAAGATTTGTATTTTTAATGTTTTCTTCACAAGTTATGTTCACATGAATTGGTCTTTGGAGATTTTGTTTATAACTTCCATTTACAAGTTGTGTTTCAATGCAAGATCCAACACCTGACATCTGAAGGTAAAGTATGTGGCATTATTGGTATTATGTAAAAGTAATGATGAGATAACACTTATCCAATATTACGGGGTGACATTTATATGAAAGTATAGAAAATATACATGGCATACCCACTAAAATGAAGTAAAAAAGTTCAAATTAAATGAGAAAAAAATCTTGGATATGTTGGACATTAATGACACATGAAATGAAATGAAGTATTATACTCAAAGCTATATCATTAAACTATAAATAAACATCATTCCTATTGATTTCTAATGAACTTCAGCTAACTTGCACTCCAAAAAAAAAGTTTAATTCTTATCTATTTGTGTTCTATTATGAATTTCTTCCAATAAGAAACAAGCAATTGAATTATCATGAAAATCACATAATTAAACTAGGTAGTAATGGCATTTTCATATAGGGTATTCAAGGGGTGATTCCACCTTCCAAATTCTCTATCAAAGACTCTACAGAGTATACAAACACTATTTTTTATTTGATTATGTTTAATAATGAATATGCTAATTATTTATCTCTTTGGGATGTAGTCAAAGACATAGATTCCCATTCAAACAAGGAGTTCCTAACAACCCCATAATAATATCTAGTAGTGGAACTGTTACCATTAAAACATAAAAATCTATATTGTGTAGTAGCTAAGCTTGAGGTGATGCCCTGCATCGACCTACTGAGGGATCTATTTTTTGATGGGAAGGTGACTAGTAGTGTATTCCTGCACCACCTAAGCTAAAATTTGGTCATCACTTGTATCTCTAGGGATTCTTTCCAAAGGTATATGTAGTTGATAATTGTAGATGTTACTTTTTATGGAAATTAGGTGGAAATTTAGAAGAAAATAAATGACATCAAACATACTCTAAGGAAATATATTTCTCTTGGAGAGGTGGTCACCCTCAAATCCAAGAAACCATTTCCTATTACCAAGTTTTAGATGGTATTTTCATTGGAATGGCTTTGTTGAAAAAATGGTATGGTCACCTTAGCATCTATTATCTCCATATCTAATGGGTACCACTGATGGATTTGATGATGAATTTTGAGGTGACCTTTACACTATAATAGATAATCATGTAAGGCTTAAAAAAAGTTTAAGAAAGATATGAGGGACCTAAAGTGGAAATTTATACATGATGTCCTACTTGTTGGACATTATCTTAGGCACCATATACAAACACAATGGATCACTCTAGAGCCCATCCCCAGACTGTATAAAAAATAGGTATCTAATTATTTTTATTTCCTCTACATGTATGCATATATGAAGAATGTAGTCAAAATTTATGAGAATGTTTACCCTCAAATATGGATGGTAATTCATAAAGAATGCCTACTCAGAATATCAAAGAACATTAGAAACACATTATAGCTAAGGGGAGATTACTAGATTTCCCTTGACTATACAATTATTATGGTAACAAGGAACAAAGTTAGTCCATTGTGGCTTCCCAAGTATGCCCCTGATAAGATGGTTGAGTAGGAGATTGCCTATCAACTATAGTGGAGCATGGATGAAGACTTAAAGAAAAAGAAGAAAGGACTATTTCATGGTTCCTCCTTGATGATTGGATAGATGTGATATACCATCAAGAAACATTTTGAATAACTTGGTAAGAATAGTGAAGACTATTCATTATATTCTTTGCCACATAGAGATTGGGATCCTCATATCCTCATCCAAAAGAACATCTAAGGCCTTGTCATCACATACTAGTATGAACCTTATAACCATGATTTCATTTTTTGAATGTAAAGGATAATGCTAAAGTTTTAGAGAGAGCAAAGGAAGCTAGTTTGAATGAGGATATTTCAAGAATTATTCAAGAAGAGCCTTATATAATAGTTACCAATGTGCACACTAGGATCCCTCCTCCTAGGGGATGGTTAACCATAGATTAACAGAACTCCCAACATTCCCATCAGCTTCAAAACTTAGGAATCTCTTCTAGGGCACCAACCATGGTGATGATAGTAGTCAAATAGGAGCTAAGTATGGAGGAAACCCCATTGGTTTCAATTTCATCACAAGAAGGACCATTCAAATAACACCACTTTAAATGAGGGATGTGAAGCAAGATCAAGAGGTGGAATAAATTCCACGTATTGATATTGGACTTGGATGACAAGAGGAACCAATTTATATTTATTCTTCTAATGAAGAAGAGGAAAGCCTTCATGTTGCCTCCTCAAATCCAATTGTCACAAGTATGGATGTTACTTCTTCCTCTACTTAGCATACTTGCCCTTGCCTGGTAAAACCATAATTTTTATAAGAGGAATCTCATAGTTCTTGGAATCCATAAAAATATAATTGATGAAGCTCCATCACAAGAAGGGCCAATGGACCATAGACAAATGTCCATCAAGAGGGAACCTGATGATGAATAAGAGGAAGAGAAACTATATAAAGCCAAAGTCTTAAGTCTTTAGGGATTGAAAGGGAAAGCACCACTTGAGGATGAACTTTAAGTAAGTATATTTATCCTTCAACTACCTCAATCCCTATTATTTTTATAATCCTTTTGATTTTCTCTATTTATCCTACTAATTTTATTTCATTGGATCTGTCAGGCACCAAGAGCAACAAACATGCTCTGATACCACTTGTCAGGATGCGAAACACCAGAAACATACAATTGATTACCAAATACCAAGCAACTATAATATGCGGAAATAACCAGATTCACCAAGTAACTAGAATTTAGAATAACACAGCATATGAGAGACAATACACCAATTGTATTAATAACTCTTACAGAAGGAAATACAACAAAGAAGACTGCCACAGTTCTTCTTCCTTACACACCTCTAGGGCTCACACACCTCTAGATGATAAATAGTAAATCTTCCCTCAAAGCTCTCTCTCTCAGGTCCCAACACCTAACTCAAACACAGAGTTGGTGTTCACCTCCTATGCTCCGCACACACCACAAGTGCTCCACGCACTCCACAAGTACTCAATGTACTTCAAGTAGATCTCCCATGAACCTGCAATAACCTGCACCTCAACAGACCATACTTATGGAAGGAACTACCTTGCCTTCCTCTTTGCTCTATTCGAGTACACACCTGTACTCCAAGTAGATCCTGCCTGATACTGCTCCCTATTGTGTTGCTGTCTATATGATCTTGCACACCTGCAAATCAAACACGGTTCTGCACACCTGTGAACCTTGACCTTGCACACACATACACCTGTAGATCAATGATCTTACTTACCATGTAGATCACTCTACACCCTAAAGAACCCTTGTCCTTGCCTCACCAAGTCCTTATGATTCTCCAACCAGTACCAAGCTTGGCACTGATAGGGAACTAGGAGGAACACCCTTACTCACTTCACACACAGAAGGAGCAAACTTTGCTCAACTCAAACTAGAATGACTTTTCCAATACAACCATGAGTCTATTATATAGATCTCATCAAACAATAATTAGACATCTAATTACAATAATTAGATCCATAGCTCTCAGTCTATAATTAGCCTTGACCATGCAAACACTTAGTTCGTCAACCAACTGCCCATAATTAACTCACAGTCGAACCACACAGGCGACTGACGTTGGTCCCTGTCTGCCTGGAGGTGACTGACGTCGGCCGATATATGACCGACGTCGATTGCTTCTCTCTGCTATCCTGCTGACGTCAGCTGATCAGACTGACCCCAGCTTCTCTGCAACTTAGAAACCTTCAGCAACCTCCTCTCCTATTTGCATCAGTGAAGCTTTTAGCTCCACAACCTAACAATCTCCCACTTAGAGATAAACAACTGCACTATACCTGTACCTGTACTCTATCTAATCTGTTTCTTGGTTTGTATCCCTCTTCAAGCTCAATCCTGAAGACAACCCACCACACATCCCGTGGTGTACCACCTGTCATTTGAGTACCCTGCCACATCTGAACCTACAACACCTGTAGTGAAGTCCTGACCCTGCATAGCAACACCTACTGCCGGTCCCTCTCAAAAACCTGAGAACCCACTTCCCTAAATTGGCTCCTGACTCTGACAGCTCCCACTGCATGGGAATACTTAGGTCTATACCAGACCTCATGTGATTTTGGACACTGTACCTATCCAGCCCTTAGTGTGCTCCAGCTCTGCATCCCGAACCTTGCCAACACCTGATTCACATCATCTCCCACTGGAGACAAAATCTACCTGTGATCTCCATGTCTCCCATGTCAAAGAATTCTGCTGCTCCAAACTCCTCATGACATGCCACTGAAACTAATCTTACCCTTAGCTCAACAAAACCCTGTATGTACAAACCTGCTATAGCAAAACATATCATCCACATACAACAACAGAATGATGTTGCAATCATCATCCCCCTGGTAAGTCAGACCACAGTAGTTACCCTGACACTGACTAGAGTCATGCTCTATCCTCCACCTATCAAAACTTGTACCACTATCCTGCAGCTCCTCAAGACCATATGACCTAGTCTTCCATCTCACATATCCGTTCTCTCTATTCTTCTACTAAGGCATCCATTCATCTCTGTGCTCTCATCCAGCTGGCAAACCTACCAAAACACCCGTCTGGTTCTACATCATAATCCTGCCATGCTCCCACTTGTTTCCTGGATCCTTCCTGCTCTACAATCAGCAACAAGTATAAAGAAGAGGAACACGAATTTGAGGGCCTACTTACGCCTTCAGTCCTCCGTATGGGTGTTTGAGACTCCTTGACAGCATGCTGTCCACCCAAAATTTGTTACAGTGACCGACCTCGGCCACCCCACAGTCTGCATCCGACCGACATCGGTTCTCATGTGTCTGTCCCTGACTACCAACCTGCCAGCGCTGGTGTCCCTACTGCCGACGTCGGTCCTCCTGACCGACATCGGTCTTACCTACTGTCGATGTCAGTCCCCTGATCGACGTCGGTCTTACTCTGCCCAACACTATCGGCTTCGGTCTGCACATGACTGACATCGGCACCTGTCTGTTCGACGCCGGTTCCTCCTGACCGACATCGATATCTGTGTTCACCTGTGAGTGATGACTTTTTACCCGTGAGCTCCTTTGAATCAATCCCCATGTCTAAACTGCCCTGCTCAAATGTATCCAACCTCATCCACTGAACTCTGTCCGCCATCTCCTCCAAGAACACCAAGGCTTTCCAGTTCTTAAGCCTATCAAATATATCCGTCTTCCGCTTAAGAACATGCATCTCCTTCCTGCTCATGTGACCAAGCCTACGAAGCCACGTCTCTGCAACATAAGAAGAATTAGTAATATAAACAAGTAGATAAAGAGTACATGTCTTCTTACTACCAGCTAATTCAAGTGCTACCACTGTGAGAGTTCTTGTGCATCTCTCATCACCCAATCTTTCTAAAGAAATTAGCCAAATCTCTAAACCTAGGACCTGCATCACCTTCATCAACACCTATGTGTTGGCCACCTGCAATTTCAGCTTCACTTCCCCTTTGCCAATCCTTTGGCAAGGCTCACCAGCTCCTCTACCTGGGGCTGCATGGAAAGAGGCAACTGAATCTTTTATCCAAGATTCAAATTTATCCAAGAAACCTCCCAGAGCATCCTGTGCAACAACACCTGCAACATCTGCTTCTTCAGTTTCTTCATGTTGATCTACTACCAACCAACAATATCCTTTTACCTGCTCTTTCTTTCCATCGGACCATGAGTGACCGTCTGTGCTTTTCAACTCCTCCATCCTTAGTTTACTGTCGTTGCTCTACTCCCACTCAATCAGAAACCCCTGAGAGTGCCCTGTAACCACACACAACCCTGCTTCTTGCAACCTTAGCTCTGATACCACTTGTCAGGCACCAAGAGCAACAAACATGCTCTGATACCACTTGTCAGGATGTGAAACACCAGAAGCATATAATTGATTACCAAATACCAAGCAACTATAATATGCAGAAATAACCAGATTCACCAAGTAACTAAAATTCAGAATAACACAGCATATGAGAGACAATACACCAATTGTATTAATAACTCTTATAGAAGGAAATACAACAAAGAAGACTGCCATAGTTCTTCTTCCTTACACACCTCTAGGGCTCACACACCTCTAGATGATAAATAGTAAATCTTCCCTCAAAGCTCTCTCTCTCAGGTCCCAACACCCAACTCAAACACAGAGTTGGTGTTCACCTCCTGTGCTCCACGCACACCACAAGTGCTCCACGCACTCCATAAGTACTCAATGTACTTCAAGTAGATCTCCCATGAACCTGCAATAACCTGCACCTCAACAGACCATACTTATGGAAGGAACTACCTTGCCTTCCTCTTTGCTCTATCTGAGTACACACCTGTACTCCAAGTAGATCCTGCCTGATACTGCTCCCTATTGTGTTGCTGTCTATATGATCTTACACACCTGCAAATCAAACACAGTTCTGCACACCTATGAACCTTGACCTTGCACACACATACACCTGCAGATCAATGATCTTACTTACCATGTAGATCACTCTACACCCTGAAGAACCCTTGTCCTTGCCTCACCAAGTCCTTATGATTCTCCAACCAGTACCAAGCTTGGCACTGATAGGGAACTAGGAGGAACACCCTTACTCACTTCACACACAGAAGGAGCAAACTTTTCTCAACTCAAACTAGAACGACTTTTCCAATACAACCATGAGTCTATTATATAGATCTCATCAAACAATAATTAGACATCTAATTACAATAATTAGATCCACAGCTCTCAGTCTATAATTAGCCCTGACCATGCAAACACTTGGTTCGTCAACCAACTGCCCGTAATTAACTCGTAGTCAAACCACACAGGCGACCGACGTCGGTCCCTGTCTACCTGGAGGTGACCGACGTCGGCCGATATATGACCGACATCGGTTGCTTCTCTCTGCTATCCTACCAACGTTAGCTGATCAGACTGACCCCAGCTTCTCTGCAACTTAGCAACCTTCAGCAACCTCCTCTCTTGTTTGCATCAGTGAAGCTTTTAGCTCCACAACCTAACAATTTGATACCAATTGATAGGACCAAAACTCCCCAAAGCTCTGACACAACTTGTCAAATTTAAGAGCACACATGATTACCAATGTATAAGCAACTAAACATGCAGAATCCAGAAGAACAAATAATTATCAATGAGAAAACACACAGAACATGAGAGGCAATATACAATTATATTCAACTCTTTACAAAGGAATCTACAACAAAGAGGTGGCACTCTTTCTTCCACTTCGTGGGCTTACAGTAAACTTCCCTCCAAAGTAATCTTCTCTCATAGGTCACAACACACAGCTAACACAAGTTGTTGTTCACCTCATTGCACATCTGTAGAATCGAGTACACAATCGTACTCCAAGTAGATCTCTCCATGATCCTGCTGATGTATTGCTGTCACCTTAGATCTAGCTTCCCCACTGATCTCCTTTCTGACCCTCGCATCCATACACCCCTGCAAATCAAACCTGATCTTACTTAAACACACATGGGGAATCCTACTTGATTCCACCATGGGAAGAACTCTCCAAGCTTCACATAGCTCTTCTCCAAATTCTCCACTTAACAATACAGCCCATGAGTCTCTCATATAGATCTCATGCATACACTAAAATTAGACGGGCGGCTCAAAGACTCGAACTGGTCTTCACATGCAAACTCCGCGTTCACTTAACTGACTGTTCGTCAACAGCAGTAATGACCGCTACAGGTGACAGATGTCGGTCCCTGCCCTCCTGGAGGTGACTGACACCGGCCGATATTCTACCGATGTCAGTTTCCCTTCTGCATCCCCTGACCGACGTCGGTGTGGCCTGCCGATACCAGAGACTGCATACTTTCAGAAACCTCCTCCTTCTATTTGCAATAAGGTGAAGCTTTTAGCTCCACACCCTAACAATCTCCCACTTGGAGATAAAGAGCTACACCTGTACCCATACCAGTACTCTATCTAATCTGTATCCTGGCTTGTATTCCTCTTCAAGCTCCCACTTGAAGACAACCCACCACACTCCTTGTGGTGCTACACCTGTGCCTGAATTTCTCCATTCTTCTGCCTTGCTATACTCCCACTCAAACAGCAACCCCTGTGAGTAACCTGTAATCAACAAACACTTAACAGATCTGGGACATCTGCTAGTCAAGCTCGCTCTGAGAATGTCCAACCTCACTCTGATACCAATTGATAGGACCAAAACTCCCCAAAGCTCTGACACAACTTGTTAGATTTAAGAGCACACATGATTACCAATGTATAAGCAACTAAACATGTGGAATCCAGAAGAACAAATAATTATCAATGAGAAAACACACAGAACATGAGAGGCAATATACAATTATATTCAACTCTTTACAAAGGAATCTACAACAAAGAGGTGGCACTCTTTCTTCCACTTCGTGGGCTTACAGTAAACTTCCCTCAAGAGTAATCTTCTCTCATAGGTCACAACACACAGCTAACACAAGCTATTGTTCACCTCATTGCACATCTGTACAATCGAGTACACAATCATACTCCAAGTAGATCTCTCCATGATCCTATTGATGTATTGCTGTCACCTTGGATCTAGCTTCCCCGCTGATCTCCTTTCTGACCCTCGCATCCATACACCCCTGCAAATCAAACCTGATCTTACTTAAACACACATGGGGAATCCTACTTGATTCCACCATGGGAATAACTCTCCAAGCTTCACATAGCTCTTCTCCAAATTCTCCACTTAACAATACAACCCATGAGTCTCTCATATAGATCTCATGCATACACTAAAATTAGACGGGTGGCTCAAAGACTCGAACTGGTCTTCACATGCAAACTCCGCATTCACTTAACTGACTGTTCGTCAACAGCAGTTCTGACCGCTATAGGTGACCGACGTCGGTCCCTGCCCTCCTAGAGGTGACCGACGTCGGCCGATATTCTGCCGATGTCGGTTTCCCTTCTGCGTCCCCTGACCGACGTCGGTGTGGCCTGTCGACGCCGGAGACTGCATACTTTTAGAAACCTCCTCCTTCTGTTTGCAATAAGGTGAAGCTTTTAGCTCCACACCCTAACAGGATCCTATTGCTCTTAGTGTTTTTGTTTCGATAGTTTCAACTATTTGTAGTGTTGAGTTTGTGTCTCAATCCTTTACTATCTCCACTTTAATTATTTTCACCTTAATCACCATTATCCCTACCACTCCTAAGCCTAAAAAGGTCCATTTCAAGAAAATTAAAGGAGTTGTGGAAAGTACCTATTTGCATGTTTCCTCCACCCAATTAGGATTGCAAATGCCTTCTTATAGTTCCACCCAATCCACTTTTATGGTTCCATAAAAAATTATGGAAATAAGAAGCTTATGTATAATGTTCATCCAATGCCCTAGTTTGGTGGTATAGATTGGTCCAAACATTTGACCATCATTACCAGATCCCTTGCAATCACAAGAATTAATGCAATCTTTAGGGGACCTTCTAGTTGAGATTACTATCTAGGATACGAAACCAATTGACTATACCCAATTGGTGATTCCTTAGTGGGATACTAATTTGGATGCCCTAGCTTCCCAAAGGCCTAATTTAATAAATCCATAGAAACCATCCAACATGTTAAAAAGAGGAAGATTGAGGATCACACTAGCATATGTTTAGTTTTAGAATAAAGACAAGATGTTTTCTCTTTATCAAAGAGAAAGAACGGGAGGCTAGGTGAGTTCCATTACACTAAATATTTCAAGTCCTACTTTAGGAATCAAATGGAAGCTTTGATATAACTTCATGAGGGTACTAAATAGGCTAGATGGTAGTTAGAGAAAGATCTTGAATAGGTAAGAGAACAATAAGAAATTGTTCATGTCCCTACAAAAATTGAAAATGATGTTAAGAGTACAACACTTCAATTGTAAAACATTTTTGATGCTATTATTTCAATGATATATTAGTTATCTCATCATGTTATTGAGAAAATAAAATTGTTCAATTCTTTGAAGGAAGATGAAAACAAATTGAATTTTATTGTAATGTATACAACTAATACGGCTTATATCCATTTAGATTTTATGACACTATTAAAGCGAAATAATGCTCTCAAATTTGTGTTCATATAGACATGGGAGTTTGGGATTGGGTTTTAAGCATAAAATATTTGATCCCAAAGTTTTTAGAACATAAGAAGCTAATCTTGAAAATTTTAGATGAATTAAAACTCTCTCAAGCAAGGGACTCTACAAGAAGGCTAATAAGTAGAGCTGATTTTGACCAATTTATTTAGAAAACTTCTAAGAAATTTAAGTAGAGGATTTAAGGGCTTAAATTAGAATAAATTAAATTATAATTTTATTTTATTAGGAAGAAGGCTATAATAGTAGCTATTTTTTAGGTAGATTTTAGGGCCACCAAAACTGAACATGCATGTTTGCTAATGCAAGTTAGTAAAGTACATAGGCCATCTATTATAAATATGGATATAATAAAGCTATAACATGTCATTGGTTACAAACACTACCAAAATTTGGAGGAAAGAAAATGGTTATAGCCCACCATCTAGTTTAACTCAACTGACTACTTATGTTCCTCCTACTGCCTTGGCTTCAACCATGTAATCATCAACTTCAATTAAACCTTAAATTTATAAGGTTAATTTTGTATGTATGTTACATATAGAGTTAACTAATGTAACTAAATTATATTTATATGTATCATATTCATGTAATATTTAAAGACTTTTGTAAGCATGTACATGTTGCATTGTCATGTAAAAGCAAGTCTATTTTTGAAAACATAGTTTTGATCAACTATAATTATACATGCAAGATTTGCATCAATTAGAACTCATGTTCTAGTTATTAACACATGAATTTTAATTTTTATGGATTTAAGGGATGAGGTGATCCCTCCCAAAATATATTTATACTTGTAATCCTTTGTATGTAGGGATTGGAAATTTATCAATACAAGAATTATTTTTTATTGTCATGCAAATATGCCGATGCTTTTCCATTACAATTCTATGTAATCAGTTGTGTTTTATCTTCTTGGATATTTTATTTAGTAATTTGAAGAGTGAAAAATATATAGATAATTATTTATTATTATTATTTATATATTCTGATTTAAAGATGTGCAATAACTATTGGATGATTAACAAGTATCATTGATCTCAATTTAACTTTTTAGAGTTATGGAGTGTAAGCCCTATGTTGTTAAAGGGTTTGAGTATAGTAAATTAGGTTAAAAATATGTAATAAATATATCCAATAATTTGTAATAGAATTGACCTAGTTTGAACTTTTTAAAAATAACAATAAATGATGTAAACAAGTACTTAGCTAGAAAATGATTGAGATGGGAGATCTGGAGGCTAAAAACTTAGACAAGAGCTAATCTGAGTGTCACAGATAGGATCCATGTGTCAAAACACTTCCTAGATAATATCTCCCTAATTGGTTAGTATCACTAATGGTTCTAGTGTCTTTATTTTGGTGTTAGTGTCCTTTGTGCATAATGTTCTAAGTTTATGGGTGCATCTGTATCTAAGTCTGCTAATCCTGTTCTTGTGCACACAAGTTTTGATTACTTGTTAGTGACCTATTTTGATTAATTTTTTATGAAAAACCTAAATCTCCATGTTGATAGGGAATCTAGTTGACACAAATATAAAAGTGTGATGTTAGTGGGGTAGGTTGGACATCCTCAACACCCTATTATGATGAGAGTTGCATACATACTAATACTTTGAGAATGGATCAAACCTAATGCTATTCTCCCCAAATAAGTTCTAGTGTAAGTGAAAGTAAAACTAGTATGAATTCCATTTTGAATTATTTTGAGTGGATATTGAGACTATAAATCTAAGTATTCTAAGCTTAGGCTAGTTGTAGATGGGTGTATACAGAAGTAGGGTAGAATAAGGATTGATAACCTTGATTGTGCATAATTTTTTCTGAGTTAGTTTATGATAGTTGCATCTAATTTATATCTAGTAAATAATGGGATAAATTTCATGTATATATACTATTATATTTCTTGTGTGGGTCTTAAAAGAGGTCTATACTAACCCTAGGGATTGTTGTTTTAAAAATATCTCCACTAGTGTCTAAAGGTGGTAAAAGTATAATAGCACCCAAAATGGGACACTAGTGCCATTGGCGCTAGTGTATAAGTGGCATAATCTGAGGCACTATAGGATAGGATGATAAAGTGAGGGCATATGACTACTTTATGGATGTTTAGGGATGTGTCTGGCCCACACAAAGGTTGGATAAGTGTCTAAATAGGCCTTGAGATATATCTATGGCAAAGATAGGGATGGGTGGTCTCAAGTAACACTCTTAATACTCAAGTGTAATTTTTAGATGACTATAGATCTCATATAATTAGTTATATTATTTCAATTCTATAATTATGCATATGCATTTTTCTTGATATAACCTTCTAGGTGTCATCCATAGTTTCCTTAGATAGCTCTTTGATACGATCTATAATTTTATAAATAAGGGCATGCAATAACAAATCTAAATGGTAGAAACTTTTAGTTGAGATATCAAAGTTTAATATATGATATCTTCCCCAGATCCTCTTGTTGTGTTTGCATATAAGTGTGCAACAACTATTAGTTACAAACATTGGTATTTAATACTTGTCCACAAAGAGACCAACTAGAAAATAATCCTTATTTAGACCATAAATATTTATTTTCTACCCTACCTTTCCCCTTTTGGAGTTTATTTGATTAAGATCTACCCATTTTATAATAAGGTCCATCCATCCAACTCAAATCAATTTTATCTTTCTTCTATATTTCACTCATCCACACGTACACTCAATTAAAAATTCACATGATCAGCCTGTTATTCCACCACCTAGTTATTTAACTGATACTTGAAACTCATGCCCTAAAGTGGATATTACCTCCATTGAGATATTAAAACATTAGAGGTTACCTCATTAAATATGGGGTATGCATAAAATACACATCAAAAAAAAAACTCTAGTGCTAGAAGGAGGACCACTTGTGTGCCTTCCCTAGTAAAGTTTATCCCCTATATTTGAGTTGCATCAGAGACACCCAAGAGAATAACTAGGTCTAGAGCCCAAACTAGTCTTTTGGTTTCACCTTTGTTGATCCATCAAAGGCTTAGATATACCCCAATTATCTTGGGTTAGGATGTCTTCCCCAATGATAAACCTCCATCCCATCGATCTTCCTATGGCTCAACTTTGGTTAGTTGGATCCACCATTATAGTCCTAGGAGATGCTCATGATTTTACAAGGAACACAGATAAGTATGTATCTTCTTTCTCCCCTTTAGGAGTAAGAAAAATAGAGGATCATATCAAGTCTTTCAAAGCTACTTTAAGATTAATGAATATCATTGATGAAGATATTGCACACATGTTTTTACATTTTATATTATAGGATGCTTATCATGATTAGTTTCACAATTTTTAAGAGAACTTGATTACTTCATGAAACTCATGTCAAAGCACTTTTCTTTCCCAATTTGGAAAATTTAATAGTTTGAGTGTGGTATATTATATTTTCACCAATATGAAGAGGGAACCCAATAATCCAATCTAAGATTTTAATTTAACATTTAAAAATATGTACACTTGTCTAAGCATTACATATAAACCACCAATGACACTGACACTCAAAATATATAAGAACACCCTAGATATAATTACTATTATATTTTTAAAAAGAGCTAATATTGCTCACACTCTATCACTAGCCTATGAAGAAGTGATAAACATTGATAGGTAACTAACTCCATAGATACTAGGCACTCCCAACCATAATTCTAGTTTTCCATCTTTGAATCCAATGCTTCATGTGAATTAGAATGTTCTAGTATTCAACCAAAATCAATTGTATGCACTGCCTCCTATGATGCACCACATAGTGAATTAATATTATGGATTCTTGAAAAATTATACATAAATGAATGGTCATTAGTAAAACCAATAGTTGATCCTATCCAATACAATAGTTTCATAGGATACTAAATATACTAAATTAGAATTATATTCTATATAGAGAATGGTCCAAAATTTGAGTAATGAATTTTTGGGCATATAGAGGAAGATGTGTAATGCTACTGGTCAGAATAATAATTATAAATTTGGGTTTCAAATATATAGCATACCTTTTAATAGGTCTATAAATAATTCAAGATAATAACAACCTAATAAGTTTCTAAAAATCAACATAATGGATTCAAATCTTCTCACTTTGTGTAGATTTCATAATAAATCATAGCATGTTGGACTTGAATGTGTTTAATTTTTTGTAGCATTTGAGATATTCCAAATAAAAATGGTGTGCATGATTTGATGAAAAACCCACTAGAGTTTCCCCATGAGTCTAGTTACTCAAGCACCACTATGGTTTTTAAAACTCATGAGTTTCCTTTCCCAAGTGAGGATAACAATGTACTAGAGGATAATTCTAATGAGGTACATGCCTTCTATCCATATCAAAGAGGTAATTATAATATGAGGAATAAGTAACCCTTCACAATGTTTACTCCAAATAATAAAACCATTCCATTGAATCCGAAGGCTGATGACAATCCACCTCCCCTAAAAAGGAATGATTAGCTCCAGAATAAGGAGGAATAGTGTAAAGGATAATATGACATTGTTGAAGACATGAAGAAAATTAAATCAAACATCAATCTTCATGAATTAGCTCATATAACTAAATATAAGGAGCTCTTATGGAGGTCTATCATAGGAAAATATGCTACAAAGAAGATAAATGCTACCCATACAAATGTCATATACAAGAGTAAGAAAGAAGTTCCTCATTTTTTATTAACTATCAGATTATTTAGAAAGAATATTCAAAATTATTTAGTTGATCCTGGATCTTTAACTATTGTGATTCCAACTTCTATTTATCAAAATCTTGGATTGACTCCAAATTCATTTAAGAGGTATGTTTCACAGCTAGATAAAATAATGATGCATACGGTTAGGTAATGTAATGATGTACACATTCAAGTGGAATCTAAGCCACATGTGTAGATGACTATTGATATACTTATGGTATATATTTAAAAGGGATATGTACTACTATTGAGTAGAGACTGGTCTAAGACATTGAACATATATGTAGCAATAGACTTCTCTCATATTTGGCTATCATAGAGAGGTGTTGCAAACCATATTCAAATTGATCAGGAACCAAGAATGAAACACACCATAAAAAAGTAGCATACTAATAATGAAAGGTAAGTTATAAATCCCCCAATCTTGTAATTTATACCTTTACCACAAAATATGATGTGAAGGAACCAAAAGTCCAGAGACCTTCCCAATTTTGGACTCTCCATATTGATAGTGCAAGATACAAACAAGGATCAGATGTAGGTGTTGAATTAGCTAACCCAAAAGGTAAAAATCACTTAAAAACCTATAAGTTACAATTTAATCACACCAATAACAAATATGATTATGAGGCATTGATTTTGGGACTATAATTCACACTCAAAAATAATGTCAAGTAATTGATAATATATGGAGATTTAGAGCTAGTAATTAATTAGGTCAGACATAGATCCCTGGATTTTATTAAGTCATTTAAATCATTTAATATAGTAGTTGTTACTAGAGAACATAATTAGTATATTAACTCACTAGCTACTTTAGTTACCTATTTGGTGCCATTATAGGAATCCAAGGTGCAAAGATGTTTCATCTAGCTTATGTCTTGCCCACCTATTCTCAAAAATGTGAAAAATTTCCATATCTTTGATGATGACCAACAAATTATCTAATTTTTAATCAATTCAAGACAATTTGAATCTCAAATCATTGATGATAAAGAAATTAATTATCTATGCTAGGAGGAACTGAGAGAAGGGGTTATTCAACTCAAATAAAATTGTCTTCCTTTAGGGATGGTTTATTTGGAGAGATAATTTGATATAGATCCCTAAGCTCAGTAGTTGAGGCAAACCAAAGTTAATTAATTTGAGTTTAATAAAGAAAAATTGGGAGTTGAGAGTGATCTATGCTATGTTAATATTGGTCCCAATTATACTCCAAAAGAAAGACAAAGGGTAAAGGATTTACTCACCTAGTATAAGGATGTGATTGCATGGATGTATGAAGACTTGAAGGTTTTTAACCCAAGAGTCATCACCCATACAATCCTACTAAAGACATATAATAATACATTTAGGTAAAGAAATTGGTTTTTCAATCTTATCATATAACCACTCATCCAAAAGGAAGTGGAGAAGTTGTTAAGTGCAAAGATAGTGTTCACTATCAAACATTCTATTTAGGTAGCCAACAAGGTTCTAGTTAGGAAAAATAATGGGGAAAATCAGATTATGTGTTAATTTTAGGAACATGAAAAAGGATTATAGGAAATAAATTCCTTGGGTGAGGTGATCTAGATATAAATTGGTTCTATAATGATGTCTTTCTTGGATCATTTTTCAAGATATAACTAGGTGTTGGTTGAATTTAAAGATAGAATGAAGACTGAATTTACCATAAAGTGGGGTACTTACAAGTATAAGAGGATGAATTTTTGCCTAATTATTTTAGGAGATACCTTTCAATAAGCCATGGACCACACATTTCAAGGGATAATTGGTAAATGTATAATCATTTACATGGATGACCCCACTATTTTCTCAAAGAATAGAACTAATCACTTAGGCAATCTATAACCAATATTTGAAAGATGTAAAAGGTTTGGAATCTCACTAAACTCTAAAAAAAACATATTTGGTGTTATTGAGGGTAATTTATTAGGCCAAACTATCACCAAAGATGGTATCATAATTGATGTGAATAGAGTTATGGGGATTTCAAAGATTACATTCCTAAACAATAAGAAGGATCTCAAGTCTCTCTTTAGAAAGATAATTTTTGTGAGGAAGTTTATCTCAGGTTTTGTAGAAATCATTATACTTATGAATGAAATGCTCAAGAAAGATGCTAAAGTGGAATGGAAATTAGAGGCCCAAAAGTCCTTTCAAGACATCAAGGATGCCATATCTCAAGATCTAGTGTTAATAAGCCCAAACCTCAATGAAGACTTTTTATTATACTCATTTGATTTAGAAAATAAAATTGTTGTGGTGTTTACTTAGAATAAATATGGAAGTGAGCATCTTATTACATTCATGAGCAAAAATTTAAAATAATAAGAGCTCAAGTATTCTATGATAGATAAGGAGATATTTTCTTCAGTCATACTGGTGAAGAAATTTAGACATTACATCTCTAGAAATAAGACTATCGCTATTTTTCTAGACCATGTTTTCAAGCTCACCTTAAAACATAATGATTTGGAAGAACACAATGGAAAATAGATGGATAAATTACATGAATTAGACCTAGAAATCAAGCCTACCAAAATTATCAGAGGATAAGGCATCATTCATCTTATGATTGATCTTGACCCATGCATCACCAATAAGGAGGTTTGTCAAACCCAAGTATTTAAAGGAGACTAGTATGCTGATATCATTCAATATTTACTCACAAGTACTTATTCCATAAAACTCAATAGAGAATAAGGGAGAGATTTAAGGATCAAAACTACTTTTTACATGATCAAAAAGGAATCTTCTATAGAATAAATTATAAAGGCAGCTACCTAAGATGCGTATCATGATAAAAATCTCAAGATATTTTGGAGAACCTATACTAGAATATTGGTAGTGGTCATCCATTTGGAAATACCACAACACATAAGATCCTTTGAATGAGCTACTATTAGACAATAGTCTTGAAAGACACACACACTCATATGAGAACATGCCATGAATGCTAAGTTTTGATGAAGAGAGAATTACATGTCATGATGCCACTACAACTTGGAATTGAAGGAAGGCCATTTTCTCAGTGGGTTTTAGATTTGATCAAAATCATCAACCTTATTTAGTTGACCATAAATTTATGCCCACTACCATAAATTATTACACTTTATGAACTAAAGTAGTGGTTACAATCCATTATAGAGCATAATATGTAATTAATTTTTTGGAAGAAAACATCACAACTAGGTTTGGTATCTTATTTCTTTAATTTGTGACAATGGGTCAACATTTTAGTTAGTAGAATTCACTGAATGGACCCATGGTAATCAAATCACTATCAAGTCATATTCTAACCATTACCTATAGGGAAATGGATTGGTTGAATTGATGAATAAGAACCTGATTGATGCCATTTAAAATCCTCTATAGACAAACCCAAATAATGGCATCATTTACTAAAATATATACTATGGGTGGACCGAACAATATTCAAGCAGGACCTCAAATCTTCACCTTACTTTCTAGTATATGGATAATGACTAGTATTCTTAATCATGTTCAAATTGATAACATGTCAATTTATGTGGTATTACATGGTACCAAGTGATAAGGAGTCTCATTTAATAGATATAATAGAAATTGAGGATTTGAGGAATGAAACCTTGCTAAATTTTAGTAAACATCAAGACTTGGTCAAAATATGGTTTGGCAGAAGAGCAAAGTTTAAAACATTTAAAATATATGACTTGGTGATTCTATGGAATAAAACCCATGAAAATAAAGGACAAAGTGATAATTTTACCCCCTTATTGACCATAGCTTACCAGTTATCATAGATCTTGGGTAATAATGCTTTTCATTTGAGTGACCTCTAAGGTAATGGTTTGACATATCTAGTTAATGGGTAGTTTTTGAAGCACTAATTCATGTTTGTGTCATGTGTAAATGTCCCTAAATGACCACCAGTGCTAAGGTAGAGGTAGGAGTATGTTAGATTTACTATTTTCATAGTCTAGTTTCGTGTTTTATGTATTTTACTTCTTTTGGGATAGCTTTCTTTCTTTCTAGATTAACCTTTCCTATTTTCCACATTTTGCTTTCTTTAGTTTAGTTCCTTGATTTATAGAATAACTGTCTTTATTTTTTGTGACAATGTAATTAAATTATCAAGGGATAACCAAAAAAGTATACAATCCACTAGACTTATTATCCATGTTTGAGATTAATTGTTGAATCCATAAGATAGTTTCTAAAAGAAGAACAAATATGGGAGGGACATAAAAAATAATGCATAAATGGGTGGGTTTTTAAGTTTTGCACCCTTGTTTTTGAGACTTTCATAATTTAGGTATGCAATAAATAGGTTAATTATGGTTATATCATAATTGAATACTTCTATCAAGTATGTAAAAACCACTCTTAGTGCTCCATAAAAATTTAGAAAGTTTTCTTGTCTCTTTGGATCAAGTACACTTCCAATGTTAATACTTGTTCAAGGTAATAACCATTGGTATAAATATAACTAGTAGGGACATTATGATAAAGCAACTTTTCATTTTTTACATACACTAGCTCACAATGATTCTTGCCTTCCTTCTTATACTCGCATTCTAAAAAAATAAGAAAGAACCATTGTATACTAAAGAGTGATTAGTAAACCTAAAGTAAATCCAAAGGTGATAAAAGACTCACATGATGAAATAAGATCAATGTATCACATCTTATGTAATAATATGAGGAAAAGAGAGGAGAAATCAAAGGTATCTTTGTCAGGGCTATAAATTCTTGGATGGAAGTACATTAATACCCAAGTTTCCCTAGTTTTAATATGCTTTAAAGAAATTAGAATGAAATATACAATTTATTAAACGTCTTTGATAAAATTCTCACAACAAGGGTAAAATAATATATTTTCATCACATACAGATCCAAGGTATGAAAAAAGATAACCTGTTATATGAAGTCATTACAATTATCTTTCATGTTTTTGATTCAATTATTCTCTTGTCATATGGTTCATGTTTGATTTAGGATTTCTAACCAAAGATTCAGAGTTATTGAATACTCAAGAGTATTCCCCTGGTGAGTGTAATCAACACACCCCCATTCTTTATTTTATTTTGAATGAGGACCCACTATATTTTGAAAGGCCTAGGTTTGTTTTGAAAATATTTTTTATAGGTCTTTATTTTATGCACAGAACCTTTCTATTTGGTATAAGCTCCAAGAGACTTTTCATTTGTTTGGTTTATTCAGACTAACCTATTAAGATTAATTAGTATTTTTGCATGTGTAAAGGTTTTTGGAGTATGCACTGTGATTATAAAGTTTCAGAATTCACATATTTTTGGTCTTCAAAATTTTTATTTTCAAAGTTTTATTTCATCATTTTGATCTTTCACATATTTTTGCCTTTCATCAGAACTTTTGTTTGAAGGGTTTGTTCACAGAATTTTGAATTTACAACTTTTGTTCAAAACTTATGTGTCTTCAAAAAAATTGTTTTCACCTTTTATCACAACTTTTTATTTTCATATTTTACACTTCATAAGTTTTTTTTGAAATTTATGCACTTTGAAAACTTTGAATTTCATAACTTTTGTTTGGAAGTTGTGTTTAATATGTTGTGTTGCAGGTTATGTTTACATGAATTGGTTTTCATATATTTTGTTCAAAACTTCCATTTAATATTTATGTTTCAATGCAAGATCTAACACCCAACATCTGAAGGCAGACTATGTGGCATAATTGGTAGCATGAAAGTAATGATGAGATGATACCTGTCAAAGGCTATATCATGGCATTTATTCAAATGTATAGAAATCTATGTGGCATACCCACCAAAGTGAAGTGACAAAGTTTGAATTAAATTAGTAAAATAAGTTTAGAGACTTTGGAAATTAATGGTGCATGAATAAATTAAAGTCTTATACTCAAATCTATATCATTGAAACGATAAAGAGACATTGTACCTATTGATTGCTAACAAACTCAAGCTAAATTTCACTCCAAAGAGAACTTGAAGCCATAGTATTTTGTGTTCCATTTTTAATTTACTATAGTAAGCTAATAAATAGCTGAATTATCATGAAAATTATGTAATTGAACTAGGTAGCAATGACCTCTTCATCTAAGGTGTCTAGGGGGGTAATGCCACCTTCCAAAATCTTTAGGATGCAGAAAAAATATTCCAATTATTCAAATATTTGGGATGTAGAAACCCATTAACATGAGGATGTCCTCACATCCACATAAAAATAGTTTTTAGTATACTTACTACCATTGAAACATCAACAACTACATTTTGTGGTGGTTAAGCCTGAGCCGATGCCCTACATCAACCTATTGAAGGACCTATTCTTTCTTTGGAATGTAATTGGTGGTGAATTACTACACCACCTAAGCCATAATATGGTTGTTCCTTATATCTTAGGGGACACTTTAAAAAGGTATCTATAGATGTCATTTTTAGATGTTACTTTTAATGGACACTAGGTGGAAATATGAAAGAAGACAACCATGATAAAAAATACTCTAAGACAATGGATCGCTCTTAGAGAGATGGTCACCTTAAATCCATGGAACCAATGCCTATAACCAAGTTTTAGATGGGTATCTACATTAGAATGGATTTATTGAAAAAAATATATGGTCACCCTAACATCCACTATCTCCATCTAGAATGGGTACTATTACTAGATTTGATGACAAATTCTGAGCTAACCTTTGCACTAGGGGAGATAATTAGTGCAAGGATTAAATAAAAAATGTTTAAGAAAGATAAGAGGCCCCTAGGAATCTATTTATACATGATTTCCTACCTATTACATGCTATCATGGGCACCACCTATATACATAATCAATCACTCTAAAGCCCAACCCCATATTGTATTAAAAATTAGGTATGTGATTATTTTTATTTCCTCTACATTTATGAATATATGAGGAACATATTAAAAATCACCAAGAACATTTACCCTCAAATATGGATGGAAATTCATGAATAACCCATACTCAAAATATCAGAGAACATTATTAATCCATTAGGGCTAAGGTGTATTAATGGATTTACCTTGACTATATAGTAATTATGGTAACAAGGAACAAGGTTGCTCCACTATGGCTTCCAAAGTATGTCCCTAAAAAGATGGTTGAGTAGGATATTACCAACTAGTTATGGTAGAGCATGCATGAAGACTTGAATAAAAAGAAGAAATGACTATTTCATGGTTCCTCCTTGATGGTTGGTTAGATGTGCTATACCATTAGGAAACATTTTAGAGAATTTATCAAAAACAAAGAGTATTATTCATTGTATTATTTTCCACATAGATATTAGGATCCTCATAGCCTCATCCAAAATCACATCCAAGGTTTGACATCCCATACCATATGAACCTTGTGACCATGATTTTATTTTTTTAAATGTAAAAGATGATGCCCAAGTTATAAAGAGAGAAAAGGCAGCTAGTTTAAATGAGGAGATTTTAAGAATTATTCAAGCATAACCTTTTATAAAAATTGATAATGCATACACTAGGCTCCCTCCTCATGGGGGATGGTTGACTATAGACTACTAGACTTCCCAATGTTCCTAACAACCTCAAGACCAAGGAACCTCTTCTAGGCCACCACCCATGGTGATGACAATAGTCAAATAGGAGTTAGGTGTGGAGGAAACCCCAATTTTTTCAAGTTCATCACAAGGACCATTTCAAACACCGCTACTTGCAATGAGGGTTGTGAAGCAAGAGCAAGAGGTAGAATGAATTATAGCTACTACTAGTGGACTTGGAGGATAAAAGGAAACAAGTTGTATTGATTCTTATAATGAAGAAGAGGAAATCATTCTTTTTGGCTCTTCAATTTCAATTGCCACAAGTGTGGATGTTACTTTTTACCCCACTCAATAGACTTCCCCTTTACCTAGTAAAACCATAATTTATTATAAAAAGAAGCCCAGAGTTCTTGGAACCCCTATAAATACAATTAGTGAATATCCACTATAATAAGGGCCAATAAACCATGGACATATGTCCATCAAGAGGGAAACTGAGGATGAATAAGTGGATGAGGAACTATAGAAGGCCAAAGTCTTAAGCTTTTAGGGATTGAAAGGGAAAGCGTCACTTGAGAGTGACAATTTAGGTAAGGACATTACTCTTTCAAATAAATTAATACCTATTATTTATATATCCACTTTAATTTACTCTATTTAACCTACTAATTTTGTTTCATTGGATCATATTACTCCTAATGTTATTGTTTCCACTGTTCTAGCTATTTCTAGTGTTGAGATTATGTCTCAAACATATATTGTATCCACTTCCATTGTTGTCACCTCAATTACCATTCCCCCTACCACTCCTAAGCCTAAAAAGATCCATTTAAATAAAACTAAAGGATCCATGGAAAGCACCTAGTTATATGTTTCCTCCACCCATTTAGGATTTCCAATACCTTATTCTAGTTCTACCTAGTCCATTTCTATTGTTCCATCAAATAAATATGGAAAGAAGAAGCTTGTGTATACTATTCATTAAATTCCCTAGTTTGGTGTTATATATTGGTACAAAATAATTTAGACATCATTACTATACCCCTTGTAAGCATAAGCTTTAATGCAATCATTAGAGGACCTTCTAGCTGAGACTATTGCTTACGACACTCAACCAATTAGCTCTACCCAATTAGTGATTCCTTAATGGGCTACTAATTTGGAGGACCAAAATTCCTAAAGGCCTAATTTAATGATAACAAAGCTTCCCATAATGATTTACATATTTGATAAATCCATAAGAACCATCAAATGTGTTAAAAATAAGAATATTAAGGATTACACTGACAAAGGTTTAATTTTGTAAGAAAGACATGATGTTTTATCTTTGTCAAAGAGAAAGAATAAGAGGTTGGGTGAGTCCCCTTAAAATAAAGATTTCAAGTCCTAATTTAGGACTAAAATAAAATATTTGATAAAACTTCACAAAGGGAATGAATAGGCTAGGTTTTATCTAGAGTAAGAGTTTGAACATGTAAGATAATAACAACACATTATTCATGTCCCTGTAGAAATTGACAATGATATTCAGATCATAGCCCATCAATTGTACAAAATTTTGGATGCTATTAGTTCAATGATAGTGAGCTACCTTCTCATGCTATTGAGATAATATATATTTTAATTATTTTAAGAAATATGAAAATAAATTAAATTTTATTGTATTATATACAACTAATAAGGTTTATATCCATTTAGATTTGATGGCACTATTAGATACAAATAATGATTTAATATTGGTGGTAATATAAACATAAGAGGTTATAAATAAGGTTTTAATAATGAATTATTTGATCCCAAATTTTTCAAAATATGATAAGCTAATCTTGCAAATTCTGGATGAATTAAAACTCTCTCAAGCAAGGGACTCAATAAGAAAGTTAATAAGTAGAGCTGGTTTTGACCAATTACTTTAGAAGTATTCTACCAATTTTAAGAAGAGGATTAAAGGGATTAAATTATAATAAATTTAATCAAAACTCTTATTTTTCATGAATAAGGTTACAAAAGTAGAGATTTTTTTGGTAGATTTCATGGCCACTAAAGCTGAACATGCATGCTTATTGGTGTAAGTCAGTAGAGTATATAAGCCATCTCTTCTAAATATGGATATCATAAGGTTTTCGAATGGTGTCAATTAAAAACACTACCAATATTTGGAGGAAAATAAAATGGTTATGTCCCCACCATCCATTTTTATTTAACCAACTACTTATGTTCCTCCTACTACTTTAGCTTTGACCATGAAATCATCAACTTCAACTAAACCTTAGTTTTCTGAGGTTAATTTTTGTATGAATGTTATATATATATAGTTAAAAAATGTAACTAAATTCTATTTATATGTAATATTCATGAAATACTTAAAAACATTTGTAATCATGCTCATGTTACATTGCCACTAAAAGCAAGTCTATGTTTAGAAACATAGTTGTGATCAATTGTAATTGTACATGCAGGATTTGCATCAATTATAACTCATGTTGTAATTATTAACATGTAAATTTGAATTTTACATGGATTTTATGGATGATGTGACCCCTCCCCAAATCTATTTATACTTATAATCCTTTTTTATTTAGGGGTTGGAAATTTATCAATACAAAAAGAAGTATTTTTGATTGTCACACAACTATGTCAATGCTTTTCCATTCTAGTTATGTGTAATTAGTTTTTTTAATCTTCTTGGATGTTTGATTCAGTAATTATAAGTGTGAAAAATCTATAGATAATTCCTTTTTGTTATTATTTATATATGTTGATTTAAATATGTGTAATAACTATTGGATGATTAGCAAGTATCATTGATATCATGAAATTAAGTAGACCATTTAAATTTTCTAAGTGTATATAAGTGTTTTTATTGATATATCCATCTAGGAATAAGCCATAGTTTCCTTAGATACCTATTTTATTCTAACTATAATCTATCAAATAAGTGTGTGCAATAATAAATTTAAATTATAGAAACCTTTAGTTGAGATCCCATAGTTTACTATATCAATTCTTCCCCATATCCTCTTATTGTGTTTACATGTGAGTGTGTGATAATTATTAGCCACAAAAATTGGTATTAAAACACTTTTCCATAAGGATATTATCTAGAAAGTGATCCTTATTTGAACCATATATCCTTCTTTTCTACCCTACCTTTCCCTTTTTAGAGTTTCTTTGATTATGATCTACCCACTTAAGAATAAGGTCTGTCCATACAACTCAAATAGGTTTTAGCTTTCTTCTAGGTTTCACTCATCCACACATATACCTAATTAACAAATCACATGCTCATCTTACTACTCCACCACTTATTTTTTTGACACATACTTGAAACTCATGCCCTATAGTAGAGATTACTTCCATTGGGATCCTAAAATGCTAAAGGATACCTCATTAAATCTAGGGTGTGCATAAAACCCACATCAATAATATTTAATGTGTAAAGAGTTCACAGATTCACCAAAATCCTTACCTTCTAGAGTGTATAATTGATAGGCTCCATTATTAAAATCTTTAGTCACTAAATAAGGACCTAACTAGTTAGGTGTAAAATTTCAAACTTCTCATTTATTTTTATCTATTTGAATATCGAGTCTTAGGTTAAGGTATTAAAATTGTATTATAAACTCATTTAGGCCATGTGTTCTACATATACAATGTGTTTTTGTGTAGTAATGAGCTAGTTTTCATATAGATTTTCTAGTTAAGTTAATTGTGAATTTCTATACTCTTCATCATCAAGCAGACCTTGATGAGAAACAAGAATACTAGGTGTTTATACCTCAAGAGGTAGAACAATTTTTTATCCAAACACAAGGGATTATGAGGTTTCCCCTTTATGTATACAAAAACTCATCCTATAGACCCATAGTGCTCAATAAATTTGTGGATGATAATCCATTTTAGTATCTTTAACAATTTTTACTAGTATTGACTTCAAGGTTTATTGATGGTTTCAGCTTGGCTGTAGGCTTGTAGATAGTATAAAGAGGTCATGGGATGAGATATAGTGAAGCTATTACACACTTTATAAACCTTAGGATCTTGAAACGAGACCTTTTTATGTGAATATGACTTTTAGGACTCCAATCCAACAAATGATTTGATTCAAAATACATTTAGTGATGATGGATCCAATAACAATTGTCAGAAGCATAAATTCTACCCACTTAGTAAAATACTCAGTGATTGTGATGATGAAATGGTGATTTTCTTATGAAATGGGAAAATTTTTGCCTATAAAATCTAGACCCTAAATGGAAAAGGGCTACGGAGTAATGATGGGTTGCAATTCTCTAGCATGGATGTGGATTTCATGGGAGAAGTGTTGACACTTCTCAAATTTTTTCATGTAATTAATGACATCATTTTTTAGAGTGGGAAAAAATTATCCCATCTTATGGATCTTTCAAGTAGTTTCATGGCCACCTAAGTGTCTACCATAAACACTACTATGGCAATGAAAAAGGACCCTTTCTAATTATTCTTGGTCAAGACACCTAAATAACATGTCATCAAAGGCTTTGTGGTAGATAACCTAGTCCAAAATAATATATTTGGATGTTATGATATGAAGGTGATGCTAATGTTTTGAATTGGTGTATTTAAGATAAGTACAATAAATTAAATAATTAATTACATCTACATACTAAGGGGAGGATGTAATTGTAAGTTTATCTATATAAAAATTAGTTCATTAGGAAGTTGGTATCAATGAGATATCCAAATTATACAAAGGCATTTTCAAACCAATCAATGATGATTTGTCCCTTAATGGACATCTAGTTGACATATGTGAGTTTAAATTCACTGAAAAGTGTGATGAAACACCTAACCTTTCATTAAAGGTCTAGCTATGTTAAGAATATTTGTAAGGATTGAGACCTTAATTTTGACCATTTTGGGTCACCAAGGAAGAACAATGTTTGAATTTAGCTCAAGGATTTAGGTTTAGTAGGGAAGGCTTCTCAGGGTTCAGTTGAAGTTTAGTTAAATGGGCTAAGGCAAAAAGGGAATCAAACTTCATGTTTTAAGGTTTTTGTCTTCACATGTTTTGATGTAAATGGATTAGGAGGAAAAAAGACTTAGTACATTTTAAAAAAAGTTGGCCTTCACACTTTTTGGTAAAAGACTTGTTGGAAATTTTGTTGTGAACAAAAGTTATGAAGACTTCATGAATATTATTCAAAGTTTTAGTCTTCTAAAAAATTGTGCAAATTTGAAACTTTTACTGTAAACTAAAATTCTGATGACCAACAATGCCTAGATAGAAGTTTTGAATAAGGTTCTAAACAAAAATTGTGACAATAGAAAATTTGAAGGCTTCATAATAATTGGATAAGTATTTAGGAAAAATGTGTGAGAAATTTTTTTGAAACATAAATTATGAAATATAAGGGCCCAAATTTTTTTTTTGAAGACCATTCATAACTTTTACAAGAACAAATATTATAAAGACTAAGGTTGCAAAATTTAAATCCTAATAAAAATTATAAAGACTAATTTCAAAAAAAAAATTGACAACACAAAATCTGAAAGTTTTGGTCTTCATAACTTTTGTGACCATGAGGATCCATATCCAATGTCATGAAGGATTAAATCTAAGTGAGATGCATTGATGCATAAATATTGAATGATTTCCATGTACCCTAGGGAGACATCAACAAAGGTTAATGGAAATTTTATCATCATATGGGCATCAAGACTAATTAGTTTGTCAATATAAAAGAAAATTTTGAGCTCATAGTGAGTGAACTTGATATAGAATAGCCAAGCTCGAGCCTAAATAACTCAATGAATAGAGATAGATAGATGGTAGCTAGGTCAACATTTATATAATAGATGACACCTAGTGTAATCATATTCAACCAAGATAACATGTCAATCTATGCATTGGGAAGTTGGAAAGGATTGAACTACCAAGGCACACATTAATGAATATGGTTGAAAGAAGTGACAAAAGTGGTGGGGTCAAGCAAAATATTCCAAGGTAGTGATCCTGAGAAAGACACAACCACATTCATACATATGAAAGCCTTAAAATTGAGCTATGACCATTGAGATATTAAATATTGGGTGCTTCTCAACTCATGAGAAGAAGATGATGAGCTAATTAGTTCAAGTTTGAGGTAATCATTGCCATGACTCAAGGACATAATCAAGATGCTAATTAACTTTGGCCATCCCTATCTAATTTATAGAGATATTATGTGTCTTAAATTTTGATATTCATTTAATTTATTCAGTGATATTTTCTATTGTAATCAATGACCCGTGGGCTTCCCATTGCCTATAAAAGCTTGGGTCTTACATTGTAAAATGGTTGACATTTTTAGGCATAGTAATGTTACCAAAATTTGTCCTCCATGAGCCCTTTACTGATTGAGTCTTACAACTAATGAGAATTGAGTTTGTCTTTTTCCACAATTCTTGCATTCTACATGTATATATTTGGTTTGTTGATCTTTGTCTATGGGTAATCCTTATCCCTTGTCACCTCAGTGTAAAACTTGACTCTATCTTAAAGTTCATATGCTATGTGCATCCAGGTCTATATAGGTATTATTTGTGTATTGTTTGTTGTCCCTCTTAGCATTTTATTGTGTCTTATGCCTTTATACAAATAATTTATTCAAGTAAAGTGTCTATTTTGGATATTTTCTAATGTTTTATCATTTTATAAAATTATAATATGTTCTTCAAATCCTATAGAGGTGCTCTATATAATCTTGGTGCATCACCATTTCCATTTCAGCATTACTTATCCCTTTCCCATCAAAATATTTTCAATTTAGAATTATCAGTAGATTTACATTAAAATAAGGTTGGCCTTTTACAAAAGTTAATCCCAAAGAATGCAAGAATCCCACACCTTGGGGCATGATCCCATTATCTTACTAAACCATCTTCTAATTTAGTGGGTGCACGGTTTGAGTGATAATAGTTTCTAGCATACCCTATGGGTACATCAAAGGTTTAACTAAGAATTCAATTCTATTCTTAATTGATGGTGTTGAATACACTCTATATAACACCTAGTAACTCCAAGTACTTCTAGTTTTTAGATATCAAATTATTTATCCATATGCCAAGACAAATGAGATCTTATTCAATAGGTATTGATTTTCATTTCATTAAAGTATTTACACATTATAGAATAATAAGAGTTAGAGCTTCCTTATCCCATGCTAGGAGACCTATTGGTTCAAGATAATCATCCTTAAGAACCTAGTATACCCTTCCTTTTGGTAGGTTTCTCAAATCTAGAGTAAGGTTATTTCCTATTCCCTCATGGTTTCCTATAAAAACCAAATGTTTTTTCCCTTTAATTGAGTTAGTCCTTTGTCTCTATCCTATTATGATGACATTATAATTTCAATGCTTAATTTATTATCATATTTTACTGGTGAGAATGCCACCACCCCTATAAAACACATACAAGATGTTTCTAAGATATGCTCAATTCATAATGTCACAAAAGATAATGTAGAAGTAAAACTACTATAATATTATTTAAAAGTAAAAAACCTCTAATGGTATAGGAGTCTAAGACCTAATTCCATTCACAGTTGGGATGAGCTAGGAAAGTAGTTGTGCAAGAAATTTGAAGACAAGAGTGACCACTTATCTTTGATGGAATAACTTACCACCATTAAGAGATCCCCACATGAGAGAATGGTTGATTTTAATTTAAAATTACAAAAGGTTTGGGACAAAATACCACCCTTATTTAATCCATCTACAAGTACTACATTTTTTTATTATTTAAGAGCTCTAAATAGTGATATAGTTGTAATGGTCCAATCTATGGGAGGAGTACTCCTTGATGAATATGAAATTATTGTAAGGGATGATAATTGTCTAATTTAGGCTGGAAATATTTATCCTTGGCCTCCCATGCCTCTCTTTCTAAAACCACCACCCAATCAACCTAATGTTCAATCTTCATTAGCACCTATCCCTATTGCATCCAACCCACCAACTACATACACCACTCATCTTAGTGAACTACACAAATTTAAATAATTTTTTGAGAGATTTTGGAATGAGATAGTAACCTTAAAGAGGTAGCAAACCCAACATTCTAGATCATACCAATGATTTAATCAATCTTACGAACATGCTAGGTAGACTTATCAAAGTAATGCACTAGCCCAAGGCTAATTCACTTACTCTAAACCACCTAATACATAAAAATGCTAATACTTATAGCACTTTATATACCTTTTACCCATTCTAAATAATCTAGTCCAAGATTATGAGTGGTGCTTTCCTTGAAATTAGCCAAATAATCAGCAACCTATGCAAATGGAGTGTTACACCAGGATTTGATGGTACAAAGCATATCATACCCTTAGGAGTAGACAAAGGAATCAAATTTATAGAGGGAAGAAGTGTGTGAAGAGACATGAACATATGGAAATTAAGTCACATTGGTAAATTGGCAAGAGAATGAATTCATTGGCATAAATTAGAACCAAATACTAAATGCAATCAATAATCCAGTAGCTTATAATATAAGGTTTAAAATAAGGAAAATGGAGGGTAAGAAATATTTCTCAATACACCAAACCTCTAATTCACAAGTTCCACATGAATTTTATAAAGATAAGGTGATTCTTATTTATACCCAAGCTCAAACAAATCAACCTATTCAAAAGGATAATCAACATCAATCTAGTTAGCACACTAAGGAAGATGATTCTTTCCCAAAGTTTTAGATGAAAGATATTCAAATTACCTTCAACCTAGTGTAAAAATAAATAAATAAATATTAAACATGACTATGTGGGAATCCCTATCCATTCATTCTCAAAGGAATTTGATATAAGAAGCATTGAAGATTTTTCATCCTCATGAATCGGAAAAGGCCTCTCCAACTACTTTCACAAGATTGTGTCAAGCAATAGAAGGAGATCCTAGAAAAATCAATAATCCACCACCATTTTATATCTCCTTAATCATAGGTAAACACCTTGTCCATAATTTTATGATTGAATTAGATGTGATTAGTTTAGTCATGCCCAATAAGATAGTTGATATGTTAGGTATAGGTATACCCCAATTTCAAAATGAGTTATTCAACGAGATGTAACAACTATCAAAATTATAGGGGTTATTAAATTATTAAACCTTACCTTTAATGAATTTCATATCATCTCCATTACCCAGGATATCTATATTATAGACATGCCTCCCCTATTTTCCATTTTTCTTTCAAGAAGCTTTATCATAAAATTGGGTGGGTACTTATCTTCTAACTAGTCATATGTGTTGTTGAGGACTAGGTATGGAACTATGGTGATGATCAAGGCTAGGTTTATTTGTAGAGATCATATAGATCCATACTCACCCAACCATATTGACATGAACTATATAATACATGACCTTGAATTTAGTTCAATTATACATAGGACTAACACACCATTAGAGGAAGTCCCAAATGCAGCATTGTATGATTAGGATAATAACATTATGGATTTGATCCAAATGATTTTATAGAGGGAACATGACTAGATAATTATTGTATCCTCAAAGATAAATCTATTTTGATGAACCTCATTAAAACTCAAGAAGACCTTGAAGGCACATGGAAGTTATTTTTTGATGGATCCAGAATAAAAAATGGTGTAGGTACAGGCATTGTTATATATCTCCCCATAAAGATAAATACTTTCATGCATACAAGCTATAATTAAATTAAACCAACAATGTGACTGAATATGAGGAACTAATCCAAGGCCTCTAATTGGCATAAAATAAATGAATTAAGACACTACAAGTGTTTGGGGATAGTGAGCTAGTTGTAAATTAGGTGAGGACCAAAATACATCCAAAAATAGCCTACTTAAGGCTTATAAACATAGAGTCTAGGACCTCATTTAAAGCCTCAACACTTTTAACATACAAGTTGTGTTGAGGAAACAAAATATTAATGAAGATAGGCTTGCCATAGTAGGCTTTCAATATGACCTCCCTATTGATGTTATGAGAGATTCAAGACAACTTGTAAAGATATAGTTAGAATTGTAGTACATGATAATGATGATAATTGGAAAGTGTTTGAAAATATTAAATAAATCATCAATTTTCTACAAGAGAAGGTAGATTTTTTTACCAAAAACCAATCAAGGTTGTGGTTATAGTATAAGGATCAAAGTATCTAATTAAAAGGAAACAATCTACCCAAAGGATTAGTTATGCTAGAAAATGTATTCAACTTTGATATCAATTCAAAGGTGAGAAAATGAACATGGTAAATAAAGAGAATTATAGGCAAGTGGTAATCTCAACTAGTATGCTCTTGAAGGATAGAATTGTATGCACTCAACCTAATAAGTAAGGGTTTATTCACCATTGTATAAAGTATGATGATACATTCATATCGAGTACCAAGATCTCAAGGGGTTTGACCCAATATTAGCCCAATGTATAATTGAGTTAGAACCTGATGCCAAGATAGTTAGGTAGAATCAAAGGCCTATAAACCCCATATTATAAATTTTAATGAGGAAGGAGTTGACCAAAATCATTGAGGATAATATCATCTTCCCAATTAAACTCTCCTCTTTGGTAGCCAATTTAGTCCTAGTGAGAAAGAAGAATGGAGAGATCATGTTGTGAGTGGATTTTAGGGACATGAATAGAGCATCCCTTAAAGATCACTATCCTCTTCCACCTAGAATAGATCCTCTAAATAGTATAAGGGGCTAAAATGTTTCCAATCCTTGATGGTTACTAGGGCTATAATAAGATATTGGTACAAGATTATGATCAATTAGAGATAACTTTTACCACCAAATGGAACACCTATGCATATAGAAAGATGCCTTTCAGACTGACCAACACTGGTGTGACCTTCCAAAGAGTTATAGACACAGAAATTAGGGGCCTTATAAATGATATGATCCTAGTTTACCTTGATGGCATCATTGGTTGATCACTTGGATCATTTGAGGTAAGTTTTTGATAGATGTAGAGTTTGGGGTATCCTTAAACCCACACAAGTGTGTATTTATTGTCTATGACGGTTAGTTATTGGGACACATAGTCTCTAAAGATAGATTGGCCATTGAATCAAAGAGAGTATAATCCATCTTGTACCTTTCTCTACCAATCCACAAGAAAATCATCCAAAACTTTTTGGGAAAGATAATCTTTGTGAGAAGGTTTATACCAAACTTTGATTCAATGGTCAAGCCACTTACCTTTATACTAAAGAATTATGTCACTTTTTAATAGAGAATAGAAGGTAAGGATGGATTTAAATTAATAAAAAAATATATCCCAAGCCCCCATACTTATGAATCCATGATATGACAAGGATTTCATTCTCTATGCTTTCAGAGGAGATGAGAACATCTAAACAATCTTAGTACAATAAAATAGTGACAAAATTGAGCTACCTATTATTTTCTTCAGTAAAGTGATTAAATATTATGAATTGAGATATATATTCATGTAAAAACAAGTTCACACTGTCATAAGAGCATTAAATAAATTTAAACACATACTCTCTAATAATAAGATTCAACTAATGGTCTCACATCCAAGTGTGAAAGAGTTTCTATTGAGTAGAGATATTGTTGAAAAAAGAGTTGGTTGGATCACAAAGGTGATGGAATATGATATTGACATTAAAATAACCAAGATAATAATAGGAAAAGGATTGTGTGATCAGTTAATGGGTAACCTAGAAGTTGAAGGTAAAGTAGTCCTTATGCTACAAGAAGAACAACCAACTGATCAAGATCCTCCTAGATTCTAGACTCAGAGTATGAAGGTCTTTCTTCAATCAGGTGAGTATCCACAAGGGCTCAACAAATAAAAAAGAATACATTTCAGGTTGAAATATATTCCTTATGTGATTTTCACTCATGTGTTGTTTAGAAAAGACATCAATGGAGTTCTTTTAATATGTATAGAATAAAACTAGACTAACAAGATCCTTCAAGAGTTCTATGATGGATTGTTAGGAGGGAATTATTTACCCAAAACCAATAATATCAAGATCATGAGGGCCATTTATTATTGGCTAAGTCTATTAAAAAATTCTCATAGATGGGTGAGAAGATATAGGAAATGTGCCTTCTTCACAAAAAAGTATAGGCTAGTAACTCTTCCACTTAATCCAATTTAAGTTGATCATCCCTTCTCTCAATAGGGTCTAGATTTCATTGGAATGATCAACCCTCCCCCAAGTGCTAGACAAAAGTGGATTATAACTACCATAGACTATTTTAAAATATGGAAATAAGTGGTAGTGCTCAAAAAGGTAAATGAAACATCCATCTTAGATTTATATGAGGGAATTATGACTAGATTTTATGTTCCAACCACCATTATCTCAAGCAACACTGTGGATTTTATTAGGACTAGAGTTAGTGAGTAGATAGTCTAACATAACATCTATTTTATCACCTCCTCATATTATTACCCTCAAGGTAATGGTTTGGCTGATTCAACCAATAAAAACTTGATTTACATCGTTAATCAAACCATGGAGGATAATTAAAGGACTTGGCATGCACAAATCAAAAACAACCCTATGGGTAGATAAAATAACACCAAAGAGGACAATAGGTAATTATCCCTCATGTTGGTATATATTATATATGTTAGTATACCTATGTCACCTAAATTAACATCACTAGATATCTCCCACCATCTGGAGTTAATTGAAAATGATCCTATGACAATGAGACTAGATGAACTAATAGAGTCAGAAGAGATCAATGGGCAAGTGATATATACCTTGAAGCTTTAACAAGTGTAAATAAATATAAAATTTAATAATAAGTCTATTGATATAATTTTACAAGTAATATACTTAGTGCTAAAATGGGATGTTGACAGAGAAAAAGCTAAGAAGCACATAAAGTTTGATGCAATATGAAGTGGTCCTTATATTATCATAGACTACAAACATTCCAATGATTTTTAGCTCTCAAGATTGAATGGATAAGAGCTAATTATCCCAATTAATGGGATTCATATAAATCACTACTCTTGAAGTTCTTTTAAATATGTATATAATAGTTTAGTTGCATTTTTCTTTCCTTTAAGTGCTACGACACAATAGTTTAGTCATTTTCTTTACCTAAGTGCTTTTGCATGTTTGTTATTATTCATTGATTTCTCTTTTATTGAAATTTGAATATAAATATAGATATTAATTAATATTCCTATTGGTAATTTGGCCTTTCAAGGCCAAATACCAACCCCTTTAATCCAAAACTTTTCTTGGTATTATTAAGCTTATTCAAACTAGTTTGAAACTGAGTATTTTGTCCTAAAAAAGAATATTTTTGGTCTTAAAATGATTAAAATTGTGTTTAAAATGTCAATAAAACATTTAAATTACCTTTAAACACATTCACTTATGTGACATAAATCTTAGTCCAAAGTTTCACAAGGTAAAAAGTTCATTTAATGTGTTTTTAAAGCCTAAAATGGGTCAAATTTGACTCCCACATGCCAAATTTGGATAAATAAAGTGTGTAAAGGGTTAATTTTAGTATTAAAACATTAAAAATACTCTTTTATATTATATTACCTTATAAAATTGGTGCTGGAAGATTTAGTTTGCAATAAAAGGCAAGAAAAGGGCTTATTTCATTCATTTTACAAAGAAAAGTATGGATCCGTATAGGATTTCATATATATGAGGCATGAAATATTACAATAGGACATAAAAAAACTTCTATAATATTTTCATGTAATACAAGCCCAAAACTGGTCATCTTCAAACAATTGGCTAGTTTGCACATAGAGACTGACTTACAGGTTTGGTGATGGTATGGATTGGAGAGAGAAGGTACAGGTCTAAATTTTTGGGAAAATAAATTAGACTCAAATTTATTCCTGATGGATAAACTATTTATGTAATTTTTCTCTTCTCCCTCATGAATCATCCATTTGAAGTTAGGCTACTTTCTACAGTTTTGCATCTATGAAGGCAACTGGTTTTCTTCAAGTTATCCTCACCAGGGAAACATTTCAAGAAAATTAAAGTTTTTAGAGATTATTGGGAACCTTATCCACTTTATAATTTACTCTTTTATTACTTATCCACATATATCAAGGTAAAACAAATCCCATAAAGATAAACAACACAATCTATAATTGAGCATGCTTTCGAAGAGAGATTGTACAATTTTTAAGAGAGAGAAAGTTTCCAAGATTCCTTGGTTTTATCCATAATATGGTTTTCATTAATGTTATCATGTTTATAAGTAGGTTTCATTAATAATTTATCCAATTATTCATGTCTTGACCCATATTTGTACTGTCAAAGTGTCTCAAAAGGTCAATTTAGCATAATTTAAGGAAAATTTGCATATTTTAAGGTTTTTATAAAAACCAATGTTTCATTTTCACCTCCTTTCATCCTAAAATGTCCTCTAAATTTATTTATATGGTTAATGATAGGTCCATTATTTCATATTATCCTTCAAGTTGTCTTTACAGGCTCTTATAGTGCTCCTTTCCACCTCTATCTCACTCACCCCCATATCACTGTGATGGCACTATCTTTTCACTATGTTTTGTGCTCCTTTCACCCTTTGTTCATGTGTTTTAATCATATTTAATCCTCAAAACCATTCCACCCATATCCATTCCATGTTTCATTGATATAGATAGTCAAGTATTGACAAGACCCCACCACAAGCATCTAAGAGGATATAGGCTAAGCAAAACATCATATACAATTAGGAGATAAAGTCTATAATAGTTCAATACACTCAAGTGTTATACATGAAGGTAAAATGTATGGTCAAGGTAATAAATACATTATTCAAGGTCTATTTAGATCAATCAATTCATGGTTATGATAAATTATGAGGATAAAGCCATCATGGATGTGAGAGTGGATGTTTAGACCTTGAAATTTGGCATCCTTTCAATAGGATCACCTATAATAAAAGGAAAACACATTCATGCTTTTCATGAAGGACATCAATAAAATAATGATAATGAATATATATACATACAATCTCTATATAATGACCTCATAAATCACATTAATGGAGTTTTTCAAGGATCGAATCATGTTGAGCCTTCCTTAAGGTTTATATGTAGTCTTAGACTATACAAAAGGTACACTACAGTAGATAAGGAGTTTGGAAGAGTCTTAAGGCCCTTTAGGAATAGAAGGATCCAAAATGCATACATGGTTAGATGATATTTTTATGAAAATTATAAAAACCTTTAATAGGGTTTAAGGATCATAATGAAGACTTAAAGTGCTTAAAAGGAACCTACAGCCAGCCCTAAAAGCACTGTCACAATCTAGAAAGTGGACTAATTCTCAAGAATCTTGAAGACACAGAAATTTTCAAGGAAGTTATAGGGTTTATTATTAAGGTATCTATAGGTTAATGAGGTTTAAACCTCTTTTCACTTTCATGGAGCTCTAAATTCCTCCAACCCTATTCATAGTCTGTACATCATATACTGTCATCATGTATAGTCATCAAGTAGTATAAAAGGGAAGTTATCTTCATAATGGTGCCATAGAAGGCAAGAAGTGAAGGTTTTCATGGTTTTCAAAGGGAATTCATGTAAATTGTGATAATATAAATTATAATAATAAAACTCAGTTGAGAATCATATTTTCCTTGAAAATGTATACCCATAGCGACCTAAATGTAACCTACAGCCACCAAGAAGAAGCCACAATTAAGAAGGTGTTTGATACTTTAAACATACTTCAAGGGTTTTAAACTCTCACAAAGGTTTTGGGTTTATAGGGTGATTATAATTTAAGATATAGATAGTTTATAAATCATATATAATGATAATTAGGCACAAATGTAACCTACAGGCAACCGAGTTTGACAACCTATAGCCAAGTACATGGGTATGCTAGATGGATACCTAGTCAAAATGAGAAGAATATTGATGGAGCATGTGAATGCATGAATATTATAAGAAGGTTAAAAAATGACCCTAATTATATTATTAAAATTATATACATTTAGGGTTTTGAATAAGCTCTCTATTTAATAAACAATGTGCACCTACAACCAACTAAGGACTCCACACAGTCAAGAAAGGAGACAGTGCTTCAAGATAGTTTCTTCATGATGTGGAATTTCAAAGAATAAGTTTAATTTTTAAAAAATAATAATAAAATAGGTAAAATTATTTAAAATTTATGTTTTATTAAAATCCATAATTCATCCCAAACTTTCTCATAGTCTGTACAAAGATAGATCATCATACAATAGCCAAATACATGTTGATGTAATAACATGAAGAAGGAGGAAAAGCATAGTGGTTCATATTGAGTATTTATATGATGGTTTGGGGTGTATAAGGTGATAAGTGGAATTAAATAGGGTTAAATAATGTTACTATAGGTCTTCAAATATAAGCTATAGCCATCTCCTCTCAGACACACACCTATAGTTATACCAAACACAATCATACCCAAGTTGGCCAGTATGTAAACATTTTGATTTAAGGTGTTTTCATGATTCAAAGTAACAAATAAAGGGAGTAATAATGGTGTGAATTAATCAATATCATATTTTATATGGTTCTAAAACACCATCCTATAGTCATGCATCAAGGTGCACTTACAACCATAAGTGCACATAAGGATTCTAGTACTAATAATCATGTTCTAAACATGAAGGAAGATGACAAACTTAGTGGTCTCTAAAGAAATAACATGATAAAAAGAAGATGATTCATGAGAAATAAGATGATGTATGATTCATAGATAATGTATAATGTTTTCAAGAACATGCTACAGTCAGTCATCTCATAAACTACTTATAACTTCAATAACACAAGGTTATTCTTCAAGCTCCAAGCATGAGGGCAGAGTTGTTACTTTGGTGAGGTTTCATGGCCATTAATGTTTAAAAAGGTAAATTATGATATGGATCATTAATAATTCATCATGATTTACCTTCAAATAACACAAATATGTAATCAAAGTCAACTTAAAACTTACACCTATAGCCAATAATGGCAATACCCTCATATTCATCTACTAACAAGCCTAATTCAAGGTACTTATAAGTAAAGAGATGGTTTAATATGAGATGTTTTATGAAATTAAATAAAAAATGGACTTTCCCAACATACTCATAAATCTATTAAGAAGCATTTCCAAGCTCAAAAGGACATAGTACAGACATGTGTATGGAAGGTGACTATGTAGAGGTGTAAAATCTTGTATTGAGGAGACATGATGGTTAAAGGAGATGGCAAAATGGTATGAAAACAACACAAGGGAAATTTAATGATATTTTTAAAAAAAAATCATCATTTTTAGGCTCAATCTAAGGTAGAAGGAAGAGAAACACAAGCAAGTACATTACTTAGTCAATGCATAAGAGGCAATTTTGAGAGAGTTTTGAGGTTTTTTGGCATATATGTGTGGAATAAAGACTTGAAATTAGGTTAAAAATGTCATAACTACTTTGTTAATATTCCATATAATTCTTAGGACCATTTCAAAATTGTAAATTCCCACTATTTTGACATAGTCCCCTACTAGTCTCAAAACAGTCAATATGGAGCTAGAAGAGGTTGTTGTGGGTTTCAAGGTGAAACAAAAGTTTTTTAGCTCATTAAAATGTTTTAAATAATGGTATGATGTTAATACATATTCATAAGACCTATTAAGAGTGTCTAAAGTCCAAATCATATGCAAATCATGCCCTTAAGGGCTAAATCAAGCAAGCAGGCCTATAGCTCCATAAGGCATTTTTTGACCTATCAAGAAAGATGACACCTAAAAGATGATTTGATGACATGGTATAGGTCCCATGATTATTTTTTAAGGTATGGGTAATTAATGGAGGAGTTGTTTTCATTTGAAGTAGGAAATTTGAATTCTATAGTTATAAACACCCATTCAAGCCACCTGATCAAATTCTCATATCTTTCACCACGTGAAGAGTTTAGACAAAATATCATAGAATTATTTAAATACCCATATTAAATAATAATTAATAAAAAAATTAAGTTTATTGAGGGGATTTGATTTATGCATAATCACTAAGAGCATAAGCATGTCCAGAATTCTTGCAAAATCTTATCAAAAAATTTATTCATGTGGCTATCTTCTCATATATTTTGAATGGGAAACCAATATTTTTAGGTATTTTGAGGGGGTCTATATAATATATATCCATGACAATAATTTTGGTTTTGGATGTCTATGCTTCATGAACCATCATCAATAAGGTTTAGCCCCAAAACCCTCCCAAACCCTCATAGTGACCAATTTTGAGAAAAGATGATTCTATTGATATAAAAACCTCATGGATCAACCTAAAACCTCTTAAAACATAAATTAAATTTAGATATTATCCTATAAATGCCAATTTTTGGTATGAAAATATACATATAATGGTATAAATCATGTTTTTTAGACAAAAATCATAAAAGATGAGGTACAAGATAGTTTATATGAAATACAATTCATGGTGATTGAATCATGAGCATTTTTATTCATCATAAAATATTCAAATGGTCATAAATATTCCTATAAGTTCCCCTACTAGCTCCTTCAAAATAGCTAGTCTATAGGAAAATGAGGCAGAATTGACCTAGTCAACCATGGTGACTGAGTAGCAAGAGTTTCTTCATCAATAACACTTATATTATGGTGTTAAGAGTTTATAAACGTCTAAAAATCATTATTTTTTTAGTTTTCATGGTTTTATTTTAGGTTATAATGGATTTAAATGCAAATTGTAGGCTACTGGGCCTAATTGGCCTAATAGGCTTATTTGGGAAATCAATCAAAGATTGTCATTGTAGGATTAAATTAAGAGTTTAAAAAGGAGTTACAAACCACTTATATACTATTCTTAGATGTTAAACTCAATATTAAAGTGAATTTTCATGCAAGATGGAGTTCAAGTAGAGTTAACTTATCTTGAAGACCAAATCACTTCAGTTGACTGTTTAACTAGCTTCATGCATCTTCCATGATTTTTGTGAAAAGGAGGGATTTAAATAAACTTAAACTCACTTAAAGTGGATCTAATTACTAGATATATGGCATAACATTCATGCAAAGGGAGTTTGACAAGTCAAATATGGGCCCACCTTTCTTTCTCCAATGCCAAAAGGAAGATCATGAAAGATTTTCAATAAAGGAGTTTTATTAAAGGATATTATTATTAAATTAAACTCAAAATTGACTTGATTTTATGTGGATTTGACCTTCTCTTATTCCCTCTATGCCACATTGGCTATATATTTTTGTATTTGGCTATTTATTCAAGCTTTCAAGCCAATTTTTAGGATCCCTCTCTTGGGCATGACTAGACTCTACCAAGATTGAGCTTTGTAGCCTTTTGAGAGTAATAAAATGATTATTTTCATATTTATATATGATGTTATAGTGTGTAATATTGGTTTAATTTTCAAATGTGATAGAATTCTCTCCCTTGGTAGGTCCTAATCTCACCTAGTTACTAGTTTGTCATATTATGTAGGTCATATTCAATGTTTGATGTTGACTAACTAAAGCCAATAGTGGATATATATTGACTAGTTAGTGCCTTGAATCAGGGCTATTCCATAATTTAACTCATTCTTTATTTAATTTATGAAACCTATATGTGAAATACTAATGCATATGAGACTTTAGAGTTATAGACTCAGTCAGTGTTTTAATTATATCAGTGTCTTATGAGTTCAAGTAGAGTGTATGAACCAAAAATATAGGTGTATAACCAAAATTAAAATTATATTTCCCTTTCAATATCTCTTTAACCCTTTTCATCCCAAAAAGTATAGTAGGTTTTAGTATAAGTGAGCAAAGTGATACATCAGAGGAGCTATCCTCATCAAAACTAGAGGTCTAGTATGGGTTTAGGTGTCCCACACCTTAAATAATTCTAATGTTAGTATAGGTGTGAAAGAGTTTTATATCAATCTATCAGCCTTCAAATAGGGTGATATCTAGGTTATTAATAAGGCCAATCAAGTTGCATTTAGGTTACACTATCAAAATATGAGAAGTTTTAGATCCTTTCATGACTTTATGCCCATTGAATTACTTTAAAGGCTACTAGATTATTACTTATTAGGCAAGTAACCCATAGAGTCACCAAAATGTTAACCATTTTGGGTCACTATGGAAGATTAGTGTCTAAATTCATCTCAAAGCTTTAGGTTTAGTAGGGAAGGCTTCTCAGGGTCAAGTCAAATTTGGTGAAATGGGCTAAAGCAGAAAGGGAATCAAAGTCCATGTTTTAAGATTTTTTTCTTCTCATGTTTTTATGTGAATGTCTTAGGAAGAACAAATACTTAGCACATTTTCAAAAAAGTTGGCCTTCACACTTTTTATCAAAATATTAGCGGGAACTTTTGTCATGAATAATTTTTTTGAAGACTTTACGAAGATTATTCAAATTTTTGGTTTTTAGAAAAATTATGCAAAGATTAATTAGAACTTTTGTTATGAACAAAAGTTATGAAGATAAATAATGCCTAGACAAAATTTATGAATAAGGTTCTTAACAAAAATTGTGACAAAAAAGAATCTTTAGACTTTGCAAGAATTGGCTAAGTATTTTAGATCTTCTATAAAATTGTGTGATTAAAAGTTGTAAAGTAGAAATTACAAAAGATAGTGGCCTGAAAAAAAGTTCCAAAGACTAGTCAAAAATTTTGAAATATAAAATATTCTAAAGACTAAGGTTGCAAAAACCAGATCCTAAAAAAACTTACAAATATTAATTTCAGAATAAAAGTTTTGAAAATAAAAAGTTCAAAATTTTTGGTCTTCAAAACTTTTGTGAGCTTGAGGATCCATAACAAAAGGCAAAGAGGTTGAAAGTTGAGTGAGATGCATTGATATAGAAATCACAAATGACCTTAACATGACCTAGGGAGACATCAAAAAAGGTTGATGGGAATCTACCCATCATATGGGTGTCATGACCAATTAGTTTGATAGTATCAAAGAAAATTTTGAGCTCATAGTGAGTGAACTCGACATAGAATAACCAAGCTTGATCTTGAGTCACTCAATGAAAAAAGATAAATAGATGGTATCTAGGTCAACATTTCTACAATAAATGACACCTAGTGTAATAAAATTTAGCCAAGCTAGTGTGTCAAGATACATAGTGGGAAGGTGGAAAGCACTGAACTATTGAAGCACACATTAATGAATGTGGTTAGAAGAAGTAATAGAAGTAGTGAGTTTAGGAAAAATATTCCAAGGTAGTGATATCAAGAAATCCACAATCACATTCCTTCACATGAAAGCCTTCAAATTGAGTTATGATCATTGATCAATTAAATATTGGTTGGTGTTGAACCAATGAGAATAAGAGGATGAACTGATAAGTGTCAAATGAGGCAATCATTGTCAAGCCTTGAGGACACAATCAAGATCCCAATAACTCTAGCCATCTCTATCTAATTTATAGAGACATTATGTGTCTTATATTATGATTTTCATTTAATTTATTCAACTATACTCTCTATTGTAATCAATGACCTATGGGATTCCCATTACCTATAAAATACTAGGTCTTACATTGTAAGATGGTCTACATTTTTAAGTGTAGTAATGTTGCCAAAATTTTCCCTCCATGAGCCCTTTATTGCTTGAGCCTTGTAACTAATGAGAATTGAGTTTGCCTTTTCTCCATGATTCTTTCATTTTGTGTGTATTTATTTAGTTTTTTGATCTTTGTCTATGGGTAATCCTCACCCCTCTCATTATTATCCATCCCTTAGCACCTCTATGTAGAAGTTGAATCTCTTTTGTAGGTCATATGTTGTGTGCATCTAGTTCTATACAGGCACTATCTATGGATCATTTGTCATCCCTCTTAGTTTTGTGTTATGTCTCATGACTTTATATGAATCATTTATGTAAGTGGAGTGTAAATTTTGGATATTGTGTAATGTTTTATCATTTTATGCAGTTGTAGTGTGTTCTTCAAAGCTTATAAAGGTGTTCTATGTAATCTTGGTACATCACCATTTCCATTTCAACATTCCTTCTCTTTTTCCCCTTAAAATATTTTAGATTTAGAATTAGTGATAGATTTCCTTTTAGATCTTTTAAGCTTGCATTTTGATCCTACATTGGATGCATTTAGATTAGAAGTAATTTGACCTTCTCTAGAGGTTCGTCCTAAGGAGCACAAGAGTCCCACACCTTGGAGGATGATCCAATTATCTCATTGAACCATATTATAATTCAAAAGGTACATGGTTTAAATGATAATACTTACCATAACTATCATCTCTTTGTTAAGCATGTAATTTCACAACCACTAGTTTCAAACATGATGACCAAACACTCATTCTCTACTTGAGTATAATGCATCTCATATTTGATTATGATGAGATGAATGAGATAGATGACATGTTGCTTATAATTATCATCCTCCTAGGTTAACATGTAGGTGAGAGAAACCTCAATTTTCCTAATATAATGTATGAGGAGATTGTTAGTCTTGGGTTCTATGAGCATTAGAGGAGACATAAGAAAATAATTTATTGCTTCGAATGCATCATATGGCAATCACTCATCCAAGTTAATCCACTTTCCTTTTTAAGAAGATTATTGATGGGATGAACTACATAATTAAGATCAATTATAAAATTTTGAATGGACCATAAATTCCATATGAATGATCTAATTCCAAAATCATTAGTAAGGGGGACAATGTCTAATATAATGTAATTTTGGCTAGGTCAATATTTATTTCATGCTAAGAGATGATATAATTGTTATCACTCAGAAGTGCACCCTTGCAAGAATGTGTGCTTGTTCTCACTCCTATTGATACAATGGAAACTCTCCAAGGTGTGGATGACCTTATATTGGAGATAATATCTAGATTATGGATGGTTCCCTTTGGTACACTGACCTAATTCTCTCTTAACTCTCTAATTTAGTGATTTATTGACTAGGAAAAGGGTAAAAGGAGAAATACTCAAGTTGAAATTGGATATGAATATTTAGGGTGATGCAAAAATATTAAATTTAATTATGCCTATACTTGAAAAACTTTATTAATCTAAATAACTTTCACACATTCACTTCATCTTTATATAATGGCTCTTACATTGGTATTTCATATAGAGGTCTTGATAAACACTCACACTAACATGGAAATAATGAACATTGGTTGAATTCACTTCTAGATTAGGTAGAAATTAGAGTTAAACACTTTATATGACCCACAAAAATTCTCATTTTCTACATAAAGGTGAAATATTTAGACATTAACATAGGAAAATTAGTTATTTACTAAGTTACTTCAATGAACATGAGACACACACTTCATGAACAACCTGAAAATGGAGTAAAATCAACTTATTATTGCTTCAAAGGTGATGTACTATAAATTTTTAATAGATTTTCTTATAGCCAAAATCATAATCTGATAATCTTCTCTTAAAAATTATATAAAAAAAGAAGAAGAAAGGACAGAGGATACAAATCCACCCTAACTTGGGATGAGTCATGATCTTATTCATCCTTCACTCTTCCTTCAACTCAAATTTTAACTCAGCTTTCAACTCAACCACCAAACTCCAAATTCTTATGTAGTACATTTAGAGTTTAAACATTCTTTTTTTGGAATATGGCATATGAGAGAGAGATCAACATGCTTGAATGTTTTGAAAAATTTAAAGGTTTTCATGCATGCTTTGATGGTATTCAATCTTGAAGAGATCCTGATCATCTTCAATTTACTCATTTTGAATAGCTTATTCAATCTCCTTGAGACTCTTCATCTGTCTAGTGAGTGACTTTAACTATCTTCATTACATCTTGGAGTTTGACCTCAGCTATCTTCCTTGTATCTTGAAGTTTAACTTCAGTTATCTTCCTTATATCTTACATGTATGTTTATCTCTCTCAACCTCCTAAAATAGTTCCAAGGTGGCATAGTAGGAGAAAATATTTCATTTTGTTTGTTGAAGGAGTATACTCCAATAAAATAGGGTTGATTAACTTGATCAAGTCCTTAAATGAACTCCTCTATTCTTGCATGTTGGTTATCCACCTTTCTAGGGTTGATTGAAGGATTATCTTTGTTTAACTTGATTTTTTCCAAAATTATCTCCAAGGGGGTGTAGTAGGAGATAATGATTGCATGTTGATGTTGCTAAAATCTTCTTCCAACCTTGAGTCCATTTTGAAAATAAACACAACCCTTTCTTGATCTCTAAATAGCTAAGATCACCTATGTTTGACTAGGCAAGGTTATTGAATGCATAATGCATTGATTGAGCTTGTGGATTATCTTCTTCTTCAAATTTGGCATATAAGTGTGAGATATTGCATGTTTCATTTATTTAACTCTTCATGAAATTTCCTTAGAGTGTATTTGAAGATAAAAAATCACAACTCTCCATAATGATTCTTCTTGGATATGTCTATCTTCTCCATTTTGGTAATTTTGTTGAATGCACCATGAGAACCTTCAACTTATATGATATTACATTATTTGAATGGATAAGGAGTGTAAATAGGATTGGAACATCATCACCATGATGGCACATATCTTCTAACAAATTTTTAGTGATAAACTCTATATATAACTTTTTAAAATGCTCTTTTATGAATCTTATGATCATTGGATAGGTGTTGATGGGGTAGACCTGAGCAAGTTTGAAAATATTGAAAACTCTTCACCAAACTCTCAAACAAAAATTCACAAAAAAGTGCCTACTTGTTGCCTATAGGGTGACCTGGAGATGTTTTTCTTTAATTTGTTCCTATTTTGAATTGTATTTAATTATATAAGAATTTATTTAGAACTATACATGAATTATACATCCTCTCAAACATTTTATTCCCTTAGAAAGATCTGAAAAACTCATTGCTAACTCTATTTACAAGCAAAATTAGTCAAAACCCTAATTTTCTTTATGATGCAAACTTATGTTCTCCATTTTATATTTTATCAAGTATATTATGAAAATTAAACTAATTTTAAACATTCAAAAACATAAAAATAGACCTCCTTGTCAAATTTTAAGAGAATTAATTTAGTAAAACTCAAAATATGCACTTTTTAGTGCTTCCTAGGTTGCACAATCTCATTTATGAATGCCTATAGGTCTGATTTATGGAATTTTATTGAGTTTTATGAGGCTTAAATACCTCATTATTTTTTAATTATAAGTTATAATATCTCCTCTAATCATTCTAACCACTAGATATGCTCAAAAAATCACTTAAACCTCTCAAAAATGCCTTCTTGATTGTCTCTCTTGCATGCTTGAAACCCTACAACCTATAAATTTATATTTATCCATTATTTTCATTGAAATTTTGATTGAATAATTTTTAATAACGTTATTTATACCCCATAATATCTCACACAATTTTTAATTTTCAATAGAGAACTCAAAAATGCAATCACATCTCCTAAAACCAAGCTATTAGGGTTTTATAAGGGTTTTAGAGCACCTTTCCTTATTAATGATTATTTATAAATTTAAGACACATAAAATTTAAAAAAATTATTTAATATTGAGTTAATATGTTCCCCTATATTCTCCTAATACTATTTTATCTAACTCTTCTTTTCCTTCATAAATCGATCATTTGTAAATTGCCTTTACTAATTTGTAACTAGCTTACTAGAGGAATAGATGAAAATTCTGTCAAAATTTGGACCTATGAGCTATTAATGAGCATGTTTTTGGTTTATTAAGGTTTTATTATGTTTTATATAACTTATTTAATCCTAAATCCATGAATGGAGTCTTACTAAAACTTTCACACAAGCAACCTTAACCAATGGTGGCAAAATTTGTCAACATTCTTGGCAACCCTACTTGGAAGTTTGCCTGCTAAACATTCAAGAATAGTAGAATTATACATTTGGATATGGAGTTATGAAAATATCACCAAGTATGAAACTAAAAATTCCTTATCAATAAATAAAAACACTTGTGCATAATCACTTAGGGAATTGAAAATTAAAACAACTACCAACTAAAAATGTGCAAGATAAAACTTGAAGGAAACCAACAATCTAAAACTAATATATACAACATTAAAAATACACATAGATCAAAGAAAAAAACTCTCAATTCCTCTCCATTTTGTTGATAAATATGAGGAACCATTATGTTTGGATCAACTATTTTCTTTCTTGTCAATTTTTTTGACTTATCTTCAAGTGAATCAGCTGAAATAAACATATCTCCAATATAAACATACTTTTCATATGGTTCAATGCTCACCTAATTTTTATCTTCAACACTAATAAATATTTACAATGTAACCACTTCTTATTTATATTCAAAAATACAATTTTTACCTCTAATAGCTCACTAGAACATTATTATTGGCCTTCTATGACATCTTGAGATATGTTTTTTTGATTGTCAACTACTACAAGTTGTTCAATATCTTCAAGGAGATCCAAATATTAATATATAACTTCATCTAGGTCATCTTGACATATAATTTGATTAAAATTTTCTTTAACATGATTTACACACTTGTCAACCACTTTATCAATGTGTTCACAAGGAGATGTAGGCCTAAAAAGATTCTCAATGTCTTGAATCAACTCAAGGTACTGATGCCACTCTTCATTGAAAATTTCTTGATCCTCACTTATATATTCTTAAGGTTCACTAGGAATAACTAAATCCTCTTTTGTATCTTTACTTAGCTCATGTCTAGGGTTGTTACCTTGTGAAACCACTGTTGCAATCTCACTAGTTGCTTCTATGTCATCTTGAACATCTTTATGATACACTTTTTGAGTCCCACTTGTAGCTAAAATTTTATTTTGATCCTCAAGGGTTACAACATGATCTTATTTTATGCCAAATTTAATCTAATTTTATGAACATAACTCTTGGTCATCCTCTCTTTAAAAATTCTCCTCTTGACTTAGATCCTCTTTTGCATTCCATAAAATAGGTCCTTATTCAAAAAGGGAGATGGTGGGAGGACAAGAGGTTCCATTTGATGGCATAGTAATATAGGTCATGATGGGATAATATTTAATGGGGTTTGAGATTGAAGAGGAGTTAAAAAGGCTTTGAGATTTGGAAGTCATAGTTTCATCTAATAATTATTTGAAATGAGGGAAAGAAACTTGTGTTAGGGATGATTAATTCTTCTCTTTCCACTCAACAATCCACCTCTCACATTTTGATATTTCTTGATATTCATGGATATGTTTAAATTGAGGATTAGATGAGGATCTCAAGAAACTTGGAATATTTCTTTGTTTGGCTTCAACAACTTTATCCATCTCTTGATTTTGGATTGGCATAGGAGGAGTATGTGAGAAACTTGGAAATTTCCTTGATTTAGGAGCTTGAGGAAGGATGGGGGAAGTGTGGACAAGCATAGGATATTCAATAGGATTATGAGTCCTAAAACTTGGAATTTTTAAGGAAGTAGACTCTCTTGAAGGTTCAATGGGTTCTTCTTGTTTCTAACTTTGGATTTTTAACTCAATTCTTTGTACTCTCATGGGAAATTGTTGTATTTATTCTCTTGTAGTTTCATTGTATTTATTTAATGATTATACCTCTTGCTAATGCATATAGGTCTAATATGAAATATTTTCTTGATGCCTATTGTATTCCCATTCCCTATCACTCTTCATACATTATCTCTCAAAGTAAAGTATTTATCTCTTGCACACTTTTTTCAGGCTAATTGGAAAGAACATGACTTTGCCAAAGTTGATTGGAAATATCAATAGTGGTGAGAGGGGGGTAAATATCATAATAATATTGATATATTATTGGTTAAGTGCCACCTAAGGTGAATCCATAAATATTTTCATCTTGATATGAATGATATGAAGGTATAAAAGATGCATTTTCACAAATTAGAGGATTGAAATACATACCAAATGATACTCTTTACGCACTTGGACTGCTTAAAATACTTATATATAAATTGGAGTCATCAGATGCTGATTTTGTATTTGTTTTAAATTTATAAAATTAACACCAATTTTTATCAACCTTTTGAGCTATTATCCCATTCGGCATGTAAGAAATTGTTATCACTTAGAAGTGCATCCTTTCAAGAATGTGTGTTTGTTATCACTCCTATTGATATAATGAAAACTCTCTAAGGTGTGGATGACATTATATTAGAGAGAATATATAGGTTAAGGGATGTTTCCATTTGTTACACTCACTTTCTTCTCTCTAATTTTATGATTTCTTAACTAGGAAAAGGGTAAAAGGAGCAATAATCAAACTAGAATTGGATATGAAAAATAAAAATTTAGGGTGATGCACCAATATTAAAGAAAATCATGCATATACTTTACACACTTTGGAATCTAAAAAATTTGTACACATTCACTTCATCTTCATACAATGGCTCTTACATCAATATTTCAAATAGAGGTCTTGATAAATACTCACACTAGAATGGAAAGAATGAAAATTGGTTGAACTCACTTCCATATTAGGTATAAATTAGACTTATACACTTGATATGATATTAAATATTTATCATTTTTTGCATAAAGGTTAAATCTTTAGACATAAATATAGGAAAATTATTCATTCACTAAGTTACATTAATGAACATGAAACACACACTTCATGAATAGCATGAAAATGGAGGAAAACTAAGCTTCTTATTACTTTAAAAGTGATGTAGTATAATTTTCTAGCATAGTTTCTATATAGCCAAAACATAATCTAATAATCTTCTCTAAAAGATGAATATACATATAGAAAAGGAAGAAAGGGGAGAGGAGACAAAGTTGCCCTAAACTAGGGATGATTCATCATCATAGTCATCCTTCACTCTTGCTTCAACTCAACTTTTAAATCAACCTTCAAATCACCCACCAAACTCTAAATTCCTTCATATCAAATTTAGAGTTTAAATATTCCTTTCTTGGAATATGGTGTAGGAGAGAGAAATCAGCATGTTTGAATGTTTTGAAAAAGTCAAAGGTTGTCATGCATGATTTGATGGTATTCAATCTTGAAGATATCTTGATCATATTCACTTAAATCCTTTTGATATCTAGTTAACTCCTTTTAAACAACTTATCTAACCTCCTTGATATTCTTCATATATATAGTGAGTGACTTCAGTTATCTTCATTGCATCTTAGAGTTTGACCTTAACTATTTTCCTTGTATCTTGAAGTTTAACTTTAACTATCGTCCTTATATCTTGCATGCATGTTTATCTCTCTCAACCACCTAAAATATATCCAAGGTGGCATAGTAGGATATATATTTCATGTTTTTTTTAAGGAGTCTCCTCCATGAAAATAAGGTTGATTTACTTGATCAAGTCTTTAACTAAACTCCTCCATTCTTGCATGTTGGTTCTCTACCTTTCTAGGGATGATTGAAGGATTTTCCTTGTTTGACTTTATTTTTTTTATAAATATCTCTTATTTCAACCTTGAGTCCATTTTGAGAACAAATACTTAACCCTTTCTTAATCTCTATATAGCTAAGAGTACTTGTCTTTAATTATGCAAGGTTGTTGAATGCATAATGCATTGATTGAGCTTATGTATTATCTTCTTCCTCAAAGGTGGAGTAGAAGAGGAAGATATTTAATGTTTATTTTTTTAACTCTTCATGAAATATAATTTATATTAGTTCATTTGATGATGAAAAATCACACTTTCTATATTGGTTCTTCTTTGATATTTCTATCTTCATTTTGGTAAGCTTGTTGAATGCACTATGAGAACCTGAAACTTAATGATATTTCATTATTTTAATATAAAATGAGTAAAAATAGTATTATAACATCATAACCATGGTGTCATAGACCTAAAAACAAATTTTTATCTCCAAAATCTATATACAACTTCAAAAAATGCTCTTTTGTAATCTTTAGGCCACAAAAAACCTTGATTTGGAATTGGGGGTCTAAAATGAGTTATAGGCCTCACCAAATACTATGATTATTAAAAAATTGGAAAAATTTGAATAATTATTGGACCCCTATTTTTTTAAGTATGGGATCTATTCCCAATCAATTTACATCTTGGCGTGAGGGAATCACTTGGATGATGATTGTTATTTTGGTATCTTTTGTGCCAACTAGAGGAATCGATGCACACCTTGCACCAACTAACAGATAGATAACCATTTAAATGATTTATTTGGAATATTAAATAAGTGTCTATATTTAATGATCATAATACAAAGGATACAAGATATTTAATCTAATAGAATGATTGCTAAAGCTCTAGCTCAACATCTAGCATGCACAGCTCAACCCTGGTAGAAGTTGCTCTTGTAGCCTATAAAAACAAGCTCAAACTAGTTAGAAAAGATGAAATTATTTTATGAAATTAATATATGGATAATTGGTTATACATAATTATTGTCCCCATTAGCATTAGAGAGAGCATGGATGCCATTAAGGATCTAATTTTATTGCCCAAGCATGCATGTGAGTCACTAGGCCATGACGTTGTTTAGGCATATACTCTATTTTAAGTGTTATGGACTATGCTCTATATTTAAAATTTAAATTTATTATGAAGAGTGTTTCATATAATTAAGTTCAATTTTTTTATGTGTTTGGTTAATGTCCTTTGAATGTGTAATTAATAAAATGGTTATAATGGTATAATTTCAATAGATGAATGTTATGTGTAACTGAAGTTCTGGTCTAGGTTATTAATGGCATCCCTATGTTAGTTAATGACATCATCATACTCTATTAAAATATCCAAATTATAAGAGATTCATGCACCCAAGCTTTGGTACCCTTTCTATAAAGCAACTATCCTAAGCATGAACACTTGATCTAAGGCTTCACTTTGAATTGCCTAGCGCCTATATGATGCTAGACTTAGTGAGACAATGGATTTTACCCTTGAAGATATAGAACCAACCCAATATAGTCTTACACACTTATGAACATAACTAGTTCCTTAAATAATATTATGCCAATGAATCTACCAAAATCATATGTTGAAAGGACCAAGTCCTAAAAGTGAAATCGTGTGCCATGACATAACTAACCCAACACAGGCCCAGGTTCTTTCTCTGCTATGCTTTGGATGAGCACATAAGGCTTGCACCTTATTTGAATTGATTCTATCATAGTCAAGTGATAAATTTTGAATGCTATGGGAATATGATTCATTTTGACCTAGTTTTAATGAGTCTATAACTGACTGAAATAATTGAATGAGCACTTGAACTGATTGATTGAAGACCCAACTTTATACAACATTTTGGTTCCATTGTCAGGAACTATGTTGAATTTTGTTTCTACAATGGTGAAAAAAATAATGCTCTGAATCTCCCTCAAGAACATTAAGCATTGGCTATAATAGGTGGAAGATAGATTTACGCTAAAGCATCCAATTTGTAAAGGATAAAAGCCACAGAAGTGGGTCTAAGACAACATATATGATGTTTTGTATGAGGTCTTATTATACTAACTACTCAAGAATGTGTACCAGTGGTTGGTTACATATGTAACACATAAAATATGAAAATATGGATATCACCTTGAGAGGACAAAAGATCTCTTAGAAAGACTTGAGACTCTAGATGCCACTTGGACTAGAGTAGTAGATAAATGGTGGCAAGGAGCATTGAATAGTTACATGGTTGAGTTTGTTATTTTGACATACTCCTACCCTGAGGAAGTAGAGTATCAATTTTTACATGAACTTAGAGGCACATTTTGGAAATAATTTAGTGTGGAACTCAAGAAACTAATTGTGTATTATGGCTTTAAAACTTTGAGAATGGAAGGTTAAAGTCCTTTCATGTATGGGCAGTGCAAAGGGGAAGAAGGGGATGTATAGGTAAAGTGAAATGGAAGGGGACAAGTAGATTAAAACTTGAGAGCTCAGGAGATAGACTTATAACAAGATAACCAATAGGTTGATGGAATATTTGGAACCTAGAAATGCTGAGAGAACCATAGTGAGCAAGAAGGGCATGGGGAAGGATCTCTTGAATTGTAGTAGTGTGAGGAGGAGCGAAATAATGAATCCATAAATTGAGCTCAATAGTTAATAGGTTTGGAATGCACTAGGTTACTATGAAATTTTATAATTGAAGATGCATAGGATGTGCCTACCCCCTTTGAACTTGTAGCATAAGCTCATGTGCTAGATCCCCTACGTGAAGAAAGAAGAGTGATAAGTAACTTTGTTGTCAACATATACTTTAGACATTTTGTAGATTTGGACTATGATTTTGTGATTTAATAAGTTTTTCCCTATAAGGATTTGAGAGAGAGTACCTCTAGACCATTAGGTTATAGCTCACCAAAATAGAATGTGAGTGCAAGCATACCATATTATCCAATGTCAAATATACATACTAGGGAATAGACCACATGAAGTGGCCCAACACCATAAGTCATTAGTAAAATTACATCATAATATTTGGCACCAATAGTAACAATGGGGCCAACACCTAACCAATTGGATGGAAGCATTAGAGCTCAGCCACCCACATAGATTCTAGGGGGACAAATTCCTCATATGCTAGCTATACCCCCATAAAAATATATTAAGATATGGCCATGTAGTTTCTAGAATATCATGGCATAGAGAATGACATAGAGCATGTGCTAAAGTGTGTACTACAATGACACATATGGGGCATCACCTAATTAAAGCACAAGGTGACCCAGTTTATGATAATTATATTGGATCACACCCATACCTGGTATAGTAAATTTGATCCTGACTAGGCTATGATTGAATACAAGACCTTGAAGGAATAATTAATAAAGGAATTTGACATAAAAGAGTTTGAATAATAGAGCATCATCATGCTCATGGAGATTAACCAAAGACTCTCAAAGAGTGTGCACCTATATGACGTAAGGTTTAGGACTCTCCTTTCTAAGATTTCTTATGACATTCACCCTCCCAACATGCATAATGTTTCATTAGACGATTATTAGTTCCATTCAAAAGAATGCTCTCCATGAAGACATTCATAAATACCCACAAAGCACTTGAAGTCATGCTTAGGGCTGAGGCATTCAGAAGTGCCAATATTAGGATCAACCCATTTATAGAGGCACATATTGCATCCATGGCCTCCCAACTCCAAAATATTATCATTACTTTATTTGAAGATGCTCAAAATGGGTTATCATACATCGACTATGAAATAGAAGGCCATAACAGGAATAACTACCCTCAAAGGAATGTGCGCACATTGATTTTAAGCTATGAGGTTTGTTATAAAGTGCATGATGTTCATAACTAACCTTTTTTATAATGCAATAATTAGGTTAACACAACCATCTATTTCCAATTTTGTGATGCCTACACTCATACCATAACTGATTGTCAATTAATTGATGAGATGCACAAAAATATGGAGAGAGGTACATGATAGGCAACTAAAATTATTAGAGGGAAATTTAACAAAGGGAATGAGGGTTATGGAAAATAAAATGTGGGATATGGAATGAAACTAGGGACTAGAGTGTGAGGTGGAGGATGTGGGGGTGGAAGGTTCCCACCTCATTCATGTTATAAGTGTGGTTCTACATAACACTAATAGTAAGACTACCCTACACATCCAACATGTGGGTATTATTGAGGAACCCATAAGGTTGAGGAATGCCCCAACTTGTATAATAAGTTGACCTAAGTTAGGTCAGGTGTAGATAAGGGTGTAATAATGACCAGGCATGAGCTAAAAGTGAATAAATGAACTCTAAAGGTGAAACCAATGTAGTAAAGGTGTAGGTGACTACTCATAATGGATTCACCACCAAGATACCAATTGTGCCAACACCTAAGTTATGCCTAGAAATAGAGTCATACTAAGCCCATCACATGGCCTAAACCTAAATTTTCACCTTATTGAGACCCTAAATGCCAAAAATATGTATCATATTATGCCATGAGCATAATTCAAAACCTATAAGGGGAGCTCTAATTGGCATGAGACCTAGAGGTGTAGGTTGTCACCTCCCAAAAGAAATAAGATAGCCAAGAGGATGAGATACAAGAACTAGAAGAGATATTATGCCTCCTATAGATGAAAGGAATGTTTCTCCTATTGAAGAATTTGATTTTGGAACATGTAGGGAAAAAATCAAGTTGAACTTGCCACACCACACATAGAAAGAGTATGAGAAGTGATGCATACATATAATGTGGTGTATGATCAAGAACTCCTTATGATTTCCACCATTTATGGATGGTTTTTATGTGAGGTCCTTATGGACATAGGTGTTAAGGTCAATATATTGACCAAGAATGCATGGGAGAATATGGGGAGGTTAGCCTGGAGGCCTTCTCCTCATGTGTTTTTGTGGCCAACAATACCCAAACATAACTAATCAAAATTCTGAAGAGCTCTATTGTAGATATCATGGGCACCAATTTCTATGTTGAATTTAAAGTGATCAAGTTGGTAGAATAAGACAATTATCTAGCACTTTTGGGAAGGTCATGGTGATATGCAAAAATATATATATATATATATATATATGCAATTTAAAAGACACTATATGAATTTTTAAAATGGTATGGGAAAGAGAGGATAGTAATCCCCCTCTCAAGTGATCAAGGACCCCCTATGTAGAGAATGTTGATATTGAGGACATCATAGTGCAAGGCACCGAGACTCTTAACCCCAATGATCAAGGATTGATTTCTTGGAAAGATGGATGGTTAGCCTCAAACACCACCAATGTTTCTTATGATTTATGGGTCAAATAATCTTATGAAACCACTAGTTGGAGGTGTTGCTTAGTGCAAGTGAAGGTGAAAACCTATGAGGATTGGCTGGGTCCAAATTGATTGCACTTCAAAAAGATGGGTCCCTTACAACAAGAAGAAGGGAAAGATAGTGCTTTACCTAAGTAAAGGTAAAATTATAGTGCTCCTAAAATATGAGGGAATAAATCTTGTGGATGAGTATGCCCATGACCTCAAATCATGTATCCCAAAGGAGGTATATATAATAGGCATAGTAGTGTATACTTTGAGGAACATTGCCACTCATTGGTGGGCAATGTAAAGGCCTAGCTTGCCAATTTAGAAAGATTTAAATGCAAACATATACACTATATTTAAGAAAATTAATAAGGACTTGGACATCTTTACTTAATCCAGTGATTTTGACCATGTATCTCATGTGCTCTTGTGTAAAGAAACATGGACTATTTACGATGAGAACACCCTAAGAAACCTATGGGTGCACACTTTTTATATGACCTTGAAGACATAAGATAAATCATGATATGTTATCAATGAAATGAACTATGACATAATTAATTGGAATGTCCTTAATGAGGCTCATGCAGACCTTCTCTTTTTCTTCATAAAACATGGCATTGATCAAGCCACTATAAGTAGTTCACAGGGCATTATTTGAAGGCACTACAATCCTAGAGGAGTGCCTAAAATAAATGTTTAAGGAAAATGGGTTATCACTCCTAACTTTATTAAAAGAGAAAGAAATCAATAGTGACTCAAGTGAAGAAGAGGATGAGACTTAGAAGGTACATAAATAGATAAACTCGGTAGGCAAAAGGAAGTTTGTGCACTAAGTTGAAAATACCATCCTTAATGAAAAAGACCCTACTCATCTTTACATAAAAATAATTGGGGACAAAAGGCAAGTCAAGGACTTGTATCAAGAGAGGAATTATCCCTACCATGCACCACTCAAAACTACCAAGGTAGACATTAGCTCAAAAGGGGAAACAAAGATGGCTACTCTAGGTGAATAATGGTTTGACATAGAGCTGGCATAAATTGTGGATCTCTTAAAAGATTTATAAGACTTGTTCCCTCAAAATTACTAAGACATGAAGGGTACCCACCCATCCCTTGGGAAAATAAGTATAAATCTAGTCGATGGCACAAGGCCTATCAAGAAACAACCTTATAGAATGAACCCTAATCTTCATGCTAAGGTTAAAATGGAGATTGATGAAATACTAACTATAAGTGTCATCTACCTTGTGTAAGAATTTGAATGGATGATCCCCATGGTTATTAGCATCAAGAAGGATGGGTACATCTATATTTGTATTTATTATATACTATTGAATTTTTCTTTCATCACTAACTCCTTCCTGACTCCATTCATTGATGAAGTCTTAAATGGCATCGTATGCTATGAAATATACACTTTCATTGATGGGTTCTCAAGATACTATTAAGTCTAGATTGAGGAGGAGGATAAGCCCAAAAAAACCTTTTTAATAGAATGGGGTTATTTTCCATACAACATAATTACCTTTAGATTCAATAATTCCCTATTTGTGTTCTCCAAAATGGTGATCGTTATATTTAAGGACTTAATTCATAAGTTCCTCCAAGTGTATTTAGATGACTAGACTATGAATGGGCTAGTGAAGGACCATTATGATAACTTGTACCTCATGTTTGAGAGGGGAAGATAGTTATATATATCCTTTATCCTCAAAAATTGTATCTTCATGATACCCTTTGATACCTTGCTTAGGCATATCATCTGCAAAGATGGTCTGCTCATCGATCCCATGAAGATTTTAATTATTCTATAGCTCTAGACCCTTTCCATGTAGAAAGACATTCATGCCTTTCTTATCCATTATGGATACTATATAAAGTTAATAATGAGTTGTGCAAAGATTACAACATCGCTAGAGAAGATCTTGCATAAGGATGGCCTATTCTATTAGGCTGTAGTGTAAGAGGATGCCTTTGAAACTCTGAAGCTCAAATTGGCTACTCTACATATTTTATAATTTCCTAACTAGATGACTGCATTCCACATCCATGTCGATGCATCTAGATCTATAATTGTCACCATTCTAGTGAAACTTGATGAATTCAAAATGGATTATCCCATCCCATTTACAAGTAAGAAACTAACCCAAGTAGATCAGAACTATGCAACAATTGAGTACAAGGTACTAGCCATGGTCCATACCCTACAAAAAATCAAGAAATACTTATTGGCAAGCCTGTTCATCTTATTCAGTGATCATAAGGCACTTAATTACCTTGTAAATAATCCCATTCTCCATGGGTTCATTTATAGATGAATAGTTTTGTTCTAATAATTTTAGTTCTCAAATGTCATGAAGCCTGGAAAATAAAACTCAGGCCTAGACCATTTGTCCTACATAAACTCTGGTGATGGAACAATGATTATTGAGGATGACATGTTAGATGCGCAACTCTATAAATTCTAGTGCATCCTTGAGTACTTGGTGGAGATCATCATTTTTATAACATCTAGTTTTGCACCCCAGACTATGAAAACCAAAGAGAAGAAATAACTCATAGTTTATGTCTCTATTTTTTAGCTCATTAACAAAGAACTACATAAATTGAGCTAAGATGAAGTCTTGTACTAATGTTTATTAGAACACAAAATAGACTCTATCTTACAAGAGGTACATGAGGGGATAGTAGGAGGCCATTACAATAGAGATGCAACTACACATAAAGTGTTATAATCAAGTTTGTGGTGGCCAAGTTTGTTTTAGGATAAAAAATATTTCATTAAGGCATATGATGTCTGTTAGTGCATAGGGAAGCCCAATCACTAGGGTGAGATGCCTCTCATTCCTATCTTTTCCTAAGCACCATTAAAAAAATGGACCATAGGCTTTATTGGTTTGATCACTATTTTAGTAAGGTACACAAGCACAAGATACATTCTAGTGACCACAGACTATTTCACCAAGTGGGCTGAGGTAGTGCCAACCAAAGACTACAAAGCCACTACCACTGCAAGGTTTATTTGGGAAAATACCATAATTCACTATGGGTTCCCACTTAGTTTGACTAATTATAGAGTCACACACTTCATTAATGAAACCATGCACATCCTAATGACTAGATTCATGGTGGTATACCATAAGATAGCCCCTTATCATCCATAAGTAAATGGCATAGCTAAAGAATTCAATAAGATACTAGGGATGTGCCTCACTAAGATATGTGATGTTGGTCAGAAATATTGGGATGATCATGTGTCAATAGTAATATAGGCATATCACATGACTTATAAGTGCCTAAACAATACTAAACCATTCTAACTAGTGTTTAGTATAGATGTCATTTTACCCATGGAATTCATAGTGCCCTCATTGTGAATTACACGCATTAGTCATTTGGATGACTAAGAGTCCTTGAGTGCATGGTTGGAAGACCTAGTGTTCTTGGATGATATACATGCCCAAGTAAGATGGAGCTAGTAGATAGATAAAGTGCACCAAAAGTTGTGGCATAATAGGCATATTAAGTACAAGGTACTTATTTAAGGAGCATTTGTCTGACTCTATGACTCTAAGTACCTCAAGCACCTGGGCAAGCTACATATCAACTGGAATGGCCCTTATGTCATCCATAACATATTGAATAATAGCACAAGTAATTTGTACATATTTTCAAGTGAAATAATCCCTTGGAATTTTAATGGCAACCAAATTACGCCTTATAAGTAATAGGATGGCACTTGTACCATCAAACACCAACTTCCTAGTCACAAGTCAGTTATGTTGTGCTGACCAGAAACAAGTTTAGTGCAAGCCAAACATTTCCTTATATTTTTTGTTATTTTGTGCTATTTTGGTAATGGATGAATAAGAGAGGCACTTTTGGGACCATAAGAGAAATTTTTTACACTTACATGCATAACCCCAATTGGGTGAGTCGAGTATGGGTGATTTCTAAGTGCTTGAGGGTATACACCTAAGTTTCTATGCACGTGGAGTTTGCCAAACTTTAAAAAATATGAGTACCAAGTAACAAAGGGAGGTGAAAATAATGATAGTGTGAAAGATAAAAAAAAAGGAACATAATATACTTGTGTACTGGAGATCAAAATAGGATAATGAAGCATTAGAGGACTAGCGTAGAAATTTGTATGGGGTAGGACAGGCCAAGACAAGAGATGAAAAGCTCAATAAATTGACTAAGGAATGGAAGCACACTTGAAAAGAAGAGTAATAGGAAAAGGAGGTGAAATAAAGGAGGTTGAATCACATGCATGTGAAGTGTTTCACCTAAGTTTCCATAATAAGGGTGAAGGTTGTGCCTAGGTAAACAAAGTGCAGGAGGAAGATCATCTAGACAAGTTGGAATCTACCCAAAGGTAGGTGGGAAGTGATTGTTTTAAAACACTTATCACTTCACAAAAAAAATTTATTAATATAATTTAATTTAGTGATAGTAGAGGCAAAAATATCCATAATAAATGTGAATGTGGTGGTAGATTTTCATGGATTTCATCGATTTTAGCGAATTTCAATAAATTCATGTACTACCACGCCATTACTCACCTAAAATTAATATGGTAGATGAAGTTAAGGTATAAAGAGGCTGATGACACACTTGTTTAGGTTATAAACCTTAAGCGAATTTGAACCTAAAACATAGAGTAAAACTAGAGCCAAAGTGAGAAAACACTACCATAGTAAAACCCTGAGCACCCATAGCCACCAAATGAAAATGAGTGAATAGGGAATGAGATTGTGTTTTATTTTAGATTGAAATAGAGGTGTGTGGAGAGAGAATACTAGAGAACTATGTAGGAAAAAGTCTAAGTGATGTCAAGGATGCCATTAATGGTGAACAAAGCTTGAGAGTCAAAGTCATAGTCATAGTCATAAACCTTGAAATTATGAAGAAGTATTAAGAGACATTACATGATTTGACAAGACTAAAAGACCACACTTCAACATTAACTAGTTTAAAATAGGAAAGAAAAAAATGATTTATGGTCTACCATAGGCATAAAAAGATGCCAAGAGGGTATGGATGATAGAAGAGGCAACCATTGTGAATAAGGCATAGTCAATTTAAGGGGTTAACATTATTGAGGTTAACCCTATGGTACTCACCAAGATGTCCTATAGAGAAATGCAGTTTCCCCTTGAGGTCTTAGTAAGGGAGACTTGGGTGTCTTTTGCACACACCTATAGGTTGAAAGAATACAACCACTGCATGTTGATCAATGCACAAGATCTCAACCAAGATTTGGTAGTTAACACAAGATCCAAGATAGAGGTGGGTGTAACACTATTTGATGTCTCCATCTGAGATAGGCTTGTGATAATTAGTGCAACTTAGCTATATGAATCACCATGTTTTAGGATGATGGAAGAACTCATGCAATTCCTCCTTTCACACATCTATAGAGACCACTTCTACTTTTTAGGGAGGTTCATGCATATATCAAAGTACCTCATCAGTAGAATCACTAGGCTCTAAAAATTAGGCATAGACATTTGCCTAATGATGGAGAATGATGTAAAAGTAGAGAGGGTTGTAAAACTCCTTAGTTATTATAAGGGAGGATTTTAATTCCTAATAAAGCACATAAATGACCCTAGCATGAGGTCCATAACATGGCTTGTAAGTTTTAAACTATACCCCAACAGATGGTGGATGGACATCAACAAGGCCTACTTATGTATCACCCATCACATGGTACAAGGGGTCAAGCTTAACATTGCCAAATTCATTGCTAAAGAGATGGTGAAAAATGTATTAGAGTGTCTCAATGTGTGAGATACCTTTAGGTGGGGGTCAATAATAATACTAATTATGATGGTGATGAAGACAGTCTTTGGGTCTTCTTAGTGTATAAGGACTCCTTAGCACTAAAATACCATGACTTCACTTGCCCACCCTCCTCCTAAAAATATAAGACATGGGTGTTAGAGTGGTGCAATCAGTACATTGAGGCATTTGGGATAAAATTGCATATTCCATATGAGCTCCCCCAACACATGTTTGGCGTGGTAACCTTCATCATCATGAAAATTTATGTGTAGTATCCCTGACACTCATAGGTGGTAACCTATCTAGCTAGCTCAAACTCCCTTACACCTTTTCTACAAAATATTTTAGGTGGGCACTAAGGAGGATTCCAAATGTGTAACAATTGGACATCTCGATATAGGTCATGGATCTAGAAAGGAGTAGGTTGAGGAACTAGTATGTGTACCCAAGAGCAAAAGCCACAAAAAATGAGGAGGATGACTCTGACTAGATGGACCTCCATCCCCTTAAAAGAGAAATCATCACAAGGTGTATTTTCAATTTATATTTTGAGATGAAGCTACAAAATAAGGGTATCGACCATGGGAAAGATGATGATCTCCCCCTCTAAATTGGTGAGGATGGGAAGCTAGTGCCAAAAACATAGAAAAAATCTCCCCAAAAAAAGAGGGGAGAGACACTTGAATAAATTTATGAGTGCATCAATTTTAGGGTCACATATGATAAGGAAGCAACTCCTTCAACTCCAAAAAATAAGCACATGACCTTCACACCATAAAATGCTTCCTCCAATAAGAAACAAAAAAATAAGTCTAGGGGACCCATTGCACTCCTGACAATAACCCTAATAGAAATGGAGGTGGAAAAGGCACATGCATGAAGAAGGGAAGAAGATATAGAGGAGGAGGTAGAAGAAGAAGGAACCAAAATCTTCATTGTATAAAAAGTGGGAGAGGATCCCAATGTCAAGGAAGTCCAAAATTCCTTCCAAGGTGGCACTAAAATCACCTTTGAAGAGATAAAGAAGGTACCCAACACCTCATCTAAAGATCCCTACACATATCCTCCATAAACTAAGGAGTAAAATAGAAGGTTGTTGAAGAAAATGAGCCATGATAAAGAAGAAATTGAGATAGTGCTGGAACTACAAAAGAAAAGGAAGGATATAAAGGACATTGATATGACTCAAGTAGATATCGAGAGAATTGAGGATGAGGAGGAGAGGGTTGAGGAAGAGAAGGTAAAGAAAAAGAAGGTGGCCAAAGAAGCAAAGGCCAAGAAAGATAAGAAAACAAAATAGGTTCCCACAAGCACAAAACTAATTGTGGAAGCAACAGAGAAGGCACCTAGCACCCCTACCAATAAAGTAGATAAATTTACACAATAGATATGCCCAAGTAGTGAATGGGTGCTTGAAGTAAAGGAGGGTGAAGATGGTACTAAGAGAATAAACTTGGAGGTTAGCATTGAGAATCCCTAAGAAGAATAAGTGGATAAAGGGGACAAGTCTGAAGAAGAACCCCTCTAGGAATATGAAGAAGACACCTCTGAGGAAAGCACCAAAGAAAGTGGTAGTGTCAGTGAGGAAGAACAGAAAATGGAGATGGCCATCACCAAAGAGAAAGGCATGAAGTTGAGTATAAGGTAAAAAGTGTCAAATGGGTGGATGGAGGATGATTTTTATATGTTTGAATACATATCCCCCAAATCTACCATAGATAGGATGCACAAATAGCTTGTGTTTGCATTTGATAGCTATATGGATGAGCCTCACTTTGAGGAACCTCAAAAGGCATATTGGACATAGAATAAACCTAAATAAGGGCATGACTCCCTTATCATAAATCCCCATGCCATGAACCCATTTATATCTATAAATTCACTCATTTGGATGGCCATTGAAGTCAAATGAAAGAGCAAATAAATGGAAAAAAATTTATAAAGACACTAAATATGAATCACAAGCCATGAAGTTGAAATTATAGCAGTTATGCAAGTGCATAGAGATAGTTGAACCATCCATTTTTTTAGCATTAATACATAGAACCTCTTGGAGGTTGACAAAGTATGTGTGCTAGTGCAACAAATGCTCCCAAGGATGAAACATGAGCTGACACAAGAAGAAGAAGACCTATATATCATGTTGAATAAAGAGATAGCTACCAAGCTTGAAAAGGTAGAGGACCTCTTCACAAATATAAAATAAGGAATAGATGCAATTGATGCCATCTTCATGAACTTCTCTAACCAAGCATTCCTTATACATGTATCCCTTAAGTAGGCAAAGGGGGAATAGGAGGAGCTAATGATGTAGGTGTACTCTATAAGTAGGATGGAGCATGTGTACATAATGGGTAAGGTCAATCCATTGAGCACATAAATAAATGACTAGGATTAGAACCTATAAGAACTCTTCCATGCCTTGCAAAATAAGGCCTATAAATAAGGAGTAATCCTTGATGGAGGAGCAACAAAAGCTAAGATAAATCTTGAGGCTTTTAAAATAGATTTGGATAAGATAGATGTGCTTACACTTAGCACCACCTCTATATAAATAAACAACACCACTAAGGAAATCAATATTTCTATCAAGGTTTTTGAGGATTTCAATGCTAAACTTAAGGAGAGCATGCCCAAATTACGTGCACTAAAAGCTTTGGTAGCCTAGTCCAAGGATAGACTAATAATTTTGTATGGGGTGATGTTGGGATCCTAGTTCATTAAATATAGGATCTGCACCCACTTGATAAATATCTTAGTGTGAGGAAATCACTTAGATGATGATTTCTATTTTGGTATCTTTTGCACCAACTGGAGGAATCAACACACACCTTGTGCTAGCTAGAAAGTGGCTAACTAATTCAATTATTTCTTGGGAATATTCAAGAAGTGGCTATATGTGGTGATCATAGCACAAAGGGAACAAGGTATTGAATCCAATATAATGATTTATAAATCTCCATCTAGACACCCAACATGATCAACTCCACTCTGGTATAAGTTGTTCATGTAGCCTATAAAAGCAAGATCGAACTAGTTACCAAAGATGATGTAATTTAATATACCAAAGCTATAGTGAATTGGTTCTATATAATGGAATACCCCATTAGCATTAGATAGAACATGGACACTATTAAGGCTCCAATTATATCACCCAATCTCACATGTGAGCTATTGGGTTATTACATCATTTAGGTATATACTCTATTTTTACATGTTATGGACTATGCTCTATATTTAAACTTTTAATTAATGATGAAGGGTGTTACATCTAATTGAGTTTGATTTGGTTATGTGTCTATTAAATGTCCTTTGAATGCACAATGAATGGAATATGTAAGTGAATTTATAGTTTGGGTCATTAATGGCATCCCTATGTTAGTTGATGACATCATCATACTCTATTGAAATATCCCACGTATAAGAGAGTCATGCACCCAAGCTTTGGTACCCTTGATAGGAAGTGCCTAGCCTAAGCATAAACACTTGATCTAAGGCTTCCCTTTTAATCATCTAGTGCTTATATGATGTTATACTTAGTGAGACAAAGGCTTGTACCCTTGAGACTATAGAACTAACCCAGTATAGGCTTGTGCCCTTATGACCAAAACTAGCCCCCCAAATAGGCTTGTGCCAATGAATCTACCAAATTCCTATGTTGAAAGGATCAAGTTTTAAAAGTGAAATCTTGCACCATGGCACAAATAACCCAATGCTAGCCTTGGTTCTCTCTATTACACTTTATGTGAGCACATAAGGCTTGTGCCTTATGTGAATTGATGCTAGTGCAGTCGAGTGATAAATATTGAGTGATATGGGAATATACTTTATTTTCACCTAATTGTAATGATTCTAGAACTTACTTGGATAATTTAATGAGTGCCTAAATTGATTAATTTATGGATTGAAGACCCAACTTTATATAATAATAATCTTCACCAAACTCTCAAACATAAATTCACAAAAAAGTGTTTACTTGTTGCCTATAGGGTGACCTAGAGATTTTTTATTTGATTTAATCCTATTTTGAATTGGTTTTCATTATATAAGCATGGATTTATAAATAAAAATTAAGTATACACCCTATCAAATAATTTTATACCCTTATAAATATTTGAAACACTCATTTCTAACTCCATTTATGAGCAAAATTAGTCAAAACCTTGATTTCCTTCATGGCGTAGACCTATATTTTGACATTTTCTCTTTCATTAGGTACATTAAAAACATGAAAAGACTTTGAAACATTTTAGTACATAAAAAAAAAACTATAGTTCAAATTTCAAGGGATTTAATATAGTAAAACTCAAATATGCACTTTTTAGTGCTTCCAAGCTTGTACAATCTCATTTTTAAATGCCTATAGTTTTGAGTTTTGGAATTTTATTAAGTTTTATGAGTCATAAATACCTAATTATATTTTAATTATAACCTATAATTTCCAATATAATCATTAAAACCATTGGATACACTCAAACAATCACGTAAACCTCTCAAAAAATGCCTTTACTGACTATCTCTCTTACATGCTTGAAACCCTGTAACCTATACCGTTACCTTTATCCATTATTTAAATTAAAATTTTGATTGAATAAAGTTTAGGAAAGGTTATTTATGACACATAATATCTCACACAATTTTTTGTTTTCAACAAAAAACTCAAAAATGCAATCACATCTCCTAAAATCGAGTTATTAAAGTTTTAGAAGGGTTTTAGAGAACCTTTCCTTCTTAACGATTGTTCATAATGTTAAGAAAATATAACTTGAAATAGATGAATTTAATATTTAAGTAATAACTTCCCCTATCTTCCACTAATACCATTTGAACTAACTCTTCATATCCTTCATGAACCGAGTATTTAAAAATTGAATGTACTAGCTTGCAACTAGCTTGTTAGAGGAATAGAAGAAACTTCTACCAAAATTTGGACTTGTGAAGTATTATTGAGCATGGATTTAGATTTATTAAGGTTTTATTATGTTTTTTAGATCTTATTTAATATTCACTCCATGAATTGAGTCTTATTTAAACTTACACATAAACAACTTTGACCAATGGTGGAAAATTTTGTCAAAAATAACCAAAGAGTTTTTCCAACTGTGACTACAAACACACTCTTTTAAGGATTGAGGGTGACATCATATTAAATAAAACATGTGATGATGGTTCAAAGTACCTATAATTTCTTTATAATTATTATTTTTTCCTTAGAATATCATCTACATAAACCTCCATTATCTTATAGATGAGACCATGAAAAATATGGGTCATGGCTCTTTGATATGTTGCCCCAACATTTTTGAGGCCAAAAGGCATGAATAAATAACATAAATTACCCCATGGTGTGGTAAATGAGGTTCTAATTTTATCTTCATATGAAATTTTGATCTATATATTATTGATAATTTAGCTTCCCAGGCCAAATGTCAACCCCTACAACCAAAAGCCTATCATAAAACCCCTTCAAAGCTTGTACATAATGGTATATAGATTTTCATGGTCCTATATTTGATTCTTTAAACCTTTTTATCATGGTTTAAGGTTTCATTTTTGTGATAGAACTTGATTTGGAGATCCATATGTTATAGCCTATTTTGAAGTCCTTGTGTGATTTATTAGGTGGTCATAGTCGTCATTGAATGAGTGGAAGAGTTGTCATGTCAATTTCAAGTCTTTAGTGTGGTCTAATAATTGTTTTACAATAATAATTATCTTTAGAAAAGGTTAAGGTATTTCGATATTTTAAGGTTTATGGTTCTTATAGTATATGAGCCTATTTTAAGCCATTCCTTAACAAGAGACCTTGCTAGCAAGATAGAGAGAATGTCTAATCCTTATCTAAAGCCATGACATGAGGTATAAGATGTAAATAATGCCATTTTCCATGACATATCCATCTAAGCCTATTCCAAACCTTGATTCATCCTCTAAACCATCAAATGATCCTCCAAACATGTTATATAAGCCAAATTGCATTGTGAAACCTTTGGAAAGGGTAATGTTTTAATGTCACATTGTATTAAGAGGTAGTAGAAGGGTCTCATCATCATCTATAGTAATATCAAGGTGTTTCTATGCATAAAAGGTCCCCTTTTGAATCCAAACCCATCTTTTACTCATCAAATGGACACCACACATGGTAAACCATGAAATTTTAGCTTCTCCATCTTTACCACTCATTTTTAAATGCTTTTTGACTTATATTTTCCCTCCTCTTGCCTACCAATGGTATCTCAAGGTCTGAAACTTGAAGAAATGTAAGAAAATAGGGTGTTAGTAGGTGTTTTTAGGGTTTTATAGACCCATATGGTCAATTATGTATAGGGGGAGATCATACATTGCATTAGAGCTCATGGTAGGTGTCTTAGATAAGTTTCATGTCCAAAGGATGCAAAATAGGCCCAAAACTGACCTCTTCCTTCCATCATCCTCCTTGGCAATCTAGAAAAGCTTTCAAGTTTCTTATCAATTTATATAAGAAAGATAAAATGAGAATTTGAGACTTTGGAAAGAGGAAGGGGGTCTCTTTAAATTCCCATTATTTTAATTGGTCTACAAATTCATGGCCTATACTTTATGAACAAATAGTAATAATATGGGTAGTCAGGTTATCTCCTTTATCTGTGTAGGGGATCAAAATTACATCAATTTTGGTGCATCCTTAAAATGGTTCTAAAAAAAATGCTTGACATGTGTTCCATGAGTCATCAAGATCCATATCCATCACTCTCTATCCCTGGTTCACATGTGTGAGCCATGAGAAGCAAGGAAACATTTAAGTTTTCTCCATTTGTAGATTGTAAACAAGTCTCTTCATGTTGCAGAGTTTTTTTAGTGCATAAGATGGAAGTGTTTGGTGGGTTTATGTTGAATTAGGATTTCCTTGAGGACATTCAGGCCTTCTCTACCTCCTAAGATCAACTCATCCATCATCAGGCCAAATAACCTCTTCATGGTCTTATACCCAATGTAATTTTCAATCATGGATGTGATCTCCTTTGCAAAATGAGGATATAATAGCTACAAAAGGTCTTTTAGTTATGTTAAAGATGCAAATAATATCCCTAGTGTTATGGTCAATCCCTATTATATTACCCTCATTCCCCTCATTTCCCTATACTCATGCTCATTCTCATCTTTAAGCCTTGAAATGTAAACCCTCATCTAGACACCTATAAGCCTTTATGTAGGCTAAGAAGATAAAGTGTTGACTGAAGAAGACATATGAGGAAGGTGTTGAAGATATTAAAGAATCTTTAATAGTCATAAGATTTTATGAAGGGCATAGGAGGTGAAAATAAAATGTTCCAAATAAAGACCAACACATCAAATCTCCAAAAGGAGACAATACTCAGTCAAGACTCCTACCTCATCCACATATGGCTGTAGTGGTAGGGTTGAAGAAACACTAAAGGTATAATGAGTTTGAGGAGTTTTATAGGTTTATAAAAGGAAACAAAAATTCATCAACTCATTGATGACCCAAATAGAACATGAAGAAACATACCTTACTCCTCATCTTGTACTTATAGTTAAAAGGGCTCAAAGGATATCCTACAGTCCTGGATGTTGAAATAGGTAAGGTTAGATAAATAAGTCACCTTGTCTTCAAGATTATGGGTGAAATAAGATTAAAAATTCCATGTAAGGATATAAATGTTGATAAATAGAGAGAAATTTTTCATGAGTTAAAGGTCTACTCTCTTTCATATAGTTAGAATTCAGGACTATCACCTAAAGGTAGGGTAAGATGAAGTGTAACTATGTTGAAACCTATATGGAAGTGAAAGGTTAGAGTGGAAATAAAGGAACTTAGACTTTTTATATTAAATCCCTTACTCATCATTATGTGATTGGGTTCTATAGAAATCAAAATGTCTTAATGGGCTAAGCAAACTTAGTTGATTACCTATAACCAAACAGGTAGGGTTATGAGTAATAAAGTGAAAGTATGAATACCATATAGAGAGGTGAGATATATGATTGATAATAGGGTCTCTATATTATTCTATTAATGATCTCAGTGTTCCAATTCAAATGTTTCAATCCTTGAGATATAAAAAAGAGACCAATGGCCTATTAGGTGCCTAAAATTGATATACATAGGTGTGTGCTTATGAAATTGAAGCCTTTTACACGTTTAAGGCTATTTGAAATTGAAAACATTTGAGAGGGAATTCAAGAAGTGTAAAAAATGTTTCCAAGGTAATAAGAATCTCAAATTGAGGTAGGAAGACACTCAATCCATCTCTTTGGGATACATAGGCACAACTTTCCACAAACCCTAGGCCTGATTGTATGAGGAATATGTAGGGTTAAATGAGGCTCAATTTAAATAATGTTACCAACTCTTGTGAACATGGTATAGAGGTTCCAAACTCCATAAACATAAGTACTAAATTAAGGAGAGTGAAGGAAGGTTTGATACTAAGGATGTTGCTAAGGTAGGAAAGCATATTACATAAGTTGCAATCCCATAAATAGTAAAGGTGAAGAAAAGAAACCATTCAAACCCCTAAACCAGATAGTCAAAAACTTAGGGTTGGGTAATTCTTAGGCAGACTTATAAGAATAAAGAGGTAGAGATGTTATTTTGAGTTTTTGAAGTCAATTTTAGAGTATAAAAACTAGGTGGAGAGGGTTATATGATGATGTTAATGCCATCAATTCACCTATAGGTGCCTCAGAGTCATGAGACTCAATTCAGGCTTGTAAGGCCTAAAGCCATTCTTGAGTTCTCAATTCACCACCACCATATTGGTGACAATTCCAACCCTCAAGCAGATGTAAGGCCATAACTAGGTGTGAAATGATGTTTTATACCTTGATAAGGATGTTTCATATAGGATAAAGCAAGAAAGTGCCAAATTTGGTCTTAACATCTAACTCAAACTGCATTTAATTTTTCAATTTCATGGATGCATTCAAAAGAAGAAGGTTTTTGTGTATATAACCCCCAATATCAAGTATAACTTCATCATCATGAATGTGGCCAAGCATCTACATGTTTAAGCAAATAATATCTAGGAGGTTCAAGTAGGTGGTAAAAATATTTCAATGTTTGAAGCTTTGAAGCTCATTATGGAAAAATATGTTTTGCATTCATATTTTTATGCTTTGGATATGGATGATATGGATATAGTTCTTGAATATCCATGGTTAGAGACTTTGGGAACAATCAATATTAATGTTAAAAAATAGTTCATGAAGTTTTGGTGTAGAAAAAATAAGGTCAATTTATAGGATATGATAGTGGTAAAGGCACCAATAACAGTCAAAGAAGATCATGAGGATGAGATTGAAACAAGTGATGAAGATCATGAGGAAGATTCAGGTGACATATAAAAAGACACAATAGAAGAAAAAATGAACACTTCATCTACTCAAGAGACAAATAAGGAATAAGTAGAAGTCATAGAAGAAAAGGTGGAAAAAGTTGAGGTATATAGACACCCACATCATCATGAGAGAAAACAACCATGGAACCAAGTAATGAAGTGTCACATTAACAATCATTTTAGTTATACAGGAAATCATATTTTTAATCATTATGGCTATGTATGGAAGCCAAAAAATAATTACTATGGTCAGGTATGGAATCAGAGTAGCACAACAGAATATGGTATATGGAATCAAAAGAAAATGAATTATGCATGGACACTAAAGTAGTATAATTATGATCATGAACAAAATTAGAAGATCACAATGGCATTTGGAAATAATCTTGGAGAGATATCACCTACCAATATCACATATGGATGGATAGATGATCAAGATAGGTGATAAGTGTGCAATGATTTGAAACACACTCATTATTTAATTTTTTCCTATGTTTCGGGGATGAAACATGTCAAAGAGGGAGGTAATTATATGTACATAGGGATATGATATATTAATGTATATGGGTTGATGAAGATTATAACATATGGCACACATCCCCCTTAGTTAGTTATATGGGTCTAATATATTAGGATAATGGAGTAGCTTTTGTAAATAGTGCATTGGGTAATGGTCAACCTACATTGGGATAGGAGGTTACCCATCCATTAGAGGTATATATAAAGGAGGTGAATATCATTATAAAGGTAGGAAGTAAGCATTGAATATTCTATTATAATATGCTATTATAGGTTTTCTCCTTAAAGAGACATTATGGAGTTATTCCTTCTTAAAGGAGTATTGTTGGTGTTTCCCTACCTTAAGGGTATTCTATTTCTACATATACTGAATATTTGGACATCGTGGTCCATCAATATCTATTATGTTGAATTGATGTACAATTATTCTACATTATTTAAAAATATTATAATTGTGGATCATAACGATGTTTCATATAGGATAAAGCAAGAAAGTGCCAAATTTGGTCTTAACACCGAGATCAAACTACATTGCACCTAGTCTGCTACCTTGAACTGCTACTTTCAACAATCACATCTTTCATGATAGAGGGACTCAAACCCAAGGATCTTAGGGGAAGTTGGGAACCCTTATGTACTCAATATCCATGAAAGAGGGAGTGGGATTTAGGGGCCCAACTCTATTAACAAAGGTTAACACCATAACCTACACAAATTGCCTGGCAAGGAGCTTGAAGCATACCATATTTTGTTCATATCTCAACATATAATCTGCATGGGACCCAAATATTTTCAAGAGATTTGAGGGGGTCTGTAGGATAAATTTTCATTGCAAGATTTTTTTTTGTATGTTTGTACTCTATAAACCATCCTTAAGATAATGGACCTCCAAAACCCTCCTTAAACCTTAAGATAAACTTGACTAGAGAAATATTGAAATATTTAGACTCAAACACCTTGGTTTGGATTTAAAAAAACATGAAACACATAGTGCACTCAAAATAGATCTTAGATATGGTACTAGTTTGTATGGACATTATATGGACACCCCTAAAAACTCTATTTTTATAAGGCTTTATGATATTTTAAAGGTGAAAATCTATATTAAGAGTTTAAAACCATTGGAAGGGGTAATGTGAGATGTTTTCTAGCTTCTCAACCTAAAAACTACTTATAACTCTCCTTTAAAGTGTTCCTATAGGTTTGCATCAAAGGGCTAGTCCAAGAATGCTCATAAAGGGAGACCTAGTCACCTAAATGGAGTGCAATTACAAGTGTATACTATTGATTAAGCACATATCATGATGTATCATGTTAATTTAGGTCTAATACATGATCAATCACCTATTATTAAGGTCTTAAATAGGTTTCATGGCCATTCAAGAAATAAATAGTCAAGTCATTAGGCTTAGTGGCCTATTAGGCCTACTTGAATCAATAAAAGAAGTTGCATACTGGCATGGAGTGATATTAGAGGAGTTAATATAGGGTCATTACACTAGGTAAATAATGCTTAAATGTTAATAGGGAACTTATCCATGGTCATTATAAAGGAAAGGGCAGCTTCCTAGCCTAGTCAACATGTAAAGAGAAGGGTGGGCTGCTTAGTAACTCATGGTGGCATAATTGAATCACTTTATTGTCTTGTAAATGTTATAAAAAGAGGGTAATTGACTAGATTTGGGTGTGGCCATGCCTTGATGGGGTCAACCAAGTTTGTACCAGCCTCCACTCCACTTTAATGCCCAAGTTACCCATTGAAGACCACCAATGCATGGAGGGATACATATGAGGACTATTATGGCTAATGTAATTGTTGTGTGAGTGGACTATGGTCATTTATGACATATTATATGTACCTAAATGCCAATTTACCTCTATTTATCTTCTTATTTTTCTACATGTTGGGCCTCTTAAGCCATTGTATACATCCCTCACCTGGGTATGAGGAAACTCTACCTAGATTTATATCTTGTAGACCTCTTAGACTAATATAATGACTGCTTTAGATTCTTACATATTGATCTAGTGTGTTTATGTTAGTTTGAGTTTCATAAGTGGCACATTTATCTTCTTTTTTAGGTCCTTTTTTCACCTAGATACTAATAAGTGCTATATACATGTTATATAACGTGCAAAGGTATTAGTGATTGAGCTTGGATTGGAACCTGATTATTAAGTGTCTTAAACTAGACCTATCTTTTATGGACCTCATGTTCTAGCCACCTATCATAGAACCTATGTCAAACACTATTTATTACACACTCTTGGAGGTAGTAGTTCAACTATTTGTTTGGTTCACTAGTGTTGTTGAGGTCAAATTGAGTGGATAATGATATTGGTGCATCACCATCCTTAGATTAGGTTTCTTTCTATGCATTTCCCTATCCGTTTTCACCCCAAAAATAATTATGTCTTAGTGATTTGAGATAAAAAGGATGCACTAGGGTAGGTATCCCCATAATCTATAGGTCTAACCTAGTCATAGTTCACCCATAACCTTGGGCTATTCCCATGTCACCCCAAACTTGGAGACAGGCCTGAACAACCTCCTCCTAGGGTGCAATTTGGAGTGTTAATAGTATCATCCACAAGGAATGTAGATCCATCTTATAAAATAGTTGTAAGTGAAGGGAATTGATCTTATTCATCACTTTTGGATCTACAAGGAAAACCCATGTAAGAATAATTTGAATATACCATTTCTAGCAGTGGCCAATTGACAAATTATTTAGGAAAATCTTGTATCAGTTATGAAAAGATTATGTGCTTTTTTGAACTAATACTAAAACCAATGGTAATGATTGAAATAAGAGTAATATAAGCTTCCTTAAGAGATGAGCAAACTTCCCCATCTAAAAGTGCCTAAAATAGTTTTTCACCTAGGGACTTATCTTTATTTTAACTTTTTACCTGATCTAAAGGTGCACTAGAAATGTTTTCAATTGAATATCTTGATGTTTAAATTTGTTCATGACCAAGGAAGTTTTCCTGCTCTCCAAATTAGGTAGTAAGATCCAAGTGGAATTCAAATCCTTTTGTGTTGTCACTAACCAAAAACCCATCTCTAAGACCCATGAATTCAATAATATGATATTCATTATAAAATTCATCCAATGGTATAATCAAATTTTGTTGGTCCCAATTGATGAGGTTTAGATGATGAAGGGAAAGAGGATAATAGGGAATAATGGTTAAAATGACATTGATATCAAATAGGTTGGTGTTTAAAAGGTTATCATAGGTGTTATAGTGGGAAGTTGTATCACTACTAAGAGTCTCTTCATTAGTCAACGAAGTAGTATCACTCTCAAACTCAATGGGGTCACCCCTAAGTAATGTAAATCCAAGGCCTCAACTTCCTATATCCATTATCATAGGTACTGGCTCAAGAATACCTTGGTATTTTCCCCCTAATCCTTTTCTTTGATAATCTATATGGTCCATGATTCTATTTGGTATGGGGTATTTAGTGCTCTAAAAGTAATTATAAAAACCACCAATATACAACCAACCTCCCTTGACACTAGTGGATTGATATTTATTGTGTGACATATGTGGTCCAAATATGAGTGGCTCTTATAAACTAGATTTATATTTATTTTTCCAAATCATATTGGACCTACCAAGAATAGGTTTGGATCATTTATATGACATAAGATATTTGGGTATCTTGCCAACATGGAAATCATCCTACATGTGGTATGTGGCAATACCCTCATATTCAATGGTAAAATGAGCAAAAATTTCTTAGAAGGTGGATTGGAAGAAGTGGAGGCCTAGTCACTAGAATAGATATGGTTGGATTTTAGATATTTAAGAATTACTAATTTTCTTCTTCTTATCTAAGAACTCAGTTCTTGGGTAATAGTTGTAATTCCCACACTCAGCCTCTAGGTGATTTCAATATAGATATGGTTTAAGATCACCATGGGTAGTAATGTCTAACCTGGAATGATGGATATTAATACACTGATGCAAGGTAGAAGGCAAAACATGTACTTCATAGATCCAAGGATGACCCAAAAGTATATTATAAGGAATTTATTTATCAAAAACATGAAATATAGTATTATGGGTGATAGTCCCAAAAATGATAGGTAAATAGAATGTTCCTAAAGATTCTCTCTCTACATTATCATAAGTCATGATCTTAATGGTCTCTGCTTGCATATCTACATCTTTATAGCCCAAAGTTTAGATCAAATTTAGTGAGGGTATATTTAAAATTTAATCAATATCTATAAAAACTAGTTTAACCTTATGATGGGCAATGACAAATTCAATATAAAAAGGGTTATTTTATAGGGGACCAAGGGATGACATATCTCATTGGTCAAATGTGAATTGATGTCTTGGAGACAAATGTAACACAAGCACTTTGAATTGAGATGGATAAATGCCATTAGGCACCATCTATTATTGAATCAATTCATTTTATATGTTCTTGTGAATTTAAAACGTATTTAATAGGTCCAAAATGGATATCTACATAGGCATTTTACTTAGTTATTCACCAATATTAAATGGCTTCTTGGTAGAAGGATGGGATGGCTTGGATTTTGGTGGTGTAGAATCTAGAATAAGTTTGGGATTAATATTAGCATTGGAATAAGGAAAAGGGATTTTGATAGTAACTCTTGATCATCTAGTTATGACTATATAATTTAGAGTCAAGGAAGGGTTACTTGAATGAGAGGAAGTTGGAGGTCCAAGAATGGTAATTCACTATGGTCATGATGTAATTGTATTGCTTTGACCAATGCTAAAATTACCAATGGTTAAAGGTGCTGGTCCCAAAATAGAAGAATTAACCCTATGATGAGTGTTAGTTGGCCTATGATGGGTGACTTTGATAGTGGCTACATAATTATTGGAAATCCACCCCATGGTATTGTTGTCATCATAAGGAACACTCTTATATCCAACTTGGTTGGTTTGGGTATCACGATCCTGACTATTCTATTTTTGGTTCTATGCTTTCCATTATTGATGATGTTGGCCTTTTCCTTAGTTTTTATTGGTGTGATGCTACTAATTATTATGCTTGGGAAAGGGGTTCTTATATATTCCCATTTACTAATTAGTGTTGGGTGCTTGCTTCTCTAATTCAACTTCCCCATTCTAAAGAATATTCTCAATTTCATTTCTCAACAATACACACCTATAGATGGAATGATTGCCCATATGATGGCACTTTAATACTCATTATCACAATACTGTATTGGTTTGGGCTAATGGAAAAGGTTTTGGAATAGGCCAAACAATCATGTTGGTGGTTATTAACTTTTGGAATACAACTTCAATAGGCTCCCTAAGGTCACTAAAAACTCTATATTTATAATATCCTCACCACATGGAAGTTATTTTTAATGGAAGATAAGGGTTAGGTGGAGTGTTTTGAATAGGTGGTGTTTGTATCATTTGTACATGGCTTTCCTCTATAACCCCATTACCAACAATGTTTTTATTCTTAATAAAGGCCTTCAATTTTTCAGCATTGGTGGTCTAAATTAGATCTTGATATGGTGTTTGGCTCTACATTTTGATTTGGTTTTTTTTTTGGGTCTAAAAATATATGTTGATATACCCTTGATGATAAGTTATTTTCTATCTACACCCCTTATTCAATGATTTCCTCAAACGTGTTGGCACAATTGAGTTTGTTATTATCAGTGAGCTTGGTATTTAGATTTTATGTAAAGATATTAACTAATTATGTATTACGAAAGTTACGTGAGAAATGAATATCCAAATCTCTCTACCATTGTAAGTATGCTAAGAAACTCATTCCTCCTCTTTGCTTATCATTTCACAAATCAATGACCATCAATTCATGTTCTATGTTGTAAGATAAATTGTTGTTGTTTTTTGAGAGGTCATTAAAAGTAGTGATTGTTCCCTTAGGGATTTTGATAATTCATTATAATTATTGTCCACCTAAGTTGTGTGGAAGAAAGCATAAAAATAAACATTATTTTATGCTACCTCTTGACATGCTAAAAATAATGCTTGTATATATTCTCTTAGATCTTTCTTTTCTTTGTATTTGTCAAATTTTGGTATTTCAAAGCAAGGTGGGAAAGGTACCTAAATAAATATGACATCAAATAGATGAGAGCATATGTCATAAAACTTATACTTTTTTGGTGATTTCTTACCTGCTTGTAGGTCTAAAACTATCCCCTTTATTATATTTGATTCTTGAATGTTGGGAGTGATTTGTGATGAAAAGATGGAAATTTATTGGGTATTAGTGAATTGTTAACCCCGGTTGGCATTATTGTAAGTGGAAGTGGCTCCCCCTTTCATGGTTTGGTTTAGAATATGTAACCTTTATCCTAAATTATGAATTTTACATGGGATATATTGTTGGTTCAAATTGGAATTAGAATAGATGAGATGTTATTGTCCTTAAGGAATCCATTGTTGTGAATAGTATGAAATCTGCTACAATAAAATCCATTATTAGTTTTATGTAATTTTTTGGTGATTTATAAGAAGTCATTATTATTACTAATTTTTAATAGGAACTTGTTATCATTGTTATAAATTGGAAGAGGTTGGTAATATGTTTTGTGAATGATCCACTACTTATTGAGGTGGAGGATTATTGACAACCTATTGTGAATAGTATAACACTTTTTATGAATCATTAGGTACTTGTCTTGCATCGATAAGAATATCTTAATGGTTAAAAAAATTATTTTATATATCAAGGTGGAACTTGTGAAATTTTTGTTGGTATAGGTTGTTTAAGAAGAACCAAAAGATCTACATCAGATGTAGGATTGACTAGGTCTTGTTGCATCTATTTATGTTTCTATTTTTTTTTTTTAATTTAGTTTTATTGAATTAGGTTGTAGCCAAATAATTTGATAAGTCAGATACAAGATGATTTGCATAATGTTGACTAATTTATTATAAGTTAGACACTATAAGGTAACTAGTTTGGGAAGGATCAACTAATGGACCCTTCCCTTTATTATATGAAGCAATGGTTTCAATTTTATAATTTGAATACAAGATTGATCTTATAGTTGATCCTCTACTTGGACTAGGGTGTGCAATTTTTCTATTGGAAAATTAGGTGGGAACCTAGCTCTAGATTCTATTAGCCTTATGAGAGCCTCGTCTTGATCTTATATGAGTTGATTGTTAAAATTACTTTGACTTAATCCCCCAATATGATGGATATCATAAAAAACAACTACGTGATCATCTCCATATTTTCTATATTCAATACTTCTACTATATCCCAAGGTGATAAAAAAGTTATTCTTTAAAACTAGGATTGTAAGAGGCCCCACTATGAGTATATCTAGGCATGATTGGTATGGTTTTTGGTCTTTAAAAAGTATTACAAATGTGATCTTGGTTTGGTTTGGTTTGGTAATATTTAATGTGGATAATATAAAATGGTCTTTAGAATTTGGAATTGATTTAAAAAGTGTTTGACCCAAGAAGTGCAATTATTTTAGCACAAGAAATGGTTTGGCTTAATAAAATCAAAGTCCAAAATGAAACTAGAATGAATACAAATGGTTTTGGTTTTTTAGAATTTGGAATTACTTAGAAAAAAGGTCCTAACCTTGGTTGGTATTTAATCCTAATTCTAAATGATATTGGAATAGATTCAAATGGCTTAGTTTTTTGGAATTGGTTTGGCATAAGGAAAACACAATTCAAAATCAAAAATAAAATAGGAAGCATAACCTTACCAAGTGATACAAAGGCTATCATTTCAATTAGTAAGAAAAACACTATGAAAATGACCAAGTTTGGTTCAAAAATGTGAAGTAATGGTATCAGATAGAACTTAGATTTTAGGTTAACATAAGAAAACTTTAGTCTAATTTTAGAATAGAAATGGGCAAGTAACACCTCAATGTGTAAAGAGGTGACAATGTGTTTTAACTTATTTGGTCTGAGAACTTGGTGTACTTGTTTTAATATGAGGCTGTGAATATAACATAGGGTTTAACAAAAGTCACTCAAAGTAATCACATGGAAACTGACATGGTTTACAAGATATTCACTGAATCATTTCTATATAATTACTTTTGAGAGGATAAAATTTAGGGTTTATTTAAAATAAATTAATTATTACATGTTATTGGTAGGTTTTTAATCCCACCTTCTCTCAAAAGTTTGTATGTAAAAGGTAGTCTTTAGGGGATATTAACCTTTTCACCCTTATATCAATGATTTATCCATGGTACATGTGGCTTTTTACCCTAAGTTTTTGATGGAAAAGTAAATGGTCCTAATACGCCTTGTGATACATGGGCACTTTATAATAATCCATAAATTGGATGTGAGATCTTGTAGTCCATTCACCAAAGGGTATAGTCCCTTTGTAACCACTTTAGCCATTGGGGTCTCAATGAAATTCTACTAGTGCAACTAGGCTCCAAAGAACCACTAGCTAAAATAAAGTTAGCATAAAACCAATTTATATACCCTATCAGATAATAGGATTGATGCAATAATAGGATGCCACTTCCAAGGTCAATGCACCCCTACTGACCAATGGGAGGGTGATAAAATCCACCATATAAATTCAAAAATAAAATGCAAGGAAAAATTCATTTTTGCTTATGATTTTTAGGACCCTATAATAGGCAAGAGAAAAACATACAACAAAAATGTATATTTCAGGTAAAGCACACAAACAAGTAAACCAATGTGCTTTTGGTCACCTAGGCTCCCTAAAGGGGGTGAGGGGAGAGCATAGACACAATGATTTACAAACAAAAATTGAAATACAAACAACCTTAAATGAATAGAAAAAGTAAATTCTCTTAAGAGCACAAATGCAATGATGATTTGTTCCTTTTAAACACTAAATACCAAATGTGGATAAAGTTTACCTTTATAGGTTAGTTGTAAAAGTAAAGAAAAAAATTAAATAGATAGGAAAAACTATAAAATAGAGGATTAAATTGTCAAAAAAAGGTTTTACTTAGATGAAAAAGTTAATTTTAAGACTTTTAAACTCTTGGGAAATTTTATACAAGGTGACTTCACCTTTTAGCATAATAACCTCATCAGTTTTAGGTCGATTTCATCATTCTATAGGAAATATGAAAAACAATTTTTGTGACTTCTCAATTTAGTAGGGCTACTGCATCCATTACTATATGAGTTTAGTGATTTTAATAAAACATAGAAGACATGAGTTTTACCTTGTGTGATTTCACTTTTTCTTTTTAGATTCACAAAAACACATGATGACTTCACTATTTTAAAATCAAGTTTGCTATTTTTATAGAAACCTATGAATGTAACTACATTGATTACATTTTGACCTCACTGATATGTAGGTCAAATTCATTATTTTCTTCACAAATTCACCATTTTCTATAAAATAAATAGAGATAATAAAATAATATAAAATGATATCATTGATAGTAGGGAGGCCTCACCAATTACGTAAGTGACCTTATTAATCCATAAGGTGACTTTGTCAGTACATAGGGTGGATTAACTATTTTCAAGGTGACCTCACCAATTACCAAAAAACACAAATACAAAAAATTTAGAAGAAAAATAAGGAAATCAACACCAAAATATGGTCTGATTATTTAACTAGAAGACTTAAAGAGTTTCGAAGGAGGTTTGTGAGATGTGGGGTCCCACTAGTCATGCCATTATTTAGAACAAGATTGAAATAGAGGTTATTTTATTAGTATTCAAATACAAATAAAATCACAAAACACAACACTTCAAGCTTTCTCCTTAGGGTGAGCTATAATCACTAAACAAAGAAATCAATGCAAGAAAATGAATGATACATTCACCTTCCTTGAAGACTCCATATAATAATTGTTTTAAAAATTCTTGTGCTTCATTTATGGATATAAGATTATTTATCACTGAACATTTTCAATTCGATGACATATACCATTTCCCACCTATGTATTTGTTCACTTTGGATTAATAATGGTAAAGTTTCTTAGCAAGATTTTGGCATTAATTTTTTATACATAAAATATTAATAAAAAAGGGTCATGGCCCATGTATTTATAGCTTGATTGAAATGATATGGACCATCCATCTTAGTATCAAGATGTGTGGTCTAAAAATAAATTCAAATTTGGAGACCAAATGCAATTAATATTCAGAATAATGGACCAACTAATAGGCATGGTTTACACAAATTAGATATTTATTGCATTAATTAACCATGGATTACATTTTTGAATTTTTGATTGATGATGTCATCTTTTTTTAAATTTAAATTTTTCAAAATTAGACATTAGAAAATTTGATATGGATTTTTCACATAATCATTTAATTGGATTTAATTAGTTAAGTGAATTTGATTAGACTTTTTACAATTCTTAGAATTTGATTAATTACCATGCACTATTAGTCAAAAACATCAATTTTTTAGGTCATAATTTAAATGGATATGAATTAGAATAATGTAATGTTTTAGTATAGGGTAATTCCCCAATTAGGAATATATTAACATGAATTAGGAATTGCATGTGACATCTGTAGATAAATCAAAACATTCCAGTAGTTTTGGTCCAATTTATGTGTTATTATATAAAGTCATTTAGACTTGAAATTTAAGCATGGTATGGTGAGAATTGGATGTCTAAATTGCCAAAATTATTAGAAAAAAATAATTATACACATCAAGGGATTTAATATTTCACATAGCCCTCTGATTGGAAAAATAACTTGGGATGTAACATTACGGCAAAAAATGGTTCCAACCATTTTAGGCACCAAGAGTGGAGGAGCGATGGTGGGAGTGTTGGCTGGGAATGGCGAAGTGGTGGGCGGTCCATTAACAGGCCCCAAGAAGGACGGTTCTCTACCTGGGGCGCACTCTTCCAATGCTAAAATGACCTACATTAGTGAGCGCTCAAAGCTCAACAGGGTAAATGGATGTCTATTGAGAAGACAGGACAGACCGGTGGTGGTCATTTCCCCTGAAGCAGTGAAAGATGATGTTGAGTACCTCTTTTCCCATACACTAATTTGTAAATTCCTAGGTATTAGAATCTCTTTGATGGCCTTAGAAGCCTAGATTTGTAGGTCTTGGCATATAGAAGGGGATTTTGACATCATGTTGGCTGGTAACAGCTATTTTCTAGTCAATTTTTCCTCAGTTTCAGACCGTAATCAAGTTTTTGAGGGGGGCCCTTATTTATACGACTGTGTGGGGCTTTTTCTCAAACCTTGGCATGCAGGGGTTAACTCAGCTGATGAACTTCCAGCCTGTGTGCCGGTCTGGGTCCATTTTCCATGGCTTCCTTTGGAATTTTGGAGGGAGGACATTCTCAGGCAGATTGCAACCATGTTGGGAACACTGACAACTATTTCCCATCAATCACTGGACAAAAAGGTAATTTCTTATGCCCGTGTGTGTGTTGACATTGATTTAAATAATCCTTTATTGGATTCCATGGAGATTTGTATGGGCTCCTCGTCTTGGATTCAACAGATAGATTATGAATCTATCCCTTTTAGATGCCAAATTTGTCATGTATATGGACATTTGCATAGACAATGTCCATCGGCTGCCAAAGATAGTGGGATAAACCATGATTCTTCTACACTAAATACAATAGTTTCTAGAAAAGGAATTAATAGATTGGCTCATTCTGTTAATGAAAAAACTCAATCAGATAGAGCTGTAAAAGGGAAAAACCTAGTTGTTAATGATAGCTTGGCGCAAGGATCAACTGATCATACTAGCGCTGGTTTGGATGGGTTTACAACAGTTAGGCACCGTATGAGAGGTGGAGGCCAAAAATGCAAGAATGTAGAAAGGCAATTGGACTTGGGATTTAACAGGTTTGAGGCTCTGGACAGTATGGCCATAGAGGATGGCATTCCGGCTGAGGAGTAGGGGGAAGCTCTTGAAGTAGATCAAAAAGTAATAGGGCCTATTATGGATCAGGTTATGATGCCTCTACCGACTTTAGAGAATTCTTTGAGGTGGAATGAAGGAGCACTTGAAATAGCAAGTGTATAGCTTGATAAGGAAGTGAAATGGGCTGATTTAGTTAAGGAAGTTGATGCTGGCAGGAAAGATAAGGGTGCCTCTTCAGCGCTTGGCCTAATGTAGAGGCCATTCAAGAAAGCTAACTCCTCCATTCCATCCAAGGCTGGGCAAAGAAAGGACTTAGAAAAAATTAAACTTACAGGAGATTTACTGGTGGAATCAGGGGTTGTTAAAACTCTAGATGAACACTTCCCCCATTTCTCCCAATGATTGTCTTATCATGGAATGTGAGGGGTTTGAATAACTGCCCCAAAAAAAAGGCTACTCGAAGATTGGTGTTGGATCACTCTTCGAATATCCTCTGTATCCAGGAAACCAAATTGTCAGTTGACTTACTATTTGCTTGTATGCCAAAAATATGGTTTTTTGGCCAATATCAAGGTGTGGGTGCGTTGGTAAGCTCAGGGGGTTTGGCCATGTGTTGGGACCCATGGAAAATCTTGCCACTTCATTGGTTATCCTACATATCAGCTCTTTCTATGGGTGCCTCTTCCCTTGACAGCGGGGAACTGATTCTTGTCACAAATGTTTATGCGCCAGTTGACATAGATGGATAACTTCAGCTTTGGGAACATATTCGCTATGTTTGTAGCTACCATCCCTTCCTTTTATGGATTGTTACGGGGGACTTTAATGCTGTGATGAATTTGGAGGAGAAAAGAGGTGGTCTGCCTCATCTTGGTCCCTCAACTGATTGTCTTCACCATAATGTTGAGATTCTACGCCTATCTGATGTTAGACCCTCCAATGGGCTTTTCACTTGGAGCAACAGAAGAATGGGTAATGCTGCCATCTCAGAGCATCTGGATAGATTTTTTATCTCCTACTTTTGGAAGTCTAGCACCTTCTCTCTTAGCTCAAAAATCCTAGATTGGAAAGGGTTGGACCATTGGCCCTTTATGCTTTCCATCAATCTTATTGAGGGACCTAAAAAACCCCCTTTAAGTTTCAGCTGATGTGGTTCTGAGACCCATCTCTTCATGACTATATTGGATAGTGGTGGCGGTAAGGAGGACCAACTCACGGTATTGCTATGTATTCTTTCCTCAAAAAACTTCAGTATGTTAAGAGGAAGTTGCAGATTTGGAATAGAAATTGTTTTGGCAATTTACAATGCATGAGGAAGAAGGCGCAAGATGAGCTAGATGCAATCACAAGGAAAATAAGAGACTGTGGGTTCTTGGAAGCACTTAGTTAGGAGGAGTCTAGATCTGCTAGCACCCTTGCTAAGTGGGAATTACGAGAAGAAATTTATTGGAAGCAAAAGGCACGTAGCGATTGGCTTCAGGAAGGGGATAAGAATACAGCTTTTTTCCATAAGTCTGTTCAAACACGGAGAAATAGAAATGTCATTACTTCTCTTGTTAGTCAGGATGGGACTCAATTGAGTTCTTCCTAAGCTATTAACAAGGAAGCTATCCGGTTCTTTTTAGCTCTCTTTGCTAGCGATCTGGTGCTAGATGAAGAAGCTAAAAATACTGTCCTTTCTTGCATTCCCCAGGTGGTGAGTGCAAAAATGAATGAATTTCTCATGAGGCTGATTGGAATGACTGAGGTTGAGGAGGTGGTGTTTAGCATGAAAAGAGGTAAAGCTCCTAGCTTGGATGGGTTCCCTATTGACTTTTTTCAGGACTTTTGGAGCATCATCAAGCAAAGACCTGATGGAGGTCATATAGGAATCGTACACCAGTAAGGAAATGCTTAAAGCTCTAAATGCTACTTTTCTTGTTCTAATTTTGAAGGAACAGGCTCTTCATCTGGATGAGTATAGACCCATTGCACTTTGTAACATTGTCTATAAAATCATTACTAAGCTTATAGCGTAGAGGCTTAAAGATTTTCTTCTAAGACTTATCTCAGAGGAACAAGGGGGTTTTGTGGCGGCAAGCAGATTCTGGATGGAGTGGTTATAGCTTTGAAAGCTATTCACTCTATGAGTACATCCCAAGAGTGGGCCATGTTTATCAAGCTTGATCTTGCCAAAGATTATGATAGAGTTAGCTGGAGATTCCTATAAAAAGTCCTTTTAGCATTTGGTTTTAACCAGGATTGGATCTGATGGGTGTTGAGCTATGTCACGATGCCATCTTTTTTGGTTCTTATCAATGGGACTCCTTCTGATCTTCTTGGTGCCTCCAGAGGTCTTTGTCAGGGGGATCCACTATCTCCATACCTATTTATCATTTTGGTTGAGGGTCTTGGGAGGCTCTTCAAATATCATGTTTCTCAGAATGCCTTACAGGGATGGAGCTGGGGGGAGGGGTTTATTGCACTAACTCATCTACAATTTGTGGATGACACTATTTTGACTGGGAGAGCTTGAATAGGAGAAGCAGAGGCTTTCCATCACACACTAGACAATTATCTGGTAGCTTCAGGTCAGAAAATTAATGAGCATAAGTCCTCTATTTTCTTTTTTAACACTCTAGAGCTTATTCAGAGAAGGATTGCTGCCATATTGTGGTTTTAGACTCAGAGCCTTTCGGTTATTTATCTTGGCATCCCCATTGTGGTGGGAAGGCAGCCTAGACTATTTTGGCAGAATTTTCTTGATAAACTAAGACAAAAAGTGAGTCATTGGACTCATAGATGGCTATCTACAGTGGGTCGTGTGACTCTTCTTCAATCGGTCATCCAGGTGCTTCCCATATATTGCAGTATGGTGTAGGCTACCCCGATGTACTTCCTAAAGGAATTTGATGCCCTTTCTAGATAGTTTCTTTGGAGTGGAAATCTGCAAAACAACAAGTGGAGCCTCATTAATTGGGATACCATTTGTAGACTGAAGAAGGATGGGGGTCTCAGCTTACGCTTTGCTATTCTGGCTAGCCAAGCCCTTGCTGCCAAGCTTTATTGGAGATGGTGTTCCAGTTATTCATCCCTTTGGGCCTGGGTTTTGTCTGCTAAGTATTTCCTGGGAGTGGATCCTCATGTGATCTCTAGACTCCTGCTTGAGGGCAGAGGGTCAATGGTGTGGAGCACTCTCAAGTGGGGAGCACAACTGGTGAAACATAGCTTGTTTTGGGTTTGCAGTAGTGGGATGGATGCTTTCTTCTAGAGAGACTCATGGGATGGAGAGCCTCCACTCTTATCATTGCATCTGCATTTGCAGCCTTTAGGTGATTCTTTTCATTCAGCTGGGTGGCATAAGGTGGAGCATTATAAAGAAATTCTTAATATGGGAACTACTATTGGTTATAGATGGAAAGACCCCTCTGATTGGCCGCTCGAGGGCTCTGAAGAAGATAGGAGGGAATTATCTCATAGCCTTGCTTCTAGAGGATGTAGTTCCCTACAAGGAAGGGATGTCCTTACATGGGGAGGGGATGATACTGGCCAATACTCAGTGTCGTCTAGTTATCTTGCTTTGATTAGGCATCCCTTGGGAGGAGGACAATTTGTTTGGGGAAAAAATATTTGGAATCAGACATCTTGGCCCAAGTGTAATTTTTTCCTCTAGCTGCTTACTTACAATAGGTGTCTCACCTGGGATAATCTCTATAGGAGGGGATTTTAGGGGCCCTCTAGGTGCATTTTGTGTCATAGCAGCGAGGAAACTGGAGCTCATATTATTTTCCAGTGTAAGTATGCCAAACAGATGTGGCATTTATGGTGGAATGCGTGGAGTCTGCCCTGCTGGCATGCTTCTTCTTTAGTGGATTTTTGGGGTCGATATGGCCATGCTCCTACTAAGAATTCTTTTTACAAAGTGCCTAATCTATGGGTCCCTCTTTTATTTTATGGAACCTGTGGATTGAAAGGAATAGAAGAATATTCAAGGGCATCTAGCTGGAGTTGTAGATTCTGTGGGTGCATGTTATAAGGTCGATACAAGAAACTTTGAGTATTAAATGTGTTGGGGAGAATGTGAAGGACCTTGAAGCCATGACTATTTGCACTCACCTTGGGCTGGTGCCAAATATGGGATGCGTAGCTGGTCCAAACTGCCATTTGGGGCGTGGCAACATTCAACATTTGCAGCTTGTTTGTAGAGAAGGCTATTGGACTCCTCCAGAGGATGGTTTTATTAAAATCAATACTGATGGCTCCTCTTGAGGCAACCCAAGGGTAGCTGGCATTGGTGGTATTGGTCAAAATAGAGTTGGGAGTATTCAATTTCTCTTCTCAGTCTATAAAGGTCAGTATACTAACAACCTCATGGAAGCCTTGGCCATCCTGGAGGCGGTGAGAGCTTGCTGTCATAATGGCTGGAGTAACATAGTCTGTGAATCAGATTCACAAATTGTTGTTAATTTTCTAAATAAAGGTAAGCCTAGTAAGGTTGACTGGCATCTAAATGTGATTATTCAGCAGATTCTTCAATTAAGTTCTTCCTTGTATTTGGCTTCTTTCAAACACATTCCCTATGAGTGGAATGGTGTTGTGGATTGTCTTGCTAAATGGGCTTCAGAGAATGGCCCCTCTTGGAACATTACGGATATTACTATGCTCCCCAGGAGTTTATATCAGCAACTGGTTCAACTTGTGGACCAAGATAATGTTATGTAACATTTGTTTTCTTCTCATTTTTAATAAATTTTTACCCCTCTTTTAGTTTTTAAAAAAAATGGTTCCAAGCACCTTTCAAGTAATGTCTCAATCATTAAATTGTAATTTAATTTTGGGTAGACCTTGGATACACATAATAGAGGCCATTCCATATAATTAACATCAATGTGTAAACTTTATATATTATGGGACCTTATTGACAATGTATGTCAATGATGATCCCTTTAAATTATGCAAATGATAGATTTTGATATAGAGGGCATTCATATAGTAGTACCACCTAAAAAATTTATTCCTATTGATAATATCTAAACTTATGAAGTGGTCAATATAAGTACAATGGATCCATTCTCTCCAAATATAGATAAGGTACTAAACACTAAAGTGCACATAGATTCACCTTCAGAACAAGAACCAATACCAAAGGAGCCAATGATAAAAAAATAGCTTGAGGCCCTCTTAGAGTATTGTCTATGTATGAAAAACTAATTGAGATAGGGATCTTTGGGTTGGCTTGACACCATGTGCCCACTAACCCATTTTCCCATAGGTATTATGAAGATGAAGAGTTGGGGTTTGATCATTTGACAAGGAGTGATAGTCTATGACCTAGATATGAATGCACTAGAGTAAAGGCAATGATGAAAGTAGAAACATTTAGGTGGTCATATCCTATTTCAATAGTTATTTCATATTATACACCTATATTTGATTTAGATATTAGCATTGACATAATTGTCCTAGATTGACAAAAGTGTCTACATCTATAGAGGCATTTAAACTAGAATTTGGAAACTATTATAGAATATTATTCTAGTTTGATTCCTACTTATTCCAAATCTAGATTTGTATTAGCATTAGAACTATATAAATATCTTATTTATTTATCATTGAAATATCTAACACAATTTTAATTTCCATTTTTATCATATCTCAACATAATAAATTTATTATATGTTCTATCTAAGTTTTTTAATTAATTGGCCTACTATAGATATATTTATCACCCTTGTGCTTATTTATATATTCTTAACCCTGTCTACCCATAGTAGGATGCATATCTAATTTAAGTTTAACTAATACATTTATAGCATTCTGAGTATGATATAAGGTTTGAGTCATCATAATAACATTGGTCAGACTAAGAGATAAACAATAGGCACAAAGAGATAGTGTATGTGAACCTTTTGGAAGTGATAAAGGTCTATAACTAAGAGGAACAACCAAGGTTTGTATTTTCCAAGTGTACAGGACTGAGTTTTTATCTAATTAATAAATAGTATCTACATTTTTCCCATATTTAATCTAGAAATGAAATTTCTATTTTAAAGGAAAATAAATGCAAACCTGGGTGTGTATAACACACCTTCCCTTTGCATGAGTCCAACTTGAGTGATTTTTTGGTGTCTAACCTACAACCAAGATTATGTTATAGTGTATAATCAATGTATATAATTTAAAATTGAAAACATTTAATTGATTGAAATTTAAAGAGAGAAAGGTTTAGGAGTATATTCGTGTATCAATGCAACCACCTTGCCTTTTGGTAATTTGATTTGAAAATATGTATAATTATAAACCATTAAAATTAATATTATGATAAATATAAAATTTATAAAGTGCATAAATATATAAATATGTTTTATCAATTAGAGTATAGGGTCAATGGGGCTGATAGTGTAACATAAACTATTGGAAAGGGGTTTATGCTTAGGTAAGGACTAATAAAGGCATTAAATGGTTAGATGAGGGTGTAAAAGAGGAATCAAAGATTAGAGGAATATTTTTAGGAGATGGTTGTGTAGATAACAAGTGGTCGTAAAGGGACAACAATCTTATGAAGTATCAATGGTTTGCCCACCCTTTTCCCAGCGTACCCCTTAAGGTGTGCACTCAGAGACATTAAGACTTGATGGTTCTTACTAGAGAGAAATCATCAATAATTAATAAAAATTTGAAAATATTATGTGTATACATATGCCCCACTTGAAGATCATCATGTGTCATGTAGGTGCAACATGAGATGGTGCTTTAGGAAAAGAACATAGAAACACATAATATTGAAGATAAATAATTTGTTGTAAGGAGAAAATAAGATAAATGAAAGGATAAAAATAAAAAATACATTCCTTTACCTACCCTAGATATGTAAATAAAGAATGAGATGCAAGAAATGTGAAGGTGTCTAATGTAGGGAACACTAGGTGAACCTATATAAATTAGTACAAAAAGAGTGAAAAAATAAAAATGTTTTCAAAATATACATGTAATATGTGAAAAGATTCTCTACAATGTCAGGATTCCATAAAATCTTATGGTTTGGAAAAAGATCTAGGAGAAAAAAATATATGATCAAAAGATAAAATCTGGTCGTAAATATTTGACAAGTAAATAATTTTGAATAGTAAATATAAATAGGGTGAAAAATAATTCATTTGTAATTTTTGCTATTATGAGAAAATAGATCTTTAAGAGATGTAATTTTATACTAGATAGCCATCATAGTTACAAGATGACAACTGAGATAGGGAGGATGCATAGAGTGCAACACAGGTAAGTAATTAGAAACTTCAAAAAAATTGAGCAATTTTATTTGAAATTGAATGAGATATATAAAACTGAGTGGTAGGCAAAATCTAAGAGCCAAAATTGACCATAGGAAATTTTTAGGTAGACTAGGGGCAGAATGGGATACTAGGTAGGAATAAGTCAAACAAATAAATGCCAAAGACATTTATGGTAAATGGTAAAAAAGTCACCACTATGAAAGAATAGAGTTGACCTGGTTAACTAAGTTTTTAAGGCAAGCATAAAGCAAAGGCCAACTAGGTAGTAGTGGGTTGGCTTATTATTATAAAGGGTCGCCAATTTCATAGAAATAGGCCAACTTAGTTGGTAGAAGGGGGTGATATGGTCTACAAAATGGGGTTGAATATGCACTATAGGGATAATTAGTATGTTAAAGCTGGAGGAGATATGATTTAGTATAAAATAGGTTGATTTAATTGAAAATGATAAGGGTTGATTTAGTATAAAAAAATTTGTATAGGGATAATTTAGTATTAAATAGTTTAATTGTGTATGAAAATCATAAAATATGAGAAATTAAATCAAACCAATTGATTAATAATTAATTTGTGAATTTTAAAGAATTTATTTTGATTATTTATCACATGGAGACTTGATACATCATTTTTATTTGATATTTTACAAAGACACCAGAGATATTGGTGCATGATAGATGAATCATGGCTACCATATTTTTTGAATTGTTTAAGTGACATGGATAGAGTTTGACTAGTTATGTTGGGTTTCAAAGGCATTATGGAGATGAGGCAGATCCCATTGAGTGTTGATCTCATTGTCATGTTCCTTAGAGCATGGGAATGGTTAAAAAACACTTTTCAATGGTTGGTGGATGGGGATACTATTGAGGTGAGTATCACATTGGAGGATGTTCACACATTTATTTGACTACCTATAGGAGGGACACCAATAATCACTAGCACACCATAGGATTTAGATAAGAGACAAGCACTAGCCTAGTGGAGAACATGCTCAAATAGGATATACCCTAGATTAAGGATGAGTTTATTTGACATCTATATTTTGAACATTCTAAACACACAAAAGGTAGTGATAGGACTTGTGATATCATGAGTGTTGTGTCATAAGTCAAATGGTAAGGTGTTGTTATATGCGATAGACTTATGTCAGTCTATACTAGATTAGGGAGCACTCTACAATTTTGGGGTTATAATCTAAGTCCACCTCATGCATGATATGTATGGGATTGTTTTTAGAGGGAAAAATACCATGGGCATGTGGTTTTATTAAGTTCTTAGATATATTATAATTTTATGTTATATCATCTAACTAAGTTGCCTTTGTGGTTGATGACAAGTTGTCTCAAGTCATGAGGTGGAGATAAGATCAAGTAGCCTGGATTATGCCCCACATGACAAATTTATAGATTATCACATGAAGAGAGATTATGTGGAATTTTTATATATACATTTTTAATTTATGGCTTAGTTAGGTGACAATTTTTATGGGGTTAGCATGGGTGTAAATCAACAGACCCTATACCTCATGGGTAGAGCAGCATATGGTGGCATGTTTGCCAAGATATTTTATACTCCCACATTTGGTGTCCCCTCTAATAGTGCCTACTTATTGGGCATGATATGTAAGAGAGCTAAGGGGGAGAGGAGTAGGAGGAGTACTAATAAATATACCAGTGATCAGGCTGTGGCATGCTAGACCATGGACTGGTTGAGCATGGTAGTAGGTGGTAGCAAAGCCAACAAGGGGAGACACCATTGACATGGATGTTAGTGCACAATAATCACCTTAGTAGTATCAATAGTGACCATCATGGCCTTATCAAATATGAAGACACTATCAGTGAGAGTAGGCATAGGTGAGGGTTGTAGCATAAGAGGAGCCAATAGTTGCTCTATGACATAGATGGTCCATAAAGGCACCTCTAAGGTGTTGATCATGGCATGCTTAAGTGGTGACTCCTAGTTTTGAATTAGTGTAGAGGTGACCCATGGAGGAGGTGCTTGATGAATGAGTAGATGGAGAGACCATACTTAGTGGGATATCAAATGGAGAGATGATGGTTAGTGACACTAGAATTGGTGATAAAATGATGTAATTTGATTTAATTTTTTAATATAGGATACTAGTTGCATTATGGTTATGGTAGATAGATTTTGATGTGTGTGTGTGTGTGTGTGTGTGTGTGTGTGTGTGTGTGTGTGTGTGTGTGTGTGTGTGTGTGTGTGTGTGTGTGAGAGAGAGAGAGAGAGAGAGAGAGAGAGAGAGAATGTTTATCTAGTTTGGGTTTTATAAATCTTATGGTGGATGAGGTCAAATGGGGAGCCCTAATTGTGGTTGTGCATCATGATATTCTAGATGGGGTTATAGCACCATATGACCCCACCAATCTAGATGTTCTTATGGTATCATATACCCCAGCTTAGGAAGGTTGGTTTAGACTAGTGGGAGAGGCTATGAGGTATCTTAAAGAATGTGGGGATAGATTATATCCACTAGTAAGGTTGAGAGAGGGAGAGGCACAAGCCTAGTAATCCTTGGCATATGAGAGATTAACACACATGGCTAGTACTATTCAACTCATATAGGTGCAGGCCCTAGTGGGAAATCTATAGGGATAAATTATAGGTTTTATATCCCATACTACCTAATTAAAACATACCCAAACATTTATGGGAAGTGTGGATATGAAGGATTTATCCCTAGAATAATCATCAATGACATAGTATGAAAGTTTAAAAATAAATAAATAACAAGATTAAGTTACCTCTCAAGGTGAAAACCATAAATGAGACAAGAATTTTAAAGTGGAAAACTAGAATTGTCAAATAAAAGACCATGTGATCTTATTAGAAGACTTGATACCAAAATCTCCACAAGTAAGAGATTAAATGAAGATCATAAGAGAAGAGAGAGAGAGCTATACAATTCTTAGTTAGGAAAAGAAGAGAGGTAAGGTTGTTTTATAGAGATATAAGAGGAGAATGGGAGTTACAAAAAATCCCATTATTACCTTACAAGCCCCCTATGTGTGTGCCATTTATGGCCTTTCCGTTATAGAGTGGAGGGAAGTGTGTGCCATGTGGGGAAGAGAGTTACATACAAGTAACTCTAAATCCAACAAGTGGATTAGAAAGGTGAGTGACACCTCATAAAGGTAGGAATAAAATGTATTTATAAATACACACATAACTAAAACTTAGGAAAAAGATATAAACCTAGGAAGGACCCAAATAAGGTTAATTATCTAACATGTTACACCACATGATAGATAGGATAGGGCCCAGCCTTAGATTTGGAGTGATTGTATTATGTATAAAATACATGATGATATATATAGATTGATTTATAAAGTTGTATTTAATCTCATGAATTGTATTTGGTTATGGATGTTGATGCATGGATGTATTTATTTCTAGCACATGTATTTATATTTTTTTGTATATGTTATGGGAAATATATGATGTATGTTTTCTTTTCTAGCATTATGTGATGTACATGAATGATTAAAAATAAAAAAGATAAAAATGACTTGGAAAAGTATAAGTAATCAAATGTACTACACACTATATTTTATCTCAAATAATCTAAATGGAACAACTAGGGTTTGGTAGGGGGTACACAGGGTACTTAGGAAAACATGTATAAGGATAAAAGGCTCAGGGGACACTATGGTCTACTAGAGATATATAAAGGTTATCCACTTTTTTGGCATGCACCAAGATATATAAAGACTCATAAACAAGGTTAGGGCTAGTGTGATCAATCACACAAAAGATGTAGGTATCTCTAACAAGTATAACCATAATAAAGTGAGCAGCTGAAATAAGAAATCTACTTGCATACAAATTATGAAAATAACAATGTTGAATTAAGAGAACTATCAAATGATGTATAAGCTTAAGAGAGAGGAACTTTCAGGACAAATGAAAGATGTTTCGAGAATCAAAGACATTTTCAAGAAAGGGTGAAAGAGGATGCCTAATATAAGCCTAAGCTAATACTTTGTTCTCAACACTATGGTTTCCTAATAATGCAACTTTCTAGTTTAACAAAGAGGAGATTATTTATGCAAATGTATAGAGTGTTTTAAGAAACTAAGATTCTAATGTGAAATGAGATATGTTTCTAAATCAATAATATCATGTAATGGAAGACATTTTCAAGTAGTGATAGATATTCTTAACTACATACAAATGCAAAATATTTATAAACTACCCTAGATAATGCTCTAAATAAACTAAATCACTAAAACAATGAAAACCTAGATAATACACTACTATAAACAAATGGTAATTTCAATTTTCATAGAAATTTCCATCGTATCAAGTTGAAAAATATTGTGTAGACATTTTACCAACTATGAATCCAAGTTAGGAAGCAATGAAGGAGGAATACCAAGTTTTATGTGGGTTGAGTCTAAACCAGGAGCCAATTGAGTCTAAACTAGGAGCCAATAACAATGGAAAAGGCAAAGGAGAAGTTGCAAACTATGAGAGAGGCAACATGTAGAGCACAAAGATAGGTGCAATGGATCTTGAGGAAGATAGAAGCAATACAAAATCCTCAAGATCACTATAGAGAGCAAAGTGAACCACCAAAATAAGTTGTAGAGTAGTAAGACATCCCTTATCATAATGAAAGCTCAAGTATGCCAAGAATGAACCAAATGAGATTCAAGAAGGCACAAGAGCTTAGAGAGTGATGATAAATAGAAGATATCAGATAAAAAATGTAGGAGAGAGATGAAAAATGAGTGATAAGTAGTCATATATGGCAACCCTAATTTGCCAAAAGCCAAAAACTACCTATTTTTATCCATTGGGACCAAATAGGGGCATTTCTCTTGCATTATGCCTAGGTTATAACCTAGGTTGTAGCTCTGGTGAAGGAAATAGGTGTACTAGGCCATGGGTTTCCCCCATAATCTATGTCCTAGGTCAAAATCCCATCCTGAGGGGTCAATAGGCTTTTAGAAGAGCCCCAAAAGGCATTTGAAAGGCCTGCCAGCAAGTGAAATGGATAGTAAGCTATGGCGGATGTCTAAGGGATAGATATATGATGTAGAAGGGTTAATACAAGTAAAACATGTCTCAAAGTGGTATAACCAGGGTTGTTAATCTACATATGAGATGATGTGTAATCATAGGGAGGATTAGGGTCACGAGAAGTATGATCACATATGTCCTTGAGGTACATGCAATTGGTGTTTGAATAAACAAGGAGTGTTTTGTGGTACCTAGAAGCCATACAAAAGTAGAGGAAATGAATAAATGAAATGATAAAATAGAACATTTACTACAGTTACCAAATAAGTATGGTGATGGAATAAGTTAATGGCATGATCCATAGGTGAGAGTGTAAATGTTGAGTAATCTAAATCCAAATCTAGCTTTACCTCCTACAAACAAGGGACATAAGTGATATAAAATCAAATCATACAATCCAGAATGACATACACTAGGGAATTAACCCTAGTGTTATCCTTTTAATGGATACGGGTGATCTAGATGTCCTTAAATAAGGAGAGGAAATTATGCATCACCTCAAAGAGGGAGATCAACTCAGAGATAAGGATGGCTCAGGCACCAATGAGTTGAGACATAGTTATGAGTGATTCAAAGAATAATTACACATAACACACACCTAACCCATAGGCATAAGTCAAGGCACCAATGATTTCATGATACTTGGTGATGTTATTCATCTCACTAGTAAGGAAGAAACTAGTTACAGTAAGCTCATGGCCCCATAGATCATCGATGACCCAAGCCACATCAATAGGTCCTGAGTTGCCTTCACTAGCACCATCAATGTGGATCATCACTAAGAGGTGCACCATGATGGGGTTCAAGGATGTAGAACTAAAAACCATAGAAGGACTATCTAAAGGTGAGGTGGGGTAAGCAAGCTACATAGGGGAGTTATAAAATGAAACCAAGCCATAATCAAATAAATTGACCAACACCAGCCATGGAAATAGGTGACAAAGGAAGGTGATAGGAAGTTCATAGAAGATGAAGACTAATCAATATAAACTAAAACAAGTCCCAAAACACAATAATTAGAAAGACAAAAATTGGATTTATAATAGATTAACTATAGAGTTGTAGAGAAATAACTAATTAAAAGAAGCATAGAAAGTAACTTCTATCCCTAGGTGCCCATGAGATGGGGCACTAGCCTGAGAGGTTAATGGGGACCTAAAAGGGGTCCCAAGGATTAACAAGGGGAAGAAGTGGGATCAAGAAGACCTTAAATTAAAAAATTAATACCACCATTATGATCATAATGGGATGAAACACCTAAGATATAGGTTTCATGGTCTGGGATGCAACGAAGGGTGAAAAACCCAAAAAGGGTCCACTAAAAGCAAAAAGAGAGCCAAAAGAGAAAAAAGGTGAAAAAGATGTCATTTTCACACTTGTTTTTACTTTTAGAGACACTAAGGAGAGAAAAAAACACCACCAAAACCCAAGAAGAGCATACAAGGATGTGGGGAGTACATCACAGGCACACACAATGGTCTAAGAAGTCCTCTAAACAAAACTTTGTCAGATTTTTTTAGTTTCGGGATATATGAGGCCCAAATAGAATTTTGACTAAATTCAAAAGATTTTGTGGATGAGTCAGGTGAACTAACCAATCAAAGTGACTAATAGGTGGATATAAACTCTCTAGGCCAAGTGGGATGCTAAACAGAGGCTTGGGGAAGGAGTTTTAGGAAGCCTTAGGGCTTCTCAATGTGCCATGGCCTAGGCCATAGCCTAGATGGTCAAACCATAGACTAGGCCACTACTAGGCCATTGAGGCCACATCCTAGCCCACTACCAGGCCATAAATTTTCCTAAAAAGCTATGGCATGGGCTAGAAAGGGACCAAACTTGGCTCTGGGGAGCCCAAGAGAGCTTGGAGTAGGTCAGAAGAAATAAAGAGGGGGAAATAGATAAATAGTTTAAATAGATTATTTTTAACTTTATTTATCCATTTCATAACTAGTAAGATTGATCTATTTGCCTACTTTTTGGTTTTACATACATGCAAAGGAGACAATGCACTAGAGGAGTGAGTCATCATAGGTAGGTGAGTGACCAACATAGAGAGAGACCCTATGAGGTGACAAATTGAGGGAGAATTCTAACATGGTTGGCTGAGAAGGCCAACTCTATACCTATAGAGGACCAGGATAATCTATAGAGTACAGGGATATGGAGACTAGTACACATACCTTCACTACATTACTCTAAAGATCTACTGAATGCATTAGTAACCACATGGGTACCTAAGAGGTACATATTCCAATTAAGACCTAAGCTATAGGTCATCCTGAGCATTGAGAACATCTACCATCTTTATGGGGTAGAACCTATAGAGAGGGAGATAGAGCTACCATAGGTGCATACCATAGCCATAATAGATCTCTATCTAGTGAGACTCTACCAAGAGTGAAACAACCATGGCATGTAAATCACATAACTATCACTAGGGGTTCCATATCTATGAATAATGATAGGAAGTACCATGGTTAGGAGGCTCTACACTAGGAAAAAAATAGGGAGGCTACCACTATCTTGGATAGGAGTTGTCTAGATATTAGAGAAAGGATAGAGGTATGCTTCGGGCTAGTATATCTTGAGAGGACTATACTAATAGCTAGATCAAATCCATCACACAAGGGTAGGTAGATTAGCATAACCTAGCTTACTTCTATCCTAGGCTTATGAGAGACTCTCACTAACCTAACTAAAGACACCATGGTGTAGTGAGGCATACCCTACACTAAAGGAGGGTGTTGTATGGGTTATATGGTTCACAAACAAGATTAGGCCTATGAGAAAGACCTTAGATTGGGATATAGTGGATAGCCACATTTAAGATCCATACATACGAGTGATGTGGCCAAAGGATGCTAGAGTAGAGATACATATGGGCTAGGAGGAGTTCTAACATCCATAGGAACCATATTAACATCCAGGGAGATAGGCTCTGGTGGCATGAGAGAGATGGACATAGCCTAAGATAGTTATAGCTGAGTAGGGAGTGTTGCCAAGATAGAGTGAGGGAGCCATTAGTAGAGAGAGGCAACAATAATGAGGGCTACCACTACTAGGAAGAATATGATTGGATGGAGGTCTATAAAGATTATCATCATGCCTAGGTAAGAAAATTGTTATTTTAGATAGCACTTGTGTTTGGTACTCTTCCTTTATCAAGATCTAATATGTGACTAACATATGTTCATTTTGTATGTATGTTTAAGAGATTAGCCTAGTTAGACTGGGTCCCAGGTATACCTACTATTGAGAAAGATATTCCCTAATGTGGTGGTAACACTACTCATGGAAAGAGTGCCACACCTACTAACACAGGTAGATCCACATACTCACTACTTGTGAGTAGGTGCATGAGCATCACTTAATCTAGTGATAGTATAACACTAGATACCATGTCTAGAGGTAGAGTTAGCACAACTTAAGGCCATAGTAGAATAACATGAGATAGTTACAACATGGGTTTAGGTATAACTAGATCAATCAAAGGTTGAGATCGATCAGTTATGGCCTAAACTAGCCCAAGAGCAAGCCAGAGGGGCAAAGGCACCTAGAGAGAGGGCAAATTGATTGGTTACCCTAGAGGAGGTTATGGCTTGATTGGTTAAGAGGTAGAGATTGAGATCTCCACCTAGAGCAGGACTACCATAGATATAGCCTAGTCATATGTTAAATAAGAGGTATCATATATGTAGCCACACATGTGGTATTTTTTAGGGACTGTGAGCCTAGGCTTAAAGAAATCCAAGTGATGTACCTAAAAAAATCATATATTTTTTATGATATATATGTAGTCATTTCTCATTATTATCACATTTTTATATGATTTTGTGTGGTGTATGCTTCATTTGAGATAGACTACTAGATACATGTGATTAGATAGTGGGAACTTAAAATAAAGAACCCATGTGAACACACATATACAGGTGGCATAGAGGTTAGTGATGAGAGAAAAGGGGAAAGATATTCCCTAAAAACATATGTGGATTTATAAGAGGCCATGTAGGTCCTATATGTGAAACATCTTGAGGTAAAACCCATTAATCGGGTGTTGTAAGGGATCACCTTTAAGAGTCGAGGGATGATAGGCCCTATTTTACAATGAATTAGTGATTATGAAGGGGATAAGCTATTTGTGCATGATTTTTCCCTTATTTTAGTTCTCCTTATCAAATATGAGAACTATGTCACCTACCTAGAATGGATGTAGATTTACCAATTTCTCAAATTAGTGGCATTAATGATGTTGGTAAGCATAGTTTTGATCAAGAGTGTCAATATGACATTCATCTAACTAAAAAATCTTGATAAGGTGAGTAGTCTATTATTTTTAAAAAAATAACTATCCAAATGTCTTAACCTAGAGTGAAGGGATTAAGACCTCTAGAGGGAGAACAACCTCAGACCCATATACAATCGCATATGAGGTCATCCCTATGGCCATCTGAAAACTAGTCCAGTGGGCCCAAAGGGTAGGATAGATCATGAGGTTCCAATCACACTTGGACTGGGTAATAGTGCAAAGAAACATATTATTCAAAGTCTTATTTGAAGATTAATCTTTCCCATTTCCCTAGGGTTAATGGGTAGAGGATAAATAGAGCTTGAATCCAAACTGTTTAGTGAGTTCATGCATCTTGGGGATTTACAAGCCTAATCCAGTATCATCCATGATCATAGTGGGGACCCTGAACCTAAAAATGAGTTGGTTTAGGATAAACTTGTCCATATTCTGCCCACACATACCACTAAGGGGCATGGCCTTAACCCACTTTGTGAAATAATCAATGGCAGTGATGAACCAATAATGGCCATCAAAAAAGATGGATTTAAACTCATTAATGAAGTTGATAACCCAAATTGAGAAATGATAAGGGGTTAAGATGAAATGAAAAAATACCATATGGGAATTAATAGCATGCCTAGTGAATTAGCACATCTTATAGGTCTTGGTGTATTGTATGGCATCCTTAATAAGAGTGGGCCAATAGTAACCCATCTTAATGATATGTTGAGTAGGGGCTTGCCCTCTTAGGTGGCCACTAAAAACACTCCCATGAGACTCCTCTAATGCAAGAGAGGTATCCTTTCAAGCTAGGCATTACATCAACATACCATCCAAACCTTTCTTGAATAAGACACCACCTATGATAATATAATGAGTGGCAAGCTTGTGAATCTAATGACATTCATGTAAAGGGGCATTGATGGGATAGGATTGGGTCTCAAGGTAAAAAACAATGTCCTAATAACAATCACACTCAAAGACCACAATTTGGTCAACCAATTAGACCATCTCATCAAGGAAGGCATCATCAACCAATTAGCTACAACTAAACCCTTGGTGGAATTTTGGTTAATGATACATAGGTTGAAATCCTAAAAAAGCATGATTCACCTCATAGTTTAACTATCAAGATGTGTCTTTTTGATCAAATAATAGAGTGAATCATATTTGACAATCACATTGGTAGTTTGACCCAACATGTAGTGTCATAACTTCTTCATGGTAAAGATGAGGGAGAGGCATTACCTCTTGATAATAGGGTATTTTACCTCAGGGCCAACCAACATACAATAGATGTAGTAGACAACTCTCTCTTTACTAGTATCATCATTTTGACACAACATGCCCCTGATGGAAAGATCAATGATAGAGGTATATAATATGAACTCATAACCCTCAATGCGTGCCATCAATATGGGAGGGTTATGAATAATGTGCTTTAATTCCTAAAAATCCACCTAGACTTCAAGGGTTCATAATAATAGGGTGTTATTACATAAGAGATACATGAGAGGTATAGATTTATATGCATACTCCTTGAGGAAACATCTAAAGAAGTTGAGTATTCCAAGGAAGGACTAAAATTACATGAGATTGCATAGGGGAGGCATCTCTAGGACCACTTTTATCTTCTTTTGATCCACCTTGAGATCTCACTATGACATGAGGAAGACAAGAAGCTTTTTGATGAAGATGATGAAAATACAATTCTTAGGGTTGAGATTGATGTGATACTCCCTAAGATGCTCAAAGATGAACTTGAGGTCTCACAAATGCTCATCCCACTTGTGGGATTTTCCAAGGAGGTCATCAACATAGCATTACATAATCTTATGAATGAGGTCATGAAAAACATGAGTTATGGCACACTAATATGTGACCCCAACATTATTCATACCAAAAGGCATAACAACATAACAAAAGGTATGTACTTATTTAAGGCAAAGTCACTCCCTGAATTCTTTACTACTCTAGACATTTCTCATCCTTCAGCCATATGGGGGGCAGTCTAGGGGACAAAACATGTTTTAGAAGAAGGAAGCTCATGGAAAGTTGGCAATGGTAAAAAGGTGAAGTTATGGGAAGATATTTGGTTAAGAGGAAAACCTTTGCAAGAAGAAATCCAAGATAAAGATGTTATAGATAGATGCAAGCAAAGAGTGGGAATAATGGTTAACCAATACTGGCAGACTCTTGGGTAAACCTCACTGACTATGATCAAGATCTCAAGGATATTCAATTATCCCTAAATGCTATATCTCTATATTAACCATGAAGATAAAATTGTTTGGCACAATGAGCCAAGCAGACAGTTTAAAGTTTCTTCCATCTTCACCTCTAAGGGTAGCAAACCGTTATGGACGAGAGCCTGGATTAAGGGGCTCATCCCTAAAATCAAATTCTTTTTCTGGACCCTTCTCCAAAACAAAATATTGACTTTAGATAATTTACAGAAATGCGGGCAAACAGGTGTATTCTTTGTAAGAAAGACCTTGAAGATAGAGATATTTGTTCGTGAATTGTTCTTTCACTCAGCTAGAGAGATCCTCAATTTGTGGGGCATTGGATCCACCCTAAAAATGTGAATTATCTCTCAAAAGCTGGTACTGCCCCTCCAAGAATCCTGAAGTTCTTTTTTTATGGAAACTTACTCTTCCCCATATTTGGTGGGGAATATGAAGGAAAGAAATAACCGAAAGAAATAAAGAACTTTGGATTGGTAGGACAGAACATCATTAGAGCTATAAAGGAGAATTTTTTATCACAAAAGAATCCAAGCTCAACTCTCCAAGTGGATAACCCCTTAAGGATGGATAATTCTAAAGGTAAAACTGATAATCCCAGAGCAGGAGTTATTTGGAATGTTCCCCCTAGGATGGATTAAAGGAAACTTTGATGGTGTTGCCAAAGGGAACCCGAGGAATGCAGGTTGTGGTGGAGTTTTAGAGAAACCATACAGGAAAGGTAATTGATGTTGTTGTAATCCCCATTGGTAAATCGAATTGCCACATTGCTGAAGCTACAGCTACCCTTCAGACCATCAAAATAGCTGTGGACTCTCCCAAATTGTGGCTTGAAGGGGACTCATTAAATACATAAATGATTCTAACAATAAAAATACTGTGTCTTGGACCATAGAGGCTAAGGTAATGAGGAAAACATTAATTAAAAAATTTGACAAGAAGTGACTTAACCCACACCTTTCGTGAATCCAATGGTGTTGCAGATTGGCTAGCTAATTGTGCAGTCCGAACAGGTCAAATAGTGAGGTGGCATGAAACATTAGAAAAGAATGTGGATTTGAGGGCGCTCATTCTTCATGACAATTCAAAGGAAGGAAAGATTAGGGTAATAGAAATATAATGAGTTGGAGGATGTGACAACAATCATTAGGCCCTCAAGAGTGAGAAGCCCTGAATATAAGATTTGGCAGCAGGTGGGATCATTGTAAAGACCATATGAAGGTTTCAAAGAAAATGAGTATGGCTAGAGCTGTGGAATGGAAAGAGAAACAAGAAGTCTGGAGAACTGTAGAAAGGAAAAGTGGTGAAATATGCATGGGTCATCACCAGCTTTTTTCAAAAATTGGACTGATGAAAGGGTCACCTTGTATGGTATTACAGTGAACCTAATAGAGGATTTTATAGCAGAGGTTACAGGGCTACCTATGGATGGTCATCAAATTTCGAATGAGGCCTTTTGTAAGTTCCCTAAGATAGATGAGGAAGAGTAGAATTACATGAATTGGATCAGATTAAAGGGATTATGTCTTAAGCTGTATAAGGTCATGAAAAGTAAGCATGCACAAATTCCACTTTGTCTTCCTTAACCATTTAGGTGTTTGTCTTTTCCCTTTTATCTTCACTTCTCCTTGGTAGTTTATATGTGGCGCCCAACATTATTCATACTATTGCAATGCAATGGTAAAGCACCCCATAGGGGAAAAACAAGGAGTCAACATAACAGGAAAGGCAAAATAGCTCTAGCACTAAAAAGTAGAATGTCATTGATAAACCCAGGTAGGAAAACTTGGAGGAAGAAGAAGGAACTGAAAATGGGATACACTCTAATTATCCTGAGAAGAATTGACGTATTCTGGGTATCAAAAAGTGTTGAATGTTTAGGATGGCCCTGTACCCTAAAAACTCCATAATCAAGATATGGATATGGAAATTCAAACTGGATTAAAGAGTGGGAACAAAATGAGAGGATCTTTGAAGAAGTCGGGAACACTAGGGAAAAAATAGAATGATGGACTTGGGTTAATTGCAAAGCAGAGGCATAATTTTTGGACTTTATGGATCTCATGGAAGATAGCTGTATGGAACAAAATTAACAATATAGAAAATTGGAAGCCTATTAACCTCCGGGAACTCATTAAGGACAACAAAATGAAAATGGAGGAAGTTATGTCCAATATTTGTGCTTGCTATAAGCCAATGAGGAAGCCTTGGAGGGACCTAGCAAAAGGATGAGACAAAGTTCTAGAAAGAAGGTTACACAAAAAGGAGCCATGTTGGCGGCAACCACTACCCAAGATTTATGAAAATGTAAATGAATAATCTGGTTCCTCCATCTTTTTGTAATCCTACTGAAATAGGGTTTTGACCGGTAGTAGTGGTTTCAGGTCCATTAAAAACCTATTTTTGCTTCTTCCTTGTAGTTTTTAGGCTTTGCCTGTGGTTTTGGATGCTCTTTCTTTCTTTCCTTGTACTAGGGTTTTGGGGCCCCTTCAAAACCTACTCTTACCTTAATCTAAAACATAACAAAAGGTACCTCATGGGGTAGTGAATGTCATCTTATTTTGGTATTTGGGTATAATTTGAATTTGATTGTACCCTAAAAATCCATCCATGATAGACATGATCTTGAAACTAGTTATGGAGTCCATAATTTGGTTTATCATAGTTTGGAAAATTGTCCTTTAAATAAGAAAAATTGAGGTATTAAAAGTTGATGAAAATGTAAATGGATCCATTCTTATTGAGAATAGGGATGATGTAGGCAACCCATCATGGGTAGTCAATGGCAATGATGCAACCAACTTGAATGAACTTTTCAATTTCAGCCTTGACTAACTGGGAGACTTGGACCACCATTGGTAGTTTCTTTTGGAAAATAGGATGGGCCCCATCATCAACAATGAGGTTATGGATAATTACTTTAGGGTTCACACCCTTCATATTGGCATATTTATAAGAGAATACATCTATAAATTCTCATAAAAAGGTGACCATGTCATCCCAGTCCTCTTCAGTAAGGCTAAAACTGATCTTAATGATCCTTGGTATTACATAGGTTATAAGGCTGATTTCTATACATCCTTCAACATCTATAGCATTTACTTCCTTAAAAAATTTAGGCATGGGAGGGAGTGGTTGGTCTAAATATTTAGGCTCAACTATCATGACATGTAATGTGGGGATGCCAAGGGTTGTTCCATTAGAGAGTGAAATATTCAAACCTAATTAGTCAAGAGGATGGTGATACTTGCATCAAGATTTCATGAGATTTAAATATGCCTTTCTCTCCTTGAATAGGTTTCATTCCATAACATGAATGAAATAACACTTGAGTTTGGACTCAACCACTCTAGTGGCCTGTATGGGAGATGCATTGAGAGAGTCGATACTCTAATGGGAGAAGCATGATGATAGGATAATCTCACATTTAGGGAGATGTCTTGAAAGAGGTATTTGAGAAGGTAAGATCTATCCTAGTGACTTGGAGTTAGAGAGGGAGTCAACTGACATGTGATAAACTCTAAAGGAGTGAACATTGATTGATACTCAGATGAATCACAACATTCATCCTTAAAAAAGTGATACTCAAAAGTGGAGGTCATGTAGGAGTCCATAAGGCCCTATAAAGAGATAACTAAAGCCTTGCTTGAGGGCTTTGTCTTTGCATAAATAAATGCCTAGGGATATAGGTCAACCTCTATGGTATGAACCTCACCTTCATGCATAAATTGGACCATGTGAAACATGGATGACATGATGGCTTGCATGGTGATAGTCTAAGGATGATCAAGGATCATGTTGTATGAGAGATTCAAGTCTAACACACAAAACTTGATCCTGACTATCCTGGGATGAAACTTGACCCAAATCTTCACATTTCCCACTAGCACAACTATTATAGTTAAAACTAGCATATTTGTGGTGAGAGTTAGAGAGATTATTCCAAATAATCCCAAGTTAATTGAACACATGTAGGGGTATGATGTTAAATGTAGTTCCTTCATCAACAATGCATCTCTTGACATGAAATTCATTGATAAAGGTCTCAATATAGATTAGGAACCTATCCCTCTTTACAAGAATAAAATCTTCTAGTAATGAGGTAGGATTGAAGGATAACATGGGAGGATGAGGGAAATTAGAAATGTTAGAGTTGAATAAAACCTCAACATAATCTTGTAATGAACCCTCATGAGAGATACCATGCTCATCAAAGAAGAGAACCCTTTACTCAAGATAAAGGTAAAGAAGGTCCCAAATGGATATCCCAATTGAGAGGGCTTGTAAGTCCTTTATGATGAAGTATAAATGTTATCAATCTTGGGGAGGGATGTTACACTAAAATTCAAATCTAACTTTGAGGTTCCTTACCCTTGTGGGTTGGGCAGGAGGCCCTACACTACTAACATCTTTAATGGGGTCAACATCCTGACTTGAGTGCATGTTGACAAAACACTCAAACCCAATATAGGTTATGTTGATAGCAATAATTACCTTGCTACTGTCACACTTAGCCTTCCTTCTCAAGTCAGCCTAGGAAGAGGAGTCAAAAGAGGTAGAAGAACAAGAAGGGGAATGATGGGCCTTAGACTTGGAATTTTTCATATTTTTAATATTATTTTACTTTTTTTGGTTAGGTAGAGGATCCTTGAACACATTTAATTTATGTTTTGGTTATGCAAGTGGATAAATCTAAGGTGGAGGTGAGGCTTGTACACCAAACTTTTGGGTGGTACAATTTTCATCATCATGGCCCTTCATCTGATGGAAGTTGAAAAACTTGGTGGGGTCATAAGGGAACATTGTATATGGTTTCACAATATTCATTTCAAAGGCCTTATTTTTAACTATCCTCTTACTTAGAGCATTGACCTCATGGCTATCCTTCTTGTCCTTCATCTTGGGAGGAAAATTAGTAACACTATTACCAGTCACATTGTATTTGTGATCATGCAAAGAGGATGAATCTCAGGTCAGCACAGGGTGAATGCCCACATGTACCTCAAATAATTCAATCTTCATACACTCATTAATAACTTCATCATATGAGGTGGTTCACTCTTGAGGACCTCAAGGTGAACATCCTACCTTAATGCTCATATAAACATATCATAAAGGGAATCATTTGATAACCTTGTTCTAAATTTATGAATGGTTCAATGCCACCTACGTAAAAATTCAAAGTATGACTCACCCTTTCCTTATACCATGTAGGTAAGTTATTATATGTTGTGGTTAAATGGTCTAGAGATATAAAAGTAATGGAGAAAGTAATCCAAAAGGAATTGGAAGCTATAAAGAGAATCTAGAGGTAGATTCTAAAACTAAAAAAGATCGTCAACTCATAGGGAGTGAGAAAAGAGCTTCAACATCATGCATTCATCCTATTCCAAATCCATACACTCCATCATAAATGTTATGATATGCTTTGTGGGACTAGCATCCTAAGTTTCATTAAACTTGGGCAGTTCAAGTATAGGAGTAGGAAGGGGAATAACATACACCCAAGGGGTTAGAATATTCCTATAGAGATCCTCATAAGCATGGTTGATAATGGGTTGGTGATGAAATTCCTAAGGAGGCTCATGGAGGTTATGATGTTACCTATGCCAAAATAACTTGTCATAACCCTAGTTATGAAAGGGATGATATTGATGTGGCTCCTAGTTTGGGAGATGCTCATGATGGAAATCATCCCTATCATGGGGTAAGGGATGACCATGAAAAAGGCATGATTCCCTATGGGTATGATGAGATGACATGGAATACCCATGGAAATGGTCATGGTGACCTGGGTCTCCATGATGATGACCATGTGTCACAAGATGAGGGTCTACATGAGAGCACTAATGTTTGGGATAAGCATTCCATGAATCTCTATCCACAAGTGGAAATAAAAAGTGTCCCACTCATCTAAGACTCTAAAGGAGGGACTAGGAAGATGGGAGGACTCCGCATGATGTGGATACCTCATTGAATTAGAATGAATATGGCCCACAACATGAACATAAGGGGGTTCTTAATGTAGAGTATCTTACTGATAAAGGGGTGTATAACTTACATAAGAAATGGTTGAGGCACTCAAAATGGAGTGGCTATGATCTCTATCCCTAAAGGAAGCACATCACCTACTCCTAGGGTATAAGGGTACACTTATTTCACCTAAAACTATCTATGTCAAACATTAATGATCATGATTAGTTCATCAGGCCTCAGTCATGAAAGGGGATCCTCATCACCTCAAATGGGTGAATGAAGCATGGTGTGAGGCTGAGGGGAATGTTCCTTAGATGAATGGATCTTAGACTAGTGAAAAGGAGGTTGAGTTCACGGTTATAGATATACCAATATTGTTCCCTAAAAAACATGAGAGGGTTAAGATCATTATGTTGGGTCAAGGGAACCTTCTAGGTCATATGGTTTCTATGGCATTCCATTCTAGCCTCAACATGTTCATGGGTGAGCTGAGGGATGAGACCTTGAATCTGAAGGGATTGGCATCCCAAGGGTTGGAGGATGATCATGGATGTAATTAAGCAAGAGTAACATGGGAGACAACAAAAAATTCAAACAAATGGTGAACCAGTAGGGAGAAGGACACAAAACCAAAGTAGGATAAAATAACCAAGGTGAGAGCTAAAACATAGCTAAAATCAAATTCTAATAGCTAACAAAATGGAGTTATCTAAGAGAGTTTTAAATGAGATATAACTATCATGAAACCATATGTGACGTCCTATCAGGTGTGATAGAATGCATCTCCAATAATCCAAATAGAACCACTAGAATTTGGCAAGGGTTACACAGGGTACTTAAGTAAACACCTAGAAGGCTAAAAGGCTTAGGGACATTATGGGATACTAGAGATATATAGAGGCTATCCAATTTTATAGCTTATACCAAGATATATAAAGAATTTTAAACTAGGTTATGGATAGCATGATCAAGCACACAAATCATACAAGTATCTCTAATAAGTATAACCATAGTAAAGAGAGAAGATGAAACAAGAAATCTACTTGCATACAAATTATAGAAGTGACATTGCTTAATTGAGAGAACTATAAAAGGATGCATAAGATTAAGAAAGAGGAACTTTTAGGACAAATGAAATACATTTCAAGAATCAAATATATTTTCAAGCAAGGGTGCAAGAGGATTCCTAAGCTAATTCTTTGTTCTCAACACTATGATTTCATAATAATGCAATTTTTTATTTTAGAAAATATGAGATTATTTATGTAAATGTATAGAATGTTTTGAGCAACTAGGATTATAATATAAAATGAGAGATGTTTCTAAAGAAATCATATCATGTAATGGAAGGCATTTTCAAGTAGTGAAAGATATTCTTAACTATATACAAATAAAAAATATTTGGAAAATACCCTAGATAAGGCCCTAAACAAACTACATCGCTCAAACAATGAAAACCTTGCTAATACACTATTGCAAACAAATGGGAATTTCAACTTTCATAGCAAATTTCCCTCATATCAAGATGAAAAATATTTTTTAAACATTCTACCAACTTGGAATTCAAGCTAGGAAGTAATGAAGTAGGAAGACCAAGTTGTATGTGGGTTGAGTCCAAAATATGAGCCAATAGCAATGGAAGAGGTGAAGGAGAAATTATAAACTATGAGAGAGCCAATGTGTAGAGAACAAGAATAGGTGAAATGGATCTTGAGGAAGCTATAAGAATAAACAAGCCTCATTAGAACTGTAAAGAGTAAGGTGAACCACCAAAATAAGTTATATAGCAATAGGGCATCCCCTATGACAATGAAAGCTCAAGTATGCCAACAATGAACCAAGTGAGATTCAAGAAGGCACAAGATATTAGAGAGTGATGATAAAAAGAAGTTATCAGATAAAAAATGTAGGAGAGAGAGAGGGAAAAATGAGTTATAAATAGTCATATATGCAACTCTAATCTACCAAAAGCTAAAAACTACCTGTTTCTAGCCATTGGGACCAAACAAAGCCCTTTTTCTCACATTCTACCTAGGCTATAGTTGAGGACATATATTTGGTGAAGGAATCATGTATCATAGGCTATGGGTTTCCCCCATAAGTTATGTCCTAGGTTAAAATCCCATCTCAAGTGGTCAACAGGCTTCTAGAAGGGCCCTGTGAGGTGTCTAAAAGGCCTGTCAATGAACAAAAGGGATAATAAGGTACCATGGATGTCTGGGGGATAAATATATGATGCAAATGGGTCTATGCAATCAAAAAATGTCTCAAAGTGGTATAACTAGGGTCATTAGTCTATACATGAGATAATGTGTAATCATACGGAGGAGTAGGGTCATGATAAGTATGATTACATATATCATGATGGGAAATGTGTAATAAAAAAATATGACTAAATATAATAAACCAAAGATGGTAAAAATTGTAACAAATGTTTTTAAACAATGTAAAAGATATGCACCAAAGTAAAAATCACACTATATCACATTGAGAAGTATGAAAATTTGTAATGAAATAGAAATCTCATGAAAACCATATGGTATAAAAATAAAACAATTAAGTCAATCAATCATACTAAATCATGTTGGGAATTATAAAAAGAAAGACAAATTTGGAAAAGGAAATTAAATTAATCACACTAATTTAAGCTGGAGAGGATGAAAAATTTAATAAAAATGGTTTTAATCATACATGCAATTAGAAAATAAGAAGATAAAATTTAAATATCAATGAATTAAGCATAAAACATACTATATCAAGATGGGAAGAATGTTAATGACATGTAACTCATAATCAATCACTACTTATCTCAAGTTTGACATGTAGTTTCATTGTGACTTGGATATTAGAATATTTTGTGAGGAAGGCCTTGGTCCTATCCATGGTCTTACATTGAAAATAAAAAAGGGTTCACTAATGAGGTGGAAATAAATGTAAAAAAATGATTTTAGAGGATGTTTTTATTGTGGTAATTTATGAGGAAGGTCTGGTCCTACCCATGCTTTTACAATGCAACTCACAAATGGAAACCCTAGGGGGAATGATCAATTAACAAAATAATACTTCTCAAGGGTAAATATTATAAATGGAATAAGGAATATGAAAATCATAACATAGGCATCTATGAGAAGATATTAGGAAATAAGAGGCACACTAAGTACACAGGAAAGACACTAAGTAGTTAGTGACCATCAAAATACAAAGGATACCCATTCAAAATAAACACAAAGATGTATAGGTAAATAAGTGAGATACTAAGATTGACTGATATTGGCTATATGAATAAGAAAATTAAAATGGACCTAACTTCCCACAACATGTTTTTCATTCCTTAGAACCTCTTACAAAGTCATCAATCTACTATCAAGATTGGGTACTTGTGTGATAAAGTAGGTAGCACTAAAATCTTTTTTTTACTCTCCTTTCCCAATGTACTATCTTACCATACCCCAATGTTCCTTGACTCTATCATGAGACCTATTGTGGAGTTTGAGCTTCAATTAGAAAAGTATATGTGATATGAATCACATCTTTTAGTGTGATTTTGAATTTTGAGATTTGTATGCTGCCTTTTGTATCATTTCCTTTTGTTTTAAATGATTTGTATTTTAAATTTTATGGATTTTAAGATTCTTCATCCATATTGATTTGGAATAATTGAAATGAGTGATAAAATTGATACACATGAATGATCTTTAGAATTTATCTAAAGGAAGCTAAGTATCTAAAGATATGATTGACTAAACACTTATGCTTACCTATGAACTAGTATGTTATCTCAAGTTTTAACTATGTGTATGCTTAGTTTGTGAAAGGGAATAAGGGAATAAATGAGATCCAAAGTGGATCAGTAAGATAGAAACATAATGAGATGAATTTTTTGCTAACTAATAACATGGTAAAGAAGGATTACTAAGGGGAGTAGGGTTTGTATAACCAAGCCATAATAATAATTATCTATGGTGTTGAGATAAGTTAGCAAAAAAATATGAGAAAAGACAAAGGCATCCGTGAAAATAAATGAAATCATAAATTTAATAGTGTAATCATGAAAGGAGTGAAAATAAACCATAAGAGAAGAGGAAATAAATGAAACCATATACAACACATAATGTGAAATATAAATATCCATGTAATATATATAAGTGAGTCAAAATTTGACACAGTCAAATATATAAGATAGATATAAAAGTGGATCACAAGTCCAATATGAAATCATAATTAATAATAAATTGAAAGAACACCATATTGTGTTCATAAATGTTGATATATCTATCCACATATATTATCCATAACATCTAATATATATCTATGAAGCTAGATCCTAACTACAATGAGAGTCTCGTCGATCTTTAGGGAAAGATGTGAAAATACCTCTCATCAAGTCTGCTCCATATAAAATGTGGGTATAGCTAAAGGATCATGCTCATGAGGGATTTCATGCATATAATACTCAGGAAGGGTAATAGGAATGGTACCTATGGGATAAGAAGGAGCCATTTGTGGGGAAGGAACCAAGGGTGGGAAATAAACCATAGGTGGGGAAGGAACCACAAGTGGAAAAACCATTGGGGAAGAAGGAATCATAGGGAAAAAATGACCCATAGGTGGAAGAACCATAGTGGAAGAAGGAGGAGCCTTATTACATTTAAAAACTATGGGAGGAGGAATAATGGGTATATGAATGGTCATAAGGTGGTCCTGAATATGTTACAGGAGGATAAAAAAATGATGAATGTGATGGGTACCACACTAATGCTAGAGACAATATTCCTTATATTTTAGAATATACTAAGGTGATAACTTGGGAGGAGGTAGAGCCTTATTTGTAGGCTGAGTAAGGGTAGGATGTAATGTGTCAATGTATTATTGAAGATTATAAAAATGGGTGGAATAATGATTATTTTTGACATGGAAGTAACATATATGCTTATTAGTAGACTTTGGGGGTCTACTAATGGAAGGAGTATAATTAAAAGATGGAGAAGGTTGGTATAACTAGTACTCTCTAGTCCAATGAATGAAAACTTTGTGAATATCACAATAAGGTTGATCAACCCATTGGGTGGGTAGGGAATCAAGCTATGATAAAAAAGGTAGGCCTTAACCAAGGGAAGGTGGGGTAGGTAGAGATACTAAGTGAGGCTTGTCTGAAGGAAAAGCATAATCAAACACAAGATGAGGCTCAACTAAAGGTAGAGATGGAGTATGATCTGGACTAGGATCAGCTGAGGGAGAAGTAGGATGTGTAGAGGGTTTAAGGATAGTAGCAATCATCTACAAGGAAAACAAGCTATAAGTATCCTTATATCTAAAACCCAATAAATACTAGTCATAGCATGATCCATGAGCATGCTCCTAAGAGGCTCTACTAAAACTATAGGTGTACCATGTAGGCACTCCATCTCTACCCTATAAAAAGTATGAACAATACTAAAATTAGGATCTATACAAGAAGGAATATGATAAGATGATTAGAAAGACCAAAATAAAGAAGAATCGTATTGAAGAATGTAGGCATCTCTCGTCTAGACAAGACCTCAAAAAAATGGATCATCTCAAGTATAACCATCATCATAATTGGGTGTATGAAAATAGATGGTGAAAGTAGGTATGATATTGATGCAAAGTTATTCCCTTTAGCCTTAAATTATTCTTATTCTTGTTTGCAAACTTGCAAGTCTTCCTTGATGAACACTAGGCCAAACTTGTCCACTTGGACTAAACCATACACACCTATTTGATCATAGATTCAAGACAGGCACAGCATTATATCACACTATTCCAAACTATATCAAACCATATTTATCACTCACACCTTGCACTTCCACTCAATGTTTAATTTCTTGCCTTCAAATGTTAGTAACCCTCTTACAGTGTAAATCCTCTATTTTTTTCCATATAATAAATTATCTAGGAAAACCAAATACCTTTTTAGTACCCTTTATCAAGATTATGCTATATAGAAATTTTTAGGTTAGGTTTATTTGAAAATTTTGTTACCTATAGACTTACTTGGTTCCTTAATTAGCGCTCCAAATGGGAAAACCTCCTTGGTTTGAGTAAAGTATAGACATACAAGTTAAAATAGTGACATTTTTGGGCACCCATTATCCTCCTCCAACTTAATCAACTATTTTTTTAGTTTCACACTCAACACATATGTCTTTTTCTTCTTTGGCCCATTTAACTAGGTCTCTTTTAAGCATATTCCAACTCAGTCCCTCAAATCCATATATTCCATACTCCTATCAACTTTTAAAAAATTATATCAGTTATAAAAATTCAATATTGATAAGACTACAAAATTTTGAGTTATTTGGATTCTTAAATCTTGTTTTATGCTTCAAACCCTAAAACTAGGGTTTCTAGGCTACTCTGAAGGCTGAGAGCATACTATTAGACATATATTTTGTTTTATTGGGTTTAAAAACCCAAAATATCCTTAATTAGGTCTTTATGACCATTATATAACTTCTTATACCCTTTATTAATCCTATTCATTCACTAAACACATGAAACACTCAAGAAACACAATGAACTAAGGATAAAATATTGACTGTGTAAAAATGTAGGTAGTCTATAGTGTTTCCTTGAAGTAGAAAAGATGTTCTTAATTTGGATAATTATTATTTGAGATGATATCTCATTTAAAAACTTTTTTATATCTCTTCTCAATCCCTAAAAACATTTTCAAGGTCTCTATACCACAAAAAGTTCCATACAGTCATCAATCACAGTGAATGTGCATGAAACAGGGTTACAAGCTATTTGTCTTACACTAACAGTCCTTCATATAAGAAATCCCTATTAAAATTTTCAATAATGATGTAAATAATTACCTCAATACATAATTCATTTTAAAATTAATTCTAAGTTCATTCTTTCCTCTAAACAAACACCCAAACATAGTATTTGACCTTTGCTATAGAAAATAAAGTCTTTCTTGGAAAGGCCTGAACATAAATGGTATCCTTGATAAATATGATTATTTAAATGACAAAAAATAATTATTTTCCTTTTTATAACATGATATACCATTATCCACATATGTATTTTTTCATTTAGATAAACCTAGTCAGTATAAAGACTTTGAAAGACAAACAGGGGTCTCTTTTCTAAAACCCTTACACAGGATCTATTCATGCACAAGTATAAATAATAGATGCTTTATGTTAGGAACCCCTTATCCAATGGAAGCACAATTTATTACTTTCTTATAAGCAATTAAACACGTAATTATACCAGAATGATTAAGAAACTAGAAACTTGAGACAACAAAGAATTTGAGAGACAATACACACTCTTGTATTGAATACTACTAGAATAAAATACAATAAGGAAGATGCCACTTCTTCCTCCACATCAAAGGCTTACCACACCTCAAGACCTTCTTCCCTCTCTCTCTTGCTCAACACAACCAACTCAACAACCTAAGTTGTTATCCCCTCCTTGAATGCTTCAGCTGATCTCCTTAACCTTACACCTGTAGATCTCCTTGACCTTGCTTCCTTGCTTCAATACTTTACTTGCTTGCTTAATTTACAATACATGCCTCATGGGTCTTTAAATAGAATCCCATGCATACAAAAATATAACTCTAATTACAATAATTAAACATGCATCTCGTGACTATAATTAGTCTTTAAACATGCAAACACTCACTTCACTTAACTGACTGTTCGTCAACAGCAGTTCTGGAACCACCACAGGTGATCGACATCGATCCATGTCTGTCTGGTGCTAACTGATGTCAGTGGACTCCCTACTAATGCCAGTTGCCTTCTGTACTGGTCATGATTGATGTCGGTCATGCTGTCGACGTCGGTACTTTTGGATCTTTAGCAACCACCTGTTTCTTCGTGTCTGCAATAGTTGAAGCTTTTAGCTCCACACCCTAACAATCTCCCACTTGGAGATAAATAGCTACAACTATACCTGTACCTATACACCATCTACTTTGTTCCCTTGGCTTTGTATCCCTCTTCAAAGTCACTCTTGAAGACCAACCACCACAAAATCTATGATGTTATACCTGTCACTTATGCCAAAAGAATTTTGTTGCTCCCAAATTCTTCATGACATACTTCTAAACCAACTTTACCCTTAGCTCAAAAAACTCCCTGTATATGTAGCCCTGCAACAGGCAACACAATATCGTAACATGATAATGTAGCTAATATTATTCAACCTGGTAAAGATAAAATACAATGGTCAAACCTCCATTGTCCTGCAGCCTACTCAAGACCATATATCATAGCCTTCTATCTCACGTGTCCATTCACTTTCTTCTCTAACATGGGAATCCATCCCTCATCCAGTGCTTTCTTCTAGCTGAAAATTCCACCAACAAATACCTGTTTGGTTCTTCTCCAAGGACTCACACTCCTCATCCATGCCAAGCTCCCACTATTTCTAGATTATACCTGCATTGCTTCTTCACATCTTCCTAGTTCCTGACCATCAATAAGTAATATAAAGAAGGTGAACAATGAATATGAGGTTCACTTACCCTTTCTAACCTCCATATGGGCATTTGAGACTCCTTGACAGCTTGTTGTCCACCCAACATCCGTTCCAATGACCGATCTCAGCCATCTCCCAGTCTGCTCTCGACTGATGTCAATTCCCTACACTGACCCTGACTTTCGATGTTGTTTCCTTGGCCGACGCTGGTGTCCCCCTACCGACGTTGGTTCCTACCTGACCGACATCAAACTTCTCCTGCCTGACTCTACTGACCCTGCTGGTCTGCACATGACCGATGTCGGTATCTGCCTGATCGACATCGGTTCTAAGTGACTGACATCGGTGTCTGTGTGTTCTTGTAAGTGATGAAATCTTCATCTATGAGCTCATCTTGGATCAAACCCCTATCCATACTACCCTACTCAGAATCATTTAGCCCCTGTGACTGATCTCTACCCTTCATCTCCTCCATAAACACCAAGGCTTCCTTGTTCTTGTCAAAAGCATCAAATTTCCTTTTCCTGCAATGAACTCTATCTATGCTTTCTAAATTTGAACACATACCTTTTGAATCAAGAACATCCATTCCCTTCTTATTCATGTGACCAAGCCTATTAAGCCACATCTTCAAATCTACAGCTAAAGTAGATAAACCAGAAGTAAAATCAGTAATACAAGTAGATAGATAAAGAGTACCTACTTTCTTACCTCTTGCTAGAACAAGTGCACCCTTGGTAACCTTCCAAGAATCCATTATGAGGGTTACTGTGCATCCCTCATCACCTAACCTTCCTACAAAAACCAAACTCTACTTCAGAACTGGGACATACATGACCTCCTTCAACACCCATGTGTTGTCCATCTGTAATCTCAGCTGCACTTTCCCTTTGCCAACTATTTGACAAGGCATACCATCCCCTAAATAAAGCACTCCAAAGTCTCCCTGTTCATACTCATGGAACAAATCTCTATTTGGGGATGCATGAAAAGAAGAACCAGAATCTAAAACCTAAGATCCTACCTGACTATCCAAAGAAAGTATGAGAGCGTCCTGTACTACAATATTTGCATCCTTTGCTTCTTCATTACCTTCATGTTGATTCTATTTATCCCTTAACCAATGCTCCTTTGTGTGTCCTCTCTTTCCACAAAACCAGCAGGTAACACCTCTAGACTCGGATCTCCTTCCCACCTTCAACCTTGATTTCCCTTGCTCTATCTTCTCTCTTTGCCTTCCCCTGCTTTCTGCACTTAGAGCATTCCCTGATGATTCACTTGTGCTTCTCCTACGTATTTCTTCATTCAAGATCACACTCACAACATCATCAACTTTTAAGATTTTAGAAGCAGATGCAGAATTACTTACTACCATAACCAAACTATCCCAACTTTCAGGTAAGGAGCATAAAATTAAAAGAGCCTTTACTTCATCATCAAAAACAATATTGACTAAAGCTAACTGGTTTACCAAACCATGGAAATCACTAAGATGAGTATGTACCAATCCACATTCCTACATTTGCAAAGTAAATAGCTGCTTTATAAGAAATACCTTATTAGAAGCCGAGGGCTTTTCATATAAATTTGCCAAATACTTTATCAACTCTTTCGTTGTCTTGCACTGTGATAAGTTGGAAATCACAGACGATGCAAGGCTCAACCTTATGGAATCGAGAGCCTTCCAATCAAGAACACTCCATTCTTCATCCTTCATATCTATGGGCTTGCATGTAACCCCACCCAACAGTAAGTACAAATCCTTTTGATATAGATAATCCTCTATCTGCATCCTCCAATGTTGATAATTCTTGCCGTTAAACTTCTCCATTCGTAGCTTACTTTCTTCTACCATTGTTGAACTCCCACTCAATCAGAAACCCTGTGAATGACCTGTAATCAACAAACAATAACCTGCTCCCTGCAAACTGTAGCTCTGATACCAACTTTTAGGAATTCCTTATCCAACAAAAGCACAATTTATTACTTTCTTATAAGCAATTAAACATAGAATTATACCAGAATGATTAACTAGAAACTTGAGACAACAAAGAATTTGAGAGACAATACACACTCTTGTATTAAATACTACTAGAAGAAAATACAATAAGGAAGATGCCACTTCTTCCTCCACCTCAAAGGCTTGCCACACCTCAAGACCTTCTTCCCTCTCTCTCTTTCTCAACACAACCAACTCAACAACCTGAGTTGTTATCCCTTCCTTGACCTTACACCTGTAGATCTCCTTGACCTTACTTCCTTACTTCAATACTTTACTTGCTTGCTTAATTTACAATACATGCCTCATGGGTCTTTAAATAGAATCCCATGCATACAAAAATAGAACTCTAATTACAATAATTAGACATGCAACTCGTGACTATAATTAGTCCTTAAACATGCAAACACTCGCTTCACTTAACTGACTGTTCGTCAACAGTAGTTCTGAAACCACCACAAGTGACCAACGTCGGTCCCTGTCTGTCTGGTGCTGACCGACATCGGCCGACTCCCTGCCGACGCCAGTTGCCTTCTGCACTGGTCATGACCAATGTCGGTCATGTTGTCAATGCCGGTACTTCTAGATCTTCAGCAACCACCTATTTCTTCATGTCTGCAATAGTTGAAGCTTTTAGCTCCACACCCTAACACTTTATTATCATTAATTTCATTAAATAATCACAACACACATTAAATAAACTTTAAAATTACATTAGATACCAATCTCCACATCATTCATATATCAAAATACTAATTTAGTCTGTCCCAGGTAGAATATATAGCTTCAGGGTCTGGTTTTGCATTCAATCAGAGTTCCTTTTCTTTTTATATCTTGAAGTACATAAAACATCCAAATATATTTAAACCCTAATTTTTAAAAAATTAAATTTCCATTATTCCTTCAACAATCATACATACAGTCATAAAATTCAAACTTTTAACATTCACATAGGGTTTGAGTATAAAATCTTCAACACAAGGTTTCTCTCTATGCTTTATCCCTTCAAAGTTGTTATTATAACCAATATGAATTAACCTTAAATATTACCAATAATCAATTATTATTATCATTAATTCATTAGTAAAACACATGTAATAATAACTAAACTAATAAGGTCTATATTTTCATTCCTCAAAGTCTTTTTATAGATTACCATCTTGGTAGACCTTGTTATTCATGTCTACCCTATTTATTCACCTCATCTCCCTATCTATGGACTCTAAAACATTATATAATCCTTCTACCATATAAAAATTACTCTTAAAATAAACCCCTAATTGTCTCTTGAATCAAGAAACATCTAACTCCCACCCATGTAGGGTGGTGACCTTTTAGACTGCCACTTCCCATTTTTAGCATGACATAAACATTTAAAACCAATATTAGGACCTTTATAAGAACAATAAGGTCATTTACAAAAAAAACCTCAATTACACTTCAAGACTCACTTAGACTCATTAAAAAATCATAACAATTTGAAATTCCCTTTTGGTGGGAAAACTTCTCATGATTACAAATTCAAATTTTCTCCTACTTAAGACTCCTTATAGACTATTTATGAGCATACCAAGATGCCCCTAAATCATACTCCCAAGGGGATAAAAACCTTGACCTCCATCTTCTTTTTCATTTATATTCTAAAATAGATGTGTGTGCTCCTTGTTACCACACCTATGCTTGTGCTTCTTCTTTCAATTGATCTTTTGCTCTATCTCTTGTTGTTACCCATGTTGTTACTTGTAACTATAACCACTCTTCTTTCTTTTCTTGACAACATCTCTCATGTGATCCATTATCACTTTTCTTTCTTCTAGTCTTTCCAAGGAATCAACAAATTCATATTCATCTTCTAGTTCTTCATGGAGTGACTGAATGACTCCCTTAACATCATCTTCTCCTTTTGGAATAGCTATAAACTATCTATTCTCACCTTCATACTCTTTTTGTTTCATGGGTACTAATATTTCCCCATATCTTGTCACATTGAACACTTAACTCTTGACTTAGCTACTTACTATCTTCATTCCTGCATATGTAAAATCAAAAATAATGTTAGTTATAAAACAAAGAGACCATAATGTCCCTTTAATTGCCTTTTGAGTGGACACCTTCTTCTTTTGCCTATCTTCTTCTTCAAGTGATTGATTGGGCTTTGTTTGTTCTTCCTCATTCACCTTCTCCAGTATGAGAACTATTTTTTCTATTTCTTCATCCTCATGTTACTCTCTTAGAAACTTGGTTGTCTTCAAACCTCTATGGGCTGGTCTATTCATTATTTACTTTTTCAAGGTATTCATTTCATGTCTTCTCCTCTTCATTAGTAGCTCTATGGGCCACTTCATTCTTTTCTTCATCACCCATCCTTGCCATGGGCCTTTTTCCTCATGTTGTTTAACCCATTTTTCATAATCTTATAGCAACTCCATCAACTTAATCTCCAAATTCATCATATCTTTCCTCATTTCCCTCATTTTTCTATTTTTATCTATTCTTTTTCTCTTGTTGACTTCTCTCTCTCTTGTGGCTATTCATTTAAACCTTGTCTCTCTATTTTATCTCTACTTCTCCCTTCTTCTTCCTCTTGAGTACCTCAATTTTTTTTGGCCTCACTTGGACCACTTCCCTCTTTTGGTTCACACCTAGAACTTTCTATATCAGACCTCACTTGGGCCTTCCAACTCTTGTCCTTTCTACTAGGACTATCTTCTTTCTCAATCTCTCTTTATGATCTTATTTCTTCTTTGACATTGTTAATATCTCTCCTTGTTCAAGGATGCCACTTCACCATTCATTATTTTATTTCACTTGTCATTCATCATCATCAATACATTCATTCAATAAATCAATCACAAAATATTTCATACCTTCTCAATCTATTGTCTTCTTACCTCTTTCCTACAACATGCACTATGAATAAAATATTCATCAATTTCTATATTTATATAAATATTCCCCAGATCATCTATATGTCTTAGATATTAAATTATGAATATGTATTCCCTTTAGCCTACAATTCTTATTTTACTTGCTTGCAAACTTGTACGTCCTCCTTGACCAACACTAAGCCAAACTTGTCCACTTGGACTAAAAAATAAACACCTTTTTGATAATATATTAAAGACACTCATAAAATTATAGCACACTATTCCAAACCATATTTATCACTCACACCTTGGACTTCCACTCAATGTTCAATCTCTTGCCTTCAAATGCTACTAGCCCTCTTACAGTACAAATCCTCTATTTTGTTTCATATAAAAAATTATATAGGAAAACAAAATTGAGTACCCTTCAACAATATTATTCTATACATGAATTTTTAGGTTAGGTTTCTTTGAAAAGTTTGGTACCTGTAGACTTACCTGGTTCCTTAATTAACCCTCCAAATAGTAAAACCTCCTTGGTTTAAGAAAAGTATAGACATACAAGACAAACTAGTGACATTTTTGGATACCCATTATCCTCTTCCATCTTAATAAACTCTTTTTTTAGTTTCACACTCAACACATATGTCCTTTTCTTCTTTGGCCCATTCAACTAGGTCTCTTGTAAGCATATTCCAACTCAATCCCTTAAATCCATACCGTCCATACTTCTATAAAATAAAAAACACTTGTATAAATTATATCACTTAAATATTAATAATACTACAAAATATTGAATGATTTGGATGGTTAAATCTTGTTTTATGTACCAAACCTTAAAACTACGATTTATAGGCTACTATAAAGGCCGAGAGCATACAATTAGCCATATCTTTTGTTTTATTAGGTTTAAAAACCCCAAATCTCATTAATTAGGTTTTTATTACCATTATACATATTTATATACCATTTATTAATCATATTCATGAATTAAATACATAAAACACTCAAGAAACATAATGAATTGAGCATAAAATATTGATTGTGTAAAAATGCAAGCAGTTTGTAGTGTTTCCTTGAATTTCAAAAGATGTTCTTAATTTGGAACCTTATTATTGGAAATTATATCTCCCTTAAAAAAATTAGTTTATCTCTTCTCAATCCCTAATAACCTTTTCAAGGTCTTTATACCATAGAAAGTTCCATACAGTCATCAATCATAGTTAACATGCATGAAACAGGGTTACAAGCTATTTGTCTTACACTAACAGTAATTCATATGATAAATACCTATAAATGATTTAAATAATTACCTCCATACATCATGCATCTGAAAACCAATTATAAGTTCATTCTTTCCTCTAAACAAACACCCAAACACAGTATTTGACCTTTGTTACAAAAAATAGAGCCTTTCTTGGAAAGGCCTAAACACAAATGGGATCCTTGATAAATATGATCATTTAAACCAAAAAAAATAATTATTTACCTTTTAATAACATTATATATAATTATACACATGTGTATTTGTTCATTTAGATAAACCTAGTTAGTATAAAGACTTTTAAAGATAAACAGGGGTCTCTTTTCTAAAACCCTTACACAGGGTCTGCTCATGCACAAGTCTAAATACCATATGATTGATTATCATTAATTTAATTTAATAATAAAAATTAAAATTAAATAACCTTTAAAATTACATTATATACCAATCTCCACATTATTTATATATCAATATATTAATTCAATTTGTACTAGGCAGAATATTCAACTTTAGGGTTTGGTTTTGCATTCAATCAAAGTTCCTTTTATTTTTATATCTTGAAGTAAATTAAACCTCAAAATAAATTTCAACCCTACTTTTAAACCAATTAAATTTCCATTATTCCTTAAATAATCACACATATAGTCATCAGATTCAAACTTTTAACATTCACATAGGGTCTGAGTATTAAATCTTCAACATAGGGTTTCTCTCTATGCTTTATCCCTTCAAAGTTGATATTCTAACTAATATGCACTAACCTTAAATCTTAACAATCATCAATTATTATTATCATTCATTAATTATTAAAATTTGTAATAACAACTAAACCAAGACCTCAACAAGGTCTATATTTTCATTCCTCAAATTGTGTTTTAAAGATTACCATCTTGGTAGACCTTGTTATTCATGCCTACCCTATTTCTTCACCTCATCTCCCTATATATGAACTCTAAAATATTATATCCTCCTTATACCATATAAAAATGACTCTTAAAACAAACCCTATCTATTTCTTGAATCAAGAAACATCTAACAACTCCCATCATGTAGGGTGGTGACCTTTTAGACTACCACCTCTCATTTTCAACATGACATAAACATTTAAAATTATTTTAATATTTTTTGGAATAATGGAGTTTTATTCCTATTAAAAAAATAGGTATGAGTAGGGGAAATTAGTAAATAATATTCTTAATTAAATATAATTATGTATGAAATTAAATTACAATTGGACCTTTTCTAAAAATACCAGTGAGAGAGAGAAAATCAAACTTAGCTTATTCTAGACTATTTCGATTGAGACAAGGTCTAAATTTTTTTTTGTAAGACTGGGACATTGTTTAAAATAAGATCTTGTACTTCATTTTCTAATTAAATGGGAGCATTAGAATTGGAAACCCTAGGATCTAGTGCTATAGTCCTTCTCCAATGCTATTGTCTTGAGGATTTAAGTATTTTGAGTTTTATTCACCTGCTCAGTGTGAACCTATGTACCAATTTTTAGGTCCTCATTATCATTAAAGATCCCTATAGATTTTATTCTTTTTACACTTATATATTTTATGAAATTAAAAGAAACTTTGGAAAATAGGGAAAAGGGGTTAGTGTGTGTAAGATGCACTAGATGTGTTTCACACCCAATGTGTGGGCACACTACCTACATACCAATACTATGAGGAGGGATTAAGCCATATGTAGTTCTCCCTTTAAGAGTGCTTGGTGCAATAGTGAATGAAATTCAAGAAATTCTAAAACTAGGTATGCTTGAGATGACTAGGGACTGATGTAAGGACTTGAATTTGCTTGAAAGTGTATAGGTTGGCTGTATGCAAAGAATGATATTTTCCAACCCCTTCCAAATGATATTTTAATGGTATTTTACAAGGATCTATTTGCCATGGGTTAGATCAAACTAGATTAATCTGACATAATGAACAAGAAGAATCAAGGGAAAATGATAATCTGGGCTCAAATTATGATTGGACATGAGCGCTAAAAATGGGACACCCTAGGGTCCAATGCTATAGTCCAACTTTGTTTCTATTATCCTAAGTAAATGAGACTTAAGGGAATTGATTATTCATGAAGAGAGGGTCCTATCTTAGTTGGGATCAATTTTGGAAGGCCATGGATGACTGGGAATCAGTGAAAACAAGCTTTCTAGGGTTTAAAGAGAAAACAAGAGGGACCTAAGGATTGGGTATCTTTAGCCATTCTCAAGTTATCATTTTTTACATTGTATATGACTACATTTGCCTACAATTTATTATAGTGATGCAAAAAAGTGAAATACTAAGATAATGGAAAATAGAGAGTGTACTTGAACTTACCTATAAAGGTGAATCCCATGAAGTTTATGATGTTTAGTAATGTTGGATAGTGCATAGAGAGCATGTTGTGTAAGTGTGAATATACAAAAGTAAAACAAAGAGTAGATCAGTTATTATTAAATGCAATATAAAAAAAGAATGTACAATGTTGGGTAAGAGAGAGGGAAAATCAAGGAATGAATACACCTCACTGGGTATGTGAACAAATACAAAACTTGTTGTGATACTAAGTAAGGTTGAGTAATGATAGATGTGTTGGATGATTATGTACCAAAAGTTATATTATGAATGGAGTTGAGTGCTTAATTCCCCAAAAAGTGGCTCAAAAATACAAAGGATGGACTTTTAGCTCCATTGTCACCTACTGAGTGAAGCTAGATGTTCATGCATGTGCTAATAAATGTTTGGACCATGTGTCCAATCCCTCTAAATAAGTGGCTCAAGAATATAAAGGCTAGCTAGAGCTTTGGCTCCATCATTGTCCTGTGAAGTGAAGCTATGAATTGATATTGGTATGAAGAATTATGTCATATGAGATGGCTTATGAAGCCTATGAATGCTCTATAAATTTGATAATGTGGTGTGGATAGTAAATTATATAATAGAAACTAGGCCAATGTTGGCTAACTCAAAAAAGTTGGAGATTAGGCTTGTATGAAATCCACTCCAAAACTAAGAATTTGGCTTATGTGAAAGCCACTCGAGAACTCAAGTACTTGATAAATGTGGAGGTTGGGCTTATATGAAATCCACTCTGAAATGATGCCAACCACCTAAAAATGGAATAAGGCATGCAACTACTGATAATGCCTGGGTAGTGATGAAAACTAAAAGAAAAGAAGCAAAAGTGTTATGTAATATGCCCCCAATCATTGGTGTCTAAAACATGGATTTTGATCTACAAGTTATACCAACTATTGTATCTAAAACTAGAATTGAGAACCAATCATGTCATGCATGATGCCCCCTATATCTATATTCTCTGAGAAAACTTTACTAAAAACTATTGATCTAAATTCATCTAATTGTGTAAATATATAGTTGAACCTACCTTTCTGCCTACTTCTGGAAAACCTAGTTTTTTTTGTTTAGATAGAAGTGCCAAAAATGGACACCCTAGTTTTTGGAATTATAGTCCAACCTTAGTGATATTGTCTTAGGCTGAAATTGATCACTATTTTAGAATCTTGACTATCTATGTAGTCTATTCTAAGTGGTTTGATGACTAGTTATTGTTCTAGTTGTTCTAAAACTAGATTTTTTTATTGATAGGAGATTTGATCTCTATATTGAAACCCTTGTTTGTTTCCCCCTCTTCTGAGGGTAGGAATATGTACCCTATAATGACTACCCTTAGAAGAAAAATCCCTACAAGTGTGTTAAGCTATAAATATACATGATATAGCAATGATAATCAATAAGATATCTCAAGATATAGAATGGTTTGATTTGAGAGATTATTAAATCAATAGGGGTATGCCTAGATAGATGTAATAATGTAATAGCATGTGTAATGTATTGAAATGGAATTTAAAGATAGAAATTTTAGTTGTTAGTTTGTAATGTCCATCATGGCATCTAAGAAAATAGTAAAATGCATGATGTGGATCATGGCATTGCACCAATCAAAAAGTAATCAAGAAACAAGCACATAAAGCAAGAATCTAGAAGCATACAAGAGTGGCCAAGGGGCCAAGTAAACAAGGGAAATGGGCACATGTCACTCAAACTAGAAAGCAAGCATACAAGGCATGTTAAAATGCCACATACACATACAAGTGGAGCAAGTAAATTTAGCATAAGGACCGTAGGCACATAGAATAGTAAAAGCAAATAAAATTGGCAAATGTTTGAATGTACACACATGAATAAAAGTGAAGGACATTGGAAAATGTCCTAAGGCACATATAAGAGACAAGCAAGAATGGGAAATGTAATCACATCAAGATATGTTAAGCAAGAAAAGAAAGCATGTAAAGGTTGTAAGTAAAATCATATCTAATTAATCAAAGTAAGAGATGAAAGTATACAAGACATGAGTAGTACAAGACTAGGTATATGCTAAGAAATACACAAGTGCTAAATACTAGTGAAATTTAGATCAAGTAATCTGTGTAAGCTAGTAAGTAATATACATCAACATGATAACTAGAGTGTGCAGTGTAGGAATGAAATAACCTAGATGGTGTTGTCAGGTTAAAAATGCCCCTAGTGGGTATGTATATTGATGTGTCTTGAATGTAAAAGTAGGATGCCCCCTCAATGGGTAGAGTGAAGCAATCAAGTGGTTAGATGTCACTACACACTCTCAAAGAAGATTATGTGAAGCATGGTAATGTAGAAAAATTGACAAATAATAACATAAAATAACAAATGTAAGTCTAGCAAAGTAGTAGCAATGTAAATCATGGATGATGCATACAATCAAAATATTTTTGTTATTTTTGAAATATTTGAATGTTTTTGGTGTTTTTGACATATTTTATATTATTTTTGTATTTAATTTCTGATTTTAATATAAAACTAAAAAAATAAAAAATGATTGGAAAATTACTAAAAAATTACTAAGAACTAGTTGATGCAACTAGGGTTTTAAATAAAATTAGTTTTGAAATTACTATTGAATTTGAGAATTTGAATCAATTTTTTTATTTATATATTAAATCAAATAATGAAGAAATTATTGGATTAATATTGGAAAATTAATGAGACCTAGTATATGTAATAGGGTTTGAAATAAAATTATTTTAAAATTTACTCCTGACTTTTAAAATTTGGGATGAATTTTTTGTTAAAATATTCAAGAAAAAATTCAAGCTACTAATTTATGAAATTAAATTACAATTAGACCTTTTCTAAAAATAGTAGTGAGAGAGATAAAATCAAACTTATCTTATTCTAGACTGTTCTGACTAAGACAGGGTCTGTGTAAGACTAGGACACTATCACAAACAAGATCCTGCACTTCATTGGTTAAAATATTCAAGAAAAAATTCAAGCTACTAATTTTGATTAGATATGAGAACTAGAACAAGACATCATGGGATTGAGTTTTATAGTCCTCTAGCATTTTGAGAACTAGAACAAGATCTTGAGCATTTTTATCTTGAGGATTTAATATTTTTGGGTTGTGTTCACCTACTCAGTGTGAACTTAAGTACCAATTTTTAGGTCCTCATTATCAACAGAACTCCCTATAGAGCTGATTCTTTATATACTTGTATCTTTTATGCAATTGAAAGAAACTTTGGTAAAAGGGGAAAAGGGTTTAGTGTGTGTGAGATGTACTGGACGTGATTCACACCCTGTGTATGGGCATGCTACCTACATACCAATACTATGAGGATGGATCAAGCCATATGTAGTTCTTCCTTTAAGATTGCTTGGTGCAATAATGAATGAAATATAAGAAATTATAAAATTGGGTATGCTTGAGATATTGTAAAGATTCTCTTACATTAGATATTTTCATCATAAGTGGCATAATGAATAGAATGTCGAGTCTTGGTTAAGATCATGGGTATATCATTGATAGGCAGTTGATAGGAACACAGCTTCAAAGACGGTGGAAGTTAGGCAATGAGATGAGGGGATAAAAATAAAGTTTTTAACCTTAAGTTTGATTTCATCTAGATCATCATCATCAAAATATAAGAGGTTAGGTGGTATGTTCTTGATGATTTCAGGGTGACTATGATAACCTCAAGTAGATTTGACTAGAAAAATGAAATATTGAGATTATTTTAATGGGACAAATGGCAAAGGTTTAAGGGTTGGAATTTTGAATACATTACATTCTTGGAATTGTTCAAAATTTTAAGGATGTGTGTCACCTTGAATCCTATAGGTGGTACCATTATGGGGAAACTTGACACATTGGTAGGTAGAAGAGGTGACAATCCTCATGAGATGAGTCCAAGGCCTTTTAAGTAAGATATTATGAGAAAGGGGAATGTTAAATATCATAACCTTCACATGAACAGTGATAGGAGGGATTATAGTAGGAAGCCGCATGAGACCTAATGGAGGCATTTTCCTTTGATCATAACCTTAAAACTTAATGCACATGGACTTAATATTACACTCAAAATAGCTAAGAGTTTTAGTGAAGTCTAGGGAAGCAATACAAGTACATAAACCCTCATATATCAAAGCACACTTAATTTGGATATCACTAATTTGGATGATTATAAATAGTAGAGGATCATTTTCAAGAAGCATAATATCATCTAGGATCATGGAATTAATAGGAAATTTGAGGGAAAAATAAGTTTCCATTATTTCGTTGATATGTATAGACATATCTTCACATTATTATAAGATAATATATTCCAACCTAGATAAGGTAGCTTCACGTCCTACTAGGGGAGGATGAGATATGTTCATTTAAAATAATAATTGCATTGAGGTATTTACAATGACATGGATAAGTTTACATAAGTTCAATAAAGGGTATTTGAGATGGGAGATTAGTAAGTTCTGCAATGGGGTCCTATTCATCATAACCCATGGGGGGACTACTAGATAGAGGTGTGTAATGTTGTAAGAGGTCTTGGGAAGGAGGATTAGAAGTTAATTTAAACTTTTATTAATAATATGAGGTTAGTTTAGTTTGAGGACAAATTGTTTGATTCTCTTTAGATGATGGGGTAGTTAATTTAGGTATTTATTATGATTGATTTGAAGAAATGTTATTATAAAGTTGAGAAGTGGTGTCAATGGGTGGAGATGTTGGGGAGGTTGTATAAATAATATGATATGTATTATCCAATTAAGGTGTTGGAAATGGTTCTTGGAAATAGATAAGGTCCTCTTGCCTCAACTCTATTAGATCAGATGGGGAATAATCTTAGATAACATGAAATGTTTAGGAGGTTTGGTGTGTGTGGATTGGATTAGAATTAATGGAATTAACTACCCTTCACTTATTATTCATATTTACCACATTTTCCTCAATATTTTAGTCAATAATACTTTCAATTTTGTTAGTGGAAGGAGTAGGATTTCCATTGTTGTCTTGATGGTTAGGAAGAGGGTCTTTATAAAAGGCAAGATGAGCATTGGCCTGGTTTAAATATTGATTTTTGTTGTGTGTTTTTTGAGATTTAAAGGATATATCTAAGGCTTGTTGGCACTTATGAATAAGTTAATTGTGATAAAAGTTTTGGCCAAGGATAAAATCCATAGATTTTTTATTTAATTGCCTATAAGTTTCATGATAGTGGCCCCAACTTGCATGAAACCAAAAAAAATTGTTTGAATCATACCATGATTTCATAGGGTGAGTGGTCCAACTCTCATGGTAGAGGCATTGGTAGACACTTTTGGTTCTTGGATAAGGATAATGGCTTATGAACATTGATATTGTTTATTTGAGAAAATTAAGGATGAGATATGTTATTTAGAGGAGGAGCTTTCTCTACAACCTTATTGGGAGCAATGGCTTGAATATTATGAACGGTATAATAAGAATCAGTGACACAATCATTGGTAGTATGATTTTTTTTATTTTTAATGAGCATGTGGGTGCTTATAGGAGGTTGGTATGGTTTAAATTGGTGCATGAGAAAATCTTAGCACTGAGCTTGGTCGAGAGCTTCTTCTAAATTTATTGGAGAGAGAGTCCTAAATTGATATTACAACTTGGGATAAAGAGAATTAGAGAATATATGAAATATATTATAATCTACCATGTTATGCTCACACTTATTATACAAGGTATTCCACATTTTGATTAAATCTTGTGTTTTTTTGGTTTCAATTTGCTTACAATTGATAAAGTGAGCCAAGGTATTCTCATGATGGTCACTAGTTTGAAACTCTTGTACTAGGTATTTAATTAGATATTCCAAGCTAGTGATAGAATTGGGTTTGAGTTGATTTTACCAATCTATATCATCTCTAGAGAGTGTTTTCACTAATATCTTGGTAGCAACAAAAGTGTTTAATTTAACCTAGTCTTTGTAGAAATTACCAAATGTTTTTAAATGTAAAGTAACATCAATTGACCTATTATAATTAATGGTAAGTATGATGCCTCTTATGTTTATATTATCAATTTGAGGTGTAAGAGGTTCATTTTGAATATTTTTGATTTTTTTGTTAACAAGGGGTCATTAAGGAATGAGGTTATTATGGGAATTCCTAAGGGGGGTTGGGGTTGGGGTTGGGGTTGGGGTTGGGGTTGGGGTTGGGGGGAATTTTGATTTTGTGCTCCCCATGGAACCTATTAAAGTTGATTTTTAAGGTGAATAATATGATTCTACATTTGCATCATTTGGTTGGAATGATTAATTTTAAAATTATTCATTTGATTGAGAGTTTACAATAAGGGTTGATGTGTTTGACTGGTATTTTGACTAGTTTATGCAACATGTGAAGTTTTGGCATTGGTAGTAGAGGTTTGGCTTGCATTGTTAGTAGTGGAATACATGACACTAGTGGCTTGAGAGGAATTAGTAAAAAAGGAGACACTAGTATCATGATTATCATGTGTAGTGAAAGATGTACTAGTAAAAGGATTGGCATTAGAAGAAGAAAAAAGGACTAGTGGCATGATTAGCATTGGTATAAAATGATACAATAGTGGAATGATTGAGTAGAAATGGTCTTGTAAAATTCCCACTAGATGTTTAACCTACCATGTTAGTAGAGATACTTGGCATGGAGTTTGAAGAGATCAAAGAACAAGAGGTCATAGTATGAGGAGTCAAAATAGAAGTGAGGGGTTGAGAAGCAAAGAAGGTGTCACCCCCAAATCTATGAGAGAATGTAAGGGAGGGTGAATGGGTTTATTATACTTTACCACTTATCATGAGATTGTAAATAGTGGAAGGGTATTTCCCTATGTTGAGGAAATTCATTAATGAATAAGAACATTTTAGGTGTGTACTCTAATTTTGGATTATCTTCTAAGGAGAAAATAGGGTTATGAATTCAGGATGAATGAGAAGGAGTCCCATAACTAGGAGTGCAAGTGGAAACATGCACATTACTTTCATCTAAAGTAAAATCCACCAATTTTTTTCATCAAAACCTATTAGGGTTGGTAAATCTCATAATGTTTGTAGGATTTAACTCTATGTTATCCTCAAACAAAAACTTCATGATGAGAAAAGGAGGCTAAAGGGGTGATGTAAAGATAAATTCAAAAAATAGTACATAGAGTCAAATTAGTAGTCTGTGTTATGTAAACCAAGGAATATAAGGATACACAGTCTTACAAGTTGACTATGTACCACTAAACAAAGCACTTAATAGGAAGATAGGGATACATAGTTAGATAAGTTGACTATGTACTATAGGAAGTAAGACTAAATAGTCTATAAGAGACTATATTGACCCAAATAATAGTGTTCTAAAATAGGGAAAAAATTACAAGATAATTTTTGAATAAAAATGAAAGTAAACACACAAGTAATTGGATCAATGTGGTTAATCCAATTGGAACACACAACACAAACCTTACACCTACACTGACCAATACAAGTTTTATAATACAACACATAATGATCAAGGAGTAAGTAATAACTAAAAAGTAAATGCTAATTAATTGGTCATCCTAAGTGTTATTAAAGTATAATAAATATTGATTTTAATGTGATAGTAATGTTGGCTAAAATAAGGAATTAGAAAGTAATCTAAGGTTAGTTTTAAGATTTTTGGGCTGAAAGGGATCTGTATTGGCAATGGTGTTGGCTTGGTATTAGAGCTTTCCCCTCACTTCACAATATTTTATAAATAAGGGTATTATTTACTTTTCCAATATATACCATCAACCACTTATTTATACTTGTCCAAAAAACCAAGTCAACTTCCCCCTTGGTGATGAAATATAATTAAATAGGCCTTGGGAAGATAAATGTTTTATGTTTTTTGAATGTAAAGTGATTTAGTAGTGTGTGCAAAAGAGAAAAATAGAATAAATAAGAAGGTAATTTGAAAAACCACTTATGTAATTATGTAAGTTAATTTAATCATGTAAACAACTGAAGAGGAAAGGTGATTTATTTACTAGTAATAGATGTTAATTCCTTGATTGAGAATAATATAGAGTTAGTTCATGAAACACTATATGTAAACAATATAAAATAGAGTCAAATGGGTCATTATTATTCTATAAAATCAAGTTATATAAGAACACAGTTGAACAGTTTGACTATGTCTTCTAGAGAGAAGATAGACTACATAATTATGTCAAATAGGTCAACCTAGTTAGCCATAGGGTTGCAATTTTATAAACTTTAAACTTGTCAAAAATAGTACTGAAAGAAGAATTGAAATGATACAAAGAGAAAAGAAGGAACCTTTTTGGGGTTAAAGACATTTTAGATTAAATTTTTTTATGTTGTGATGCTCTAATGTTGATTTAAAACTCTAATAACAGGTTTACAAAACCTTATATATTGAAGAAGAAATGCTAAACAGAGTTGACCTATTTGACTATGATTTCAGACTTGTATGTTGATAAAATAAAATAGTAGACATAGTCAACTAGTTTGACTATGTATTTTGAGTTAGAGCTGAAGAAGAATATTATTTTGAATTGATGGATCTAGTAACCTATATTTGGCAAAGACTTACATAGATAGAACAAAATCATTTTGGAATGATTGTGTGTTAAACCTACGCATATAAATTTTGAACTATGCCAATTAGTTTGATATAATACTACAAATATATAAAAATATAATATGATGACAAACATGATGGTGTAAAATAAACGCTATAAGTTTTAGATTCATTTTGAGTTCACCAAAATTTATACAAACGAAAGTGCAACTGATCTATTAATCAATCCTAGCTTGGAGAAGATAAATCCTACTTACACTTCTGATTACTTATATGTTAGATGTTAGGTTGTGGAGCTAAAAGCTTCAACCCTTTGCAAACTGTGGAACAGAAGGTTGCTGAGATCCAGGAGCACCGGCGTCGGCAGCAGAACCGACGTCGGCAGAGACCAGTGCAGAAGGCCACCGGCGACGACAGGAAGTCGGCCGACATCGGTAGAACCAGACAAGCGGGGACCGATGTCGGTCACCTATGTGTTCCAGAACTACTCGTTTCATGGACAGTTAGTTAAGTGAATGAAGAGTTTGCATGTTGAGACCAGTTAGAGTCTTGGGCTGCGAGGATAATTGTCTAAATTAAGAGTCTAAGTTATTGTTTGAGTTAGGGATCTATTTATAGACCCATTGGCATGTATTGTTAATATATATGAGATAGAAAGGAAGAGTTCCTTCTAGTTGTAAGATCTGTGAGTTGCAGGTTGTTGTAAGCTCATTAGGGATCTACATGTAAGTTTGGTCTTTGAATTGCAGGTTGCAGGTTCATGAGAGATCAGCTTGAAGTGTTATAGAGTGCTTGGTGTACCGGCAGGGTTATTACTGACTGGTTGGTGAGGTGAACACCAATTCTGTGTGTGAGTTGGTTGTTGGGACCGTTTTTTGTGTAGGAGAGTGTGTGTGAGAAGAATTACTATACACTTGAGGTGTGGCAATCCTCTGTAAGGTGAAAGAGTGTGGCGGCTCTTTGTTGTATTCTTTTCTGTATAGTGTTAATACAAGATAGTGTATTGTCTCTCATATTTTGTGTTATTGTTGAATTCTAGTTACTTTTGTTTCTGGTTATTTCCACATATTCAATTACTTATATTTGGTAACCATACTGTGCTCTTTCTGAGGAGCAAGATCCTAACAGGTGGAAATCAGAACAGGTGTGTTTGTTCTTGGATTTACCTCCACCTCCCCGAACAAGTGGTATTAGAGCCTTGGTTACAGGTTCAAAAGCTGATACCCAACAAGTGGTATCAGAGCTTTTGGTTGGAATACTAACAGATTGGTGTAGATCTGGGTAGTGTGTTTTGATTACAGGTTACTCACAGGGTTTCTATTTGAGTGGGAGTTGAGCAATGACAGAAGACAGTCAGCTACGAATGGAAAAGTTTAATGGCAAGAACTACCAATTATGGAGGATGCAGATTGAGGACTATCTGTATCAGAAAGATTTATACTTACCGTTGGGTGGGGTTGCTAGCAAACCCTTGGATATGAAAGATGAAGAATGGGAGGTTCTTGATCGGAAGGCTCTGGGATCTGTTAGATTGAGTCTTGAATCATCTGTGATTTCTAGCTTATCACAGTGTAAGACAACGGTGGAGTTGATGAAATCTTTGGCAAATTTGTATGAAAAACCCTCGGCTTCTAATAAGGTATTTCTTATGAAGCGTTTATTTAATTTGCAAATGTTGGAAGGTGGATCTGTTCATAGCCATCTTAGTGATTTCCATGGTTTGGTAAACCAGTTAAGTTCCATCAATATTGTATTTGATGATGAAATTAGAGCTCTCTTAATCTTGTGTTCATTACCTAAAAGTTGGGAAGGTTTGGTAATGGCAGTTTCTAATACTGTGTCTCCTTCAAAAGTCTTAAAAGTGGATGATGTTGTGAGTGTGATCTTGAACGAAGAGATACGCAGGAAAAGCACAGGTGAATCATCTGGAGATGCGTTGAGTGTTGAAGGAAGAGGAAGGCCAAGAGAGAAGATAGAGCGTGGGAGATCAAGGTCGAAGATGGGCAAGAGATCCAAGTCCAGGTATGGCAAAATAACCTGCTGGAAATGTGGAAAGCAAGGGCACTTAAAGAGAGATTACAGATCGGGTACAGATCAGCATGAAGAACATGAAGAAGAAGCAGATGTTGCGGGTTATGTTGCACAGGATGCTCTGGTATGTTCTTTGGATAAAGTAGAATCTTGGGTATTAGATTCTGGTGCCTCTTTTCATGCATCCCCACATAGGGAATTTTTTCATGAGTATGTCCAGGGAGACTTTGGAGAAATTTGTGTAGGGGATGGTAAGCCTTGTCAGATTGTTCGCAAAGGCAAAGTGAAGCTGAAATTGCAGACAGGTGACACATGGGTGTTAAAGGAGGTCATGCATGTCCCAGTTCTGAAGCAGAATCTAATTTTTGTTAGAAGTTTGGGTGAAGAGGGTTGCACAGTAACTCTCATAGTGGACTCTTGGAAGGTTACCAAGGGTACACTTGTTGTAGCTAGAGGTAAGAAAGTAGGTACGCTTTATCTATCTACTTGTTTTACTGATTCTCTTTCTGGGTTTTCTACTTCAGCTGTAGATTCAGAGATGTGGCTTGATAGGCTTGGTCACATAGATAAGAAGGAGATGCTTGTTCTTGAGTCAATGGATATGCTTTCAGATTTGGAAGGTATGGATCATGATTTTTGTATGAAGAAGAAGAAGGTGACGTTTCTTGAGGAATCCGATGTTAGTGACAAGAACAGGAAAGCCTTAGTTTTTAAGAAGAAAGTGACGGACAGAGTTCAGCACAAGGTGCAGATGAATTCTGAGCAGAGCAAGGGTGATTTGGACAAGGGTTTGATCTAAAAGGAGCTCACGGGAAAAAGTCAGGTCTCACAAGAAAAACACAGAGACCGACGTCGACAGGAAAACTGGCGTCGGCGTCTAGACAGGGACCGACGTCAGCTATGTGTAGCCCGACATCAGTGACTCAGGGCAGACAGAGACCGGTGTCGGCCAGGGGAAACCGACATCGACAGGGAGGCAGTCACAGGGAACCAACATCGGTCGGCTGTAGACTGAGATGTGACCGGCATCGGTCACTGAGACAAATTTTGGGTGGACAGCAAGCTGTCATGGAGTCTCAAGTGCCCATATGGAGGACTGAAGGTGTAAGTAAGTTCTTAAATTTTTCATTTCCCTTCTTTACACTACTTGTTGCTCACTTATGGCATAGGACCAGGAAGTTATTGAAGAAGCAGAATAGGTAGATCCAGGAAACAGTGGGAGCTAGGCATGAATGAGGATGTGATTCCTTAGAGGAGAACCAAATAGGTGTTTTGGGTAGTGTTGCCAGCTGGAAGTAAGCACTGAGAGACGAATGGATGTTAAGGATAAAGAAGAGCGGAAATGGATACGTGAGATGGAAGATCAAGGTATTTGATCTTGTATTAGCTGCAAGGCAATGGAGGTTTGATCATTGTGTTTCTCTTTACCAGGTTGGATAGTATTAGCTATACTATCCTATTTCTGTATGATGTGCTTGTTGCAGGGTTACATATACAGGTATTGCTGAACTAAAGGTAAAGTTAGTTTAGGTGTTTGTCATGGAGAATCTGGGAGCAGCAAGATTTTTTGACATGAGTGTGTTCTAGAGACATGGTAGGTCATATGTTGACTTTGTTTCAGGATGATTGTGTGAAACCGGTTAGCACGCCGATGGTTAGACAGTTCACAAAATAGGTGTCTTGATTCACATAATGAGGTTGAGTGCATGGTATGTACTAAACCTGAGTTTTCCCAAGAAGTGGGAGTTATCACAAGTTGGAGTCAATCCGGGAAAGTAATACTGAAGGGTAGTTCAGTGGGACCAGCAGCAGGTGCACATGTTATGCAGGGTCAAGTTCTCTTTTCTACATGGTTGTAGATGCGGATGTGACAGGTAATTTGGATGACAGGTTTTGCACCACAGATTTTGTGGTGGTTGGTCTTCAAGGGTGATTTTGAAGATGGATACATAGCCAAGGGAATAAACTAGACAGTGTACAGGTATAGGTACAGGTTGCAGCTATTTATCTCCAATTGGGAGATTGTTAGGTTGTGGAGCTAAAAGCTTCAACCCTTTGCAAACTGTGGAACAGAAGGTTGCTGAGATCCAGGAGCACCGGCGTCGGCAACAAGACCGACATCAGCAGAGACCAGTGCAGAAGGCCACCGGTGACGGCAAGAAGTCGGCCGACGTCGGCAGAACCAGACAAGCAGGGACCGACGTCGATCGCCTGTGTGTTCTAGAACTGCTTGTTTCACGGACAGTTAGTTAAGTGAATGAAGAGTTTGCATGTTAAGACCAGTTAGAGTCTTGGGCTGCGAGGATATTGTCTAAATTAAGAGTCTAAGTTATTGTTTGAGTTAGGGATCTATTTATAGACCCATTGGCATGTATTGTTAATATATATGAGATAGAAAGGAAGAGTTCCTTCTAGTTGTAAGATCTGTGAGTTGCAGGTTGTTGCAAGCTCATTGGGGATCTACATGTAAGTTTGGTCTTTGAATTGCAAGTTGCAGGTTCATGAGAGATCAGCTTGAAGTGCTATAGAGTGCTTGGTGTACCGACAGGGTTATTACTGACTGGTTGGTGAGGTGAACACCAATTCTGTGTGTGAGTTGGTTGTTGGGACCCTTTTTTGTGTAGGAGAGTGTGTGTGAGAAGAATTACTATACACTTGAGGTGTGGCGATCCTCTGTAAGGTGAAAGAGTGTGGCGGCTCTTTGTTGTATTCTTTTCTGTATAGTGTTAATACAAGATAGTGTATTGTCTCTCATATTCTGTGCTATTGGTGAATTCTAGTTACTTGTGTTTCTAGTTATTTCTGCATATTCAATTGCTTATATTTGGTAACCATACTGTGCTCTTTCTGAGGAGCAAGATCCTAACAGGTGGAATTAGAACAGGTGTGTTTGTTCTTGGATTTACCTCCACCTCCCCAAACATTAGATATTCTAGGTCATGACCAATATGGATCCTCTATACCTAGCCAAGGGATATCTTATGATAATAAAATCACTAGGGAGAATTATAGAGCCTCTAGTCAAGCAAAATTATGCAATGACCCTAACCATGTCCTATGTTTTCATATTCACAAATGTATATGCAAAGAAAATTAAAATCTAGTTTAATGCTCACCAAATATTTTGTCACAAAGTGAGGGTAATAAAAATAAAATTAAACATACATATAATATATATACTCACATCAATGTATACAAAATCTTAATACATGGGAGAGAAGTACAAATGCAAATTTATCTATTCTTACAAAGGATGAACAAAGTTAGAAATACTTACCTTTTAAGATGAACCCTCTGAGCCTCAATCTCTCTTTTGGCCAAGGTGCCTCTCAAGAGGTTGTTATAGTATGTAAGGACAATAAGGATAAGTTATCTCTAGGTTACACAACCTATCTATGCATCCAAAATACTTCTCCATGGGACAAGATCCATATCTCCAAAGAAAATATTAAAACCCTAAGTTATGATCTTCAAGTAGAATGGTGGATAAGAAAATACATAAGATTATATTCTTATTCTTCTCTTCCTTAATAAATAATTAAATGAGTATGTATATATAGTTAAATCTAACCCTAAACCTTTCTAAAATTTTAGCTGATAAGGTCTACCCAATCAAATTATATCTTGGTATAGGTTGGCCAGGGGATGATCTAGACCTTAAATATGTTTTATCAATTAGAGTACAAGGTTGATGGGGTAAAAAGTATAATGTAAACTATTGGAAAGGGGTTTATGCTTAGGGAAGGGCTAGAAGGCAGAAAATGGTTAGAGGAGGGTGTAAAATATGAGGCAAATATTAGGTGGGAATATTTTTAGGAGATGGTTATGTATATAAAAAGTGGTAGTAAAGAGAAAACAATCCTGTAAAGCACCAATGGTTTGCCCACCCCTTTCTTAATACACCCTTTAAAGCATATACTTAGATAGATTAAGAATCGATTGGTTCCTGCAAGAGGTAATGCATTAGTAATTGATAAAAGTTTGAAAATATTATGTGTACATAGATTAGCTCAATACTTTTTTTAACACTCCAACCTGGTGAGCTAAAGCCTATAAAAGTTTTAAAAATCTGAAAGCTGATTTGATTTTTCAATTTTAGGTGATCTTTTACATAGAATATGAACATTATGTATATCTCATGTTGAAACATGGGTATAAAAATGGTATTAATATATATAATTATACCAAAATTGTGTATATAAATTATATAACTATGCAATTCTGGCCAATTTTCAAACTATGTAAGTGTGAAGAACATGTTTCCATAACATACCCCCATTATAATATGGAACTAAAAAACTAGTGTAAGTGTGGAGGGCATGTTTCCATAACATGCCCCCACTGTATATCTAAAACTATGACAAATGTGGAGAACATGTTTCCAAAAAATGCCCCCACTACAATTTGAATCTATGAAGAATGTGGAAGGCATGTCTCTATGGCATGCCCCCACTAATATGGGCCCCCATTTGAGGTGAGGGGAAGTATAAAATGGTATTTAATTCACCTCAAAAGGATAAGATAATCATGTAAACTATGAATGTATCTTGTAGAATATAGGATAAACATGTGTAGGTAGATATATCATTGAATCAAGTAGAATGTGATCACATCAAGTCCTAATATGCATGATATATATCATGACAATATCTAGATAGTAATAGTATAAGTTTAAAAATTAATTAAGCACACACACAAGAGAAATAAAAAACAAATCAAAATACAATGGTCCAATGAGACCTCAAATAAGGTGCATGTTCATATGCCACACAATCTAAGAGACATGACTTAGTCAAATGTACACAATGTAAGGAATGATGTATTCAAATGTCTATATAATAATCAATGACATACTCAAATGTCAAAGAGGCAAACAAAGGCATGGGGCCATAAATAATGGTGCATATTCAAATTATCAAACAAATAAAGATAATATCAAGTCAAAACACTCAAAAAAATGCATAAAGGAAAAGTGCAAGCAACCAACATACATATAGCATACTAACATATGGATCATATGTGTTATAAAAAAACATTAAGTACATAGTATATCAATTACACTTTTAAATATATAATCAAGTATAAAGTCATGTGTAATTCCATAATCTCAAACATGACAATGTAAAGTGATCATAGAATAATATAGCTTGGATGTCTTATGATCAAAGAAGTGGATTCCCCCAATGTCCACATGACATGAGTAGAGGGAAATCCCAACATCTAAAATTACATAGATCATGTATCTATGTATGCCTAAATCACATTGAAAGGATGCATGAAACATGTGTATATTTAAATAAATGATATGTTATCTACTAACATGGAACTAACAACATATATGCCAAGGATCTAATAGAACTATAAATGTTATAAATATTATAAAATTTTTAAAGTTTTTTTTTTATTTTTTTCATATTTTTGAAATATTTGCAAAGAAATAATTATCATGTGATCTCATCCAATGTATTCTCATAGGTATATCCTGACTGAGAACCTAGTGAAATAAAATGGTGGTACTACCAAGGAGCATGTATAGGTGTAATATTTATCATTATAGAATTGTAATGCTCTATGTATGTATAATAAGACTCTATGGTTGAGAAGAAATACTAGGAGTAGGGGTTTATAGAACCCATCATTGAGTGTTTTGTAGTTTCTTTGGAATATAAATAATATGAACATGTTTAAAAATTTTGGATATCCAAATATGGTGTGTATTAGATGAGGATTACATAAAACCCACTATGGATCTCTGATGCAATGGTCTCTCAATTACTAACCATCTAGGAAAGTGGATTGCCTATTGCTTATCTTTTTGTGGAGGATTAACCTTAAAATGTTTGAAAATTAATTGTTTGGTTATAAAATTCTCTTGTTCAAGTGGAATTTCATATGGAATTTTGGAAATTGTAATTACCCAATTGGCATAAATATCTTTAACACACCCATGTGCTACATAAAGTATTGTTAGAAGTTTATGTATCCAAGGTCATACCAATAACATATGAAAGACACATGTGGAAGGTATAACTAAGAAGGTAATAACCACATGTGTAGGACCCACCTATAAAGGTAGGTCAATATCACCAAGAACCTATTATGAAGTCCCGTCAAATTATCTAACTAATATGGTTTAAGGGCATAAATCATGATTTATATAACTTAAATGCGTAAATAATTTCATGGTTCAAATATCCCCACATTCACCATTATCAATAATAATATTGTGTATAGATTTTTTATCAAGGTATTCTCAAATGAATAAATAATGGAGATTTGAATCATCACCTACAATCTTACTTTCATCAAAATTAATAGAGGGTTTTTGAACCATAAGAGGTGTATACCACTTATAAGTACCAATAATCCCATCCAATGGGTGTTCATAATTTTATGGATGAGGAAATGCATTATATTCCATTTGTACCTATGGATCCTTCTTAGAATGGTCTTGTAAAGTATTGTTAAATATTTTCTACTTCTAGTGATCACCAAGTTGTGAACTTGATTCCTTTGGAGGATCATCAAATGTAATCTTTTGGTTATTAATGAGGTCTTGGATATTATGCTTAAAGGTAAAAACATTTATTCATATAATGTTTATGGCCTTAGTGATAGAAAAAATAAGCATTTACATCATACCCTTTGGGTAGAGGTCTACTCATATCAACCTCTATAGGATGAGCAAGAGATATGAGGTGACACTCTACAAGCCATGGGGGTAATGAAGTAAGAGATTCAGGTAAACAAGTGAATTGTCTACTTGTTACATTGGATAATACAAGATGATTAGGTTTTTGTGACACCACATTAACCATGATACTTTTTTTATTATTAGGTTCAGGGGGTTTACCTTATAACTTGGTTTGATAGTAAACTTGGTATTAGATGTAGATGTTATCGGTGTGTTTGCTACATACTTAAGTTTATTCAATGACATAAGTTTCATTTAATGATAATGAACAACATGGCATAAACCATCAAAATATTTAATTTTTTTGAAAACAATGGACTCATGTAATGGGGCAAGAAAACTTTGCTTGAATATTTCTTGTAAATCTTTATCCACCATTGGATTGGTCATTTAGCAAGCATTGTCTTGTACCTTAAGACATATTCATTTATAGGTTTATTGGTTCTTTATTTTATTTTTTAATTTGGTCATAGGAAACCTTTTTGGTGATATTGGTAGATAAGTGTGATAAAAACTAATATGCAAGAGGTTTAAATGGATTTATTGATTGGGTTGGTAAATCATATAACCACCTCAAAGCATAGTCTTTTAATCTTCTTGGAAATTATTTAGTTAAAATTTTATCATTGGATGCATTATCAAGGAATGTCACAAAAATATAAAATAATATGTTTAGGATCACCCTTGCCATCATAAAATGTGAACATAGATGCAACAAAACTAGTTGTCAAGGGGTGAAAAGATATCTCTAGTGTAAGTGGATTATGCAACACCTCTTGTGAATCAATAGCATAAGGTGATTTCATAGAAATGTTAAAAATATTTGTATCCTTAGTTTTCAAAAAAATTATATTTTTAACAAGATCTTGCACCTCTTTGTATTTAAGGTTATATATTTTATAAGTCACCAAAGGACGTATACCCATATGCTAGGTAAATATAGGCAATGAAATCAACAATTGGATTGAACTATTGAGGTTTCCCATGTAAGATGTGGAAATATTAGTTTCAAGGAACAAAGGTGTGAATAATTATCCCATGCCCCCATTATAAGTATGAAGTGTTAATGTGCTCAATAGAAGGGTTATTGGTATATGGGATGACACATAGCTTTAATATCATGATCAATAGATGGACCTGCTTGTTCATCTATGTTTTTATCTTTTTTAATTTTTAATATGGTTCTTATAATTTCATCAAGATCTTTAGGGTTTTTTAGAATATGGTCATGGAATGATGCAATTTTTTACACATTTTCATGATCTATTTTCTCATGTTCATCAATTTCATTAGACTTGTGGTTTTCATTATGTAAATCTTCTTCTATGATAATCTCATTAGTATATTTTTCATGCTCAACATTTTATTATCATGGACCATAATATTAGGAACCTCATTAGTTTAAGACAACTTAGGTGGTATGAAAATAATCTCAATATGTTCAATAGTCACACCTCCAAATATAGGGCTATTTATGGGTTGCATTCATAATAATATAAGTAGGAAATGTAAAAGTACAGCAATCTAAAACCTTAACTGATCAAAAACCTTAAAAATAAAAATAAATACATTCATATAGATTAATTTCACCAAATGTTTAACCCTAAAATATATATTAAGAAATTTTTAATTAAAGAGGATATAGATAGCCTTGGTAACATGGGTGGTAAACTATCTCTATAGTATGCCAATTAATTTTCCAACTCAAATAAATAATATTCTAAATTTATATACTGAGATATGCCAAAAAATAGAAATTATTAACTATGTAAGATATTACAATGATGATGATAACAAGATACTTAGTTGGTTTTGATGATAATATATATTTAGATATGGAATAGGAAGGATTAAAACTAGAAGTATATTTTGGGACTACCATCAAATTCTTGATTAAGTACTTTTGTGACCTTAGACATTTGTATCAACCTTAAATGGTTATGTCGATGCTTATATCTAACCTAGATGTAGGTTTCTAGTATAGAATACTTGTTATATATAGATGTTACCACCTTAAATTTTATTGGTTATATGTCACCTTCACTCTAAGGTACTCAAATATGACTCATGAACTATCATTCCTTGTCAAACATCAAAACACTAGTTCTTCATCTTCATAGTGACTATGGGAAAAATGGGTTAGTAAGATCATAGTGTTGAAATAACCCTAAATACCCTTATATCAATGAGTTTTTCCTAAATATCCACTACTAAAAAGAGGGCCTCATACTCATGTAGTTATCCCGTACATGTGGGCTTGTGTGCACATAAGGATGAAACATGTGATAAGCAAGTACAATAGTGACCTAGCTTATAACTTGGTAAATATGGATTTTAGGCTGATCCTTCATCACTTAAAACTTGTATATGTGTTTTTCCTATGATTTATATGTACATAGGGGAATAGAGAATATTTTCTCACTTAATGCTTGATTGAATGTTTTTCGTAAGTTTCCTTGTGAGTTGTTTGGTATTTGCTAGGTTTATGTTAGGTGAGAAATGAATGAAGATTGATCATGCATATTTACTAATATTTTTAGATAATATATCACATTAAATAACTTAGGCCAACCATAGGGATACATTTCAATTATAAATTAGATTACTTGTAAGGCACTAGATACTTGTGTTGGGATAGGACACTTGTGTCGACATAGGAATCCAATTGGGATGAAAGTGTCTAGGTAGCTATAAAATAGGCATAGATATAGAACTTATAGAGATAGAAGATAAGTAGGTTAATATCATTATGAGTATGATATAAGGTCTAATTCATTATAATAACAATGGTTAAACTATATAATTTTTTTGAACGCTCCCAGTGCGCGCATGCCCCTACTCCCTGCGCGTGCATGGAGATTTTGAACGCTGCGGGCACACAGGCGCAAGCGCGAAAATCTATCTCGGTCCAGTCTACTATTGATATGAAGGCTGGCGTGGCTGTATCTTTACCAGTGATTGGGGATAGGATCTTGGTCGTGGAAGGGGGTTCTTCTCCAATCATGGATTCAAAAAATGGTTTCCCTGTCTTTGGGTCTGTCCATGGGTCTAAGGGGAGAACTTATGTGGACGTGGCTGCATTTGAAGCTGAAATTCATGAAGTGAAAAGCCATGCTTCTGCTGGGAGACTAAGCGAATCACCGGTAAGTGCTTTAAAACCTGTCAGGGTTAATCTTGATCCTAAAACTATTAAAGAAATCTTTGATCAGGCAGAGTACTTTTCAAAGTCTGTGGCTATTTGTAGATTTCGTGGCTTCTGGCCATCTCTTGCCGATTTACATGGCTGGATATCCCAGACATGGCTGCCACTAATTGATGTAAATGTTGAAATCTATCCTTGTGGTAAAGGTTTTTTTTTAGCTTTGTTTCACATTGCTAAGGATAGGAAGACTATTCTTTCCAACAGAAATTTCTTCTGGTAGGGTAAATACCCTCTCTTCGCCAAACGGTGGCATATGGATTTCAATCCTGTAACGGAAACTTTCAACAAAATTCCTGTTTGGGTTCGGCTCCCTAATCTACCATTGCATCTATGGCATGAATCGGTGTTTAAAACCATCGGAAATGCTATAGGGGAATTTTTATTCGTGGATGCAGAAACTAAGAGGTATTTCAGATCAACCTGTGCTCACCTTATGGTTAAGGTGGATGTCTCTAAGGACCTTCCTAAGGTGATTTGTCTGGATTCCCCTAGGGGATCTTGGACGCAAATGTTAGATTTTGAAGGGCTACCTTTTCGATGTAGAAAGTGTCACCTGACGGGGCATGTTGCTGCTCGGTGCACTGCAAGGAAATCTAGACCCAGAAGATCACCTTCTTGGTGGGCTGAAGCTGATCATGATCACTATATTGTAGAACAACCTGAGGAAGCTTCGACTAATTCTGAGAATGAGAATGAAAAGAGTATCTTATCTGCTTTGACAGATTAGGAGTCTCAGCTGGAGACTGTTCCTGTTGAAGGTTCGGTGGAGATTGATTATGTAATCTTCTTGAACCGATTTCTGAGGAGGTGGTGGTTCCTCCACCTATTTTGATGGATTCTCCTAGGAGCCAGTTGTTGGCTAGTTCTCCTAAGGTTTTGGCTGAGGTTTTGTCGCCACCTGGGCTTCATGATTCTTGGCCTTCTGAGGAATGGGTTGCTGAGGCAGCTAAGGTAGAGGATGGTTGGACTACTGTTAAGAGGAAAAAATCTAAGCCTCTGGTCCCTCCTCTAGATATGAAACTTCGGTCTTGTAAAAAAAAATAATAACTATCAGTTATTGTTTGTCTTGCTCTTGCCTGCTATTTTTAGATTACTGGTTAATCTGGTTTTGCTTTTGTTGGTTCCAGGTTATTTCGTATCCTGGGTGTGCTTAAGGTTTTTATCTTATCTGATGTAAAGGGTTTCAGGGCCCCTTCAAAACCTGTTTTTACCTTAATCTAAAACAATGGTTAGACTATGAGATAAGCAATAAGCTCATAGAAATAGTGTCTTTTGATAGCACTAAAGGTCTAAAACTGAGAGTAACAACCAAGGCCTATATTTTTCAAGTATACAAGATTGATATGCTATATAATTAATAATAGTTTATATATACTCAAACTTCTTTGATAACAATGCCATCCTTACCATCATGTCCACATTTGATTTCCATCTTACCCTCCATTATCCTAAATTAATTTATTGGGACCAACAAAATCATGTTATACCATTTAAATAATTCCAAAATAAAGAAGAAATTTTAGACATCCTAGGCCTTAGGAATGGTCTACCGATTGGAGATCACAAACAAATATTTTAAATTACATTAGACCTTAGTACCTACTTTTGAGAGTAGGTAAACTTCCTTAGTCAAAAAAATCAAAAATAAAATCAAACATTGAGGTCCACTAGTGAAATCAAAAAATGAGGTCCACTAGTGAAATCAAACATTGAGGTCCACTAGTGAACTTCCTTAGTCATATGAAAATTAAGCCATTGGTAACTTCCAACCCAAAAGTGATTAAATTTTGCTCCATGGAGGCATAAGTTTTTTTTGAGGAAATTGATTCACAAAAATTTTCAATTTTTTTCTCCAAGGGATTTCAATTTTTTTTGAGAATGTTGATTAAAAAATTTCCACGACTATTTTTCACCCAAAATTTTCATGCAAGCAAAGATTTCCAAATGGCTATAACTTTTAATCTGTAACATAGATTTGTGTGTCATCTAATTCAAAATTCAAAAGTGTTTTTTTATTTATCTATGAATTGTTTGTATTTTTAGGCTCCTTTAAAACAATATTGTACACTCTTGGATGAATTATCGACTAATTATAATATCCCTTCAATTATTTCATATTTATGCACATATTGCTCAAGATGCATTCTTAGTTGTGCCCAAATATATATAAGCATGTTTATATTTTCAACTTTAGGGGGGATAACTATAATAGTTATAAGAGGGTACTATGGGGTTTTATTTAATTTAATTTTCTATATTTCTTATTTACTTTCTATAACAACCTATTTTATTGCATCATGGATTGTTGATTGTTTCCTCCTCTTATGACATTCAATTATCATAAATGGAAAAATAATATGTTACTTGATCTGAGAAAAAAAGGCTTATATGTGTTGAGAATTATTGTCATTGATTTTAAATTTGATGTCATTTGATGTCAAGTTTTATGTCAAGGTGCATCTAGTGAAGATGCATGGTGAGTGTTTTGTGAGATATGAATGGTTGTGCTTAATGTGACAAGGAAGCCATGTGATGAGAGAATTTGAAGGAAACCTAATGTTTCCTTATTGAGGGAGAATTTTAAGGCAACATAATGATTCTTATATTATTTAATTCCAATATTGATGTCAATTTTCAGTCAAGTGAGCATTAAATCATGTTTGAGTACTAGTTCTTGAGTACAAGGTGTCTTGAGAATACCAGTCTAGACCCTATGAGAAGGTGCATATAGTGAAGTTTGGTGAAGTAAGCACAACATTTTGAGAGGTTATTTGGAATTATGTTATAATTTAAGATAATTTTATAACATTTTAGAATTGTTTTAAGGTTAGTTTTCAACTTTCAAGTGCTTGAGAAGCCTTGTCATGGCACTAGTCATTACACAAAGAGACCTTATGAGAAGGTATGAGTATGATGGCTTGGTGAGATGAGTACACACATGAATTAGTGGTTGTATGAGTATTATTGATCATATATGTCAAGAATTACATTACTCATAAGATTCTTAGGATAAGTCTACAGGGGTAAGACCTATAGATCAAGTTTGCAACTAGATCATTTCTAGATCCTACCTAGCCTAATGAGGCATCTTGATCTATTGTCAAGACATATGAAGGATTTATGGTTGTGTTTAAAAGTATTGTGTTTAACTTGCAGTAATATATTTTATGTCCATGTAGGTTTATGTATAGGTTATATCCCTTAGGTATGCTAAACCAGTCATCCAAGATAGCCAGTCACTAACAGGCCTAATGGTAGAAATAGTGAAAAATCTAAGTAACATTAATAATAGGTTTAGGAATGTGTTATCATGGAAAAAAGATAAAAACAAGTTCATGTATATGTTTTTTATTAATTTTAAGACATTATAATTTTTTTTATAATTTTTGGAGGTTAGTTTTTATAGTGAAAAAGTTGCTCACAAGTTGACTTGTCTAGCTCGATAAAGTCTATGTACAATGAGGTTATGAGATTGGTATATAAGACCAATATTTCCATTTGAATATATTATATTTGTATCCAATAATGGTATAATGATATCACAGTATTATCTTCATGCATTTTAAGTCTTTCAAAGTGGTCATACAAGTATTGAAGGTCAATGTCACCATGACTGCACTTTAAGGTAAATTGGTAGTTCTGGGTAAGTAAGTTGTAGTAGTGAGTTTGAGGCTCTATGACCTAATTAAAAGTATATAATACACATGGTGTTGTTTTTTTCGGACATGTATGTACTATAAATTCTTTTTATAATGTTTTAGATTCAATGAATGTGATTTAAATGTTGAATCCAAAATGGCTTGACTAGTTTTAGTTTAAGTGTGTGTACTAAAGACAAAAGATTGGTCTACAAGACCAATATTTGACATTATACCTTGTGATTATTGTATTTTATAGTGTTATATATATGTAAAATTATATTTTTAATATATAAATGGTTATAGGAAGTTTTCTTTCAGGTGTTGAAGATTAAGTTGTTCATGACTGGGTTTTAGAGTGTTCAGGTAGTTTTGAGTGGGCCATTTGCAGAGAATAATTTGAGTCCTTTTTCCATAGGTTGTGAATTATAAATCACATGGATATTACCATGATTTAATTTATTTATTTATATTTTTTTTATTTCAATTTTTTTTAGCTAGTTTGTGTTTAATCTTGAGTAGTTTAAGACAAACTTTCTATAGGTTCATGGGCCTAATTGTGAACAGTGTTAATGGTGTGCTTCAAGTGGTGGTTGGAGATAAAAAGTGTCATGGAAATAATATGAGCTTAGTGGGGGTATATTTTAGTTTCATATTAATTTTTCCTTCTATTTATTGAGTTTAGAATTGTTTAAATGGTAACATGCACTAATGAAGGCCTAATTAAATTAGGTCTCCTTAAAGCCTAAAGGAGGTTTTGGTATTTTAAGATATGGATGATATAATGTAATGATTTATTAACATATGAAATGTGTTATAATAACTATTTAAATTATAATATATGTATTCAAGTATGTATGGTTAATAAAGAAGGATATGAGTAAGAGGCTTGTATAAATACAAGGCAATTTTAGGCCTATTTGAGTGAAAGAGGGTATGCAAATAATATAACACATTGGTAAGAAGAAAGAGGTCATGTATACCACTTTAAGGGTGTAGATAATACGTGATTAATATTTTATATAGGTTATGTATATTAAAATTAAGTTCATATGATCTAACCTATCTTAAAGAGACCTAATTGAGTGAAGAGGCCTAGAAGGCATATTGAGAAGGATAAGAGTGTGAAGAGATGAAGAGGTGGTCATAATAAATTAGTTGAGAAATAATTTTTCCTAAAATTGAACAAAATAATTAGGTGGATGATTTGGTACATAGTCATCTAGGGGTTTGGTGTCTCCTTGCAAGTTGGTGTTTGCTAAAGCCTGGTTAAGTTGGTGATTAGCTAGTTAAGGTTGGTGATCCATATGGAGTTGGTGCTTCACTAAATTTGGTGTTTGTATTATAGGAATATATTCCACTTATAAATATCAATGTTTTTCCTTCCCCTTAATGTTTTCCCACATATGTGATGTGTTTTTGTGTTTCTTTTTTATGTGGATAGGTGTTTATACTTGTTAGATCTATATGCTTGTTTGAGTAGTTCATAATTGCTTAAGGGAGATTGGTAAGAAAGTTTTGAAGACTGATTCACTCCCCCCTCACAATTAACTTTTATTCAAACATTTTGTATTATATCAAGTCCTTTTAAGTATGCCTAACAACCTAAAGGAGATCTTAGAAGCAAGGATGGCTCATCAGTAAGCTCAAGGTAGTTTCTCTACTAGTTAGGCTTTGTTATTCAATGGGACTAATTATGATTTTTGGAGCATCATAATGATAAAATATCTAATGTAAATGGGCCACGACATATGGTAGTCAGTTGTAGATGGATACACTTCACTTCATACACCACCAACTGATGCAATAGGCAAGAAGAAAAGTCAAATCATTTCCAAGGTAATGAATGTCATTATATATGGCCTATTAGAGGTAGAGTTTATGAATGTGATGCACTATGAGTCAACCAAGGTCATATGGGAAAAATTGATGACTATCTATGAATGAGACACCAAGGTGAATATGGCCAAGTTGTAGACCCACTGAAGATATTTTGAAAGTTTGAAGATGAATCCATTATATCTTACATGTTGAAGGTTGATGAAGTTATCAATATCATTAGAGGATTGGGAGAAGAAGTGAAAGATTCTACAATTGTTAAAAAGGTATTGAGATTACTAACTCCTAATATTAATTCTAAAGTGTCTTTAGTAGAAGAGATGCAAGATATGGACAAATTGGAAATGGATGGGTTTCATGACATCTTGACTACCTATGAGATGAGAAAAAATGAAGGAAGACCTCCCAAGAAGGAAGTGTTGATGCTTCAAAATGTACCATAGGTGATCTTCAATGTTGATGAACACTTCTCATTTTAGGATTTGAAAAATCTGAGGCATGAGTTATAGTTTGTGACAATTCGGTGATGCCTAGGTGGAATAGAAATAAAGTATGGGAACTGTCCACAATATTTGTTTAGTTTAGTGGTTGGGAGCTAGCAGGATCTAAATATTTAGATCTTTATGAATTTGATGATTTTTGGACTAATCTAAATGAGTATAATAATGATCTTTAAACTGAAGTGAGTCTTGATTAAAAAAAAAACAAGAAAAGAGAAGGGTAAGGTAGAAAGGAAACATGATTACAAATTGTCATCTCAAATATTATGACAAAATTCTAACTAATTTGAGAAAACATGAACCAATTTATGTTATAAAATAACATAAACTTATATTACATCACAAATCAGGCAAAATTCAAAGGAAATATAAAAATCATAAGAACCAATTTTACTTTAAATGTTTGCTATTGTGGTCTGAATAGCCTAAGCACATCCAAATGTAGAAAAAAATAAAACAAAGTATATTTTATATCTTTACAGTTAATCTAGCATTAACACAAATCAATAGCCCTATGATAGAGAATGTGACTCAAAGTACTGAGAATCCTTCAAACTTAAGATGATAACATGCAATTGAGAGACAACATTGACATTTAAAAAACTATATAGAATAATATTTTTAGAATTCCTTAGTTATCTTAAATGTTCCTTGTATACAATTTCTCAAAATCTCTCTCTCTACAAAATGGTAACCCCCTACCTATTTATAGGAAACATAGGTAGTTCAGTTAACTTTCTCAAAATATCTACATCCAGGATACAAGGATTATAATGCATATGACCTACTACATGAAAATTGACAAAAAGAAACTATATATGCTAATAGGATAACATATATTTGTTACAAAGAGATATTATTTTACAAATTACATTGGTAGTGGGCCCCTCAATTAGCCCTATCTGAGGAATTCTTTTACCTTGGTGTATTGTTATTTGATTAACTTAAAATCCAATAAAGGCTTCATTAGACAAAAATCCTCTTAATTTTATAATGTGTCAAATTCCTTATTAACCTTAGCCATGAGTTCCTTGATACATTGTGTCTCCATGATTTGTTTCCCTAAAGTAAGGATGGTGTCAAGGATCTTTTGATTATCCTTGGCAAAATGGCCTTGATAATACGTAATGCCTTGGATGTGGACACTAAATCTCTGCTTGAATTCTCCATCACTGATCAGGTCCATAATAGTGGTTTGAGAAGGGTTATCCAATAGGCTCTTCAAAATTTTCTCCATTCTAGTTACCAAGTCCTTGTCTTCCTTGATGAATTTATTGACATTGTTGCACTAGGAGATCAAATCTTCTTGATTATCCATCAAAACTACCATGAGGATATCTAAATGTATAAGCTTGATGATCTTGAAGTCTAGGGCCTACTTTTTCCTATGCACCTTTATGAGTTATGGCATCTGAGCTTGAGAATCCTACCACTAGGTGATTTAGGCTTGTGCCATCTCAGCTTGATAGTGTAAAGAGATTAATATAAACTTTATGTTATTTAAATTCTTAAATGTATCTAGCAAAAATTTATTTATCACTTTTAATATATCTTCAAGAATTGAGTAGGACTTATGCTTCCAAATCCTACTTTTCCTTCCCCAAGTTGAGGATCCTTTACTTCATTCCTTTGATTCCAGCCATAGTCATTATTGATGATGCCAACACCAAACTAGATACATCTTCTTGATAGATGGGATGCTCTCCTAATATCTATAATTGAATAGAATTTAAGCCCATAAAAGGTTCCACCTTTTGAAAAGTGAATTCCTTAATGCCAATGGTGGCCTTCTTTATCACTATTCTCTCCAAACCTAATGTATCTAGATTTAAATTCACTATTATGTTAGACCCATTGAATTTTGGTTTCTTAGGAACTTATACATTTGAACTCCCATAGGCCCCTGGGGCATCAATTCTCTAGCTTTCTTTATTATGAAGGATTTGGATCCTTCTCTCTACCTGTCTATTTACAATGTCTTGGATCCATGGCTTAACATTATCCTATACATCTATGCCAACTTGGGTTAAGGCCAATGATGGAGAGAGAGATGTATGATTTTTCATAACTTCCTATAAACAAATTAATCAAGAATGTTTGGTCCATAAATAGGGTTCTCATCATTGAAGAGGTTAACTTCACTGGTAGAGTGAGTGAAGGTTAACTTGGGATTCTTTTTAGGTACCAAGGGCACCAAGGCCAATTCTTCTTGTCTCTTTCTTCTATCCAATGGTATTAAATCCTTAGTTATTACATTATAGGGATCCTCCTCCCTATCAGGACCATAGGTAGCTATAATGTCAATAAGGGCACTCTCCACTATTTTTCCTACCTCCAGAGAAATCATGCTAATGATTTACATTATGGAAGGAGGCCTCTGTGGGGATGCCCAGGGTTGAGGACATTTTATAGGTCTATGATCTATCCTTAGCTCCTCATCTACAACTTTACCCTTTCCTTTTATATCCTTAGGTTGCACAACCTAGGGTGGATTTATAAATTCTACTTGTTGAGGCTTAGAAGATTGTCCTCCAACAGGTGACTCTTGATGAGCAATCCCAGATGGTCCTAGAAATAAGTGATAATTTAAGGGATTTAGTTTTGATCTCTCTCCTAAGGGTTTATTGTCTCTGACCAGCCTATGCTCTAACTAGATATTGTAGCCTTTGATCTTGGACAGGACCTCTTCAAAGTTCTTTGCCTTTGTATAGATACCATCTCCCATGCCTAGTTGATGTTTGTATTAAATATTTTGGACATTTTTATTTTAGATGTGGTTGGTCACTCTGTTATTTGGGTCCCACATCTTAAGGTCATCTAGCTATAAATCAAAATAATTTCTATGGATCACCATAATTTCTAGTTTTTTCCAATCCTTGATCATAATCTTGCCAATATCCAATGGAAAGGGGTGGAACTAATCTTTCTTATTTGTCTTGCATATCCCATCCACACCTTGGATAATTTGATAGGTAATATCTTGCTCTAAAATATTACTAGGGACATGAATGGGAAATTAGTAGGTTGAATCATGATTCCTTCTATTCTTATTACAGTGCAATCTGAATAGAACCATACATCCCACATGGCTTCTATTTGCTTTTTGATTTGAGGATGGAGTCTTGGCATAGGGACATTGGTGATTGCCTCATAGATTTCTAGGAAAATAACAACATAGATAAATTACATGTGGTTCCTATATTTGAATATATTTAATTTAGAGTAGTGGTGAGAGATTGTGATTCTACCATCAAGGGACTAATTTTGAATGCCAGAGAAATCTATAGAGGCCAAAAGTGAATTAAAAAGGTAGGACATCATAAATAATTACTTGGAAGTCATTTTCTTGATGGCTATGAATTGTTTAGCCAAGAAAAAGATTATTAGGTCTCCAATGGGAGGGGTTAAATTCCATTCTAGCATGTAATAAACATAAGATACCCATACCTTTCCCACATAAGTAGTGAAAGGGGAACTGAAGACCCTATTCAGTAAGGTCATAAATATCCTAATGCCCTTCCTAAATTGGAAAATAGGAATCCCACCATCAGGGGACTTGAAAACATGGGATCCTTAGATTAACCAAGGTGTGAGGACTGAATCTAGGTTTTGGGTGTTTGTCCACTCTCTCAAGGATGGGAGATCAATATGAGGCAAGGGGAGCTTGTAATAAGTTTTAAAGGCCATAGGGGTGATGCATGAAACCTTATTAGTGCTTCCCTCTTTAATGATCCATTCCCCATCTATTCTATAATCAATGAAAATGGGAGCAAGGAGGTTGATACAATGCATTACCTCTAGTTTGGTTGTAGCATGGCAGAGGCCTTCCAACTAAATTAAGACTAGGTTATTGTATCTCTGGTACATAGTGACATTCTTATTTTCCTCCTAGGAAATTGGTTGTAATTCCTCCATAAGGAATAATAACTCAAACTAGTACCTAATTCCATACATGTTTCGGGTTGTTAGGTCCAGCTCTATGTCTTTGAAGATCCTTCCCTCACTATTTGAAGTTAGATAAAGTTTTGCTTCCATCTTCATCTACTACCTACCCACTACCATTGATGACACTGAATTATACTTGCAAGGTCACCAAAGGTTTCAATAGGTCACTTGCTTCAAAGTTTAGTTACACTATTATAATTTCTTTGTGACCAATTGAGCTAACTCAGGTCTTTTTTATAGAGGGACTAGGATTTTTGAGCTTTAATGGTGGAAATATCTAGTTTATTAATCATATACATGCCTTAAATTTGATTGGAACTTATTCTCATACCCTCTACACTTTCAAGCTTAGGAGATCTTTGATTTTGATTCTCCATGCTTATATGGAGCCTATGTGGTGTGGCTCTATTCCTTTCATGGTAATTTTCATAAATGTTATTCAGAGACTAGCCATTAGCTTTAAAAATATTTATTTATTTCACTCTAATAATCTAAATCTAATTTCCTATGTTCTTATTGGTCCCCTGATCTTTAAGTTCATGGTTATGCTACTTGGCACCCTAACAAATCTTCCCCATGCTACTTACTCTTGACAGTTGCTATCTCGGCCATGTATTACCCATGTGTCAATCTTGTGAAGCCCTTGAAAAATCTTCAAAATCGATGCACTATTGGATCAAATCTAATGGGTGAGTGATCACCATTGATTATACCAGGTCCAAGTCATTTAATTGAGAATCTTTATTAAATGGGTCCTATCATATTTTTGTCCTTCAAATAGAAAGCTACCACACATCCTCCTCATGGGGCTTTATGTACCTTTGTTAGTTACCCTAGTTGTGGGTAGGTCATGTGTCAAGCTCATGAATCCTTTTTAAAATATTTGGGATTGACACACCATTGGATCAAATCTAGTGGGTGAGTGATCATCGTTAGATCCTATAAGATGCACACCTTTTAATCAGTTTCATGACTATATAAATTTAGACTTAAGATGATGTTCCTAATTTAATTTTATGTTAAGAAACATAAATTAACTTAGGTTAAGGCCTTTTATGTTAATTCTTTCTACTAAAAAATGCTAGAAATTCCTTTGAAAGGGTCTTTAAAAATTCCCCCTTTGCTTAGGCTTTGAAAAGCTATCTAGGTTAAATTTGGTAGGCTTGATAACATCAACTACATCCTTATGGACATAAAATGATGGGAGCAAGCTTGTCAAATTTAAGACAATGAAACTACTTCAGTCTAATGACTGAGTGACATGCATCAGGCTCTTAGGAATTCTTAGGGCTTTAGGGTCAATGTGCACCATCGGATCAAATCCTCTGAGCCAGTGAGGACCACCGAATCATAATTTGAGTGCTTGATAGTGATTGGTTTCCCTTTCAATGTTGGCTTTGGTTCACACCATTGGATCAAAATCTTTGATTGAATGTGAGGTGTTAGATCTGTAAAAGTGTGTGACCTTTAAGTTAAGGCCTGATATGTATAAAGGTTTAGATTAAGGTTTTTACCTTTAAAAGTTTATTTGTGCTTGCAAAAACCAACATATTTAAACCTTAATAAAAACCTTATTTCTCTAAAATGACTCTCAAGTTTTAAAGGTGAAAATAAGAGGTCCAAGTCTTGATTTTATATTAATGTTTGTTCATGTTAAGAAACATAATCAAATCTTAATATAAAGTTAGACTTAGGGTTTTTATAACCGAAAGGAAATATAATTTCTCGCTAAAATTTTCTCATGGATGTTTGAACCCAAACCCCTAGGGTTTACTACTTAAGAACCCTATTTTTCTCTATAAAAACTATAACTAATCACCTTAAAGACAATCATTAGCAACATTAGTCCATGAAATATAATCATAACTAGATACAATGAGGCTCATGTTTTTTTTTTAAATTGAATTTCCTTTAAATTATAAGAGAGAATAACCATTTCACATTAAATCCAAAACACAAATGTTTTGAAACATTTACAAGGGTCCCTTTTTAGAAAAGGTAGAAAAATGGGGGGGGTATGTTGGTCCCAATAGGAAGTAGCATTCAAAGTTGAGAAGAAGTCAAAAGTCAATAAAGTCAAGGTTGAGTTCTATTTAGATGTTCATGATGATGAACTAATAGCCATGCTTGATAGGAAGTTGAGGTTTGGATCTGGTAAGTACAAGGGTAAGTTGCCTTTTAAATGTTTCAACTATGGTAAGATTGGTCACTTTAAATCCAAGTGTCCTAACATGGATAAAATTTTGCATGATGAAGAACATGATGAACATCATGGAGATGATATGAAGGTTTATAAACCTGACAATAATAAGAAAGATTTAAGGAACTATAAAGGTAGGAAAGGTTCATTCAAGAACAATAAAAAATTCTACACTAAAGAAGACAATAACTCATCTGATGTAAATGGCACAAGTACATCTGATAGTGATGATGGCAGTAATGAACCTGAACATGACAATAAAGAAACCTTATTCATGACCATAGAAATAGATAATGAGGTTTCTCAAATGGTAAAGGCCTTATGATTGATGAAAATATAGATTAATAAGAAGCTAAAGTGTACCTTAAAGTAGAATTAGTGACTGCTCTCAAGGATTTGAAGTTCCAAAGAAAGAAGGATCACAAATTAAGATCATTAGTTAAGTATTATGAAGAGTATATTAGTTTTTTTAAGGAGAGATTGAGGAACACATCTAAAGAGTATGATGAGATCATAAATCAAATTGAATCATAGATGGAGATAGTCACTACAAGCCTAAAAGCTAAAGAGGAATAATGTACTAGTTATGAAAATTAAATGGAATCTTTGAGAGATGATTTGGATCAAGCATATAGTAAGTTGAAGACCTTTGTGAAGTTTGAAAAGAGTATTGATGTTATAGATAACATCTTGAGTAGTCAAAAGTCTACAAGTGATAAAATAGGTTTTTGGTTTCAAACAAGAATAAAAAAATTAGTTTAAGTCAAGGAGAAAGCTAATGAAGATAAGAAGATCAACATGAAGAGACAAATCTATAACCCAATGCTATAAGGTATACTAATTCATTCAATGGTTACTATTTTTTATGTAATTAGTTTAGTCATAGATTAAAAGAGTGTGGATGACACTTTAAAAATGAATATGAATGGGATTATGAAAGGAATTGTCAATCAAGAGGTATGAATGAGGTGGTTTGTTATATTTGTCATAATTTAGGAAGCATTGCAAGATTTTATCCTAACAGTGTTAGAAGGTCATCAAGTCAAAACAAGATGTTTGAAGCTCCTAGAGTGTAAGAGAGAAGGAAAATGAATGTCTAGAAACAAAAGATAATAAAGATAAGTCATGATCAGTATAAAAACTCAAATGGACTATTTTTTATGGTAGATCACACTTTAGATGTGAAATCAAGTTAGTAATGTCTATTGTCAGCTCATATCGATGATCAAATAGTTGATGAAGATGTCAAGCCTATAGTGCCAATTAAGCCTAAAAGGATAATGAAGGATATTCAATCTTGTGAGAACATGGATATCTAGGAATATCTTGATCTTGTGTTGTTTTAGTGCCTTATGTAAATGGGTGACTCTATTAGGCTTCATAAAGACACTCTTTAGTTAGTAAAAGCATGGTGGATGCTTGGTTTGAGGGGGAGCTATTCAGAGCATTGACTGAACTTGATTTGTGTTGAGAAGTGGTCTTGTAGTTTGAGTTCATTTAAAGGAGTAAGGGGGAGCATGTTCCTATAATGCTTCGTATTCTATGTTTTGATATTTTGTTGCAATAAGGTGTGGTTCCATAATTTGTAGTATGTATGACCATTTGTCATTAATGTCAAAGGGGGATAAATTTCAAGAAGATTGACCAAATTAGGGGAGATGAGAGTGATCAGATTGAATAATGTGTTTTCATCAATGACAAAGGGGAATTTTTAGAGAAGTGTTATCATTGATGTCAAGGTTTATGTCATCTATGTCAAGGTGCATTTGGTGAAGATACATGGTGAGTGGTTTGTGAGATATGAGCTTGTGTACTTGATGTGATAAGAGAGAATTTGAAGGTAACCTAATGTCTCTCTATTGAGAGAGAATTTTAATGCAACCTAATGATTATTTAGTTGGATTATGTCAAGGTTGATGTTAAATTTTAGGTCAAGTTAGAATTAAAGCATGTTTTAGTACTAGTTCTTGAGTATAAGGTGCCTTGAAAAGCTAAGTCTAGACCCTTCAAAAGGTGTGCATAGTGAAGTTTGGTAAAGTAAGTAACCACAAGCTTGTGATAGGTTTTTTGGAATTGTGTGATCATTTAATAAAAGTTTAGATAATTTTATAGATATTTCAAGGATAATTGTCAAGTTTCAAGTGCTTGAAAAGCCTTGTCATGTCACTAGTCATAGCATGAAAAGACCTTATGATAAGGTATGAGTATGATGTCTTAGTGAGATAAGTAAAAATATGCATGAGTGGTTGTATGAGGATGATTAATCATGTATTTTAACTATTATATCACTCATAAGATTCTTAGGGTGAGTTTACATGGGTAAGACCTATAGATCAAGTCTATAACTAAATCATTTCTAGACCCTGCCTAGCCTAATGAGGCACCATTATCTATTTTCAATACATATGAAGGATGTATTGTTGTGTTTAAACATGAGAGGGTTTTTATGGAATTATATTAATATTACATCATGACATTGGGTTTTTGAGATCATGGAAGAAGGCATGAAGGGAAAATCAAGGCCTAGTGAGGTATGAAGACTATGGTATAGAGAGAGTGTAATCCAAATGGGGTATCAAGGTCAATTTATAATGAAAGTGTGACTATGTGAGCATGGATAGAGGTATGATATTTTTTTAAATCATGTTTACAAATTTTGAGGTTATGGTTTTCAAGAAAAGGCATGAAATGTAGTTTTGATGTTTTTTAAGTACACAAAATGAAGGCATGCAAACCCAAGGACTTTTAGGTGTTCATTGGCACATGTAAATTTTGAATTATAACTTGATATATTAAGGAGAGATGGTAAAGGTTCCTATATAATAACTACACATTTTTTTAGGATTTAATGGGCAATCCTGTATGACCAATCATTAACACTAAAACCTATGTTAAACCTCTCTAAGCCCCTAACAAGAATGTGATGTGAAATATATTATTAAAAATAAACCATAATGGTCTCAAATTACTACAAAAAAAATTGTATATTTTATTCAACTCTCTCAAGCACCTCCAGGTGTGATTGAGTTATTAGGTGTATGAGTAGACCCTATAGGAAAGTGCTAGTTTCTCAAAGATTTATTGTAGTAGTCACAGTTAACCAAGTCAAAGTATGCAAATCATTAGATGGAGAAGTTTGATAATTTTATTTTATTTCCATGGTGTTTTTTGGATATGTTATATCCCTTAGGTATGCTTATTTAGTCATCCAAGATAGCCAATCACTAATAGGTCTAATGGTAGAAACAATGAAAAACTTAGACAGCAGTGAGAGGAGGTTTAAGAATGTGTTATCAAGGAACAGGTATGAAACAAAGTGTATGGAGATGTTTTTATCTAGTTTTAATACATTATCATGTTTGGTATGATTTTTTATATGTCAATGGTTATAGTTAAAAAAATTCTCACAAGTTGACTTGTATGTCTCAGTAAGGTTTATGTACAATGAGGTTATGAGATTGGTCTACAAGACCAATATTTCCATTTGAATATATTATATTTCCATAAAATAATGGTATAAATATATAATAATATCATTTTCATGCATTTTAAGTCTTTTACTATTTGGCATACATGTGTTAAAGGTCACTATCACCATGAATGTGCTTTAAGGAAAACTAGTAGTTCTGGGTAAGCAAGTTGTAGTGATGAGTTTAAGGCCCTATGCCCTGAGTAGAAGTATATAGTACACATGGTTTTTTTTTTTAAATTTATGTCATATCCATGATTTGTATAAGTTTTTAGAGTCAGTGAAATTGATTGAAATGTTGAAGCTAAAATGGCTTGACTGGTTCTGGTTTGACTGTGTGCTAAAGACAAAAGATTGGTCTAAAAAACTAATATTTGACATTATACCTTATTATTATTTTAATTTAGAGTGGTATATATATTCAAAAATATATTTTTAATATATCATTGGTCATGTTAAGTATTCTTTCAGGTTTTGAAGATCAAGTTGTTTATGACTGGGTTTTGGAGTGTTATAGTAGTTCTGAGTGGTCTATTTGCATATAATGGTTTGAGTCATTTTTCCCTAAGTTGTAAAGTATAAATCACATGGTTATAACCTTTAGGTCATGTATTTACTATATATGTGTTTCATTTCCATTTATTTTAATCTATTTTTTTTTTAATCTTCAATAGTTCAAGATAGACTTTCTATAGGTTCACAGGGCTAATTATGAACAATGCTAATGGTGTGCTTCAAGTGGTGGTTGGAAATAAAAAGTTTCATGGACATAAGATGAGATAATTTGGAGTATATTTGGGTTGAATATGAAGTTTTTTTTTTTTTTATGGAGTTTTAAAGTGTTGTAATGAGTTTAAAGGGTAGTGTGCACTAATGAAGGCCTAATTGAATTAGGTCTCCTTAAGGCCTAAAGGAGGTTTTGGTATTTTAAGATATGGATGAATTAATGTAATTATTTATTCATGTATGAAGAATTTTATAAGACATATTTAAAGGATAATATAAGTATGAAATTATGTATGTCTAACTAACAAGGTTATGAGCAAGAGGCTTGTATAAATGCAAGGTAATTTTAGGCCTATTTGTGTCAAAAAAGGTATGTGAAGAATATAGCACATCGGTAAGTAGAAGGAGGTCTTGTAGACCATATAAAAGGTGTATATAATATGTGATGAATATTTTACATAGGTTATGTATATTAAAATAAATGTCATATGACCTAATCTATCTTGAAGAGACCTAATTGAGCGAAGAGGCCTAGAAGGCAACTTGAGAATGATAACAGTGTGAAGAGATGAAGAGGTGTTCATCATCAATTGGTTGAGAAAAAATGTGTCCTAAATCTGATAAAAAATAATAATATGGCTAAGTTGGTACTGAGTTATCTAGGGGGTTGATGCCTCATTCAAAATTGGTGCTTTTTAAAGCCTTGTTGAGTTGGTGTTTAGCCAGTTGGGGTTCATGCTCCATATAGAGTTGGTGCTTCAAAAAATTTGGTGTTTGTCTTATATGATTATAGTCTATTTATAGATATCAGTGGCTTTTCTTCCCCTTTATGGTTTCTCATATGTGTGATGTGTTATTATGTTTCTTTTTTATGTGGATAGGTGTTTATGCTTGCTAGATCTATATGCTTGTTTGAATGGTTCATGATTATTTAAGGGAGATTGGTAATAAATTTTTTGAATACTAATTCACCCCCCCCCACCTATTAGTATTTTTTCTTCCAACACTATAGGATTGATATGAATAAGGAAACTAAACTTGTAGTAGATGTAGATAAAAATTAGTGTTTACCAGATATGATCAAGCACATCATTGTCCTAGTTTTTTATTTCTCTTGACTTACACTTTCATATTGAATCTCATAAACACCAAATATAGTATGGACCACAATTTAAAAACTCTTTGGGAAGAAGGATGTGATGAGATGTCATGAGCTAGAGAATGATCTCATCATTTTGAGCCCACGTGACTTTGACGCACTATAGGATTTATTCACTAAGTTAAAATCTCTAAGGTTATAGTTAAAATAATGTGTAATAGATAATAAAGATGATAAACTTGTTATATCTATTATATCTAAATTTATTTCAAGTTATTATGTGTTTTTGTCCACTTTTCATGCCATAAAAAGTACTCTTAGATCTACATAGAAGATACCTTATTTAGTTCCCTTTATTTTTTAATTGAATTAGGATCAAGATAAGTTGATACAGATGGGCATAGTGAAGTCCTCAAAATCTCATGCACTTTTTTGTTAATAAAAATAAGGCTTAAAAAAACATAGAGAAAAAACAAAATAAAAAGGATCAAGAAAAGGATGCAAATCCTCTCACCTACAAATCCAATCATGAGACCCCTTGTTTCAGTACTAAGCCTAAGAAATATTGGATAAAATTTGGGTTTTGATCAAGAAATAATGATGAAATCAAATGTTTGAATAAGAATATTGACCAACTAACTAAGATTATTGAGAAGCACAATATCAGTGTCCCTAATTCCATAAATCAAAACTCATCAACCAACAAATCCTCTAAGTTAAATTGACAATGGTAAAGAAAAGGCAAAAGAGAATAGTAAGGGGAAAGAAAAGGGAAAGACCCTAGTTGAATTTTTACCTTTAAATCCTACATGGGTCATTGACTCTAGTGTTTCACATCACACGGCCTCTTCACATATTGAGTTTAGCTCCTTGGAACCATGTGATATATCCTCTATATAATTGGGTGATAACGCTTCTTAAAAGGTTCTTGGGAGAGGGTCTATTGAAGTGGGTGGTATAACATTTAATAATGTTCTTAGTGTTCCCTCACCTTCAACTAATCTCCTATATATTTACTAAATCACTCACCTTGGTCTAAGTATGAGAGTTGAGTCCCTCTAGATTCAATGTATGTTAGAGAGTTACACTATGATACTATATTAGCAAAGGGAATGGTCGATCATCAAAATAAATTGTATAACTTCTCCCATTTTTCTCCTGAATCTCTTTTAGATTCTTCTTCTTTAGACTCACATGAACATGATGACATTCTAAACCTGAGTACACCTCTAATATTGACGATTGTTCTTCTAATATATATGACTATAGTAGTGATGGGTACATACCTCCACCTTCTCCTTTTCACCTTCCATATGTTGAGGAGTTATTTTCTAATCAACCCACATCTATTCCACTTTAGACTTTATAATTAATAGGTATATTGATCTAGGACACATCAAACATTAGGTAGTTTATTCCATATTTTTAGGGCATTTAATAATCTTTTATTTACTCTAATCTCATTACACCATCATTTCATAGAGTAGTTGTTCCTCCTACCTTGCACAAAGAGAATAAATCCTTGTATAGGAATCACACCTTGGTTGAAGATCCATCGAGCACTTCGAAGACACTTAGGGTGATCCAATCTTCATTGCATCTACTTCTGATTAATAGTCATTCCAAAGAACTCTATTATAGGATATAGGATGGCTACAATCAATTGTATATTCTAGTAGGGATTATTATCCCCTTCTTTTTTTTTTTTTTTTAGGGGAAAAGTCTTATCCTATAGGTTTTATAATTTTCCCCTCTTTATGGGAGTTGTATTGTGCTTGGATACCTCATCAAGCCTCATTACCAGGACTCAATTATTTTGCTCACCTAAGTTAGACTTTGGGGGGTGATAATTTAGGATTTTTCCCACTTTTCATTTTACCCACACATTTGTTATTTAACCTACTTAGGGTTATTAAGGTCATTAGAATAAATAATCTTAATGTATTTTCTAATTATGAGTTGAGTTTATACATTTATGGTGACCTAATATCTTTAAAGAGTTCACAACACTATTTAACCAAGATCTCTCCAATACACCATTATCATAGCCATGAGAGCTTTAGCATACACAAGGAATAAACCAAATAAACAAAACAAATTATTATTCATAAAATGAGATGTGAAAATCATTATTCATATAATGGATAACCCTTACTTAAGTAGGCAAGGATAAACAAGACTCAAGCCTAACTACCCAATGTGGGATAAATCCTCACATAGGATAAAACTAGAAAAAAGATGAAAATCCTAACTAGAACCTAGCAAGCATGAGAAATATAATCTAACACCCCCCTCAAAAAAATCTAGGTGCTAACAATAAAGGATGTAGTGCGAAGTCATGTCTCCCTATAGATACCAATCCATCTTGTCAGAGTACATGGATGTTGAGTCACTAAAACTACCAAGTCAAATTAGGAATGGTGTTGATATGAGGATCACTGAACATGAACGCTATACTCTATAATATTGGGTATAATTATGAACCCAAAGAAGCATTGCTTGAACACCCTCCAATAATATGGTGAGAAGTGAGCATAAAGACTAGTGGGGCTATGACACTAGTATTACTAGTGGTAATACCATACTGGTGTCTATAAGAATCACCAAGAAGGTCATAGAGTCAAGTAACAAATACTCATATGTGTTATAACAAATAAAGTGCCTAAATAAGATACTAATGTATAAAGGAAGAATCTAAAAAACACTCAAAAAAGTGAAACATATACAGATAACTCTCATAAATTGGAGAAAAGAGAGAAAATCCATAAGAAAAACTCCCTCCAAAAGAGAGAAAAGCAAAAGAGAGAGTTAAAAATCCCCCCAAAGATGATGTTGAACAAGTCCACACTCTAATTACTTGCAAGTCACAAAGGAACTCAATCTTCATGAGTGGTCTAAATCCACTACTCGATCATAAAAATAATTGACGTTGGGCTTCACTAGAATAACTTTAATCAAAAATATTGTTAGTGGTGATGAAAGTAAAAAAAATTAATGAATGTGCAAGGAATGCCTAACACCTAAGAAGTATAGTTTACACCACATCCCCCATACTATTGACTGGGTATAGTGGAGAAAAAAGGCTACATGATTGGTCTGAATCGACTACTCAAATGTTGAACAAGATGACATGTTATGCACCAAAAGAGCTCTCACACTAAAAGAGACTATCAAACTATCGAATAAGATAAGATGACACTGGGATTCACCATAATATCTACATTTTAAGCTATGGGATATTTTAAACTATCATAAAAATGGTGTCAAAATATAGATAAAATATCTCAAAGATGATGGTCCTAGTGGTAATGGGAGAGACAAGCAATTGAAGAAGTGAAAAGATGCCTAGAATAGAGCACACAAATGTATGAAAGTAGACAAGTCTGAATCATCAAACCCCCCATCACACTTTATAAATTAGTGCAATTATAATATATCCCATACATAAAAAAAAAACACTAGATGGAAACAAGGAAGACACTTAGATTGACCAAAATAGATCCAAATAAGGAGATTGTTGACCTATCAAATAAGCCACCAAAAGAGGTACTCCAAAAATAAGGGAACAAAAAAGTGTCTCCATAAAAGAAGGAAAACTAATAAAAGGGTCTTGAGGAGACATGAAACAAACTACTAGTGTGTCAAAGTACCAATGCATGTTATGGGCTAATGGAAGAGTATGGTAAATGGAAAAAAGAGACATCATGTATGAAAAAACACATGAAAAAAGGATCAATATCCAAAAAAACAACCTGCAAATCACGTGCAAAAGGATGCCAAACTTAGCCAAAAAATACATATAAGATAATGTGTGCATGAAGTACAATGTAGAAAGTAGTAGGGTCCATAGCATAGGCAACCCCCTAAATATGGCACTTTATAACTTTAATGTGTTTAAAATAAAAATAGGACCGATGGAATGAGAATGTGTATGAAAAAAGTGGCACTCAAATTTGAATTACTGAACAAAATTTATGGCATAATAAATTTCCTATCATTAATGGCCTATTTTAATTATATTTGCATAAGTTTAAATGCATGACTAGAAAAGAGGTAGCATAGTCTTCTAGCCACTCATTTGAACCAGAACAAAGTGTAGAATGCAATGGTTTAGATTTTGAGGGGGAATTCACCTTCTACCAACCTGAGCCTCACCCTTCATCTTGGATAGGTGAAAGTAAAAGGACTAAAAACCACTTAATTCCTCTATAATATATGGTTTTATTAAAAAACAATAAAAAAAAATCCTTTCAAAGAAAAGGGCCCCCATAATATTCAATTCTTATTAAAATATCCCTCACCACTCATAAATTTCCCCCACTAAAAGTCTACAAATATTCATGCAAGGAACCCACATGCCTTACAAATAGGATGTGGAAGAGGAAGATAATGAGTATGATTTGAATGGTAGTAGATTATTTTAGATATTAGAATATCTCCTAATTAGGCTATTTTTGGAGGACAGTGAGAGTTTATAGATGTCACGGATGCCAAGGGAGAATGTCGTGTGAGCTTAGAAGCTCCAATAGCAGCCTGAGTATACAACTAGGCTATGAGGAGAGTAGACAGGGACATAGGTGGTTCTGATACTGATTAGATCTCAGTGGGAATATAGACCATACCATAAAATAAATATAAATTCACTCTATTATAAGATCAATGTTAACAACCAAGAAAAATCAAAATAGTATATCTCCCTACTAACAGTAGATCTCTCTACTAGCAATATATATCCCTACTAATAACCACCTAAAATAATTAGAGAAAAATATAAATTCATAGTAAGGTGATAAAAATTTACTTTATAGGAAATTATAGGCCTAATTTAGAATCCATTAAGGCTGAGGTCAAGTGGTTATGTAGGTGATTAACATTTAGTCATGACATGCAAGAAGGGTCTAGGATGTCCAAATGCATATCCTCACAGGTTTATGTCTTAATCTAGCCTCACAAACACAAGATATAACAATGAAGGTTATCAAGATTAGATGGATTAGTATAGGTAATAATATTTCCTAACCATGGATCAATTGGGTTTTGATGATACAAGAATAAATGTCAAACCCAACTTTGGTATTGGCCATACAATATTGACCAAGAAAGCACAGTTGGACCCCAACCACCATCCCCATGGTAATCTAATTTTATATCAATTTCATCATACCCACATCTAATAAGGATTTGGTGGGTGATTGGATTGATTCATGTACAGTCTAATGCTTCCACACTTTACGATGACTGACTACCAATTGCCCAAAATAGATAAATAATGTAAATGAAAATAAATAGTGTTCATGAAAATTTCAATCAAATTTGTGGAACCAAGGAGATATCATAGATGCAAATAATCTCCCAATGCCATAAATAGAGGTCCAGTTATGGTTGGATGGCCTACACAATGATATTTTTAACTAGTAATGCAAAAAATCTCACAAAAAATATGTACAACCAACACAACCATAAATCTAACTAATTAAAAAACAAATCTTCAAAATACAAATATATATTTGAAGACTATGAAGTGAGTAATGGATGCATACTAGTTAATTAATGACTATTGGAGGGTAGGATCTAATATGATGAAATATTTCATAACACTCTTCAACCAAGATCTCTCCAATACACCATTACCACAGCCATGAGTGCTTCAGCATACCAACAAAGAATAAACTAACTAAAAAAACCAATTGATATTCATAAAATGAGATGTGAAAATCATTATTAATATAATGGAGAACCCTTGATTAAGTAGGCAAGGATAAATAAGACTCAATCCTAACTATCCAATGTGGGATAAATCCTCACATCAGACAAAACTAGCAAAAGGATGAAAATCCTAACTAGAACCTAATAAGCATAAGAAATATACTCTAACATATCTCACCATATAATTTACCTCCTTTATACTTTTTGGCTAATAAATAATATAATAAATTAAGTAAATTATCTTTTTCTTTGCATTTTATCTCACTTAATACTTGGGTTTTCATGTAATCTATGATATTCATAGATCTTGGAGTAATATGACATAGGACTCATTAAACTCACCATATTAAACTTTTGCCACTAGGTTATATATGTCCTGGTAATACTCACATCTACCAATCCTATAGCATAAGCCCATGCAACTATATGTACTAACAAAAAACTACCACTAGTCTTAGCCCTTGGGATGAGAGGTCTTGACTCTCTAATTTCACGTGTCACATGCATAAAGTAATGAGGCCCCTCAGGAATAATCTATTAGAACCCAAACTACCTCTACACCCAATCAACATGGTATCACTCAAAATTAAAGTCATGTTGACCTATGATACATCATGACATAATAATAAATCATGACCAAGAGCCATCCTCCATCCATCCAAACTAAATATGCATATATTGTCACTAGATAAAATCCATGTTAGTCATCTAATCTATAGCTCACTAGTATAAGGATAGGTCCCCTTTATGTCCTTATCAGCCTCCTATTTAATAATATCCATAAACAAGTGGCTCCTCTAGACCCTATTATCATCTTTGTCCAAGTAGTCACTCAATCATAATGTGCTGCCAAGCCTAGACCTGAAGAAATGTGCAAGACCCAATGTTCTTGCCTTGATGGTATGCCACCATATGTAAATATTTTGTAATTAAGCCAATACCATGGGGCCCCAAGTTAAGCAATTATTATCAAAGATCATATTTTGGATTAACCCTCCTAATCCCATATGTAAATATTGGATGCTCTTTTTAGGCATAAATATGTTGTTAATAATGGCCATGAGGATGGAAACCTCTCACTCAATTAATAGTTGAGCTTCCAGCCATCTATATCAACCACACATTCATATATGATGACATCAGTGATGCCAATAAAAACCTCTAAAACTCCATTACATCCCTATTTTAACCATTGTATCTCTCATTTATGGATCAAAATGCAAATAATCTACCAAACATCCCCTAAGGTCACTATCACTTATCGAGTAAGTAGGTGAGATTTGCTAGCCTCATAATGTCAGCACTTAGCTAGTTCAGAGAGAAAATCCATGTCTGTTCAGATCACCAAAATTATGTGTAGTAAATCAACTACCTCAATTAGGGTCATGACCATGTTGATCTAAATCCTTGGCTACCATGGGATGTGTGATCATCACTCACATGTTATCAACATCACAAATTACTCTTGCAAAGAAAAATATGTTAGTACATAGTCAAATATATCTATCCAAACACTGACACCAAATAAAATTCCACACATCATTCTTATTTTTATGTAAAATCATCAAGTCAATCATTCACACAAATTAAATCAACTTCTAGTCAAATGAAGACTTAATCACAACATGTCCATTTGACATTCTTATGATATCATCATTTTATGGTGATATCATCATTTAGTAAGTCATTCCCACATTTTCATACAATTTTTTCATTATTTCTTAGATCATTTATATTATTTCAACAAACTCTGAATAAACATGATGTTTCCACTATTTTCTTTCATTTCATCATTTTATGAGTCAAATACACCATTTTGGCAATTTCCAACTTTTTCTAGTTATTACACCATTTTGGTAATTTCTACCCTATTTAATCAATCCCACTGATTTAATTGATATCACCTATTCAATTAGTATTCTCATTTATTTCAAGATCATTCTCATCATTTTCATCATGATATCACCTTTTTCATGGTAATATCATTATTTATGAGTGATCTCATTGTTTTCATGTTATATGAAAACCACGAGATCACCATTTTGTCTACTTATAATTTAGAATTAATGACATTAAAAGCAAAAAAAATAAAATTAAAGGTACTCACTAAATGCTCACTCCCTGGTGCTTAATTTTACTTTTGAACCCACTCATCAAGATGCATGTGTTGAATAATATGCATCATCAAACTTGGAGCACTTATGCGTAAAATCCATAGCCAAGATTTCAAAGTGGGGAGGGTAAAAATAAACTATTTTCTCCCCTAGGAGTCAATTTATATGTAAAAATTCAAATTTAACCCCTACCCCTCCCATTGCATCCTTCTTCTTCTCAAGAGGTTATTTATGTCTCTTTTATCCATTTTCAATCCTATTTTTACCTATTTTATCTATTTCTTGACCTCTTTTTCTATATAATGCATTGTTTTCTTAATTTTAAGGGCTCATCCATAAAAAAATATTTTTTTGCCACTCCCTCATGGGGCCTCTTGGTCATCCCAAACATCGTTTGGGGCATCATTGTGAACTAATTTTTCATTAAATTAAATAAGAATCAACAAAACATGAACACATCATTCTTCAATCATTATGAAATCAATTTTATTATTCTTTAATTTTTTAAAAACCATTACTTCATCTATGTCTCACAACACACTTTCAAATAGGGGCAAATGTAGACACTCCACTTTCATCACTTCTATGTCAAAATTAGAAATTAGAAAAAAATCTTGTAATAATGTATAAATTAAGCTCAAAATCATTAAAAATTTCCAAATCATCCATAGATTTTAATGTGCACATTATATGACACATTGTTTCATCCCTAATTTAGTATATACACCATATCAAATCATCTAATTGGTAATCAAATCTTGAAATTGGTCCCCTTCTTGTAAATGTCTCAATAGGCATATTAAACCAAGTAAACCAAACCTTGCAAATGAGACTATAAAAGGATAAAATCAGCTTAATTAGCTAATTTCTTGATTAGGGTAATTAATATTATTCTAAAAATGAGGTAACATAGAATGTGTATGTCATAAATATTTAAAAAATAAATAATTCCTAATTTCCTACATCACTCGCCCACTTAGAAATTTAAAATCATTTTCCAAAATTCAAGGGTGTCCTTCATAAGGAAAAGTTAATGCCAGGCGAGAGGAGTGAAAATAATGTCTTCACACTCCAAACCCTCATGAATGGATCTCCTTACAATTACTTACACATTACATGTCATAGCATATTAATGCTTGCCTCTCCTTATAACATTGATCCTCATCCATTAATCTTTGTCTTCATGTAATGATCTAAATTCAAAGGATAAATTTATAAATAGAAGGATCCTCCCTCTTCTTCAAAAAGATTTTGTGTTAAAATTATGCTACCAAATCTCTAATAAAACTTTCACTATATTATTTAATTACTCAATAAATAAAGCATACCACAAGGGGATATGCCATCAAAATAGCTTCATGAAATTGCCAAAGACCTCAAACATTAAATCTGAGCCAATCTAAACTTGAAATCCAATAAGATGGATAAATATAAAAGGAAAGGTATGATGGTCTGATTTATCTTCCATTATTTTTTTATCTCTTTCTTGACCTTTTCCAATGTAAGGAAATACACTTAGAATGCTAGTTTTATCTTGTTTTAGTTGGATTTTCATGCTAACAAAAAACTAACCTCCATTGCAATCGTGTGATCACAGAGTGAAATAAAACCAATTGGTAAAGGGTGAAAATATATTTTAAGTTAAAGAGGATTATGTAACACATATTTTGAATCATAAGATGATTTCATAGAATTTTTCCTAAGGTGGGTAACCTTAGCTTACAAATGTTTTATAGTTTATACAAGATCTTGCACATTTTATTTTTAAGGTTTGAAGTTTGCTAAGTCACCAAAGGGGGTGTACACATAGTTTGAGTTGATATAAGCATTGAAACTGGTAATTGGGTTTAAGTGTTATTGGTTCCTATGGAGGATACATCAATAGTAGGATTTATTTTGAGGAATAATGGTGTAAACACGTAACCCATTTCCCCATTAGATGTAGGAATAGATTATGTGATAAAGGGGAAAGAAACATGAATGTGGTGATGTCCCATATATCTAAATTCATGATCAATATATTCATATGGTTGTTTATCTATGTTTTTTATTCTTTTAGTTTCTAATATGGTTTTGCATATCTCATCAAGATCCTTAGGATTTTGATGAATAGAGTCTCAAAACATAGCAATAGCTTGCACTTGCTCTTGATATATCTATTCATGTTCATTATTTGAATTATATTCATTATTTTCATGATCATAATCATCTTCCATGATAACCTCTTCAACATTTTTTTTAGTTTCATTATTGGCACTTTTTTTAGGCATATGATTTGATACTTCATTAGTTTAAGCCATCTTAGGTGGGAAAAGAGGAAGCACCAAGTGTTCAATATAAACACCACCTAATATAGGGATACACCTAAGTTGCATACATATAATAGAATAGATATGAAAACAAGGAAAAACCTCAAGAATATCCTAAGGTAAGTTGGGGTTAGCATAAAGAGACATAGGAGTCAGTTTTGCCAAATGTTTAACCCTCCTAAATTTAGAATGTGGGGTATAGGGATAATAATATTATTCAATCACAAGGGTGATAAACTTATATATAGCAGGATAATTAATTGTAAACCTGAATAAATGAATATTCAGAATTAAAACACTAAGATATGCTAAATATAGAAAGTATTTGGTTTTAAATATGTTTAATCGATTGTAATACCAAAAATATATGATACTTAGATGGGTTTTACTATACATATAGGGATATGGACTAGATATAGATGTAAATTATCTAGGATTAGTATTTTATATCAATCATCATATTTTATAAATTATACTTGTGTAGTAGCAGACACTACCATCAGATCTGGACACTATTTTTTATGATAGTGTCTCATTGTGACACAAGTGTCTAGTATGGAATAATGACTAGATCTTGATGCAACCAACTTCATTATTCTAGGTTTTCTATCACCTTTTTATTGATTTATTCATATCTAGGATATATATTATCACTCTTAGTTTATTGATCAAACCCTAACTCTTCACCTTTGGAATGAATTTGATAAAAATAAGTTAGTGGGCTCGTGGTGTTGAGCTAACCCTAAATACACTTCTATCAGTGGGTGTTGCCTACATAGCCAATACTCTAAGGAGGGCCTTAGACTTATGTAGTTATACCCTATGTATGGGAAAGTGTGTGCACAAGAATACAATATACTATATGATGATGCATGTAGTTATCCAGCTTTTAACTTGAAAAATGTCACTCTTGGGCTTCTCTTTGAATGCTTCAAATATGTAATATGATTTATCTTATTATTGATATGAAAATAAAGATGAATAGGTTGGTTGTAGAGTTGATAAATTTAGCTTTAGTAGGTTTTTTCTTGGTATTTTATAGATGAGGAATGTTAAGGCTTAAACTTGTATTTATACCACACCTTTTGAAAATATCTCATGGTAGGGTTTAATAAGACAAATAGGCTGAACCAAAGGTTTCAAAACATTTTCAATTTGGATAAATTTTGGTTACTAGACACTAGATAAGGATTTAGACACTACTATTAGTGGTAGTGTCCATCTATGGCTAGTAATGTCTAAAAGGCTAGAAAATAGGTTTGGATCTTAAACTAAAGGATATTGATTAAGTTTTAAATTTTATGTGCAGTATAGGATACCCAGGTCATCATAATGGCATGGATCATACTAAGAGATAGGCATTTAGTCATAAAATAAGATGGTGAATATGAGCCTTTTGGTAGTAGGGAGGTATAGAACTCAAGGGTAGAGCCCTAATTGAAATTTGTCAAATGTAAAAGACTAAGATGCTATAAATATTTAGTTTTAGTATCTATACTATAATCTTTCACATTTTATAAAACATTACACTTAGAATACCTACTTCTATTTTCCACAATTATTTTTTAGGATTTAAATTTCCACATCTTAAAATAAATTTTTCTTGTCCTTAATTTCCTCGTCAGCTACATTGGTTATTAATGTAATGCATTTTTGATCTATTATATGCTTCAAACAATCACATTTCATATTTATTTCATGCATTATTTTTATAAGTAGGATTTCCCTTGACAATTCAATTTCACACATGCATTAACTTTGGGTATTTGAAAAATATATGCTTTATTAATTTTCAAGCATGTAACTATTATAGCCTAATGGAAATTTTATCATTCATAAACGATATAAAACTAAAAAAATATATAAAAGAAGTTAGGGTATAAAATTAATAGTTGTATTCAATTTTTCCAACTTATTTGCTAATATAACATTTGTTGTTTCAAAACAAAGTGTCAATTCAAGGCTACACAGTCACACACAAGAATAATCAGTAATTTTCATGTCATTTATACATATTAAATATCCAATTAAACTATCACTATATTTAGGTTCAGTGTCATTCATAAATAAAACATTATTACTTTTGCTTCATGTGTATGTTAAATGTTATGGGTTACTTTAACCTCATACTATACTTTAATATTCAGCTATTTTTATCTCACATGTAAGAATTAACATTGTCAATTTTGAATATATATTTCAATCCCTTTGAACTCATTTTTAGAAAATAAATCTTGGAAACTGAAATCTTTAAAGTAGTCTAAGGAACAATTATTTATTGTCCTTCTTGTCAGAAATAAAGTTCCTATGCCTTTTTCCATTCCCTAACTTGCAATTTAAAAACTAATAAAAATAACAATCTACAATGCATTCTTGTAGTTACACCATTGAATATAGTTGAATAACACCAATATACATCTCACATGATGACTACATGATGTACAAATATGCCACCAATTTACATAAATATCATATGATGACTACATGATGGATAAATCTGTCACTATCTACCTACTCAGAGGATTTTATGTTAAAGTAAAATTTAAACTTTACCAACACAAACTCATTGTATATGTCTACATAATAAATATTAAATAGGGTACATAAATAAAATATTCATCCACTCTTATACTTATTTTTTATATATTTGAAAAACACACTTCAAAATACCCACATCTAACTAGTTTATATCATTTATTTCATCTTGTAGGTTCATTTTACATCCATTAGCCACACTACTACCTTTTTCATATATGTTTATAAATGGAATTCTCTAACATCTAACATAATTTTGATTCAACAAAATAATTTTGATTTTATAAGCATTATGACACTATATCGTTGAACTACATATTCAACTCCTTACGAGACAGTTCCTCATAACAAAAATAACTCAATGCTTGACTTTATTGTACCTATATAGGGGTTTGATTTGGATTTACATCTAAATTAATCTATAAGATTTTATTTTTTTATTATTCTCTATCTTATTATTATTTTCTTACTTTTTTCATCTTCGCTATCTTATTATTCTTCTCTTACTTTTCACATTTGTATGACTATTCAACAAATTGGTTTTAACATATTTTAAAAAATGATGATCATTTTATTTTTTCAGATATTTTTTGTTCTTAAAATAATTTACATTGATATTAAATTTTATGTCAGCTCATGAAATTTAAAAAATAATTTTTCAATAATTATGGCAAGAACTAGTGACTATGCATCGCTTGTTAGATTACCTTTCTCATTCAAGTTTGTGTAATCAAAATTGTGTTATTGTGCACATATATGAAGATGTTGTTTTAAGAGAAACTATTGTGAAAATAATTTTTGATGGCCATAGGTATTAGTATAGAGTTTCCTTTAAAAAATGATCCATTATATAATGGTAAAACCTTGGTCCCATGTTGTTGCATTGTTAAAAAAAATAATGAATTTCATTAAGATTATGTAGGACCATATTTGCATTAAAGTGGTCCCTTGGATTTTAAAATGTGACAATATTATAACTATAGATAAAATTTATGAATTTTTGATGAGAAAAAGAATTAAATTATGTTTGTAAAACATTTTTAAATTGGTCTTAGAGTATTTTTAGTGTCTCTATATTATTTGCATGTGTTGTAAATCCTAACCTCTAGCCTTTACCTATTTAAAAAAATGTTTCCCCTAAAATCTAACATCCATTCTTATTTTTGCAGTATATATTGTTAAGATAAAGGCATTTTAATTAAGAATCCCTTAGCTTAGATTCATTGGTATATATAAAGATGTCAATTTGATGTGGGTTCAACATATTCTGATTTCACCATCTTTTATTGGTTAAATTTCAAAGTTTTTAATTGGTTTGTTCATTCCTTGGACAATGCATATGTTTCATACTTGCATAACCAGTTTGTGGTGAGAAATATGTGGGGGGTGGGTACTAGTTTTAGTGGTCATAGGCATGAAGGTAATTCAATTGTGCAAAAACTTAAAAAGGTCAAAATGAACTTGAATGTTGGATAAAAAGTGTGCTCAAATCTTTATTGAATGTTCTTAAGTATATATCTAAAAGCTAGCTTAACCTTATCTTGGGTTTCTCAGCGTATGCTCTTTTTAACTATAAGAACACAGTTGGTCAACTTTTAGAATACTTAATGATGAATGAATCCATGATGGACATTTATGTAAGGAGTGCATTATATCTATGGTTGTTATACCTATTAAAAACCACGACACAACAACCTAAACTCCTCATAGTATTGGTAAGATTTCATTTTCAAATTGACATAAAATAGGTTTTGATGTTCATGGTATTGTTCAATGTCACATCCAATTTTCCATATGGATTATGTGGTTAGTTATTTGTAGATCTGTTGTTTATTTTGAGTTGTATTTGTATGTGTTATTTAGTTGATATATATATTACCTATTTTCATGATCATTATCTAGATAGATAGTTTGTGTATATGTCTTGTTATGATTATGATCATGATTTTAATAGATTACTTGTATTCATCAGTTTATTATGAATTATTATCATGATTTATGCTAACTATCAGTTTTTTTGATGATGTGGATGTAGGATTATTCTACCCTCACAGTCATTTTAGAGGGAGAGTATTTCGAGAGGGGGAATAGATATCAACAATGGAGATTGAGAGAGATAACTTCAAGAACATGTACACACACCATAGTTAACTATTTAAATTAAATAAATGATATTGTCACTAATTATTTTAAATCTTGGTTTTATTTTAATTGTGACTTGCATCTGTATTCTAACCCTTTGTTTTTTTATGATGCTTTGAATCCGGTATGAGTTGCGTGCATGATTGAGTGGATTTGCTTATGCATTTTATTATACTAGTACACAATTATTCTTTGATACAAATTAGATTTGGATAAGATTATTGATTATCTCATTTTACTATGTTTATGTAACCATGACTGTATTTTTGGTTATTAGAGGTTGAAAGGTTTATTTTAATCAAGTCATTTGATTATCTTTATCTAACTATTGAATACCTTGTTGATGACAAATATATAATAAGATATATTTAGGGGGAAAATACCTCCCCCAATGCAAATTGTTTAGTTTCCACTTCAAAATTTGTTACTTGATAAAAAAAATTCTACTTAAGAAAGTGGATGAAAATTTAGGGTCTTATTTTTAGAAGATTCATGACATTATTCTTGATTAAGATCTATTTGAAAATATCAAAAAGGAAAACGTCAATGCATTAGATTTTTCTTATCATTATGTTTTTTCTTAGGTTTGACCTTGTCAAGTAAGGTTGGATTTATCTTAGTTGCTAAGCTCACATGTAGGAAAATGGACTGTGAGTTGAATAGTACATGATGTCTAGTTGGTAAAATAGTAAGTGTTTTATGGAATTCATGCAGATCATGCACAATTGGTGGAAATGAATAAGTAATAAGATGAGAAGAATAAAAGGAATATTCATCATCATCATATTCACATTGACAAAAGGAGAGAAAAAGGATAGCATTGTTATTCTGATCCAAATGCATTTCTGGGTATATTTTCTTTATAAAATTGTAATAACATAGTTATGGACCTAGGGACAAAATTTTATTCCATTCCCAGGCCTATAAAAGTCATATCAAACTCTCCTCTTGCCATAAAATTTAAAATATTATTGTCATATAATATGCCTAGGTTTGTCGACCTCTATCAAGGGTTTTTACTAGGTAAATTATGGTAGTTAAAGTTCAAATAAATCTTTAAAAAATTTAGTAAGGATGTAAAGGTCTTGTCTTTCATTTTTTACAAATATGTATATGCCCTATGATGTTTGATAACATTTTATGGAACTTGGGGAGTAAAACATTCATTATGGATTTTTATTGTTTCTATTTTCCTACATTTGTAAGCATAAGTTATATGTATTATATACAAGTGTATATGTATAGGTATATATGCATAGGTGTATATATGTGTATGTGACACACACACACATGCATACATATTATCACACCCACACACTCACAAACACACACACACAAACCTATGCATATATATATATACACACACACATATACATATACACTTGTACATAATATATATACATTTATGCACACACACACACACATACATATAATGCACAAGTGTATATGTATGTATATATATGCACATGTTTATATGTATGTATGTGTGTGTTAAAAACACACATACATACATATACACATATGCAAATATATGCATACATATAAATTTGTTCATTACACACACACACACACACACACACACACACAGAGAGAGAGAGAGAGAGAGAGAGAGAGAGAGAGAGAGAGAGAGAGAGAGAGAGAGAGAGAGAGAGAGAGAGAGAGAGAGTGTGTGTGTGTGTGTGTGTGTGTGTGTGTGTGTGTGTGTGTGTGTGTGTGTGTGTGTGTGTGTGTGTGTGTGTGTGTGTGTGTGTGTGTGTGTGTGTGTGTGTGTGTGTGTGCACAAATACATATGTATGTTAATGTATATATTATATATATATATATACATATGTATATGTGCATAGGTGTATATGTGTGTGTATGTATACACATAGTAGTACATAAGAAAAAGGGATTCTGATCTATTATGAGGAAATCATGAACATGATAGTGATGATTATAGGTTAGATGTAAATAGAAACATAGGACTACCTACACAGTGGCAAGTAATCAATTGTTTCATTTCAACCTATCAAATCCCAACTAGTGGGCATAGAAATTAGAATCATATATAATCTTGTATAAATATAATATATTTGTATGTATTATAAATTGTGTATCTATAAGTGAATCTAGTCTTAATTTTTAAAATGATATTCATTATATATATGACCTGGGCTTAAATTTGTCTCCTTGGTTAACAAGTTGTAGGTATTAAGGAATAGGCTGAGTTATAATAGTGTCTTAGTTTATTGATCATTAAGTGTAAGGTTGAATCGTATGTGATGGTTGTATCTTTCTTCAATAAATCTATAGATAATTATTTATGTATGAATATAGACTTTTTTGGTCACATAATATAGGACTCTTTCCAATAGATAGTTGACTTCACCTAAAGAACATTATGAAAATGATATTTACACTAGTATGTAAGGGCAATAATCATATAATTGTTAAATGAAGGACCTTATTTGGCTATAAGTGATGACTTGGGTTTCTAAGTAGAATATTTAATGACTTAATATTGTTTTTCATGTTAAGTTGAATTACAAGAAAGATTGCCTTTGATTTGGTTGTTTTAGAACAATATAGTTTTATTAAGTATACCTATTTTATAAGTAGCAAAGATTTAAGATTTGATTATATGGACATATGAAGTAGATATCAAAATGAATTAAATATAGTCTTATTATGGACCAACATTATACTTTAGTAGATCATAATGAAGTAAAATATAGGCAAAAATGGTATTAGAATGGCATTAATGGTTGTTTTATATTACCTTATAATACATAACATACTTGTATATAATTTGATTCATATATGCATTTTAACTTAAATAAGAATTATAATAGATAGAAATTTTGGGAATATGGATGTTGGGCCCCTAACCCATTAGTGGAATATTCATGCTAACTTGACATCCACCTCATCACATCTAGATATTTTACCAAATGGTTAGTCTAATGGTAGCCAATTAGAGGATATAGTGAAAATCATGTGTCAATTGGTCGATGACTAACTATCCCCTAGATAATCAAGGCATCAATGAAGATCTAAATATAGATGGAAAGTGGAGAATAGGAATTATAGGGTCATGGAGCCAGTGGTTATGATGATATAACTCTAGCTTAGCCCTCAATATGTGACTTCCATCTTGCAAAATATGTTCTTAAAAGGATTATATAAGGATTTATAACTAAATAATGAAGAGAGACATAGAACTATAGTGAAACTCTGATGGAATGACTTTGAAACCATGTTTTGTAAACTTTGCTCTAGTAGCCATTGAGGCTTAGATACAAAATGGAGACCACTTTGACTCTAATTGTATGTGCCCAAGATCACCTATGAGCATCTAGGTTGTTAGTATTATTATTTTGAATATAAACTCTTGCTATAGACTTTAAACAATAACAAATGGTGTTACCATAAAATATACTTAAGTTTATCTAGTTTGAGTGTATTTTAATATTGATAATGGGATGCAAGTGTTTGTGTAATGTCACACTTTTAATTAATTATGTGAATTAAAGTTCATGTGTTTTGATTGGTTTCACAATTTTAATGGATCCTCTATAATTTTCATGACATCATCATCATTTTACATGGAAGATGAGTATAGGTCTACACCAATGAACTTTATCCCTATTTAATTTTCTTGGGACCCTAGATGTTACTTGGAGGACCACCACCATGATAGGCACTAGGGTGACAAGCACCACAAGTACCAATTACCCCCTATAGCAAATCTACTACAATATGGTCATGTGCCCCCCATAGTATCATATCATGGAAAATGCTACAAAACATGTGTTGAAGTGTGAATTTAAGTGTCGTGAATGAGGCATAACTTAGTTGGAGCATAAGGCTATTCAATTTTCAACCTCTTTAATTGATTACACCCATAACTAGTATATAAATTTTGATCCTAACTAGGCCATAGTTGACTATGATACCTTAAAATATGCATTCCTAAAATAATTCAACATCTCAAAGTTTGAATAATAGAGCATCACCCAAGGACTCTCAAAGAGTGTGAACTTGTATGATGCATAGTTCAAAACTCTCATATCAAAGCTCATGTATGATATTCACCCTTCTCAACATGTGCATTGGTTCATTGGGGGGTTTTCATACCATTCCAAAGATTTTTTTCCATGAAGAATTTTGCAAACCCTTGAGAAGTGCTTGAATCTATGCTCAAATCTAAGGTAGTCAAAAGTGTAGACACCAAGATTAACCCATTTATGGAGGAAAAGATTACATCTATGGCATCCCATCTCCAAAATCTTACTATCATCTTTGTGCATAATGCTCAAATTGGACTATGGTACACCAACTATGAAATAGAAGGCCCTAATAAAACTAATTATCCATAGAGGAATATGTATGCTCTGCTTCTAAGTTGTGAATTCTATCAAGAAGTGCATGACCTATGAAACTATCCTTTGTTACAACATGCCATCTAATTCAACACAACCATCTATTATCATTTGTGTGATGCTTACACCCATAATACTAATGATTAATGGGTGATTGATTAAATGCACAAAATCATGGAAAGGGCTATGTGATAGGCTACAACAATTGTCAGAGGGCAAGCAAACCAAAGGAATGATAGACATATCCAATAAAATATAGGATTTGGGATACAATAAGGTACTAGAGGGTGAGGCAGAGGATACAGTGGTATAAGGTTCCTATGATGCTCATGTTATAAGTATGGCTCAATATAGCACTATTAGCATGAATTCCCTACACATACCACATGTGGGTATTGTTGAGGGCCCCATAAGGTTTAATAATGCCCTAACCTTCAAAAAAATATGATCTAGGTTAGGCCTAATTCAAACAAGGGCACAAGGATGATAAGGTGCATGTAGAAGATGGAAAAATGGACCCTAAAGGCATATCTTACACTTGTAGTGTAATTCAAGGTGCAAGAAACTACTCACAGTGGATTCACCACTCAACCACTAGTTGTGCCAATACCTAAGTTACACCTTGAGTATGGGGATAAGGGTCAAAATGAATGCATAATGAATCCTAAACTAAAAACTACACCCTATCTAGACCTAATATTCTAGAAGGATGTACTATAGTAAGATATGAGTGTAATCCACCACTTTCAAGGGGATCTATAATTAGCACAAGCTGCCACCTCTTGAAAGAATTAGGATAATCGAGAGGCTAAAGTTTAAGAATTTACTAAGATACTATGCCTCTTATAGACTAAGGGTATGTTTCCCCTATTAAAGAACTTATTATTAGAAAATGTAGGTCAAAAGTAAGTGTAAGTTATAATGCCATGCATGGAGAGGGAATGAGAATTTTGACATACTCAAAATGTTGAGTATGACCAAGAACTACTCATGGATGCCATTATTAATAAATGGTCTATTTATGAGGTTATTGTAAACACAGGCATCAAGGTCTATATCTTGACTAAGACTACTTGGGGGAAAATGGGTAGCCTAGATTTGAGACCTTTCCTTCATGTGTTCTTCATGCTCAATAAGACTTGAGCATAGCCTATCAAAATTTTAAAGAATTAAGTTGTAGATATTATGGGCACCAAATTTTGTGTTGACTTTGAAGTAATAGAGTTAGGAGAGTAGAATAACTACACAATGCTTTTAGGAAGGCTGTGGTGTTATGAAAATAATGTAAATATGTGCTTCAAAAGGTGTTACATGACTTTTGAAAATATAAATGAGAGGGTAGTTATACCTCTTTCAAATGACCAAGGACCCCCTATGTTGAGAGTGTGGACATTGAGGATAAAATCAACCATATCTATAACATCATAGCATAAAAAATTGAGACTCTAAATCCAAAAGAACAAGGGATCTTCTTTTGGGAAGATGAAAAGTCAGCCTCAGACACCATAGATGTTACCTATGATTGATAGTTCAAGGAATCATATGAGACCATTGGTCGATGGTATCTATGTGAGATTAAAGGTGCCAAAACTAGTAAAGATAGGCTGGATATAGATTGACCATGCTCCTAAAATATGGGTCATTTGTACCAAGAAAAGGGAAAAAAAGTGTTTCACTTTATTAAGGACAAACTTTTTACGCTCCTAATATATGAATGGATTAATCCTATGGAAGACTATGTTCATTACATTGAGTTGTGCATCATAAAGGACGTAGATAGAATGGATGTGTTAATGTACACATTAAAAATAATTTCTGCTCATTGGTGGGTAGCATAAAAGCCTAACTTTCCAACTTAGTAGGATGTAGAGGTATCCATTTGCATTAGATTTGTAAAAATCAATGAGGACCTAAACATTTTAGCTTACTCTGATGACGATAACCCTATAGCACATGTACATCTTTGTAAATAAACATGGATTGTTTATGGTGAAAATTCCACAAGAAATATATGGGTATATTCCTTCTACAAGAACTTAAAGACTTGGGCATGATTGTGGCACATAGTAAATGAGACACACCATGAAACAATAGATTGGGATGCCCTTAAGGAGTAGTTTTTTCATACCTTCTCCTTTTCTTTGTAAATTCTTAATTGAGAAATTATAGATGGTTTGAAGGTTAGTGTTTAAGGACACCACTATATTTTAAGAGTGCCTAAGGGACATGTTTAGAAAAAGAGGGTTAACACTCCCAACCTTCTAGAAAGAAAAAATTATGAATAGTGACTCTAGTGAGGAATATGATGACAAATGAAAAACATGAAACTAGAAGAATTTGGTAGGGAAAAATAAGCTTGTGCACTACATTCAGGATAGCACCCTAGAATAAGAAGACCCTTCCCATATTCAAGTATAGATAATCAAGGGCAGAAGATAAGTCAAGGATTCACACAAGGAGAAGTATGAACCTTATTGGGTGTCATTAAAAACTACCAAGGTAGATATCAGTTTAAAGAGAGAACCTAAAATTGCCACTTTGGGTGCTTATTGATCTGACATAAAATTGGCACATATTATTGGTCTCCTAAAATAATTCCAATACTTGTTCTCATGAAACTATAAATATATTAAAGACATCCATCTATCCCTTAAGAAAATTATCATCAAACTAGTTGACAGTGTGAGACCCATTAAGAAGTAGCCTTACACAATGAACCTAAATCTTTACACCAAGGTCAATACTGAGATCAATGGCATGTTATCCATAGGATTTATCTACCCAATTCAAGTGTTTGGATGGGCTATCCCCATGGTCATCAACATCAAAAAGGAAGGGTGCATTCAAATTTGTGTTGACTATAGAATGTTGAATGCCACTTGCATGACTAACCCCTTCCCAACTCTGTTCATCGATGAAGTATTAGATGACATCATAGGTTATGAAATATACACATTTACTAAAGGATTTTTAGGATACCTTCAAGTCCAGATTGAGGAAGAGGACAAACCAAAAACTACCTTTGTGATCAAGTGGGGATGTTTTACATATAATCTGATACCTTTTAGGCTAAAGAATACACCAGTCAATTTCTCCCAAGTGGTGATCACTGCATTCAAAGACTTCATTCACAATTTTATCCAAGTATATTTAGATCATTGGATAGTGTATGGATTGTTAAAATATAAATATGATAATTTTCACCTAATGTTTGAAAGGTGCCAGTAGTTATAGATCTCTTTAAATCTCAAGAAGTGTATTTTTGTAATGTCATTTGACACATTGCTTGGTCACATCATATGCAATGATAGTCTACTCATTGATCTAGCCAAGATTGTAATCATCCTTTATCTTCAAAAACCATAAACATAAAAAGACATTTTTACATTTCTTGGACATTATGGGTACTACAAGAAATTCATTAGGAATTATGTCAGGATTGCGGTGTTGTTAGAGGAACTCTTACGGAAAGATGGCCCATTCTATTAGGGCCTAGCATAGGAAGATGATTTCAAGACCTATTGTCACCAAATATTTCACCCTAGAAGAATATATTCAAGCTTATTTTAGATTTGGGCAACATGGGAAAATTTATAGGTATGTGGTTATATCTATATTGGAAATGAGCCTCTAGATTTAAGGGTTAGCTACCTGAATGTATCTTGAAATGATCTTATCTATACCAACTAATTACTTATGATAAAAGTGTTAGATAATACATGAATTGAACCTATTATAAAGGATATTATGCAATAAATATTCAAATATCCACTCTTAAGATTAGACTCATTAGCACATTAATAGATTATGAATACAACTAATGCAATGTCTATAATGGTTTCCAAGCAATAGTGTTTCACATAGAGGTTGATTTGATGGACTTAGGTTGGAGGTAAATGAGGGTAAGTCTTGATTTAAATTATTTACAGTCACCTATCCACTCTACACCTAAAACATCAATATTAAAACACTCTAAATGACCTACAAAAAAAGTTTATTAGCACTTAGGTTGAGATTGGACCTACAAAGGGAAGACGAAAACCACTCTTACATATCAAAAAAATGAAAAAAACTAATAAAATATTAGTAAACAAATGCAAAATGATCTATTCATTACTCTAAGAGGTGTAGAATATAATTTTTGGTAGAGTCTAGTCATACCATCATGAGGGATCCTTAACAATAGATCAAAAGCTATATTTATAGAAGAAAGGGCCCTTAGAGAGAGATACTTTGGTGCTAAAATAGAAATCAAAGAGATCAACTCCATTTAAACTATAGTTAAAAATAATTCTATAAATTATGCTCATCTAGACCTCCAAATTGATCTAGGTTAATTCAAGTTATTGCATAATTACATTATTCCCTCATTGATGTTCCTTGATGGTTGTAATGGTGGGATCAAGTTATTTTGAGTTAGGACCTGACATCAATGTATTTACAACCATAGGATCAATCTATTAGAGATTTTTCCTAGTGCTAACTTCTCTTCATTGGTTCGTTGTGGCATGAAAAAGTGGATAGAAGGGTCCTTTTCATGAAATTTATCCTAGAGATGAAACCATTGGGGTCTATGTGTATACATTCATGGCATACTTTAAAATGTTAGTTCTTGTTTGAACTAGATCATGCTCTAACTCATCCCCATGTTCATAGGTCCACTATAGATGGAAAACCAATCTCAGACTATTGGTTTTCTTATAGTCATTATATTGATGCAGACCTATAGACTACATAGCCCCTTTCTTGATCTAAATAGGTCTAAAAATACCCATTATGTCATTGCAAGAACCAAGGATTCACTATATACATGGATCCCTTTAAGAATGGTGACCATAGTCATAGAACGAACCCTACAAGTTATTAAATATCAAACCATAGGTCCATATTAACATTTAATGGCACCCCTTTATGTTCTATATACTTGATTGCATGGATATGTTTACTCCTTGGAATTTTATTGAGCTCTAATGGAGGATTGACGACCCTAAAATACCTTGTCTACCTTGGTCAAAAACTACTCCTTTATTTTGAATTCACCCAACAAAAACTAACTCAGACCAATCAAATTATGCCTAATTATCTCTATTATTATTATTCTTACAAATCCTTGCTATCAGATCTTTCACTCACACCATTGATCTCCTTGGTATGAATTAATGTGGTCTATGGATTTCCTACCATGAATATCCTTTGACATGTTGACTTTCACTCATACTATTAGATCTAGATGTATGAAGCAACGTGATCCTTTGATCTACTTGGGTCCATTTTCCTACCAGTCAAACTCACACTATTAGATAATTAGTATAATTGAACACTAATCATTGATTTTTCTTGGACCCACCTCTTTTTTAGTCAAGCTCATACCATTAGATCTCTACTTGGTTGATCTGCATTGTTAGAACTTTTCCAACTTTTATCTCTTTAAAGGGCTTTAACCTAAGGACCTTTTGACTTGTTTGACCCCAACATGAACCATTAGATCTCATGTGTCATTATGTGATCTCATGCATTCCATTAGATATTGGTCAACTTTAAACCTTTTAGGGACCTTTTGAACCCAAATAGTTACTTTACAGATCTCAAACTTGATGTTATCATGTACATCTTATGATATAATTCTAACTTTGAATGCTCATAACTTAAGCTAGAAAGCTCACATAGACATGAATTTTGTAGAGCATGTCCTTGGTATGAATAAAAATATGGTGATACAATATCTTCACTCATGATGATTTATAAGGTGCATTTATAAAGTTCACAAACAATATAGCTAGTATGTTTATATGTGACATGCAAGACAACCTATCCCCTTAGACTCGACAAGCTAAACTTTGAAGGCTTAAATCTCAATATAGAAGACTCATCAAGATATGAAAATTGTAGAGAATGATCTTGACACTAAGGACATTTATTTCATGGTGTATAATGGTCATATGAGGCTTTCTGATCATATTTATAAATTTCACAAGCAATCTATATAGTCTAGTTCTTCATGACATCTTGATGATGGTCTAGATTCACAAAACGTGTTCTTAAACTATTGCTTGATGTTTGAAAGCTCAAATGAACTTCTTGAGGCCTGTGTGAACTCTCTCCATGATCCTAGCTATTTGAACACCATGAAACCCTACCACTTACATGTATGACTCTAAAATAACCCCTAAGACACCAAATCACACAAAGATTAAGCTAGACTATGACCAAAGATAGAATGGCATATGATATGACATCAAATAAACTGCAACACACCCCATGACATTATAAAAATCCCTTATACAAGAATTTGACTATATGGGGTTGACCCATTTTGGATTGAGGTAAAAATGGTCAACATACTTGTTAATTTCCTAAAGGTGGCATGTTTGTTATGTCATGACCAATTGCTTAATCCTATCCATTAGGTTATGGAGTCACAAGTATGCAAGTTTGACATGGAAATTACCTCTTAAAACACACAATAATGATATAAAAAACAATAATAAGACATAAAATAGAAAAACACATGTGCTTCAAAATCACTTATTGAACACAACACAACAAGAAAGGAAACACATTCCTAATCTAATATTTACAAAATTGACCCTTAGTTCTTAATAGCATGGTTTCAAATGTATCTCATTCATAAGGATAGGAAACTCTTCTCCATTCATCCTTTCTCACTAAAAAGAGTTGATTTTCTTACACTTGATGATGGCATATGGTCTTCTCCATAGGATATCAAATTTGGTATGTCTCCTTAGTTTTGCTCTATCTTCATCCCATTTTAATACTATGTCACCTTCTTGAAATGATCTTGGAGTTGCCTTCTTGTCAAAATACCTCTTGATTAGTACTTGGTGATGTTTCATAGCTTGATGAGCTTTATCTATAATCTCTTGTAACTTAATTAATTTTGTCATTCTCACCTTCATTGGGGTATTCTCAAACAACTCTAATTGATGTGCTAACTCTAAGGCAGGCAGCTCCTAAGAGATATACAACCTAGATTCCCTTCCATAGAAAAGCATAAAAGGATAATTCCTTATTGACCTCTTGAGAGTTATCCTATTAGCCCATAAGTTTGTCTTCAATTTGGTGTGGCAAGATCTTTAGTTATACTCCAAGGTTCTTTTGATGATTTTGATCAGATTCTTGTTAGTAGATTCAGCCAACCCATTACATTGAGGGTAATAGTTATATGTAGTGCTCAAGAATATGCCTTTACTATTTGCCCAGTTAATTATATTAGCACCCATAAAATAAAGATCTCTATCTAAAATAATAGTAGGAGTGCCAAACCTTGTTATGACGCTCTCATAGAATTCTAAGATAGCATTCTTGTTAGATTTCTTTAATGCTATTGCCTCAACCCATCTTGTAAAATAGTCAATTTCTATGAGTACCTATTTATGACTATCATTTGATGGAGGTTTTATCATACTATTAAAATCAAGACCCCATTGCATGAAAGGTTGGTCTACTTGGATAGGCTTCAAAGGAAGATATTCAAGCTTCCATTTTCCTACAAAGAAAGCACATTATCCACACCTTATCACCTAAGAATTTCAATCCTTAAAAAGGCTATGCCAATAATAAACTACCCTAATTATCTTGGTAGTTATGGTTCTTGGAAAGAAATGACCTCTTGTTGCCCCATCATAAAACTTCTCAAGCAACACTCCAAACTGATCATTATCAATGCATCTTAATAGTACACCATTTATGTCTCTCCTAAAAATCACACCATCCACAAGATAAAATGGAATATATTATAATCCAAAATATATCCTTTGTGATCTACTCATATTATTAGGATACTCACCATTTTGAATAAATCTGATCACATCATGTGTCTAACTTTGTGGAGGCAAGGAACTAGTTGATTGTGAATAATCATGATTGACTAGAGCCTTTTCCTTTGACTCATGAATATTTGAATCTATATTTTCACAAAGGCCTTTGACCATTATAAATTTTTTCACCTTGATACCAACATCATATTTCATTACTTTAGCGATCCACCTTGCCCTCTTTTCACTAAGATCTTTGCTCAAAAAAAACTCTTTGGCACTAGGATGAGAGACCATAACATGAATCTTATTATTTGAGACCATATGTCTAAAACTCTTTAGTCCCATTAAAACTAAAAAGACTTGTTTCTATATAAAGGTGTAATTGACTTCATAATCTTCTAAACCGTGACTAAAGAATGCAATTGGTTTCTCCACACCCTCATCTCTCTTTTGCATCAACATGGATGATATAATATCAAAGTTAGAAAATGAATGCAACATGAAGTCTTTATTAAAATCAAGATTCACAAGAGTAGGAGCTTCAAAAATTGCATTCTTTATGGCTTCAAAACTTATATTACCCTCTTTAGTCTAAGAAAAGACTTGGTTCTTCCTAAGCATAGCTCTGATAGGTTTCACCAAAGATGCAAAACTAGGTACAAACCTCCTTAAAAAATTTGTCCTACCTAATAAAATTTTAAGACCTTTTTTATGTAAGGGAAATGATAAGCCTATAATATTCTCTATTATTTTAGGTTCAATAGTCAAACCATCCTTGTAAATGATATGTCCTAAGACCTTACCTTCATGAACAACAAAGATGCACTTCTTTAGATTAAGAGATATTCCATATTGCCTACATCTATAAAACACTTGTATTAAGTGTTTCATGTGTTCATTATCATATTTAGAAAACACTAGTACATCATCTAGATAAACTAATAGCATCTCATTTATCAAACCTTTGAAGGCCATGTCTATTGCTCTTTGAAATGTGGCACTGGCATTAAATAGACCAAAGGGAATATTCCTATAATCAAAAGTCCCCCATTTAGTAGTTAAGGTTTTCTTAAAATAATCATCCTCACTAACTAAAATATAATTATTTCTTGAATATCCATCTATAAGAGAAAAATGTTGAAAATTTGAAACCATTTACAAAATTTACTCCATTGAGGGTAGAGGATAGTGATCTTTGAGTGACACTCTATTAATATCTCTAAAGTCTACACAAAGTCTCATCTCCCCATTCTTATTTTTAAAAGGCACAAGGTTAGCTACCCATATTGAATACTTAATGGGAAATATTATCTTATATTCAAGGAGTTTGGTAAGTTCTAACCTCATGAGTTACTCAACCATGGAGTTGATGGGTATTTGCTTCTATCTAATTGATTTAACACCAGATTCCAACTCAATGGTATGATGTGTTAGGATAGGATAAAATCCTCTAAGGTCCTTAAATTCCCAAGGAAATATATCATGAAACTATCTACACAACTCAATACATGCTTGCTTCTCTAATGTAGAACATACCTTGCCTAGTTTGAGGAGTTTATCCTTGAAGATCAAGATACTTTCATAATTATCCTCTTTTGTAGACATATTCACTTTATCCTTATTTTAGTAATTCTCATTGAAGATAATTTCTAAGGTCACCAAACCCTTAGGTATCATATTGGTTATTAGTTGCACAACCTGATCATCAAATTATTTTTAGAGCCTCCTTTGATTCCTTGAAGAAAACTTAGCCTCATTTTTTAAGAAACATACAATGTGTTTGTCACTATAAAACAATTTCCAAGACAATTATTATTTATATAAGGTCTGATAATGAATTTAATATGATACTATTTCCCCTCCTCTTTTATGGTAGTTGGAGTATCAAATTGAGCTCCTATGGTGACTAGTCCATCAACATAACTATTCTTCTCCCTTGGGACTAATTGTATATTGAATTATTAAAGAAAATCCCATACCTTATGATTATATGAGTTAAACAAGTGTTTATTAGTATCAACCACATTCCTCCCCTGATGCACAACCAACTCACTATCTCCATATACTTTCAAGTTATTGATTCCTTTTCTCCTTACCCATTGAAGGCCATGAATTAAACCTTCATAGTCAACAACATTACAAGTACAAATAAAATGAAATATATATGAATCACAATACTATTTTTTATACGGGGATACCAAAATAACACCATACCCTACACCAACTTTACTTCTTGAACCACCAAAAAACATCTTCCATAGCTCATCATCTTCACCCGTTTCCTTGGCAAGTAGAGGTGTTGGTACTCCTTCATGTATACAATACACTCCTAAATCAATTTCCTCTAAAAAATCAAAGGAATCATGTTAATAATAAGTAGTTCCATAGTCATCAAGAAACAAATATGAAATACCCTCAATCTTGAAATAATTTCCATCATCTATGATAGAATCCTTTTCTTCACGAGACACATAATTTAAATTGGAACTTATCTCAATGTAAGGCTCAATATGAAACCTTGTAAGGGGTTGTGTCCTAATTATCACCTTGGCCCCATACCTTGTTTTAAATTCTAATAAATATCATATAGATAATAGGTATCCACCTATCTTGGCTATGAAGTCCCTTGATAGGTAGATTGCAAAGTGGGTTGGGAGATCAACCATAACTATGTCTTGCAAGATAGGAAAACTAAGACAATCATGCAAGAAAACCTTCAATATTTTTATCAGTCCTACTATTTTGGTAGGTGTAAAATATAAGTTAAGGATCCCTTATCTATTTGGCTCATATTTTAGGCCCAGCTTGTCATCTACAACTTTGGGCATGATAGAAGTAGAAGCTCCACTATCGACTATGCAATTGTATACCAACTTTTTGCCTATAATGAGGGTGAGGTAAAATGGTGGAAGTTTCTCAGCCCTAGTGGATGGTTCAAAAATGTTACTAAGATAATTTTTAATATCAACATGGATATGACTTTGATTTGAGGGTGAGACACTAGCAGGGATAGTAGATAATTGCTTTTGTAGGAGTTCTTTTTTACTAGGCATATGAAGAACATCCCAAAGAGAAATGGATGTTTTATTGTTCTTCAAAGAATATTAAATTTTTAAATAATCCATACCTACTTTATCTTGGGTTCTTGTAGGTATAGGATTACTTGGAACTTGAGGAATAGGAACAGACCTTACCATATCTTGACTTAATGGAGATGTAGAAGCTTTTAAAACTATCACACTTATAACTATGTCTTATTGCCTTATAAGAGGATTGGATGAGACTATGGGAATTCTAGTACCACCTCCTAGAGCGTTCCTCTTGGCCATTGTATTATCTATGATAGAGGTTCCTTAATTTATCATAAAATTGTCTTAAACTAGAAAATTGGTGAAGATCTCTCCTTGAGGTTATGAATCCTCATTAACTTGCATCATCACCTCATATTCATTTAATAGGAAGGGAGTAACTACTCCTTGATCCACTAGTACTTGCTCTCAATTCTCATTTGCATCCATGAATTTGTCTTGTTCTTAGTCTTCTCCCTATAACAAATTGATATGAACTTGTACCATCTCTCTTGCATTGGTGGTAGAGTTAGGATTGTATGATTATTAGGCCTATTGGGATTAGGATATCATTGGTCTCTTGCTCTTCCATATAATTGACCATACTATTGATAATAGGGGTAAATATTCTACTAGGCACCTTACTACATATTAGCTTGTCTATTTTGAGCCTCTGAGGCTAGGAAATTTTCTTTCTAATCAACATTATTTTTTGCTTGCCTAAGAGAAACCTTAGTTTTTATATTGGCATTAGGAACTTGGGTTGCATCTATAGTATTATTAGAAGCATGAGATAATGGAGGCATAAACACCTTAGGAGGAAATCTTTCATCTTGTATGAGACTATTCTTAGCTTTGATAGCAAGATCATATACTTTGGGAAGAGTAGAATCTCCCATAGATTGAAGCATGATAGTAATTTAAATCCTAATGGCTTTCAAGTAAGTAAGGAACATAAAGCCAATAAGTGGTCTCATGGGAGGAGGCAATCTATTCCAATTCTTCTAAAACCTTTCATTGAAGACATGCATTATTTCTTTGGGCCCCCTTGTTATCACATTGAGCTGACGTATGAGAGAGGCATGGTCACTTTCATTTCCAAATCTAGAAGTCGACAACACACTAAAATCATCCCATGTTATGATTCATCCACCTTCTAGAGTCATATACCAATCAAGAACCTTCCCTTTAAGGGACATGGAAAGGAGTCTAATGATAATGTTTTCTCAAATAATATTGTGGAAATTGTAAAATTTAGAAAAATCTCTAATGTGCTCACTAGGTGTGAGATGACTCTCACCATTCAATGTGGGCACACATTTCATGGCATTAGGAGGAATGGCATCATATATGTGAAGTTGAATTGGATTAATAGTATTTAAGGTAGGGAAATCATGAGGTCTAGCCATGTCTTCTTCTTTAAGATCTTTAATTTATTTAGCCTCTTCAACTTCTTCCTCTCTAGAAAAATTTACTTATTCTTCAAAGGGAAAATTAGGTCATGGATATTGAACTTCAAGAGGAATTTTAGGATGAATGGGTGAGTTGATGGGATTGAATGTTCTAGAAGAGGATGACCTAGTGAGAAGCATGAATTATGAGGGTATGTTTAAAACAAAGTAATGGCCTTGAACAAGATTTACCATGAAGGAGTTGCCAAATGCTGAGTAGCACACCAATTTGTAGTTGATATTGTCAATACAAACATTCACCTTAACAAGTTGTCTTGAAGACAATGGGTCCCATCGGGTGTGTCATAACTATTGTCACTAAATCTTGTACCCTAGAAAAAATTTCTCAAGCTTCTTCTAGATTTGGGCAATATGAGAACATTTATAGGTATGTGGGTGTACCTATATTGTAAATGAGCCTTTATATTTAAAGGCTAGCTCCCTGAATGTATCTCAAAATGCTCTTATCCATACCAACTAATTACTTATGGGAAATGATTTAGAGAATACATTAACTTAGCCTACTCTAAAGGAGGTGATGCATTGAATATTAAAATATCCACTCTCAATATTGGACTCATTAACACATTAATAGATTATGAATAGAAATAATGCAATGTCTACAATGGTTTCCAAGAAATAGTGTTTCACCTAGAGGTCAATTTGATGGACTTAAGATGGAGGGTAATGAGGGTAAGGCTTGATTGAAAGCACTTATAGTCAGATATCCACTCTAAACCCAAGACATCAATCTTAAGACACCTAGGTTGAACTTAGACCTATAAAGGGAAGATGACAACCACTTTTTCATATCAGACAAATGCAAAATACTAAGCATAGATAAGTAAACAATTGTAAAATTATTTATTCATTACTCTAAGAGGTGTAAAATATAATTTTTGGCAAAGTCTAGTCATACCATCTTGAGGGATCCTTAATAATAGCTCAAAAGCTATATTTATAGAATAAAGGGCCCTTAGAGAGAGATAATTTGGTGCTCAAATAGGAATCAAAGAGCTCAAATCCATTTAAATCATAGTTATAAATGCTTCTACAAATTATGCTCATTCAGACCTCTTGATTGATTTGGGTTACTTCAAGTGGTTACACAGTTACATTATTCCCTTGTTAATGCTCCTTGATAGTTTCAATGGTGGGATCAAGTTGTTCTAAGATGGGTCCTGGCATTGATGTAGTTATAACCATAGGATCAATTTATTAGAGCTTTGTCCTAGTGATAACTTCTCTTCATTGGTTCATCATGGTGTGTAAATGTGGAGAGAAGGGTCATTTTCAAGTAGTTGGTCCTAGAAATGAAATTGTTGGGGTTTACATGTATGCCTTTATGGCATCCTTTAAAATGCTAGCTCTTGTTCAAATTGGATCATGCGTGAACTTGTCCCCATGTTTATAGGTCTAGTATTGATAGAAAACTAAGCTTAGACTATTTGTTTTCCTATATTTATTATATTGATGTAGATATATACATTTCATATCCACTTTCTTGATCCAAATAGGTCCAAATAGATCCATTATATCATTACAAAAACTAAGGATTCACCATATACATGAATCACTTTAAAAACGGTGACCATAGTCACAAAACAAACCCTGCAAGTTATTAAATATCAAATCATAGGTCCATATTAAGCCTTAATGGTATCCCTTCATGTTCTCTATACCTGACTACATGGATATGTATGCTTATTAGCATTTGTTCAAGATCTAATCATGGATTGATGACCCTGCAAGACATTGTTTGCCTTGGTCAAAAATTACTCATTTGGTTTGACTTTGCCCATCAAAAACTAACTTCAACCAATCAAATTATGCCTAGTTGTCTCTATTCCTATTGGTCTTGTAGATCATTATTGTCAAATATTTTGTTATCTTTTGGAACCTATTTCCAAATTAAAATGTATTTAAAATACTATACATTTAAAATGTACTATACACACTTTATATATTCTCACTAGGATTTGGACCCCCTTAATGGGAAACTATTCTGGGTTAACTTGGCCCATGGTTTTGGTACCCATTATTTTATAAAATTATTATGTGGTTACCTATTGATGTATTATATATGTATTAGGTAATATATCATATTAATAAAAAGGGTTTGAGAGGGAAAAAAAGAGTGTGAATTTAGGACAGTTAATAGAGTGTATCTCCATATAATATTTTATGCATTTTAATTATGAGAAGACTAATTTGAGAGTGGATTATACTCTTGTGTCTTGTAATAAAATTTGAGAAAGTGTTTCTTGGTGGATGTATCCCACATTGGGTGAACCATGTTAAATATGGTCTTCTTGTTGTGAATTTTTTTTTCCTTATGCATCTCTAATCATATATATTATTATTATAATTATATGAAATTGGTTTGCATCAATTTCTAATTTATTCCTAACAACTAGTATCAAAGCTTTAGGTTATATTTGTTGAAGTGTTGAATCGTAAGAAGGGTTATTAGTTTAATTGGGAGCTATGGATGATGAATACATACCAAAGGTTAAAAATTTAAATGGATAGAACTTTGGTCTATAAAAGATGTAGATGGAGGATTATCTTTGTCAAAAGGATGTCCATACTCTGTTGGGAGGAAAATTAAAGCAACCAATGGGTATGACATATGAGGCTTGGGTGTTACTTGATAGGAAAGCACTTGGCGCCATTAGGTTATGCCTTGCGTCTTTAGTCACATTTAATATATCATAGGAGAAGACCAAAAAATGTCTCATGAAAGTATTAGGGAAGTTATATGAGAAACCTTTTTCTTCTAATAAAATATTTTTAATGAAAAATTTATTTAATATGAAGATGTCAAAATTGGTTCAATTGTTGATCATTTAAATAAATTTAATATGGTTTTGAGTATGTTAAGCTATGTACAAATTAACTTTGATGATGAATTCAAGGCTCTAATTATTTTGTTTTCCTTACCAGAGAGTTGGAATAGTCTGGTAATGGTTGTGAGCAACTTGATCTCTAACAATGCCAAGTTGAAGTTTGAGGATGTTATAGGATTAATCCTTAGAAAGGAAACATGATGGAAAAGATCTAGGGAGACTTCTACTTTGAGTGATGCTTTGGTAGTGAAGAGTAGATGAATATAAAAGTATAGAGGAAAAGGAAAGCATGAAAATTCAAATGGTCAAGGAAGGTCAAAATCAAAGAGTAGGATGATATGTCAGCACTATGGAAAGATTGGGCATGTAAAGAGGGATTGTTGGGTTCTTAAAAACAAGAATAAAAATTAGGAAGACACCAAAGAGGTGAATTTGATAGTAGGTAATGTTTTTTAGGATGCATTAATTCTATCCATAGATAATATTATTGAGTTTTGGGTTTTACATTTAGGGGCTTCTTTTCATGCTACACTATATAGGCATTATTATACTAATTATGTTCAAGGGGATTTTGGACATGTTTATCTTGGTGATGATGATCCTTATAGAATAGTAAGAAAAGGAAGTGTTCAAATCAAGATTCAGAATGAGAACACTTAGCTACTGAATGATGTTAGGCATGTGCTTAAGTTGAGACAAAATTTGGTATCTGCAAAACAGCTAGGTAGTGAAGGTTGTATGGTGACATTTATAGTAGATTATTGTAAGGTGACCAAGGGTGATCTTGTGGTATCAAGAGGTAAGAATTTTGGTATACAATATTTATCAAGTATTGCTAACATTGTAATTTAGTTGTTGTAGATCCATAAACAACTTTATGGCACAATAGGCTTGATCTAAAAGGCATGAAAATTTTGAAGGATAGGTTTCCTAGATTGAAAAGGTTTGATTTAGATTTATATGAAGAATACATGTATGTAAAATAGAAAAGGGTAAATTTTCTCAAGGTTAGACCTACAAGGAAGGAAAATAAGTTGGATCTGGTTCATTCAGATGTATGGGGGTTAACTCAGGTATCTTCTATTTGTGGTTCATCTTATTATGTCACTTTTATTGATGATGCAACTAGGAAAGTTTGGGTGTATGGAATTAGGATAAAATCTAATATTTTTGATACATTTAAAAGATGGAAAACCTTGGTTGAGAATGAAACAGGTCTCAAGTTAAAATTTCAAAGGTTAGATAATGGTGGGGAATATTGTAGTAATGAATTTTTTGTTTACTATTCTAGGAATAGAATTCATAGATAGAGGATAGTTCCCAAAAAGGATGAATAGGACTATCATGGAGCATGTTAGGAATATGAGGTTGCATATAGGATTACCCATTCAGTTTTGGGTAGAAGCTATAAAAATGGTTGTATATCTAATCAATAGTGGTCCTTCATCTTCCTTGGATGGAGGCATAACTAAAGAAGCTTGGTCTAATAAGAACATAAATTATTCCTTTTTTAGATCATTTGTTTGTGAAGATTTTGTTTATATTGATAAAGATGATAGGACCAAGTTAGAGACTAAGTCTTAAAAATGTACCTTTATTGGTTATGGTGAGGATGACTTTGGTTTCTAGATTTGGAGTCTTAAGAATAAGAAATTATTTTGGTCTAGGGATGTTGTCTTCAATGAAAAATTCATGTATAAATAGTAGTTGCAAGATCAAAAAGAGGATTATATAAAATGTTACATAGTGTTGGAGGACATTACAGATGATAAAGTGTCCAAGCAACTAGTTTAAGCACCTAATCCATAAGAACCCCAAACTCTTGTACTGAGGTGGTCTTCTAGGGTAAGAAGGGATCCTAAACATTTTCCCCATCTCTTAATTATTTATTACTCACTGATAATGGAGAGATAGATTGATTTGAAGAAGAAATGTAGGTAGATGTCAAGAAGAAGTGGAGCAAGTAATGGATGAGGAGCATTAGTCTCTCATGGAAAATTAGAGTTGGGATTTGGTAAACCCACCTAAAGGTAAGAGAGCATTGTCGAACAAGTGGGTCTAAAAAATTAAAGAGGATGATGGAGGCAAGAAAAGGTATAAGGCCCATTTGGTGGTAAAGGGGTTTACACAGAAGGGAATTGATTTTAATGAGATTTTTTCCCTAGTGGTAAAGATGACTTCTATTAGGACTATTCTTGGGATAGTGGCAACAAAAGACTTGTACTTAGAGTAGCTAGATGTGAAGACTACGTTCCTTCATGGTTATTTAGAGGAGGATTTATAAATAGAGAAAAAATAAGGATATGAGGTCACATAGAAAAAGAACATGGTGTGCAAAATGAAGAAGATCTTGTAAGGCCTAAAATAAGCTCCATTACAGTGGTACAATAAATTTGATAGTTTTATGATGGAGCAGGAATACTCTAGGTGTCATCTAGACCATTGCATATATATCAGGAAGTTTGATGATGGTGATTACACTATCATATGTCTATATGTGGATGACATGTTGGTTGTAGGTAAGAACATGTAGGACATAAAGGTACTCAAATAATAACTTAGTAATTCCTTTGTTATGAAGGATTTGGGAGAATCAAAACAAATCTTTGGTATGAGAATAACTCAGGATAGGAAGGAATGAAAGCTAAATTTATCTCAAGAAGAGTTCATTAAAAAGGTCTAGGAGAGGTTTAGTATGCAGGATGCTAAACTATTTGGGACTCCTTTGCCAAGCCATTTCAAGTTATCAAAGGAGTAGTGTCCCAAGATAGAGGAAGAGAGAATCTAGATGTCACATGTACCTTATTCATCAGTAATTGGCAACTTGATGTATGCCATGGTGTGGACTAGGCTAGATATTACCCATGTAATGGGAGTAGTAAGTAGGTACATGAGTGATCCAAGTAGATAACACTAAAAGGCAGTGAAGTGGATACTTAGGTATTTAAGAGGGACCATGGGGTTAGTTTTAAGATATGGTGGATTGGACCCCACTTTGTGTAGTTATATATATTTGGACATGGTTGGACATTTAGACAGTAGGAGGAGTATAATAGGATATGTATTTATTATAGGTGACACAGTGGTGAGCTATATTTCATGACGATAAAAACTTGTGACTTTGTTAACCATAGAGGTTGAGTATGTTGGTACCACAGAGGCAAGAAAAGAGATGATTTGGTTATAGTATTTTCTTGAAGAGTTAGGGCATAAGAATGAGGAAGGGAAGTTAAATAGTGATAGCTAGAGTGTTATACATCTAATAAAGAACTCTGCTTTCCACTCTAGGATGAAGCATATATAGTTGAGGTACCATTTCATTGGGATAACTTTAGAGGAAGAAAAGATAAAGATAGAGAATATTCATGCCAATTAGAATCTTGTAGACATGATGACCAAGGTGGTCACAAGGGATAAACTAATGCTATGTTTAGTTTTGGTTGTCCTTCATAGATGATAGTGAAGGGTTAAGAAACCTACTCAGAGGAAATCAGTCTCTAAGTGGGAGATTGCTATGTTGTGTAGCCTATTTCCAAATTAAAATTTATTTCAAATACTATACATTTAAAATGTATTAAACATGTTTTATGTATTCTTAGTGAGGTTTGGACCCCCTTAATAGGGAACCATTTTGGGTTGACTTAGCCCATGATTTTAGTACCCATTTTTTATAAAATCACTCTGTGGATACCTATTGATGTATTATATATGTAGTAGATAGTAAATTATATTAAGAATAAGGTTTTGAGAAGCAAGAAAAGAGTGTGAATTCAGGTGTGAATTTAGGAGAGTTTGTAGAGCATAGCTCCAAAAAATATTTTATGCATTATAATTGTGAGAATACTAATCTGAGAGTGGATTATACTTTTGTGGCTTGTAATAAAATATGAGCAAGTGTTTCTTGATGGATGTAGCCAACATTGGGTGAACCACGTTAAATCTAGTCTTCTTATTATGCATTTTTATTTTTGTTCCTTATGCATCTCTGTTCATATTTATTTATATTATGATTATGTGAAATTATTTTGGATCAATTTTTGATTTATTCCTAACACATTTCAATGATGTTGTTGATCTCATTTGTATGAATGAACATGGTCCTTTTATTTATTACCATGAATATCTTTTGACATGTTGACTTTCACTTGCACTATTAGATCTAGATGTACAAAGCAACATAAGCTATATATTTAAAATGTATTATACATGTTTTATGTATTCTCAGTGGGGTTTGGACCCCCTTAATAGGGAGCCATTTTGGGTTAACTTGGCCCATGGTTTTAGTACCCATTTTTTTATAAAATCACTATGTGGATACCTATTGATGTATTATATATGTAGTAGATAATAAATTAGATTAAGAATAAGGTTTTGAGAAGGAAGAAAAGAGTGAATTTAGGAGAGTTTGTAGAGCATAGCTCCAAAAAATATTTTATACATTGTTATTGTGAGAATACTAATCTAAGAGTGGATTATACTCTTGTGTCTTATAATAAAATATGAGCAAGTGTTTCTTGATGGATGTAGCCCACATTGGGTGAACCACATTAAATCTATTCTTCTTATTGTGCATTTTTATTTTTGTTCCTTATGCATCTATGTTCATATTTATTATTATTATGATTATGTGAAATTATTTTGGATCAATTTTTTATTTATTCCTAACATATTTCAATTATGTTGTTGATCTCATTTTTATGAATGAACATGGTCCATTTATTTATTACCATGAACATCTTTTCACATGTTGACTTTCACTTGCACTATTAGATCTAGATGTACAAAGCAACATAAGCTATATATTTAAAATGTATTATACATGTTTTATGTATTCTCAGTGGGGTTTGGACCCCCTTAATAGGGAGCCATTTTGGGTTAACTTGGCCCATGGTTTTAGTACCCATTTTTTTATAAAATCACTATGTGGATACCTATTGATGTATTATATATGTAGTAGATAATAAATTAGATTAAGAATAAGGTTTTGAGAAGGAAGAAAAGAGTGAATTTAGGAGAGTTTGTAGAGCATAGCTCCAAAAAATATTTTATACATTGTTATTGTGAGAATACTAATCTAAGAGTGGATTATACTCTTGTGGCTTATAATAAAATATGAGCAAGTGTTTCTTGATGGATGTAGCCCACATTGGGTGAACCACATTAAATCTATTCTTCTTATTGTGCATTTTTATTTTTGTTCCTTATGCATCTCTGTTCATATTTATTATTATTATGATTATGTGAAATTATTTTGGATCAATTTTTTATTTATTCCTAACATATTTCAATTATGTTGTTGATCTCATTTTTATGAATGAACATTGTCCATTTATTTATTACCATGAACATCTTTTCACATGTTGGCTTTCACTTGCACTATTAGATCTAGATGTACAAAGCAACATAAGCTATATATTTAAAATGTATTATACATGTTTTATGTATTCTCAGTGGGGTTTGGACCCCCTTAATAGGGAGCCATTTTGGGTTAACTTGGCCCATGGTTTTAGTACCCATTTTTTTATAAAATCACTATGTGGATACCTATTGATGTATTATATATGTAGTAGATAATAAATTAGATTAAGAATAAGGTTTTGAGAAGGAAGAAAAGAGTGAATTTAGGAGAGTTTGTAGAGCATAGCTCCAAAAAATATTTTATACATTGTTATTGTGAGAATACTAATCTAAGAGTGGATTATACTCTTGTGGCTTATAATAAAATATGAGCAAGTGTTTCTTGATGGATGTAGCCCACATTGGGTGAACCACATTAAATCTATTCTTCTTATTGTGCATTTTTATTTTTGTTCCTTATGCATCTCTGTTCATATTTATTATTATTATGATTATGTGAAATTATTTTGGATCAATTTTTTATTTATTCCTAACATATTTCAATTATGTTGTTGATCTCATTTTTATGAATGAACATGGTCCATTTATTTATTACCATGAACATCTTTTCACATGTTGACTTTCACTTGCACTATTAGATCTAGATGTACAAAGCAACATAAGCCTTTGATTTACCTAGGTTGACTTTCCTACCAATCAAACTCACATCATTGGATCATTGGTACAATTGAAAGCTAATCATTGATTTTTATTAGACCCACCTCCTTTTTAGTTGAGCTTGCACCATTAGATCTCTATTGGGTTGATATGTACCATTAGATCTTGTCCAACTTTTAGCTCTTTAAAGGGATTTAACCCAGGGACCTTTTGACTTGTTTAACCCCAGTGCAAACCATTATATCTCATGTGTTAGTATGTGAGCTTATGTGGTCCATTATATTTTGATCAACTTTAAACCTTTTAAGGACATTTTGACCCCAAATGGCTACTTTATGAAGCTCAAACTTGATGTTAGTGTGAATGTTTTATGTTGTAAGTCTAACTTTGAATGCTCATAATTTGAGCCAGGAAGCTTGTACGAACATGAATTTTATAGAACATGTCCCTAGTATGAAGAAAAATATGGCTCTATAATATCTTAACTCGTTAGGATTTCTAAGGTGCATTTATAAAATGCAAAACAAGCTTATCAGTATGTTTCTATATGACATGCAGGATGTCTTAGCCCCTTAGACTCAATAAGCTAAAATTTGAAGGCTTAGATATCAAGACAGAAGACTCATAAAGATATGAAACTTACAAAGAATGATCTTGGTAGTAATTACATTGATCATGCATGCTTTTATGGTCATTCAAGGCTTTATGATCATATTTATAAATTTCATAAGCAAGTTACCCAATTTGGCTCTTCATGACATCCTAAATATGCTCTAGCTTCACAAAGCTTGTTCTTGAACTACTGCTTCATATTTAAAAGCTTAACCAAACTTTTTTAGGCCTGTGTAAACTCCCTCCATGATCTTGGCTATTTAGACACCATGAAGACCTGCCACTTGCATATATGACTCTAAAATGGCCCTTAAGAAATCAAATGACATAAGGACTAAGTTAGACTATGACCAAAGCTAGAATGGCATATGATATGACATCAAATGAGCTATAACATACCCCATGACATTATAAAAAGACCATATAAAAGACTCTAACTATAGGGGGTTGACCCATTTTGGTTGAGGTAAAAATGGTCAACAAGACCTTAAAGCTAAAGTTGGCAAGAGCACTGATACTAAAATTTATTGATTGTGAAACTCCCTTCCATGTCCATGTTGATGCCTTTAGTACTACAACAAATGCCATTCTCACATAGCTAGGCAAAGGGAAATAGATCATCTTATTTCTTTTGTAAGTAGGAAACTACCTAAGGTAAAACAAAATTACACTATGATTGAGTGTGAGGTGCTTGTCATGGTCTATGACCTGTAAAATTTTAGATGATATTTATTGGTAACACCTTTATCTTCTTTATTTATCATGAGGTGCTTAAATACCTATTAATCAAACCCATTTTTTACATGGATGCATTTTTTGATGGATAATTTTGTTTCAATAATTCCAATTTTATATTATAGTGGAGCCTAAAAAACAAAACTCAAGCCTAGACTGTTTGTCTCACATCAACTCTAGAGATGAAGTAGTACCAATTGAAGATGATATGCCCAATATGTAACTCTACAGGATCCAACACATCCTATAATAATTAGCAAAGATCACCACATTTATGACCTCTATATTTTCAACTCAAGCCATGATAATAAAATAAAAAAGAAGATCATAGTTTGTACCACCCCATTTCAACACATTAGTATGGAACTATACAAATTAAGCCATGATGAGATCATGTACCGATGTCTCCTAGATCATGAACAAGACTTGGTACTATAAGAGGTGTATGAGGGGATTTCTAGAGGATATTATGAAAGATATGCCAAAGTGATACAATCAAGCTTGTGGTGGCCAAATATATTTCATGATACAAAAGAATACACCAAAATGTGTGACATATGCTAGTGTAGTGGAAAGCCAAACCACTAGGATGAGATGCCCCTCATCCCCATCCTTGCCTAGGCACCATTTGAAAAATAAGCCATTTATTTTGTTGGGCCTATTACTCCCACCATGAGATGAATAGGTGCAAGGTTCATTTTATCTATTACAAATTACTTCACCAAGTGGGCTAAAGTAGTGCCAACCAAAAATTGTATAGTCACCACAACAACAAGATTCATTTTGGAAAACATTATCAATAGGTATAGATGCCTAATTATCTTGACTAGTGATTGTGGCACACATTTCATCAATGAAATAGTTCATATCATGTTGTCTAAGTATATGGTGGTGTACCATAAAATGACACCCTTCCACCCCCAAGCTAATGACATCATAGAAGCATTCAATAAAATATTGGAGACGTCTCTCAAAAAAATATGTGATGTTGTTCACAAGGATTGGGATGATTGTGTTTTAGTGGTGTTATGCGTGATAAGTGCCTAAATAAGGCTACACCATTCCAACTAGTGTTTGGCATAGAGACCATTTTACCTATGAATTTCCTAGTACCCTTATTATGTATCATGTATATTAATTTATTAGATAACCAACAGTCTTTAAGTGCATGCATATAAGATTTGGAGAGGCTAGATGAGACATGTGCCTAACCACAATGGATCTAGTAGATAGAGAATGACAACTAACATACATGGCATGTTAAGCACATCAATGGAAAGGTGTTTACAGAAGGTGTATTAGTCTTGTTATATGATTCTAAGTACCTAAGGCACCTAGGCAAATTACAGATAAAATAGATGTGACCTTATGTCATCCATATCATCTTAGAGACTAACACATGCAATTTGTACATGTTGACTAGTGAAATATTCCCTAGGCATTTCAACAGAAATAGATTGAAATTATGCCATCACTAGGATGGTGTTTCCATAATTTAACACTAGCTTTCTAGTCAAAAATAGATCACTTTGCCTTGTGACTATAATAAAATTAGTATGAGCCAAATATTTTCATTATGTTTTGTTTATTTTGTGTTGTTTGAATATGCATGGTGCTTTTAGACCTGTAAGCGAAAGTTTTGGTGATCATACTCATATATATCCAGACAAATGAGTCAAGTTTGGTCACTTTTTAAAGAATCTATGGCTAAACACCTAAGTTTTTGGGTGCATGTGAAATATTCTAGGATAATTGACCTATAAAAACAAATTGATGAGTAAATCATACAAGGTGTTCATGCATAAGAGACTAAGAGGAGATAGTGAGGCATTAGAGGACTAGCACAAGGATTTGTATGGAATAGGGGAGGCCGAAGCAAGAGATAGTAAAGCATTGATAAATTCACCAAGAAAGTGAGTCACTCTTGAAAGGAAGTGCAACACCATACAAGACATGAAACCTAGGAGGTTAAATCATGTGCATGTGAAGCACTATGCCCAAGTAACCAAAAGGATAAAGAAGGTTGAGACAAGATGAATAAAGTGTAATATAGTGACCATTTTGATAAGTGGCACGCACCTAAAATTCAATGGTAAGTGGCCATATTAATTACCTATCACTTCCTCAAAAAACTTGTTAGTAGAATTAATGATATGGTGGAAGAAGAATAAATATCTGCATTGATGAGTAAATAGTGGTAGATTTTAGTTGATTTCATGGGTTTTAGTAGATTTCAAGGATATAAATGAAACTAGCTATCAATTTGGTAGATGAGAATAGCGTATAAAATTAGAGATGGTAGAGGGAAAAGGCTTACTTGTCATTTTTAAGAAATTAGAAAAAAGAAAAGAGATGAAGTCACCAAAAGAGAAATGCTACTAGAGAGAAAACAAGTTCCCCATAACCTCCCCAAGTGAGAATGAAGGAGAAAATAGGAGATTGCATTTCAACTTAATAAGAAGAGGAGGCAAATAGAGTTAATTTGATAGGAAAATATGGAATCCATATTTTAGTAGGATAACTAGTCCACCATTAATTGGGTAAGAATCTCAATAGTTGAATGTGCAGTCACATTTCTCATGATTGTAAATCAAACCAGACATAATTAGGCTTTGATAGGATCAATTAGTCATGCTTTAATATTATTAAGTTCAATATGGGGAAGAAAATACTAATCACAGGACCACCACAAGCACATAGAGATGCAAATAAAGTGAAAGTAGTGAAGGAAAAAACCACCACAAAATTAGAGGTGAAAATGTAGAGGGAGTTAGCATCATAGATATTGATCCAATTATGATTGCAAAGCTTTCCTATAGAAATATGTAAGACCCACCATAATTCATGGTAGGGGAAATTGGGTATCCTTCACCCATGTATGTAATTTAAAAGATTATAACCATAGGTTAGGTACGAACATGAAGGAGCTAAACAAAGACTAGATGGTAGACATAGGCAAGAAGACCAAGGTAGGAATTGTGCTCTTTCATGTCTCCATCAAATATTAATTTATAAACCATGGGTAAAACATAAATTTTTGAGCTACCAAACTTTGGCAAGCTATAAGACTTGGTACATTTCCTTCTCTCATAGGTGCATGGTGACTAGTTCTATTTTGTTAGATGGTGCATGAGTATTTCTATAAACCACATAAATAGAATCATAGGGATACCTAACATAGAATTAGATATATGGGAGATGATATAAGATGATGCAGAGGTAGAGAGTGTTATAAATCTCTTGGGCTACTACAAGTCACTATTTTTAATTCCTATCAAAGACATATAAGACTCAAGCAAAAGGGTAGTAGTTTACCTATTATGTGCCAAACTTTTCCCTAGTGATCGATGGTCAGATATAAGTAAAACTTTATTTTAAATTACCCACACATGTCATAGGGATAAATGTTTAACATCTCCAAGTTTATCATAGAGGAGATCATAAAGAATGCATGAGAATAGAGTTAGGTGTGTGAGACCTTCTAATGGGGATACATGTTTATTATAATGGTGATGGAGAAGATAGGTGTGCTATATGGTGATGAAAACCACCTATGGGTATTTCCACCAAACCATGAGTTTCTATTGATTAAGTACCAATACTTCATCTACCCCCAGCTTCTCACAAAAGTAAAAAATTAGAGTGCAAGGGTGGTTTGACAGGTATGTGGAGGCCTTTGGAAAGGAGTGGTGCATCCCACAAGAACTCTTACAACTCATGGGAGTGGTGACCTTCATCATGATTCAACACTTATATGTGGTGTGCCTATCACTCACATATGGAAATATATCAGTTTGGCTCTAATTACCTTATGCATTCTCAACCAAATACTTTGTGGTGGCATTGAAGAGAATCCCAAGTGCATAATAAATTGATATCTAAGCCAAGGCTGTGGATTATGATATAATGATGATGAGGTGAAAATTTATGATCCCTAAAACTAAGGTAATTAGGGATGATGAGGATGATAAAAATATGCCTAAAATCTATCCCCTCCAAAGGGTAATAATCAATGGAAGAATTTTCAATCTATAATATGAGATGAAGCCATGAAAGAAGGGTAGAGATCCTTACAAGGATGATGATTTCCCCCTCTTAGCTAGTGATGAAGGAAATGATTCACCAAATATTTAGGTAGAGTCACTATATAAGAATTAAGATAAAAAATTAGAGGAGATTATAGAGTGCATACATCTAAAAATAGCCTCTAAGGAATGAATCATGCCACCTGCCCTAAAGAAGTGCATGACATTCATGCAAGAGGGTGATTTTTCTAGCAAGAATCCAATAAAAAATAATAAGGTACCTATCACATTACCTACCAATACCCTCATATATATGAAAAAATAAGTGACCCTAGATCCCATAATAGAAGAAGAGACATAAGAACACAGGGTGAGGACTTATATCTTGTAAATAAAGGAAGGTGAAGTGGAGTTCAGTGTTATAAATGTTTAAGAGGATCTGTAAAGTGGCATGGCCATAATGATAAAATAAATAGATAAAATTTCAAGCCTTACATCTAGTAAAACCTCACTAAATATCCCATAAAGTAAACTAGCACTGACATCTAAGGATAAGGCCTCCCTAGTGGCCCCTCAATCTATCGAGGAGAAAAGAGTGGCCTGGAGGAAGATAAGACTTAGTGAGGAAGATATAAATGTTTGATCATTTTTAGTGATGTCATGTTCATGTCTTAGAGGTGTCTTATTGAATGGATGAAGTTCTTTGATATCCTAAGTGATAATGATAAAGTGTGAGATGTGCTTGTCTTAGTGTGCTTGAAGTTGTCTTGGTTGATCTTTAGTTTTGGCATAGTTAGAGATGTTTAGGGAAGAATATGGTGATTTTACATTTTGAAAGAGGTCCCTAATATGTTTTATATGCTTTTATTACTTTTTTTCATGAGTTTAATTCATTTGGTATTCCATACATTTCATCTAGACCTTTTGGGTCTAGTAGCACAAAATTTGAGTAGGCAGTTTGCTAACATCACCATTGCCACTATGAGTTAGGAGGAGTTGGTCATATGAGTGTGATCATATTAGTCCCTAATTTATATGCATAAATTATTGAGTCTAGTGATGAAGTGTGACAAAATATATGCAAGCGTAAAGTTGGGCTCTCAAGAATTTTAACAGTATTTTCCAATACTTAGCCAAATTTGCAATGTGGTAAGAAAAGTTGAGTAGGCATTTTGATGGTGGCATATCTCAAACATGTGGATGTTTCAAGATAAGTTGATCATATTATCTTATTAATCTTTATGCCTAGTTGATATGCACAAAATTTTATATCCAACACTAAAGCATGAAAACATCTATGCATGTTCAAAGTTGGTCTTCCCAAATAGTTCTTGACATAGTTGGCTCTGTGAATAGATAAATCTGAGGAGGCACTTTAATGTTATTATATATTACACGTGTGAGGGTTATAGGAGAATATTAACACATGGTTGGATTTTAATATGTGAGGAGATCATATGGTATAAATTTATGAATATGTACTTGAGGAAAGTAAAATATATGGAAGTACAAAGTTGGCCTTCTAGGCAGATAAGTAATGGTCACCATACTTAGTCATTTTTGCACAATGTTAAAGATCAAGACTAGATAGAGATCCAATAATGTGTAGTTCATAAATCTAGATATATGGTGTGTATTAATTCAAAGAGGTCAAATTATTCATTATTTAATAGAGATAAACATCAAGTTTCTTCTAAGATCCAATGGTACGCAGGTAATCATACAGATCAAGATCAATGGTGTGTGTTGATTCGAAGGAGGACAAGTGTTTAATGTTTAACATTGATAAAAGATAAAGATAAATATTATTCCAAGGATAAATGATGAGTGATTTTTCATATTTACTAAGATTAATTGTGTACATTAAATTCAAGAGGTCAAAGTGACATTTGTTTAGCATTATTAAATATCAAGCTACATATAGAAGATCGATGGTGCGCATTAAGTCAAATTTGCTAGATTGCACAAAAGAAGTTAAATTATTAAAAGATTAACATTTGGGAATTAGATAAATATAATTAAAGTTCAAAGAAGATAAAATATACACATTTAATCTGAATATGTGAGGACACAATATGTGATCATAATGTTTGATGTTTAACTGTGATCGTTTGAATTCAAATTTTTGAATTTAACAAAGAAAAGACCAATGTCTATTTTTTGAGCCATAAATTTTGATCCAGGTATAATTTGATAATGTATTAAAAATAAAATATGTATAGGGCTCCATGTTGTATCTATAAATATAAATTTAAAGGTCTTAATGTATGTATAGATAAAGATATTGAGCTCCAAAGTTGACTGTGTTCAGCTGTGTTCTACAATTAACCCAAGAAGGGTAATTGAGCTCATTCTAGTGTTGTTTCAATGTTTCATGATGAATTATCTATTTTGGAGTGTTGTATAATCTATAAGGATGATCTATATTCATTATTAAGGTTTGACCAATCATATGTAGTATGAATAAAGGTTTACAAGTTGACTATGTGTTTGTTCATGGTGACTGTGTGTACAGAGAAGTGTTTGAGCTAATTGTGCTTAAGCAAAAGGGTACTATAATGATTTTTGGAACTTAAAGAGGACATATAGATAATTTGGAATGGGTCCATGTATTTGGAAAGTGTTTCTATATTATATTTTTCTTAGAGAAGTGTCAAAGAGCTGAACGAGTCTCCATAAGACCTAAAAGTGACTTAAGCCTATTTGAAAGTATGGTGTGCTTAAGTGTGACCCATGTTAGATTCCTTAAGGGTGAAGTCATGTGTTTTATCTGATAGGAAATATTTTTATCTTTTTAATTCATTATTTCTCTATAAATGATGAAATTAAATGTGTTAGTTTCTATATTTTTTGTCAGAGACTTGTGAATAGGTGTTCAATATGAAGGCTTGTGCAAATGTGGATCCAATTAAAGGAGATAACCTTTGAAATATAAGGTGAGTTAATGAGGAATATCATAGAGTGAAGAATATTATACATGATTTTCTAATCAAGGTGATGAAGGTGATCACATAGGTCATTGGACCTAATAACCCTAGAAGAGGCAGAATGAGTGAGTATGTTCAAGAGGCTATTTTGATAGAGTGAGTATGGTGAGCGAAGGCAAGGTGAAGGTTATGTGTGCACAGTGAATAAATTGAAGGATAGATAAATTTAATGATGGTGTGTATGATATGTAGGTCATATTTTTGATGTCATAATAGTGATTTTATAGGTTTGATTATATATAAGGAGAGGTAGAGTGCCCAGTTGATGAGTTAATGAGTAAAGTAGATTAAGGACTTGTGTATGACCTATGGGTTATATTTATAATGTCTAAATAGTGATCTTGTAGTTTGAGGATATTCAAAGAGGTATAATTATGCATATGAGGATAGTTTGAGTAGAGGAGAGAGATTTTAGCATGCCTATGTGAGAGGCATGTATGAGATAGAGAGGGAATTTGTGTAAGGGTTAGAAAATAGAGATCCATCATTAGGTTTTGAAGACATTAGTTCTAAGTTGGAGGTGTTCAAAGGAGGGTATAAAGGACTTGATATTTTTTATGGGTAGTTACTCCTTCTGAAATAGGTGTTTCACTAAAGAACTTTGGTCAAGATGATATGATCAAGGTTTGTTGGTCTAAAGGAGTTGACCAGTCTCTTGTTTGTAATTTATTATAAGACAAATAGTCCATGTGTTGTAGGCTTGAGAGTTGGTTTTATTCCCCATGAGGGCTTCCCATAAGAATTGTGTGTTAATGTTTGATTTTGTGCATGAATTTAATGAATGAGATATCTTGTTAATATTTCTTGATCAAGTTGATATGTGTTATTTGTTTAATAGTTTGAAATGATTGGAATTAAAATTCAAATATATGGGCTCACTGATTCACCCCCCCCCTCTAAATGGTTTTACCTATAATAATTGATATCAAATGGGTCTTTTGAAGGAATATTGATAGCTTGAATGATTTCTTAAGTAGGTACAAAGATGGCCAAACAATTGAAGAAAGAGAATCAACAATGGAAGGTTGTGATCAAGGTACTTGAAGAACAGATTTGTACTTTGAAAAAAGATCTTAAAAGGTATGAGAATGTTATAAATGATCTCAATGTTTAGCTAGTAAATGACAAGACAAGTTTGAGTTTAAAATATGAAAGTTGTTAAAATCAAGAAGATTGTCATAATAGTAGATAAGTTGACAGTGAGGAAGAAGAAGTTGATCTAGAATCTGAGCTCATAAGTGTACTTGGTGAATAAAAAGAGAAAAATAAGAGGAATCATAAAATGAGGAATATGATCAAAGGTCTTGAAGCACAAGTTAGTTCTCTTGAGGGAAATTTGTTAAGCATGTCCAAGAAAGAAGAAAAGAAGTATCAAGAAAAGATCAATTCTACTGAAGTGCAAGCATATAGATTAAAAGACATAGACATCAAGTCCAAAGATTATGAAGAGAAGATCAATATTCTTGATGATAATTTAAAGACTATAAATGTAAATCTGAAAGCAAGAGAAGATGAGTTCACTTGGATAAATATTGAGATGGGGTCAATGAAGAGTAAGCATTAGCTTATTGTAGTCAAGTTGGATAAACTTGAAAAAAAGCATGAGAAGCCTGAGTATGTCAAGGAGAATGAAAATTTTGAAAGAAATACAAGGACTATTAGAAAATCAAATGCTTCAAGGTATGATAGTTTATTCCATGGTCATTGTTATACATGTAATAAGTACAATCATAGAGCTAAGGACTATAGAAAGAAGGCAGTCAAGAATGATTTCTCATGGAGCCTTAGAATAAACAGCAATTGGTCTTAGAGAAATCATATCTTAGATTAGTTAAGAGGTATGATGAATGATATTATTTTCTATAGCTACAATAAAGTAGGACATATTACCAAATTCTGTAAGAATAATTTGAAGATGAAATTAATTTTTGACAAGAAGAAAGATGCTCCTAAAAGTCACTTAATAGTATTGAGACCAAAGACTATAAAGGATAATCATGATCAAGGTGGAATATCTGCTATAGCAAAGAAAGAATTAGATATAAACAAGATATAGAATTTGTCTTCTATCCAAATATAAAAATAAGATCACAATCATCATCAAGTAAAAGGTATGAATGATCTTGTGTATTTTAGTTGTTATAGAGTTGGTCACATTTCTAGGTATTACAAGAATAATTTGAATGAGTTTCCAAAGCAAAATAAGGCTTATATAGCTCCTAGTGTGTAAATAAGAGGTCACGAATGGGCATGGAAACCTAAACCTATTAGAAGAGATTAGACTAAGACCAAAGATGGTATGGTTACCATGATAAACATAAAGGAAAGTCAAGAGCTTCTATTGATAGCATTTATTGACAAGTCTAAAGAAAATAATGAAGTCAAGGATTCATTCAAATTCAATCAAGACTACAAGTTAGAGAAGGGTATGGATACATGGGAGTCTCTATAGTTTTGGGACTTTTAATCTCACTAAGTCAAAAGGGGTGTCTCTCCCTTAGCTTGAAGGAGACACTTTTCAAAAAGAGGAAGCATGGTGGATGTTGGTTGGGTCCTAATTGATGTTTCAATACAAATAAGGTCACAAGAAGATGTGTTGGCTTATTTTGAAGGACTTTTTTGATTGGTAGACCTATGTGTCATGTTTATTCTTAGTTTTTTAAGAACTATCCCAAAGGATGAAAGGTAGTGACTTAAGGGTTTGATGTCTACAAACCCTAAGGTTTGAGTTCATGATATTAATGACTCATTTTTGGTATATGGATATAAGTGAACATAAAGTGAAGAATATTAAATGTTTTCATTAGTTTCTAACATGTTTTTAATGCATGGTTTAGCCCACTTTAGTGTTCTTTGTCATAAAAGAATATAGGTAATTTGTACAAGATCTATAAGCAGGGAATGGTAGTTTTTAGATGGCATAATAATATTGATGAAATTCCAAATAGATTTTTTTGCTCAAAAAGGTTTGTGCACTTCTTTGTGATGTGATCCAAGTACTTTTGTGGTCTGAAGGTATGTTGAATTCAAATTGGAGATTTGTGTTTGCTCTAAGGTTTCCTAGTTTGTGCTTAAGAATATACAGGTCCTTAAATGGGTTATAGGATGTATGGGTTCACAAATATGTGTAAGATCAAATATTGGTCTAGAAGTGTGTAATTCTTATCTCTAGACGTATATGAATTTTTTAAGGTGGACATTGACTAGAAGGTGCTGTGTTCACCTTGTTTATTTTGTGATTCTAGGGTTTTGGGCTCTACTAGAAAAGTGGTTTGCCTTATGAGTTGAGATTTGAGGTTTCTTAATAGGTTTAATGGACCAAATTGGTTATCAAATAAATATTCACATAGATCTTAAGGTTTATGGTTTTCAAATTATTCATGTTTTTTTCAAAATGGAGGCTTAATTAGCTAGTAATTTCGTGAAGGAAGTATGATTTAGAGAATGAGATAGGTGATTAAAATTGGTGTACTTAAGGGGGACTATAACATTGCTCTAGATATGAATTTTCAGGTCTTGAATATGTGTCTATTAAAATTTTTGGGCTCTACAAGTTCCAAGTAGGGCTACAAGGAGACTAGACAAGCCTATTGAGAAGAAGTGTGCTTTTTGTTCAATTTCTCCAAAATATTAGTTGAAGAGAGTATTGGCATCAAGAGGTTATTGTCAAGACAATAAAAATAGTCTCAAGGTAAGGGGGAGTTAATATCATCTTTATAAGGTGGTTCTATTTTATTTTATGGTATTTTTAGGTCCTAAATATTATTTTGTGCCCACTTTTTCATTGTGTAAAATGGGGAGAAAGTTCTTATTGTGAGAGTGCTTAAAGAGAGAGAAGGATGGTGAGTTGAATGATGTGTGTTGACATCAATAACAAAGGGGAGATTATTAGATAATTATAAATCATGTCATGGTGATATCATGGAGGTGTCCTAGTGAGTTTATGAAGTTATTTGATATCCTAAGTGATAATGACAAAGTGTGCAATGTGCTTATCCTTGTGTGTTTGAAGTTGGCTTGGTTGATTTTCAGTTTTGGCATGGTTAGGGATGTTTAGGGATGAATATGGTGATTTTATGTTATGAAAGAGGTTTATAAGATGTTTTTTATGATTTTATTACTTGTGTGCATGATTTTAAATCATTTTATAGTCCATAGGTATCATTTAGACCTTTTGGGTCCAGTAGCACAAAATCTGAGTAGGCAGTTTGTTGATGTCACCATTGCCATGTGTGGATGAGTCAGGGGGAGTTGGTCATATAGTTGTGATAAAATCAATCCCTAGTTTCTATGCACAAAGTCTCAAGTCTAATTACGAATCAAGATAAAATATACTCAAGAACAAAGTTGAGCTCTAAGGCATTTTGATAGTATTTTCCCATACTTAGCCAAATTTGCAATGTGGCAAGAAAAGATGAGTAGGAATTTTGATGGTGGAATATCTCACACATGTGGATGTTTAAAGAATATATAATCATATGGGTCTATTCATCTTTATGCCTAGTTTATATGAACAAAATTTTAGGTTCAACATGGAAGTACGACAAAAGCTATGCATGTGCAAAGTTGGTCTTTCTAGATAGTTCTTGACATAGTTGGCTCTGTGAAAAGATAAATCTAAGGCATATTAATGTTGTTATATCTCACACATGTGAGGGTTATAATAATATATTAATAGGTGGTTATATTATCCTATGTGAGGAGATCATATGTTCTAAATTTGATAATATGCACTCAAGCAAAGTAAAAGATATGGAGGTGTAAAGTTGGCCTTCTAGGTAGATAAGCAATGGTTCCCATACTTATCATTTTTGCCCAATGTTAAAGATCAAGACTAGATAGAGATCCAATAGTGCACATGAGTTTATACGTATAGATCTATGGTATGCAGTGAGTCAAAAGGGTCAAATTTTTTATTGGTTAACAAAGATAAATATCAAGCTTCTTATAAGATCAAATGGTGTGTAGGTGTTTGTATAGATCAAGATCAATGGTGCATGTTGATTTGAATGAGGATAAGTGTTTAATGTTTAAGGTTGAGCAGAGATAAAGATGGATCATCTTCTAAGGATAAATGGTTATCAAGTGTTTATATTGATTGATATAAATGGTGCACATTAAATTTAATAGGTTAAAGTGATAGGTGTTTAGCATTGTTAAAGATCAAGCTACATATAGAAGATTGATGGTGCGTATTGAGTCAAAGTTTCCAGATTACATGAGATGAGGTCAACTATTTGAATATTAATATTTGGTAATTATCACACTATGAGTTAAAGTTAAAATAATATCAATGGTGTGCATTTAATCTAAATGTGTGAGGACATAATATGAAAGCATAGTGTTTGATGTTTAACTGTGACCATTTGAATTTAAATTTTTGAATTTAACAAATGAAAGACCAGTGTCTAGTTTTTGAGCCATAAATTTTGATCTAGGAAAAATTTGATAGTGCAGTAAAAATAAAATATGTAGAGGACTCTAAGGCTCATATGGAAATATAAATTTTAATGTCTTATTTATGTAAAAATAAATATATTGATCTCTAAAGTTGATTGTGTGTTTAACTGTATTCCATAAGTAACCAAAGAAGGGTAATTGAGTTTGTTTTGATGTTGTTTTAATGTTTCATGATGAATTATCTATTTGGTAGTGTTTTAGCCTCAGTGAGGATTATTTGTGTGTATTATAAAGGTTTGACCAATCATATGTAGTATGAATAAAGATTTACAAGTTGACTATGTGTTCATTCATGGTGATTATGTGCACATAGAAGTTTTTCAGCTAATTGTGTTTAAGAAGAAGGGTATTGTGATGATTTTTATCACTTAAAGAGGACTTATATATCATGTGGAATGGTTCCATGAATTTGGAAAGTTTTCTTATATTTTAGTTTACTTGTATAAGTGTCAAAGAGTTGAATGGGTCTCCATAGGACCTGAAAGTGACTTAGGCCTATTTGAAAGTATGTTGTGCTTAAGTGTGACCCATGTTAGATGCCTTAAGAGTGAAGACATGTGTTGTGGCTGATAATAAATTTTGTGAACATGTTAATTCATGATTTCTCTATAAATCTTGAAACCAAATATGTTAGTTTCTATATTTTTTGAGAGAGACTTGTGAGTAGGTGATTAATATGAAGGCTTGTATGAAAGTAGAGCTAAGTAAAGGAGAAAAACATTGAAAGACAAGGTGTAGGTTAGTGAGTATTTTTAGAGAGAAAATAAGATTAGACATTCTTATCTAAGAAAGGTGATGAAGGTGATCACATAGGTCATTAGACCTAATAAACCTAGAAGAGGAAGAATGAGTGAGTATGGTCAAGAGGTTGTTTTGAGAGAGTGTATATGGTGAGAAAAGTCAAGGTGAAGGTTGTGTGTGCTTAGTGAATGGGATAAATGGTATAGAAGTTTGATGATGGTGTGTATGACCTATAGGTCATATTTTTTATTTCATAATATTGCTTTTGTAGGTTTGATTGTATATGAGGAGAGGTAGAGTGCCCAATTGATGAGTTAATGAGTAGAATAGATTGAGGACTATGTGTAAGACCTATAGACCATATTTCTAATGTCCAAATAGTGATATTATAGTTTGAGGATATGCAAAGAGATATGAGTGTGTATATAAGGATAGTTTAAGTAAAGAAGGAGAGAGATTGTGGCATGATTGTGCAAGAGGGATGTATGATATAGAGAGGGAATTTGTGCAAGGGTTAAAAAAAAATCCATCATCAAGTGTTGAAAACATCAATTATGAGATGGAGGTGTTCAAAGGAGGGTCTAAAGGACTTGATCTTCCTTAGGGGTAGTTGTTCCTTGTGAAATAGGTGTTTCACTAAAGTTCTTTGGTCAGGAGGATATGATCAAGGTTTATTGTTCTAAAGGAGTTGACCAATATCTTGTTTAAAATTTAGTATAGGACAAGTAGTCCACATTTTGTAGTCTTGAGATTAGGTTTTATTTTCCATGAGGATTTCCCATAGGAAATATGTGTTATATGTTTGATCTTTTGTATGCATTGAATGAATGATCTCTCTTGTTAATATTTCTTGATCAAATTGATATATGATGTTTTCTTAATAGTTTGAAAGGATTAGAATTGAAATTCAAATATCTGGACTCACTGATTCACCCCTCTCTCAGTGATTGTACCTCTAATAATAAATTGAACTTTGGAACTTGAATAGAAGCAAAAAATGACTAGGAATAGAATAAGGCCAAGTTGGATAAGATGGCCCTAAAGGTTCCCTCAACAATAGGACTAGAATAAAAAATGGTCAAACAAGCACCAAGTGACCCTACTAGATAAGTAGAGGAAATTGTGAAGGCACACCCAAGTATTGAAGGGATGTCTGGATAAAAGAAGGTGATACTACTACCTCAAAGCAATAAACAAATATTTTTGAGGATCACCAACAACAACAAGGTGATCCTGGTACTAAAGGAATAAACCTTGAGGTAAATATTGTGAATCCCTAAGATGAATAAATGGATGAGGGGGAGAAGTCTGATAAAGTAACCCCCAAGGACCAAATAAATGACTCCTCATAGGAGCACATCAAGAAGAGTAGTGGCACTAGTGAAGAGGATTAAGTGCATATAGAGAAGGCTATCATCAAGAAGAATGATAGATATCTTAATGTAGAGTAAGAATCCAAAGTAAGTTAGTCCATGCATTAGTTATGTAAAACCCAAATAAGCATAAAGAACATAAATAACTAAGCCAACTCCCTCATGGGGTTTTCCAAATGAAATCTAAGATCTATTAAAATAAGGAATGCAACCATAAATCCTTCCCAAGAGCATCCTTCCTCCAAATGTGACTCAAAAATGTGAGTTTCACTTGATTTAATGCTCCAAGTCTTTATTTATGATGAGTGGATTACTCCTCCATCATCTCTCAATGTAGCAATGAACTAGGCTTCATGAAGTTGATCAATATGTGCCAATAGTTAAAGCTATTCTACTGTAAATTAAACATAATAACATTACACAAAAATAGCTTGTGAAGATAATTCTACATAATAAGTTTACATAAAAAGAGCTTTAAAATATGAGTAAGGACCCCTGTATTTATATATTTTTAGAAATGACTAGAACCAACCATGACCCTCCATATTGAGATCAAGATGTGTGGCTATGGATCAATTTAATTTTAGAGTCTTAATATATAAATATCCTCATTAATATTTGGAATAATGGGGCATTAATGAGGCATGGGAGGGCTTAAACTAGATATTTGTTTTATTTATGGCTAATGAATGCCACCCCGTCGATAATATCATAACATGATGCAGAATTGAAGAATGAATTTCCAATTAATATATTTTTAATAACATCCATGAATTTTTCACTTAAGCCCTTGATTTAAATTAATTTGCTTAAGTGAGGTTAATTAAATTTATGTAATTCTTTGGAAATTAGTTTCTCAATTAATCAAACTAGTCAAGATATCAATTTACTAGGTTGTAATTTGATTAGAGTATAATTAGAAGAAGGTTTCAGTTGTGTACAGACCAATACCCCATTTAGAGTATTGTGCACATGAAATAACACATGCACATGATGTTTGATTCTAAATTAGAATAATTTAGTGGTCTAGAGCATTATTTTGCATGGTCATAATTTTACTTGAAGAATTTGAGAAAAGATAATAATAATATAAAATGTATTAACTCATTTAGGGATACATTTGCATAAATCAGCACTTGTATATGACAAACTCAAACAATTTAGTGTGTTTTAGTGATTTTGGCCCAAATTGTGCATTGTCATAGAATTTTGAGTAAGGCTGATAATTTCATCAAAATGGTGATAGGAATTGGATGTCTACATTTTTCCCCTATTTCAAAAGGCAAAGTGAGACATTTAGGTGAAGTAATGTCTTTTCAAAGAATGAAAGATTTATCAAGGAAAAGTTAGAATGAAATGACCCATGATGCCCCTACGAGAGGACATATGAGGATGAAAGAGAGGGATGGACTCTTGAAAAGAGAGAAATAGATTGAAATTAACCAATGGATGAGATTAAATCTATATGAGCTACTATTTTCATGTGTTGATTCCCAATGATCAAAATATAATAGAATATATTGGTCCATAAGGTGGGGGGAAGTGGGAAAGATATAATCCCACAACATAAGTGACACACTTTGACACACCCAAAAGAGGGTAAAGGCTATGGGTTTAGGTAATGATCAATCTGTAGACAAGTTACATACTTTTTATTTTCCAAAACAAGGGCAAAGGCTACAGAGCTTATACTTATAATAAAAAGGGGAACACTGCTCTAAAGAAATGAAATAATGATGTGACCTAGTAGAGTGAATTTGATCAGTTGAAATTTTGATTTTGCCCTAGTAGGGCTGATTTTTAGCACTGATAATTAAGTTTTCCCTAGTAGGGATGATTAGATTGATTAAATGATCTAAATATTATGCCCCAATAGGGAAAATTGGCAAGCATAGCTCAAGGATGTAACTTAATGTATAAATTAAATATGAGTGGGCACAAACACAAAGTCAAGGGTCTAATCATTGAATAAACCAAAAAAAACCAAGCATTTAAGTTTGCATAAGTGATGAAAGAGATGAATGGAAGAATGAGGGTAGCCAAGCTAACCCAAGATATGTCATGTATCTAATCACTACCTACATAGTCTAGATGAACATTAAGCCAATGTAGTTCACCAAGAAGTAGGAGAAAATGGAATGAGAAATGAAGAATAGAAGAAAAATAAACCACTATTCAATTAGGCTCATAGTGTATGCCAAGAGATGCACATCTTACATAGAGTCTCATATTAGGTGTGGTGTATTAAGAACTAATCTTCATAGCTTCATTGAATTTTGAAGTTATAATCCAAATCACTTAGTACGTACTATAGCAAAAAGTGAAATTATGAATCATAAGTTGGAGTAACTTATAATAACATTGTATTTTGATTGCGATGACCCAATTCAAATGTAAATATTTATAACTAAGGATAATGATAAAAATTACCAATACCAAACTTACAATTATTTATGTTGGGCCCTAAATCCATCTAAGTATAGATCAGTTCCAACATAGTAAACACTTGGGCATGAGGCAATCACTTAGTATAATTACTTTTTTGTCATTTTATGGTGCTAACTAGGAGATAGCTAACTAACTCCCTTTTGACTAAATCATCATTAGGAAGTGGGCACATGGTATAATCATGACTCAATTGGATAGGGTAGTGGATTCAGTAGAATGATTACATCTAGTGCTAGCTTAGTAACTAGTGTGTTCCATTCAATATGGCACTAAGATGCCACAAAACATTATAAATTTTAATTGAATCTAGTTATAGAGGGGGGAGAGATTGGAGTAGCAAAGTACTGCAAGAATGATTCTAGATGTTATGTTCATGATTAGATCTTAGAGTTTATTTTGGGATGCCTTTGAGGATCCCCATTATAGTTTTCAAGCTTGCCTATGAGCCCCTAGGCCTTTGGTAGTTTTAAGATGAACATTTGCTCATTTTTATTGATATATAAACTATGTATTTAAACTTTTTTAATGATGGAAGGTGTTGCACATAATTAATGTTAATTTTGTTTACATTGTTATGACTATAGGATTCGTATGAGAATGGTTTGTGCAATGTTTTAATAGATTTAATGATCATATTTATATTATGTATGTTGAGTTCCCTTGAGCTTTTTAACCTAGCCCATTCATGGCATTTCTATAGTGTTTGGTGGGATCAGTACCATGCATAGAAATGCTCTAATTATAAGAATGGCCTTGCACCCCATAATGATACTTATGTGAAAGCAAAAGCCTAATCCTAAGTCCTCACCCAAGTACTCAATTGAAACCCACTTAGCACCTAACTAATGCTAAGTTAAGAAAGCTAAAGGCTTACACCTATGAAGATATAAAACTACATCATATAGGATTATGCCTAATAGATAATCAGATCCTCCCCAAAATGGCTTGCAACCATGAATGTACCATTATCATTGTACTAATCAAAATCCTTGGAAGATAGAGTTGTGCCATGGCATAATTAGCCCAATATGGGCCCCAGTCCTTTCTCTATTATGCTTTGGGTGAGTGCATAAGGCTTGTGCCTTATGTAAAGTGATGTTAATGCAGTCGAGTGACAAATTATAAGTTCTATAAGATTATTCAATTCTTATACCACATTGTAACAAGTCTAGGTCTATAACATTTTGGCTCCATTATTGGGACCTGTGTTAAAATTTTTTGTCTTAATGGTGTACCATAATGATGCTTTGACTCTCCCTCAAGAACATCAAACACTAGATAAAGTAAGTGAAGGATAGCTTTGTGTTGAGGCAACGTATATATATGTTTTATATGACTTATTCTTTTGTGAACTACCTGAGAACGTATATCGATGGTTGGATACTTATGTGACACATAAGAATCAAAGTTATGGATAGTACCTCAAGTGGATGAAAGAGTGCCTAAAAAGGCTTGAGAACTTAGATGCCACTTGGACAAGAGTTGCATACAAATGGTGGCAAAGGTTGTAAAATAGTTACATGCTTGAGTTCATAGTATCAACATACTCTTACCCTGAAGAAACAAGATATTAATTCTTGCATGAACCTAGATGTATATTTATAAGAGCATTTGGCATCAAACTCAAGAATTTGATGGTATATTATGGATTTGAAATCATGAGAATGGAAGGCTAAATTCCTACCACATATGAGCAACACAATATGGAAGAAGGGGATGTGGATATGGAGCATAATGGAAGTAGATGAGCAATTTGACACCTGAGAGCTTAAAAGATAGGCTTATAATAAGAGGAGGTGCAGGCTAATGGAATATATGGAACTTGGAAGTGTTGAGAGGACACATAAAAATTAGTAAGGACATGGGGAAGGATCTCTTAAATGGTATTAGTTACCAAAAGAGGGAAACCTTGAATTCATATAATAAGCTCCATAGTTAATAGGTGAAGAATGCTCAGGGTCCTTACATAATTTGACCATTAGAGATGCACTGAATGCACCTACCCCCTTTGAACTTATGATGTGAGATCATACATTAAATACCTCACAAGAAGATATAAGATTGATAACTAAACCCATTTTTAACCCAAACTTTGACTAGTTTTCAAACTCAGACCATAATTTTGTGATTGAACAAGTTGTTCCTTAAAAGGAGATAAGTGAAGATACCTCTCAACATTAGGGTGATAGCCTAACCAAATATAACATAAGTGCAAGAATTCTAGTCTAGCCAATGTTAGTTACACCCCCTAGGTAATAGCCTAGAGGAAGTATCTCAGTGCCACTAGTCGATAGTATAACACCATCATCATCCATGGCACTAGTGGTAATAATGGGACTAGTGTCTAGCCCAATGGTTGGAGGAATTGGAGGACCACCACTAGGACAAGCACTAGGGGGACAAGTGCTTAAGTACTAACTACTCCCCTAACCCAAATTTATTATAATAAGTCCATTCATCTACCTAAGCATTAAGGCATATAGAATTTTATGGATCATGTGCTCAAGTGTGAAATACAATAGTGTGCTTGGGGTATAACCTAGTCTAAGTATAAGGAACCCAGTTAGTGATAAATTTTATTGATCATTCCCATACTTTGTATAATAAATTTTATCCTTACCAAGCTATGGTTTATTATGACACCCTGAAGGAAGCATTCTTTAAGGAGTTTGACATACCTGAGTTTGAAGAGCAGAGCATCACTACACTCAAAGAGATTAACCATGGATTATCAAAGAGCATACACCTATATGATGCTAGATTTAAAACCTTTCTTTCCAAGATCCCTTATGATATTTACCCATCTTATATTGTGTATTGGTTCATTAGGGGATTACTAGTACCATTCAAGACAGTGTTGTCCATGAAAACATTCACAAACCCTTGTGAAGTGCTTAAAGTTGCATTCAGAGTTGAGGTAGTTGGGAGTGTTGACATGGGAATTAACCCTTTCATGGAGGTGTAGATTAAATCTATGGTTTCCAAACTATATAATATGACAAATATTTCATTTCAAGATTCTCTAAGTGGGTTTTGGTGTGCCAACTATGAAATGGAAGGCCATAATAGGAACAACTACCCTTAAAGGTATTTGTGCACATTACTTCTCAGTTGTGAGGTTTGTCATAAGGTGCATGATGTTCAAAACTACCCTTTATTTCAAAATGTTAGATATTTGTTAATGATGTCATGGTTATGTCATATAAGTTTCTAAGTGAGTGGATGAAGTGCCTTGATAATCTAAGTGATAATGACAAAGTGTGCAATGTGTTTGTCCTAGTATGCTTAAAGGAGGCTTGGTTGTTCTTAAATTTTGGCATGGTTAAAGAATTTCAAGGATGAGTATGGTGATTTTATAATTTTAAATGGGTCTTATCATAATTCAATAATTATTTAATATATTTTTTACATGAGTGGATTTCATCTAGTTTATCATTGTTTTCATCTATACTTTTTGGATCTAGTGGCAAAAAATCTAAGTAGGCAATTTGTTGGCATTTACCATTGGCACATGTGGATGAGTTAAGGAGAGTTGGTCATATGGTTGTGATAAAATATGTGCCTAGTTTATATGTGTTAAATTTCAGGTCATGTGACAAATCACAAAAAAATATATGCAAGTACAAAGTTGGGCTCCCAGGTACTTTGACAATGTTTTCACATACTGGCCAAATTTGCATGTGGCAAGAAAAGATGAGTAGGCATTTTGATATAGTCATATTTTTCATGTGTGTCAGTTTTAGAATGATTTGATCATATGTATTTATTAATTTTTTTGTCTATTTTATTTTCTCTAAATTTTAGGTCATGTAATGAAGTTCATCAAAAGATATGCATGTGTAAAATTGGCCTTCCAAATAGTTCTTGACATAGTTGGCTCTATGGCAAAGAAATCTGAGTGAGCATATTAATTGAATTATATCTCATACATATGAAGGTTGTATGATCATATTGATATATTTTTGGATTATCCTAAATGATTAAATAATATGTTCCAAGTTTTATATCATGCGTCTAAGTGCAGTAAAAGTTATTGATGATCAAAGTTAGCTTCCCAAGCAGTTTGAAATGGTCCCCATACTTAGCCAAATTTATGAAGGGTAAAGACTAGGACCAAATGGAATATAATAGCTCATAGGTGTTCATATATATCAATATAAATATATAATATCTATTCAAATAGGTTAAAGTCATCATTTGTTAACAAAGTTAAAGATCTAACTCCTTACAAAAATCTTGACAGAGCATGTTTAATCCAAGATGTCAAGATGCAACGAGATGGTGCCAAGTGTTTGATGTTTAACACTAAGTAGAAATAAAGATCAAGCTTATTCCAAGGATAAAAATTGATCATATGTTCATACTTATATAGATTAATGGTGAATATTGAGTGAGATGATTTCAAGGTGTCCAATGTTTAACATAGATAAAGACCGACCTATGTAGAATAGATCGATGGTGTGTATGTGGTCAAAATTACAAGATTATACGAGATGAGATAAACTATTTGAAGTTTAAAATGTGTTAAGTGGTGAAATATGAGTTAAATTTTGAATAATATCTATGTTTTATATTTAATATAATATTCAAGGGCACAAAATGTGTTTTAAGTGATCAAAGTTTAATTGTGATCGTTTGGATTTAAATATTCACATTTGCAAAGTAAAAACTAGTACTCAGTTTTTGTGTTATATCTTTTAATATATGTAGATTTTGCTCATGTTGTAAAAATAAAAAAATTATAGGACTCCAAGATACATATATAAATATATATTTTAATATCTAAAAGTGTGTACAATAAAATATATTGAGATTCAAATTTGACTATGTGTTCGTGCATATTTTGCAAGTAACCCGAGAAGGGTATTTGAGTTGTGCTTGTTGGTATATCGATGTTTTAAGATGAAATATTGATCATATAATGTTTTATACTCCATTAATATGATATGTGTGTATTATTAATGTTTGACCAATCATATCTAGTATGAACAAAGGTTTATAAACTGACTATGTTTTTACTCATAATGGTTGTAAAAAATGTTGTTTGAGCAAATTGTGCTCAAGTAAAAGGGTATTGTGATTGTTGTTGGAACTTAAAGAGGACCTATAAATCATATGGCATGGATCCATGAGTTTTAAAGTGTTTTTTTGTTCTTAGTTTTCTCAAAAAAGTGTTAAAGAGGTGAATGGGTCATCATAGGACCTAAAAGGTGACTTAGGCTTATTTGAAAGAGAGTTGTGCTTAAGTGTGAACCATGTAAGATCCCTTAAAGGTGAAGGCATGTATTTTGGATGACAAGGAATATTTTTTACATGATAATTCATGAATTTTCTATATATATTGAAATCAAGGATGATGATTTCTATATTTTGATGTGGAATTTGGATTGAGAGGATAGTGTTGTGGAGTGAAGGAAAGGGTGTGTGCCTAGTGGATGAGTTGAAGATCAGAACAGATTGAGGACCATATGTATAAACTATAGGTCATAATTATATTATTATAATAGTGCTCTTATAGGTTGAGGATGAGTGAAGAGGTCTAAGGTAATCCAAAAGGATGTTTTGGATGCTTTGAGTGTTTAGAGTTGAAGAGAGGTGATATACTTTGTATATCTATCAAATTGGCAAAAAATTAGTGTTCAAGAGATATTGTGTTCATAGGTGTTATTGTGTTTTCTCAACATCTATGGGGTTATATCCTCCTTACAAGGTGAAACTTACTAAAGGTTTAGTTATTGTGGTAGCTCAGCTAGATAGGTGTAATATCTCCTTGTGGGATTGTAATCTCACTAAAATAAGGGATGGTAGTTCCTTGATTAGTTACAATTGGTCTAAATTAAAACTTGTTATTATAAAATAGTATTCCATTTGTAAGTTCTATTAGGTTTTATCCCCCAAGAAGGTTTCTCATATATGTCATGTGTTATGTGCTTGATCTTGCATTATTTCACTTGTTCATTCCTATGAATGATGTGCATGATTCATGAATGCTTGTGATAATTGATTAAAAGTTGAAAGGATTGAAATTGAAGTTGGATTATCTAGGCTCATTGATTCACCCCCCAATCAATGATTATGTATATAAATAATATTTTCAAACTTTTATTGATTACTAACACTTTGTATCTCTTAGAAACCTATAGATTCTCAATCTCTCTAAGTGCATGCTTTAAAGGGTGCACTGAGAAAGGGGTAGGTAGAAAATTGGTGCTTCACAAGATTGTTTTCCCTTTTTCAACTTGTCATCTACACACTCATCTCCTAAAAGTATTAACCCTAAGCTTATTCTTCTCAATCCTACCCATTCTAGTCATTTTCCTCTTTCCATCATCCTTTTCTTGCCTTAATTCCCTTTTTAACTATCAATTATACTAGGTCAACCATGGTCGACCCTGTATAGTTTTGGTGTATTTTTCACTTTTTGGGTTTGTTAGCCTTTCGACTGAACTAGCTTAGACCTAGTGAATTATCCTTGAAAACATATAGGGTTGACCATGGCCTACCTTATAAAGTTGACATTTCTAGGAAGATTTAAGGAAATATTTTCCTATGTATACAAGTTCATTTCCAACCATTTGTAAGAAGAAAAGTGAAGAATAATAAGTGTGAATGAACATCTGTTTATTGACCATTCTACTTGAGGAATAAATCTTAAGTTTCCATACTTTATTTAGAGATATGTATCTTATCTTGTGGAGAAGTCTTTTGGATGCATAGATAGGTTGTGTAGCCAAGAGTTGATTTGTCTTTGTCATCCATAGATGACACAACAATCTCTTATGAATCACCTTTGGCCAAGGGAGAGATTGAGGCTCGATGGGTTTGTCTTTAAGGTAAGTATTCATAACTTTATTTCTCCTTTATAAGAGTAGATAGATAATGCAGTTGTGTTTCTCTTCCCATGCATTAGGATTTTGTATACATGAATGTGAGTATATATCTTCTATGCATGTTTAGTTTAGTTATTTGTTTTATTTTTAACCCCCACTTTGTGCCACAAGCTTTGGTGTGTACTAGATTATATTGACTTTATTATTGATTAGAATAGGTGAAATATCAAACATTAGGACTCTTTTAGGGTTGTATGATTGTGCTAGACTGCAGGCTTTGAAACCCTACCTCACATGGTTTATTGTGACAAGTGATCCCCTAATCAGGTCTATCAGATCCCCATATTGGCCATGCTCTCACTTAACAAATGTATTTCCAATCAGAAGTGTAGGTATGATCTATATTCTTCAAGCCAAGATCAATTTATAGACATGATGCATTTTTGATTACATACATTGTAGTGAACCTAATGTAAAACTAACCCTTGCAGGATTTATTTCACGTTATTTCATTCTTTTTAGCATTATTTTTATCATATATCTATCATACTAGATCAACTCTATTAACCCAGTTCTAATCTTTGTGTGTAGGTTTTCATAAATGAGCAAATAAATCAACTCAGATGGCCTAGTATAGGTTTCTAGACTTCTAGTTTAGACTACTAAGTCAACCTAGTTGACCCTGTACACTTTTAGGCATACAAATTCAGCAACTAGGTCAACCAAGGTTGACCCTATACACTTTTAGGCACTCAACAAAAAGATTTTGCAAATCTTGGTCAGCCTAGTTGATCCATTTCAAGAGTTTTCAACCATATTCCAAGGTTCTTGACTAGAAATCCTCATTGTCAACAACTATGATCCACCAAGGTTCATTTCTATCTCTATCTCTTTCTTTTGTCTTTCCTTTCACATTTTGTAGTATTCAAAACTGCCCCTGCATAGTCAATTAGATCGACCCTATCAACCTAGTTCTATGTGTTGTCTAAATAACTAGGTCAACTCTAGCTGACCCTTTTCATTTTTAGACATTTTTTTTTAGTATAAGTTTGACCCTGTTCTATATTTTGTGCATATAGTATCAACACTATACCTTGTTTTAAGTAGGAATTAATCTCTATATGCTATTAATTAGTCCACACATTTATTTTCTTGTTTCTTTCATGCTTAGAATAGTTAACATGGTCCAATTAGGGGGTTTTAAAATTAATCATTTAGTTTCACTATTTCTATTTTATGCACACATGGCCAAATTACATAATCTAAAAAAATACTTTAACATTTGTCTACCCAATGATAACCTATTTAGATTTCATCATCAAGGGGGAAGCTGACTTGATACTCTTGTCAAGTATAAAGCATGGTTAATGGTATATTCTAGCTAATCACCTAAAACCCTTATCATTATGATGTTTGAATTTATGGGGTAATCCCCAATACCAAGCTTGTATCATTACTACTATAGTCCTTTTAGCCCAAACTACCTGAAACCATCCTTAGATTTATATTTAGTTCATTGCTTTATATCCAACTTCCCATCACATTTTATAGAATTTCTTAATAATAAAAAAAACATCTTAAGTTGACCAATTATTTAGCTCTTTACTTTTCAAGTTGATTGGTAACTCTGCTCAATTGTGTGTGTAAAAACTTGCATTACGTAGCATTAGTGTAAGGTTTTATATTGTGTGCTTCAATTAGATTGACCAGTGTTGATCCAATTGGATGTTTGTTTCCCTTTAGCTCTTACTTTCTTAGATTAACTAAAAAAATTGTCTTGTTTTAGTTCATAAATTGTTATCAAGATTTTATTTTCCCATATCTATTATACTAGGTTGACCCAGTCAACCTTGTACCTTTCTTTAGCATTTGTGCACTATATAGGATCAACCCAATCAACCTTGTACTATCTATAGTACCTTTTAATTCTTTCTCTAGTCTTTGTGCACTATACTAAATCAACCCCATCGACCCTATATAGTTTTATAGTCCTTATGTTTGTGCTAGGTCGACTCAATCAACCCTGTACTATTTTAGTCACTTCTTGGTTCTTAAATTTCTCATATTTCTTCCTTTCCCTTCATCATGAACTCTTTATTTTACAATGACACTAAGTTACAGTCAATATGCATGATGAATCTTACCAATCCTCATAAGGTCTCCCATAGATAGAGTAAGGCTCCTCTCTTAGAGCTAGTAATGTTCATATTTCCATTTTCACAATGAACTATGGGACCCATCTTAGTACCCCTTTACAACATAATTATCCTCTTTTCTCATTAGAAGACCAACCTAAGTCAGAGTATACCCACAAAATGTTTTTTATTTATCTCTTAATTTCCTCAACATTGAGGAAATGATCCTTTTACCATTTACAAGCTTATAATTAGTGTTCAAGTTGAATAGCCTCATTCGCATACTCCTACATTCTCAACTAGATTTGGAGGTATCAATCTCTTTGATTCTCAACCTCTTCCTTTGATTATGACCCCTTCTCATACCATGACCTCTTATTCTCTAACTTCTTCCACCTCCATACCTAGTATATCAACTAACATGGTAGGTTCTAGATCTAAAGGGCCTCTCTTAAGATCCATTATCCTTAATACATCTACTAGTGCTTTGTTTGCTACCCAAGGCAATCATGATTCTAGTGCTTCTTCCTCTTAACCATTCACTAGTCCATCTTTTGCTACACAAGAAAAATTTTCCACTAGTGCATCACACTCTCATAATTCTTCTCAAACTCCTATCAATACCAATAGTGGTACCCAAGCCACTAATACTAACAATAATTCCAACCTTAATGCTTAGACTAATGATAATCAAGCACATCAACTTTTATTACAAACTCTCAATCAAATGAATGCATTTCAAGCTCATAACATTTATGAGAATGTAAAACCACCTTCTCCACCTTCAATCTCATCAAAACTAATGGCTTGGGGCACATATAACTAAAATTTTCCCCCTCCTCCTCTTCAATATTCTCAAGGCAATATCATTCTTCAACCTCCTTTAATCAACATAACCATTAAGAATCTTCAAAATGAACCTCTTACTACTCGAATTTCTAACATTGACATAGGAGGTATAACACCTACAATTTATTATAATGGATCAACCGATCCCACCCTTCATCTTAAGACATTTGGAAATATTTATAAGTATTGAGTCAAATTAAACACCTTTGTTGCTACCAAGCTCCTTGCCAAAACCCTCATAGGTGATGCCTTGGATTGGTACAATCAACATAAACCTCATTCCATTACTAGTTTGGAGGATTTAGTGAATGTTTTAGTTCAAGAGTTCCAAACTAGTGATCTTCCCAAAAACACTTTGACCCATTTCAAAAATTGCAAATAAAACAAAAATAAAACTGCTTAAGCCTTTGTTAAATTATGGAAGTCTTTGTCAAATAAATGTGGACATAACATGGCCAATTATAATATTTTTCTTCTCTTTACCCCTTTCCTAAATTACAATATCAATTTTTCACTCTCTCTCTCTCCACGTACCTTGGAGGAGGCTATTGACCAAGCTAAATGATAAGATTTCCCAATGTGTCAATTCAAGCCAACCCAACCTTCTATGAGTCCTCATCTATTACTAAAGAAAAAAAACCACAATATTACCTATGATGGTGTTATATATTCTTATGGCACTATTTACAATGTTCAAATTTCCATTCCTAACTAATATTTGAAACCAGCTCCCCCTTATAAACAATATACTAATATTCATTTCTCTTCACCAAACAACATCAATGTTCACAAACCTATATCCTCAGTTGAATTGCGTAAGCATCTACCTAGGCCTCTTTCATGAGAGCTTGACCCTACTTATTCTATGAAATCTTGGTATGATCCTAACAAGTTTTGTTTGTTTCACACTAGTTGGGGTCATTCTCATGAGACATATAGACAACTTCATAATTTAGCTATGGAATTTCTTATTGGACCTAATTTTTATCATGATTATATCATTATAAAGCATCAAAAAGATTATGAAATTAATTTCAAGGGTTATAAATCACATGACAAAAATCAAGCCTTGAATTAAGCAAATGCTTATTTAGTTATCTATAAAGACCCTCTTCTTAATCATCAATCGATTCAAGACAAACAAGATAATCCCACCCCTTCCACCAATAATATTGAAAGTCTTGTTAAACCAAATTATGAAGATAATGTGGTTAGCATGAATAATATGCAAATGGTGGTGGCTTTTATTGATTCCCAACCTATCTACACTCCTCCTTCATCTCAAACATATTGTGTTATCTAGGATTCTTCTCCAAATAATTTAAATGAGTTGGGGTAAGATGACCTTATTACCTTTGACAATCAGATCTACAATCATCTCTTGGATAGCACTTCCCATTCTATTTCTACCATTCTTCCATCATCTTCTAATATTAATGATAATCAAGCTTCTACTAAAACTTCTTCTTCCAATTCTCAAAATCAGCTTGAATCAATTACTTCATCATCACAACATGATTTAAAACCTTCTTCTAAACATTCTTTTTCTTATAAATAAATATTTCATTACATTTTAGCTTCTCATTTTTAGGACCTCCTTAATCATTATGCACCTATATCTAATAACATTCTTATGGGTTATGATGAGTGGGATATTATAGTAGAACTAACTAATCTCCCATCCCAAATTTCATTCCTTGAGCTCATGAGTACTTCTCCCCATCATATAAACAATCTTATACAACTACTATTTGAGATTAATTTTCCTCATCCTCCTCTAGTAGGATGGGAGATAGATTTATTTGGTTTTGAAGATACTATATTATAACAATGTGAATATATCTCTATCAACATTGATGAAACTATAGAAACTTTTCTTTCTTTAAAATTTCCCATGGCCTCTATGATTCTTGATAAGATTTTGCTTCATGTAAATGATCCTCCCTTATTTATTATCATCCAAATAGGTAGTATCTAAGTTAATCATGCATTGATTAATGAGGGTTATAGCACTTGCATTGCCTCTCTTGATTTCATTAAGACTCTTGAATATTCAAAATGCAATCTCAAGTCTACATGAAGCACTTTCTAAGGATATGATAGAAGGTAAATGCCTCCTCTAGGTTATGTGTGGCTTCCGATTACTATCCCACCTATAACTATCAGTGTGAAGGTGATGATCTTTAACTTCCCCCTTTCTTATAATATCTTACTTTGTAGGAAATGGAATCACTTCATGAGAGTTATTGCTTTTTTTACCTACCAATGCGTTAAATTGCCTCATAATGGATCCATTTACAAGATTCAAGGAGACACTAACCCTTGTAATTTTAAATAATTTTAATATTGTGGTGTCTTTAAGATTCCTACTCTTGAGCCTTTGCCAAGCATTTCATTCCATGAATCTCAGCGTCTAAACTTTCCCATCAATTTAACTTGAGATTACAGTGGGCATCTTGAACTCATTAGTAACATTCCTCTCAACCTCTTAGATTTTTATGATGATGAGCCCAATGAGATTAACCTAAATATCAAAACTTCAAATATCTTGCCTCATCTCATCTTGCATCTTCTTGTAACCTCACTCTCACAAGCCTCCTTATGATGACATTCCCATAGTCTTGACCAATATTAGGCATTCTATTCACCATACTTCATCGAATGATAAGATCATCCCTACTTGTATCATTAACCTTCATAGCTTGAATTAAGATGATGGTTATTCCTTAGATGATACATTGTTAGGCCATCTTCTATAGGCCTGTGATGCTAATATTATTTGTTAGCATTCTTCTTTACTTTAGTCTTTTTTAGCATCTCATCATTTTCCTTCTCTTATAGTTCCTAATTTTTGTATTTTTCTCCTTTACCGTAGGGTAGAGATGGCACTGACACCTCTATTTTCTAAAGAGCCACATATGACTATGCTTATAGATCATGCTATGATCAATCCTTACCATTTTTCTAGGTACCTTGACCTTCATAGTTGGTTTACCACTGAGGTTAGTGTAACTCTCCTTATACATTCTATATATCCCACCCCTCCTTCATTAGAGCCCTTATCAAATCGCATTCTTGATCCCACTATAGTCAAACCTATTTCTACGCCTACTATTGTTGAGCCTACCCCTATTTCTAATTCCATTACTCCTTCCATTGAGCCTAGTTCCATTCCTTCCTCATCATCACCCTTCCTTGGTGATGGTTTGCTTTCTTTTCCTAAGATGGCTCCTCTACCCACCAAATAGGTTGATGAGTGTTCTCTAGCTTCTTCCACTCCTGTTACACCTCCTTATATGAGGGTTTCTACTAAAACCACTCACAACTATATATGTTTCTTCCATGGGATAGATAATCATTATTATACCCATTGTCATAAGTTATAATAATATATTGATACATTATGTCCTTCTTCCCCATCATCAAATATATCCTTACCTCCCCTTAAGGTATTTCCTAAATATCTAATGAAGTATGGTCAGGTATATTGTCTATAACATCTATGTGGCACCCATCATACTGATCATTATTGCATCCTTCAAAAACATCTTAAGGATCACCTTATAGCTATTCACAAACGTTATACCACTCCTCCCATAGGTTTTTCTTGTAATAAGGGTCCTCATTATTATCCCATGGTTCCATATCCTATGGTTCCCTCACCTCCTATGGTCCTTTCACCATATTATGTGCCTCCACCCATGATTTCTTCACCCGTGGACCTTCCCTCACCCATGGATCCTTCTCCATTGATGATTCTTGCATCTCCCATAGATCCTACTCCCATGAATTATCTTGACCATCCCTTGTGTAATTTCCCTCCTTAGCATGATCCTTTGAGCATTCCTAATTTTTTTTGGAGGAGATTAGAAAATAAGTATTTGCCTAGTATTTATTAAATATTAACGAGACATTAATAGTAGTTTATCCTAGCTTCATAGATATTTATCTGATGTCTTGTATAATGTGTGTGGACATATTCATAATTATTTATGAGCACATTCATGGTGATTTCACATTTTCATCTGGGTTGGACGTGTGCTCCAATCTTATCTTTATCTATCTATTATATCATTTGACAATGTGTCAAATTTTTCCTTATCATTTATGATGATCTTACTTGTTGTAATATTTATTTCTTATCTTATTATTTATATTTGTCATATAATTGTATTTATTTATCATTGTTTTCTCTTTCTTACTTGATTTTTTCTCAAAACTCTTTTCTTTCCTCTTCAGGATTGTTTACTTTCTTATCTCCATTTTCATGGTTAATTATCATTGTGACTTGGTTATATAAACCTTATTCCCTTTGGTCATTATCTCCCTTTTACCATTTTATCATTTAGCAAACAATCCTACTCATTACTATCTCATTATAATTTTTTGGATCTCCTTTTTCCCTTCTTCCTTTTTCCTCAAACTAAGCATATACATGGTTGACACTTGAGATCACATGCTAGTTCATTGTCAAGCCTAAGTATCCTAGTCAACCTTTATCTTTGGTTACTTATCTTCCTTTAGCCTTAGCCTAAATCTCATTCATGTGTATCACTACATCTCATGATAAGTCATTCCAAGTATATATGGAGGAACAATCTTAAAAAGTCATAAAAATTTAAAAACTAAATCATTTAAACAAAAGGCAATAATATGAAAGGCAACATTATTCTTAAAATTCAAATCACACTAAAATATGTGATGAAAATCACATCTCCTTCTTCTAATCAAAGATCAAACTCCATAGTTGGCCTCATGGTAGAGCCTAGGTCCTTTGGGGTGTGGTAGGCCAATAAATTAGAAGATGAGAATTAAAAAATAATAGTGCTACCTATTTTCTCACGTAAGTACCCAATCTTCACATTAGACTGATAGCTCTATAAGGGGTCTTGAAGAATGGGAAACATGTTTTGGGAAGGTAGTTCCATTTTAATTTTATTATACCAATCTACATTCATGATTTTATCTTATTAGCATGCCTATTTACCTACAAATATTTATGTCTATAGTGAATAGGTTTCCTTTATACATAGACAACCAATAGTCACTTAGTGTCTTCTCATGTCCTTAATATGCTTCATGTCTCCTAAGGTCTTATCATAAGACACCTAAGTTTTGATTTTTACATTCCCTTTTTCATTCCATATATCCCTCATATTTTCTCTTGAGAAATATTATTTTTTCTACTAATCACTCCCCTTGGTATTTCATTTGTGAGTTGATTTGTAAGATCATGGATAGGACCCAAGCATCCTCACAAATTACCATCTTTTCCTTCCTATTACCCACATCCTTGATTACCTAATTTTTCCAAATTATTCCACCCCAATGGTGTTCTCTTTATGATTTTTAGTGTAAGACCATGTATAGCACTTGGCATTCCTCACAAAATTTTCCAATACCCAAGTTCAAAACAAAATTACATGTGTCAAATATGAGATTAGATTCAATTGAATATGAAGTTACACATCATTTACATGCTTCCTAGATTGATTTAATGTGTTGTATGCTTACTTAATTTCTATTTCACTTTTATCTTTGTATTTTCTGAGTGCATGTAAGAATACAACCATTTCTTGAATTTTTCATACTTCCGAACTTGAATTAGTGTGATCAATTTAAGACTAATATTTTACCAAAATTTTTTTTCTTTTATACTTCCAAACATGATTTAGTATAATCAGTTGACTTTATTCATTTGTTTTTATAGCATTTGTGCCCTTTTACATACCTTCCATTCTATTACATTTTTGCATACTTCCCAACGTGAATTACTATGATTTTACTTATTTTAATTTGGTGAAAAAATCTTTCACTTTGGTTTAAAAACAAATCCCTTTTTTTTACCATCTTGTTTTACCATTTATTTGTTCTTTATACTTAGTCATTTTCTTTTTATTACACATTTCCTAGCTTTAAATAGTGTGTAGTACATTTGCTTGATTGATTATATTTTACCAAGTCCTTTTTGCCTATTTATTTTTAACCATGCATGTGTTTTTCATGATGCTAGAAAAGAAACCACATATCATATATTTCCTATAGCATATGCAACAAAGCTAAAATACATGTGTTAGAAAGAAATATATCCAAAGCATCCACAGCCTAACCATAATGATAACATACACAACCAACAATAATATGTCAAAAAGATCCATATATATATATATATATATATATATATATATATATATATATATATATATATCATGAATTTGATACATTAAATAAAACTACATATAATGCTCCAAATCTATGGTTGGACTCCATCCTATCTATCTCATGAACTAGCCATGCTACCTACTAAGGCCTCGATCTGACTCTTCTAAACAATATGCTATAAAGAGGCCATCTAGGATCTCAATCCCTCTATATGTCCTTATAGGTGTGCTACCTACACCTATGACTATATCAGCTAGGTTTGGATCTTTATCATCTATGTCACTATGTCCATATGTGCAACTCTCTCTTAGCTAGGGCCTATCATGCACACATCTTACCTACACCCATATTTTTTTGTGGTTACATCCTCTTTCTCTACACCCATAGCTATTTTTTTGCCTCCCAAATTAGTCTAAACTAGCTCACCTGAGCTAGGGAAAATAGTACACTGGGGTCCTCTAATGTAGTAGGGTCATATGGCTTAGAGTCTCATCTAGAATGCCATGGAGTGCTTTCCTCACCAAGGACCCCCATCTCTCCTCTACATCCTCACCTATACCTATAAAATCACACCAAATGGATATTAGATCACTGTTATATCTCAAAATATCTATCTCTACATCTAAATAAAAATTTAAAGTAATAATTTAAGCATATTTTCTTACCTACCTATATCTCAACTACTATGGTCTCATCATCCATGAAACCACCTAACATAGTCTCCCCATATGCACAACCTCTTAGTACCTCCTTTATAGGCTACCTTATTAGCTAAAATCCCTTTATCATGGCTCGTGTCCATCTCAACTTGTACCTAAGTGGTCTCTCTATCATCCATCCCTCCTCTAACTCATCTACTAACTCATTATGAATGACATCAATCTCTACTATCTCCTGCTATCTCTTACTATCTCTATCACCATCATGTCCATGGTGGTCATATCTCCTCATACTATGAAACTAGTAGTGGTACATCTGATATCTTTGCATTTACCTCCCTATCCTCCTACTCTACTCCCCATCTTTCTTGACTAGTCCATAGTCACTCATGATGTGGTTTGAGTGTTGATCTCACTATCTATGGTCCTAGTCCTCTCCTCCCCTATGGCTCCCTCACATATCGAGCCCACTACTTGGGCATCATTTCAATGTCACTAGATGAGATAAGCCCATCTATCTTAGTACCCATGCCACCATATGTGGCTCTCTCTACCAAGTGTAGTGTCTAACCACCTCTATCCTCTCTATCGCTGGTGTAACTATGTGCCAGCTTGCTTATGTAATCACTATATCTCCATATGACTACCACATTATGTTTTTACATCACACTAAATATATTTTTGGCACATGGGGCATGACCCAGTCTACATAGTCCTCTCTCCATCTCTATACTTGAGGTGACCTATCATCGATAGCATGGGACAACCCAATTGGTTGATACATAAGAAACCTGTCATATATCTAAGCTATCAACAATATGATCAATCTCATGATATTCTACCCTATAACTAGCATCTCATATAGATCATATACAAGCTAGACCCAGATGAAAGATCTTAGATCATATATAAATTACTCTTCTAGCATCATCCTGCTCAAGGCTACCATAAATAGTAGTACCTTGCCATCCAACTTGTGACATAACACCCATTATGTCACAAGTCCTATCATAGATTTTTAGATATCTAGAATCTATGATGTATATACATCATCCATACTAATTATTCATCCTCACAAAATCATCTTTGAGCCTATAGCCCACATGGCTAAGGCTCTTCTCTCTTCTATGTTGTCTGATATCCCTATGGTCATTGGTGCTCCTACTATGGGAAACCCAAGGATGACATAGACATCTTCTAGTGTGATGGCCACCTATATCACATCCCCATCTACCTCATATTTAAAGGTGTTCGTTAGCCATTCCTAGAAATCAAGGAACATGACTAATAGATCAACACTCATGGGGATATTACACATATCAGTTATGCCTCCTAGACCTATGGATATTAGTATAGCCCTATCTTTATCTAACAATCACTCCAATAATGATGGTAACTATGCCACATCCACCAATCTCTATAACCTTCATCACCTCTATAACCAAGAAAAAATAAAATATGTACCAATTCCTTCATGTCATGTATAGTCACAATACATCCTTTTTAGATTTTTTCAAAAACTAGCTCAATTGTTTTTAAACTTATTCATTTTACCCTATTTATAGCCTACACAGTCCTTCTTTCCCTCCTTTGGTCATTTTAGGCCATTATATCCCTCTTTTGACCTTCTACACACTTTTTTGTGTTTATTCTAATTCTTTGGTCAAATTAGTTTGACCAAAATTTCCTTATTTTTACCTTGGTTGACTCCAAAATCTTAGTCAAACCTTTTATTTTCCCCTTCCTAGTGTTGCGTTATCATTCTAGACCTTTCAAATAAATTGGAAAACTATATTAGGGTGGTAGTCTACAAAATATATAGGGTCAATCCAGACCTACTGGGTTGGCACTATGGATTCTACCTAGTTTTAGCCTACTGGGTTGACTGGGTTGACCCAATTCATTTTCCCTGTCGAACCCTTGTATTTCCCTAATAAAGTGTTTTTTTCTTTCTTCTTAATTCCTCTAAACCCATTTCTCATCTTGATATTTGATACCCTAGAAACTAATTTTGTCTAATTTTGACATCCATAAATGCTTAAAATTCAAAATTATTGAAAATACACTTAATTCAATACAAATTTCAAAAACTAGTTTGAGATTCATAGTTTCATACCTGTAGTACACCTGCTACTGCCTTTAGAGCCTCTCCCTATCTATCCTATCATTTCCTCACCATCCTAGCTCATTTGGTCTTCAGAGCTCTTTTTCTCTATTTCACAAGTCAAAATAACAAATGACTTATCTTTTCCCCTATTTTAAAACACTTTTCAAAATTCAAATTCTTCAATTATTTTCCTACAAATTCCTTATTTTACGTATATCATTATTTTTACTCATCCATTTTCAAAACCATAAAATTCATTAGATTCATGATGATGTAGAGATTACTTTACACTATCATATGCCTATTTTTTAAAATCTTGATTTTTGGCTATTTTTTGTAATAACTTCTACAGGGTCACCTAGTGTTCTTCACATTAGATGCCTTCACTTTCTCTTATAGTCTACTTCTTTATCTACAGCACTAAGGTATGTAAAGGTATGTGTTTTTCAAATTTTATCCTTTCCTTTATCTTATTTTTTACTTATTACACTTTACTTAGCATTAGTATTATGTGTTATCATGTTCTATTTCCCAAAGCACCATCCCATTTCTCACTCATGTGACACATGATAAGATTTGAATGGATCATATGTATACACAATATTTTCATAATTTTATTCATTATTAACACTTTGTATCTTGTAGAAACCTATCAAGACTTAATCTCTCTGAGTGCAGGCCTTAATGGGTGTACCAAGAAAGGAGTGGGTTGACCATTCGTGTTTCATAATATTTTTATCCCTTTTTCCACATACCATCTACACACTCATCTCCTAAAAACATTAAACCTAAGTTTATTCTTCTCAATCCTACCCATTCCATTCATTTTTCTCTTTTCATCCTCATTTTCTTGGTTTAATTCCCTTTTGTACTATTAGTTGTACTAGGTTGACCATGGTCAACCCTATACATTTTAGGGGTATTTTTCACTTTTTGGTTTTGTTAGCTTTTTGGCTGACCTAGCTTAGACCTAGTGAATTATCCCTAAAAACATATAGGGTCAACCATGGCCGACCCTATACAGCCAATGTTTTTGAGAGGATTTAGGGTAAGATCTACCTATATATACAAGTTCATTTCTAACAATTTGTAAGAAGATAAGTGAAGAAGAATAAGTGTGAATGAACATTTTATTATTGACCATTCTACTTGAGGAATAAAGCTTAGATTTCCATACTTTATTTTGAGATATGGATCTTATCTTATGGAGAAGTATTTTAGATGCATAGATAGGTTGTGTAACCGAGATCTAATTTGTCTTTGTTATCCTCACATACCACAACAATCTCTTGCAAAACACCTTGGCCAAGGGAGAAATTGAGGCTTAGTAGGTTCATCTTCATGGTAAGTATTCCTAACTTTATTTCTCCTTTATAAGAGTAGATAGATAATATGGTTTTGTTTCTCTTCCCATGCATTAGGATTCAATATACATTGACATGAGTATATGTCTTCTATTCATTTCTAGTTTAGTTATTTGTTTTGTTTCTAACCCCCACTTTGTACCACAAGCTTTAGTGTGCACTAGATTAGAATTACTTTCTTGCTTATTAGAATAGGTGAAATATGAAACCTTAGGACTTTTTAAAGGTTGTTTTATGATTGTGTTAGACTTAGGCTTTGGAACCCTACCTCACATGGTGTATTATGACAAGTGATCCCCTAATAAGGTCTAGAAGATCCCCATATTAGTCAAGCTCTCACTTAAAAAATGTATTCCCAATCAGAAAGGTAGGTATGCTCTATCTTCTTTGAGCCAAGATCAATTTATAGACATGATATATTTTTTATTACATATAGATTGTACCTCTAATAATTAGTATCAGGGTAGGTCCTTTGGAGGAAGCATAATAGCTTGAAGGATATCCAAAGTGGTATGAGATGGCTACATAGTTGAGGAAATAAAATCTTGAGTTGAGATCAATGGTCAAAAGTCTTGAAGAAAATATTGGTCATATTGAAGAGAAAGCATGTAGAATGAAGGATGAAATGGTTAAATAATCTTAGATGGATAAGGAGACTATCCAAGTTCTTAGAAGTCAAATAGAGCTTACATGTTCAAGCATGAGAGCTAAAGAAATTGAATTTGTTCAATTGAAGACTAATCTTGTTTCCCTAAAAGATGAGTATGAAAAGGTCATAATCAAGATAGATAAGTTGAACAAGATAGAAAAAAAGCATGAGAAGCTTGAGTATTTCAAGGAAAATTCAAGCATAGATGGTGTGAAGACACAAGTGCAATATCTAGAGGCAAAAATCAAGAATTTGGAGGTCATGATGAATAAAGATCTTAATCAAATGATGGAACAATTGGAAAGTAAAGTCATGACTTACTCCAATGTGGTCTTATATAAGGATAAAAAGGATTTCATATCCATCAAAAGGGTCAAGAATGAAAATTAATTGATAAAAATTGATCAAGAAAAAGGAGGTCAAATATAATAATGTCTTCAATGTGTATTACTTTTCTTGTAATCAATTCGATCATATATATAGGTATTGCAGTGTCTTTCTAGAGATCAAATAGGATCTCATATGCTACAATTATAACCAACAATGTCATATAGCTAAAAATTGTAAAAGAGCATTTTGTAAAAAGGATATACAAGTTATTGACACCATTAAATGGTTCAAGGAGACTAAGTCTAATAAAGAAAAGAAGAAAAATCCAAGCAGTTCACCAAAGGAAGAGTCATTGTTTGTTCAAGAATCCTTACATACTTAAGAAGATGAGAACAAGAGATGGTTCATAGATAGTGGATGATCAAATCATATGATAGGTGATAAGAGAAAGTTTATCTCTCTTAAGAAGACCAACCCAGGTGCATTTAGATTTGGTGACAACAAATCTGCTAATATAGTAGGTAAATGTATTGTGATTTTGGACAATGGTCATACTAAGCCTGAGAATGACTTATATGTAGAAGGTTTAAAACATAATCTTTTAAGTGTGATCAAAATGTGTAAGGAAGGAAATGTTGTAACTTTTCATGATGATGTATGTGAAGTAAGAAAGGCAAAATCTAGCATATTAGTTTCAAATTTGTATAAAATAGATAACAACATGTATGTATTCCATGAATCCAAGAAGGAGGGGTGCTTCATGAGTCAATTAGAAGAAATATGGATTTGGCCTAGAAGTCTTAGACATATAAATTTTGATAATATGGTGAAGATCAATTCAAAGGGGTTGGTAAGGTATATGCCCAAGATTTCTAAGATTGCTCATTCTCTTTGCAAGGCATGTCTTCATGGGAAGCAAACCAAGAGAAGATACAAAACCAAAGAATTCACCACTACCAAGCCATTGGAGTTTATCCACACTGATTTATGTGGAACTATGAGAACTCAAAGTATTCAAGGTAATAACTACTTCATGCTTCTCATTGATTATTTTATGAGGATGACTTGGATATTCTTTCTTAAAGAAAAATCAAAAGCATTTTCAAGATTTGTGGCATTTAAAGATCTTGTGGAAAATGATAAAGGTTTAAAGATCAAATGTGTGAGATCAGATATAGGAGTTGAGTTATGATCTTATAAGTTCAATTATTTTTTTGAAGAATAAGAGATAAGAAGAGAATATTTTGCTGCTATAATACCACAATAGAATGGTGTTATTTAAAGGAAGAATAAGACTATAATAGAGATGAGTAGAACCATGATTCAATATGCAAAATTATCATATGGCTATTGGGAACAGGTATACAACACTTCTATTTACATCATAAATAGGTGTCAAATCAAAGTAAATGGTGATAAGACTCCTTATGAGTTATGGAATAATAGAGTAGCTAATGTCAAACATTTTAGAGTGTTTGGGAGTAGGTTCTTCATCAAAAGATATGAATATAATCTTGGAAAATTTGATTCAAGATCTAATGAGGGAATCTTATTAGGTTACTCTTCTATCAATACTACCTATAGGTGCTTCAACAAGAGACTTCAAAAGATTATTGAAATTTCAAATGTAAGGATAGATGAGACAAGTAGAGTCAATAAGCCAAAATTGTAGATAAGTGACTTAATTCAGAATTATATTGCAAATAATGATGAATTATCCATTCAAATAGATGGTGAAGATGAAGAGGAGGAATAAATATAAAACTCTAAATCTCCATCTAAAATAACTCAAAAATATCATCCAATCTCTCAAGTTATTAGAAATGTTGATACAAGTTTGTGGACCAAAAGGACAAGGTTGATCAATCAAAATCAACAAGACTCAACTTTGTTATCCATGATTGAACCCAAAAAAATTATGAAAGCTAGCAAAGATGAAATTTTTAATGATGTATAGATGAATAAATTTATCAAATAGAAAATAATGAAACATGGGACTTAGTTCCTAGGCCAAAAGATAAAAATGTAATCGATAGCAAGTGGGTTTTCAAAAACAAGATGAATGAAAAAGGAGAAGTCACAAGGAACAAGGATAGAATTGTGTGTAAAGGATATGTTTATATTGAAATAATATATTTTGATGATACTTTTTCTCCTATGGCAAGAATGGAAGCAATTAGACTCTTCTTGGCATATGCAAATTTCAAAGGTTTTAAGGTATATCAAATGGATGTGAAATCTACATTATTGAATGGAAACTTAGAAGAAGAAGTCTACATTGAGTTACCTAAAGGATACTTCATGTCAAATAATCAAGATTTTGTGTGTAAATTGAAGAAAGCTATGTATAGTCTAAAATAAGCTCCTAGAGCTTGGTATGATAGGTTAGATAAGTATCATTTGAGTCAAGGTTTTAAAATGGGGGTAGTCGATAGTAATTTTTACATTAAGATAGAAGGCAATCATCAATTGATAGTTGTTGTATATGTTGATAGCATAGTTTTTGGATCTAATAATGATAAAATGAGTAGATAATTTGTAGATACTATGAAGATTGAGTTTGAAATGTCAATTCTGGGAGAACTATCTTTCTTCTTAAGATTATAGATTAATCAACTTGATGCAGGGATATTCATTTCACAAGCTAAATACATCAAGGAGATGTTAAGGAATTTTGACATGATAAAATGTAAGTTAATGGGTACTTAAATGATCATAAGATACAAGTTAAGTAAACTATATGACTCACCAAAAGTTGATCAAACTTTGTATAGATCTATGATTGGAAGTCTTTTGTACTTTACTACTTATAGGCCTGATATCATGAAAGCAATGGGTCTTGTAGGATGGTTCAAATATGACCCTAGATAATCTCACTTAAGATTAGTCAAAAGGATCTTTAGATATCTCAAAGGCACCATAGAGTATGGTTTATGGTATCCCAGGAGTAAATAATTCTCTTTAAAATCATATACTAATGTAGATTGGGTAGGATGTGTGGATGATAGGAGAACTAGTGGTGGGGTCTTCTTTATGGGGGAATGCTTGGTGTCTTTTCTAAGTAGGAATTAATCCTCAGTGTCTCTATCAATTGGAAAAATTGAGTATATAGCAATTTCCTCTTATGGCACTCAGGTCATGTGGATGAAACAAACTTTGGAGGATTATAAGGGAAGACAAAATGGACCTTGTCCCATTTATTGTGATAATACTAGTGCAATTACTATCTCAAATAATCATTTTATGCACTCAAAAAATAATCACATTCCTATTAGATACCATTTCTTGAGAGAAAAAATTATAAATCAAAGTGTTAAGTTGGAACATGTGCCTATAAAAGAGTACCTTACAAATATTATGACCAAACCATTATCAAAAGATACATTTGAGTATCTAAGACAAATCTTAGGTGTAATTTATTTATTTTTGCATCAATATAATGTCTTTGGTTAAGGGGGAGAAACAATTTCATGAGCTTGCTCTAGAGGTTTGTAAAGAAGTTATATTGCAGATGCAAAGTTGGTGGTCATGGAAGTGTCTTAAGAGAGAAGGCTAGTAATTTTGTATGGTGATTCTTCATGGTGTGTGGAGATTTGAAGATGCTCAAGAGATGTAATGGCTCAGATATCTTAAGGGTATTCCCTTTCAAATATTTCTTGGTGATTTCCATCAGATTTTTGTATTTTTTGGGTTCTTTAATCATTGGTTGTAGTGCTTGGTTGAAGAAGAATATTGGCATGTACCAAAAAGGATGTTGTCAAGGCAAGAAGAGGTAGGCTAAAGGTAATGGGGATTTTTTATTATCTTTCTAAGATGTTTTTTTTCCTATTGGTATTATTTTCATGTCCTTAGGATTAGTTGGTGCCCACTTTGTCATTATGTCAAAGGAGGAGAAAGTTCTTATTGTGGAGTGCTTGAAGAGAGAAGGAAGGTGAGATATATATTTATATATGATGGCTATTGACATCAATGATAAAGGGGGAGATTGTTGGAGAGTTATAAATGATGTCATGATGATGTCATATAATTCTCCAAGAGAGTGGATAAAGTTACTTGATAGTCTAAGTGACAATGACAAAGTGTGCAATGTGCTTGTTATAGTATGCTTAAAGGAGGCTTGGTTGTTCTTCATTTTTTACATGGTTAGAGATGTTCAAGGATGATTATGGTGATTAAATCATGCGTAAGGTGTCCTATCAGAAGTTAATAATCATTTGAGTGCTTGTGTGCATGAGTGGTTTATGAATTAAAAAGTGTAAAGATAAAAAACAAGTCTATTTTAAGCTAAATTCTACTAGAGTTTGAGCAACAAATGCAAGAAATAACAATCAAAACCTTCACAGTTTAGACACAAGAATTCTCCATTGTGATTTAGATCCAATTTTCTCTATTAAAATGTAGTGCTCACTCTTCTAATACAAAGGTGAAATGGGCAGTGTTTGGATGCAAAAGATTGACTTTTGATTCACTTTGGATGTAAGATTTGATTATGATTTTCTAGATTCTGATTGTGATTTCTCAAGATTTGTGATTGATTGTAACATTTATGATATTTTTTTGAAATGAGGATTCTCAAGATTATTTATAGAAGCATGGATTATGATCCAATGGTGGAGGATCAATTGGACTTTTTCAAGGTTCTAAATTATCAATGGTTAAGGATGAGTCCTCATCCATGAAGATGGAGACTGTTTCAATTTGGCGGAGCAAAAAGAAGGGTTGGTTAGCTGACTCAACAAGGCTTTGTCAAAATGGATTGACAACTTAGAGGAGTCATAAGAAGTAGAGATTTGGTTGGGATAAGGGAGAGAAAGGTGGAAGATGTTTATATTGATAAATATGGAATTAAATAATTAAAAATAAAGAATAAAAGGTGCACAATTGACTTTGTCAAAATACTTGACTTAATTAATTAATTGATTTTAGAAAGAAATGTTAATTATTAAATTAAGAAGAATGATTAATAAACTTAGGTAGAATGATTGAATAGATTAATGTGCATTTTGATACTAAATTAAATTTAGGTGTCTACATTTTCCCCTCTTTGAAATGGTGTTGTGAAGTAATAATGTTTCAAAGAATAGAAAAAGTAGAATGTTGATGATATAAAAATAAAAATTTAACTCAAATGAATGAAAATGAGTACGATGATTGCCCCTTGAGGTTTTATGCAAAAAATAGACAAACATTTGAAATTAATGAAAAGAGGAAATAGTTAAGTGACCGAACAAAAAATCAATCTATTGTAGTTTTGATGTCTAATTTGCAATGTGTTGGTAATGTAAAAGAGTTGCCCCTAGTAAGGTAATACTAGGTCTTTGATTTGAAAATCAAAAATTTAAACCACTCAGAGATTTAATGTTTATTATTTTTTTATAATGGCTCAAGGGATGAAGTATCTGGTGTGGGAATGATATATCCCAGCAATAATAAACTCTGGATCTATAAATAGAAAAAAGTTAGTGATTTGCAAATGGTTGGTGGATTTCATGCTAAAAATGATTGCAAGATTTTGAAAACAAACTTGAAATAATTTGATTTAATGGTTCTATAAATTTTTAAATGGATGAATAATTAGTATTATGGAGGAATGGAAATGAGAAAATTATCATCAAGAATATAGATACTAATCTCAATACTAATGTTTACAAAATTATATAGGGTATGTGTAAAACTATTTACCCCTAGTTGTTAAATGCCAGAGAAGATATTGGAAAAAGTACATGTCCCACTTCAAATACTATATTCTTAGATTTTTCTTGGACTTAGGGGTCATGATAAAATGTGGGAATGACATATCCCAATGATGGTAAGCCATAGGCTAGTAAATTAAAATATAGATTGTCCAATTTGTGATAAAGATTTGCAAAATTGATATTTGGAAGCATGGACAAGGAGATATATCACTTTGATTAAATGAAAATATAACATATGGATCAAATGTATGATGATGATAAATTTAATGGCCAAGCTGACCCTAGAGACCCTGTGTCTCTAAGTGCTACCTACATAACCCACTTAGACAATGTCTATGCATGGATATCAGACCATATGTAGTTTTCCCAATATGAGAAAAGAAGTGATGATGCAATGTAAGATTTACCCATGGATGATAGACTTAAGTTAATGATTCTACATTATGATTGGATGATGGAGAAATGATCAAAAATGTGATTTTGTCGGTCCCAATCGACATGTGTGGGAGATTGAACGAAAATATTAGGAAATTATGGTGGATGATTAATATGCAAACATTAACAAATAAATGAAGTGATCACATGGATTAATGATGATGGATCAAATTATTTGAGAACATGGATGAGACAAGGATGAATGAAAGAGAGAGATGACACACAGATGCATCGACTTGAGAATGTGAGATGGTTTGATAGCTACCTTGTGTTTATTTTGTTTTTTGCATTGGATTTCCTAAAATAATTCCAATCGAGTAAGAGTTGAGCAACCTAATTTTTGATATTTTGTATGATAATATGAACCAATGATATATAAAAACCATGATGGCTATCATGTATGCATAAGGACTAATAGATTCACAAGGATAAAACTTAGTGCATCATGATATAGAAGGTCATAATAACACCATTAGTAATGCATATAGTGATCTAGACACAAGAAATAACAATAAAGATAAGAAACAAGAGATGTTCAAAATAATAAAAATAATGTAAGTAAACACAAAATTAAATGAACATTGTAGAAGTGATTAAACACACATGATGTACAAGAAAGTAAATGACTATACATACAAGTGATCAAATGACTAAAACAAGTAAGCAAATGACTTTTTGGATGTCCTTGGCAGAGTAGAACCCTCTGACATAGTGATTTTTGATAATGTTAAAATTTTCAATGAGTAATCCACATAAGGTATGACTAGTGTAAATAACTAAGGACAACGTATTTTTAATTATTGCTTGGATTTTGTTTTTGGATTTTGTATTTTGTATTTTGTTGTTTTTTAAATGTTTTTTTGGATTTTTTTTGGAGCTTGGAATTGGTTTTTTTGGAATTTGTAATTTTTTTGGATTTTTTATTGGAGTTTATAGGTGTATATACAAGGAATACCAACAAAGGGAAAACCAGATTCTAGCACCGAAGAGTAAGTGTTAGGGAATGGAAGGAATAAATTATACATGGAGTATGGACAAATATGAATGGATTAGAATTAAGATGATAACTCTAGGAAACACATGCAGTAAGAGCCAAGTGTCTAGTCATCAAAATAACATTGCAAGGATACACCAAGATGTTTTTAAGAACATGTATCAAGAGGTTTCCACTTCCTTATTAAGTTCAAAATGGGAATAAAGATGGTTTTATGATGGCAAGGATTGGAAATTTTTTGATATGTAATGGCTAGTCAAGAATGGTATATGATGGTTGAGGATAATCTTAGAATGGATTGGATAGATGTAGGATGGGTAAGTATGCTTTAGGATAACTTGTGATAAGTAACCATGGATGGGTTTAGGGTAATAGGATGGGATTAAAGAATTTATAGGAAGGGTAAGGATGGTGTGATGATTTAAAATGCATAGGATTAGAATGGATGAGCTTTCCCCCAAGTGTAGAGTATTTATAAACAACTAATTATTTTATGCATGATGCCAAAAATTGGTTTTCCTCATGATACTTTCCCAATGTGCCATATAAATGGTTTTCACCTTTGGATGAATTTATTTCTCTTTCTATTTTTTTTATTTTTTGCATCTCAATTACAAAATGGAGATGCATGAAGCTTACCACTATTGATATTTTAGGTATGTGCTTGAGAGATGTCTTCAGTAACTTCATTGACTTCTAAGTTGGCTTCTTCCAAATTTACCAAGATATAGTCATAACCCCTATGATATATGGTACTACTATATAGGGTGAAGTGGAAAGTATGTTGATTGAAAGATGTGTGTTGAGTGAATGAAGGATTTGAAGGGATAGAATTATAGTGTGGATGAGTATATGGATCATGATGTAAAGGGTGAATGGGACCAACAATCTCACATTTAACAAGACTAGGAGTAACTGTAAGTTGGATAATTTGAGCATTTAATGCTTCTTTAATGATAGCTTCAACTTGTGATGATAATACATCTTGAAAATGTGCTAATGCAGAGGATATATTAATTTTCTCAACCATTTATGCCTTATAAAGGTTTTCACCAAAGGATTTATCTTGATTTTTTTATTAAGATTCAGATTTGGATTGTCGAATAGTGCATCAAAGAGGTTCTCACTAAGGGACTCATATTTTTAATTTTCTATATTTTAATTTGGATTTTGACCAAAATTTATATTCTGATCATTTGATAGTGCTGCAAAGAGGTTTTCACTATGGGGTGTGGATTTTATATTTGGATTGTAAGATTTATTTTGATTGAGGTATGCTTGTTGTTCCTCAAAAAATATAGATGTTTCTTGATACTATTCTAGTAGGAGATCAATTAAGAAGTTTAAAATTTTTTATTATCATGGAAGGAAGTTAATTATAAGTAAGATCATTGGTCCAAATAAAAATGTTTGCAATACTAGCTTAAAATATGGAAGGCAGAAATGGTGATGTTTATGAAAGGAGTGATGGCAACAAATTCCTCATAGAGAATATGAATAGATCTTATTTCAATTATGAATGAAGTTACCTCAGAAACCATAAAATTACCACTAACATATTTACATTGACTTTAAAATGGTTTGTAGATAATGATATGTGATCTAACATTCACTTTAAAATGGATGGGTTCAATAATTCCTTGTTCATAGATTGTTTTGCCTATAGTTACCTCTAGCACTTGGGGTGCATGTTGTGAGGTGATGGGATATTCAATAGGTGACAAGGATTTGGGTGTTTGGAAAATGGGTAATAGGCTATGTTGGTTGAAGGAAGTTTTATCTAAGTTGAGATCTTGCTCAAAAATGGGATCTTTGTCAAAAATGGGATCTTGATCAAAGATAGGGTTTTGGTTGAAAATAGGCTCTTAATAAACATGGACTCTTCATCAAAAATGGATGGTAAACCCTAGGTTTTAAAATGCAATTTGATTGGTTATGGATCGGATGAAAATTGATGTGTCAAAAATGGGATATTGAGAAATGAATGGAAGATTATGACCTTGACTTAGAAGTGGCATAACTTGATTAGGCTTAGGGAAGACATCTTGGTGTGTCTCCAAGCTATGATTTTTATATGTGGATACACTTGGATTTACCTTGATGTAACCTTTGACAATCAGATCTTGGATACAATGTTTTAGGCTTATACAATAGTTTATAAAATGACCTTCAATTTTATGATAATCACAATATTCGTTAGGTCTATACCACTTAGGTTTTGGGACATTTGGCTCAAAGTATTTGGTGTTTGGAAATGTGACTAGGTTTGCAATGACCAATTTTTGATAGAATGCATCATAATTTTCCCCTAAAGGAGTGATTTTTTTCTTAATAGGCATGATAATGGTTTTGATAGGTTGGGAGTTTTGTAAATTTGGGATGGAGTGACACTAGATGGTAGATGTGCTAGAATTCGATTCCCTTTGCTAGTTTAATAGGGGATGTTAGAATCAAGGCTATAACTAGTGGAAGGGATACTTGGTTTATTTTGTAAAATAGGCTCACTAGTGTTAAGGTGATGTTGATATGGAATGTTTTCGGATTCCCTAGATAGAGAGGTAGGTTGATCTTGAGAGGATGGATTTGTGAAGATTTATGGACTTGAATCTACTGGGTTTGTGAATAACTATGAATTCAAGTTTGGGAATGGGTTGGATGCAAAATCAAATGATTTATTTTGATGAATATTAAAAGGTTGGTTTTGAAGGGTGTAGGAGTTGATAGTTTGATTTAGATGGAAGATATTTAGATTGGACTGAAGGGGAATTTGGTTTATGAATGGACTTTGGTTCAAATATAGATTTGAAAGTGATGGTGAAGGTGAATCAAAAGTTTGATTTACATTGGTTCTAAGGTTGGAACTAGATGGATTGGTGAAGAAGTTTGGGTTTGAGTTTTTGTGTGAACTAGGTGCAAAATCAAAGGATTGATTTTGATTACTATAAAAAGGTTGATTTGGAAAACTTGAATGACTATTCAAGTTTGGATTTGATTAATGGATGGATAAGGATGAATACATACTCAAACTTGGATTTGGATTTTTTAGATTATTGGTTTGATATTGATTTAAATGTGGATTTGAATCAAAATTAGTTGGATTGAATCCTAGGTTATAACAAAGATTATTGGGATTATGATTACGGATAAAATTAGTCAAAGGGTTGCTCCAAGATGCCATGCTTCTTGTAATGGGTAACACTACTAAGGAAATACTTGACTCAATAATGAAAAAGACTTGAAATTATACTCTAGTAAATTAAAGTACCAAAGTGACTAAAACTTTGATTGTTAACTAAATGCTTTTGAGCTTTTTAAAGAGAAAGTTGTGATTTTTAGAATAACATTTAAACTCAAAAGAATTTATTTGAAAATAAGGATTTTATAGCACATGATAATAACAAGGAAACAACAAATAATTTATATTTTAAACAAATAATAAATTACACATAAAGGGTGAAAACTAGGATAAAGGGTTGTGAATAACTTTTGGGTTTTCCATTGTCACTTACTGCTTTGTGCTCTCAATTATGGCCTAATGTTTCAAGGCACTAACCATGGAGGATACTACCATGTTGATGGCCCACTAAGTCTAGTTTTAAGAGTGTGAGGAAAGTAACTTTTCAGTGCTAAATGCTAACCGATGCACTAAAATCAAATGACAAAGAAGAAATCCTAAGATTAGGGTATACACAAGCTTATCTAGGGGGAATAAAATCATGGAAGAGATTGATATGTAGCCACACACTATTGGGTCTTGTCCTAAAGTGCTCAACACAATAATAGGGGTCTCAGTTTGTTGACAATCAGCAATATCAAATCTTGTGTTAGCTATTGAAACCCTAGGTATTGGATCATAAAATCCCCTCATGTCATGGTGTGCTTAAAACACACACCCACTTAGGCAATTGAAATAGCTGGGTCTTGCTTTATATACCCCACTAGAAAATGGGGTTTGTACTATTGCATGGTGGTGAAATCCATGGTTAATAAAGCCCCTAATAAAATAAAAATAAAGAGTGAATACTTATTTCTAATTTCTAGGTATCATCACCAACATGACACCAAGGAAAGATCATACGCAAGATCAACTAGGGTAACAGATAAGTTACAAGATTGCTTTTGATTTTCAGGTATCATCACCAACATGATGCCAAGGAAAGATCATACACAACCTTTATAACCAAACAATGAACAGATTTACTCCATATAAAATAAAGTATGATTTATTTAATAGAAATACAAAAGACTAAAAATAAAAAATGTTAGTAAAAATAAATGAAAGATTTGGTTAGATTCTTTGATTTTTGTAATTGTCTTTAGCTAGTATTCTATAAACAAGGTGTTAGTTTATATTTCATGGGATAAGGAATAAGATAAAATACAAAAAGGAATAAAAACTATGAAAAACACACAAAAAACAAGCCTATGTGATGAAATCATTGTTACACAGTTAAATCAAAAAAGCAAAATTGCAAAATGATCATGCGAGAAAAAAACATAAAATAGAAGAGGCTTACAAATAATATATCATTGTTATGCTCAACAAAGTCACTGCACAGAACAACAAAATCATTTTTTTATGAAAAAACTGTAGGTAAAGATGAAATCACTACACCAAATGATAAAATCACTATGAAAAAACATTAAATCATTGCACCAAATGATAATTTTGCTTTTAGTTATGATGAATTCACTGTAAGGTAGAATGATATCATTATGTTTGGATGAAATTATTCTTAACCTAAAAAACACAAAAAAAGCACAAAAACGAAAAAAAAGTGACAAAAAGATTATTTAGTCTAATGAAATCACTGAAATATGCTATGAAATCATTGTTATGTAGAAAACATAAATAGCTGAGTAGGAAAATTTGAGACAACCTATAGTCTACACCAACTCAAAAATAAATGAGATTAAATGAAAAAGATAGAAAAAATAATAAAAACCAAAAAATTAATGTTATTTAAGTGCAGAAAGAAACAAGAAGATTAAAAAGATTAGGATAGATTCCATCGAGCATGCCAAAAATATATGAATTAAAAAGTGCAAAGACAAAGAACAAGTCTATTATAAGCTGAATTCTACCAGAGTTAGAGCAACAAATGCATGAAACAACAATTAAAACTTTCATAGTTTAGACACAAGAATCCTTCATTGCAATTCAAATCTGATTTGCTCTATTAAAATGTGGTGCTCACTCCTCCAATGCAAAGGTGAAACGGGTAGTGTTTGGATGCAAAATATTGAATTTTTATTCACTTTGGATGCAATATTTTATTATGATTCATTAGATTTTGATTGTGATTTATCAATAGTTATGATTGATTTTAACATTTGTGATCTTTTTTTGAAATTAGGATTCTCAAGCTTATTTATAGAAGCCTAGATTATGATCTGATGGTGGAGTATCAATTGGAATTTTTCAAGATTTCAAATGATAAAATTTTGATGATGAATACTCATCCATGAGGATGGAGACTATTTAAATTTGGTGGAGAAAAAAGAGGGGTTGGTTAGTTGACTCAACAAGACTTTGTCAAAATGGATTGACAACTCAGAGGAGGAGTCATAGGAAGTAGAGATTTTCATGGATTTGGTTCGGATGAGGGAGATAAAGGCGGGAGAGGTTTGAATTGGTAAATAGTGAATTAAATAATTAAAAATAAATAATAAAAGGTGCACAATTGACTTTGTCAAAATACTTGACTTAATCAATTAACTGATTTTAGGAAGAAATGTTAATTATTAAATTAAGAAGAATGATTAATAAACTTAGGAAGAATGATTAAATAAATTAAGTTGCATTTAGACACTAAATTAAATTTAGGTGTCTACAAGTATATTTCATATATTTTATCATTATTTTCATTTAGACTTTTTGGGCTAGTGGTAGAAAATTTGAGTAGGAAGTTTACTGATGTCTCCATTACCACATGTGGATGAGTCAAGGGGAGTTGGTCATATGGTTATGATCAAAAAAAAATTAGTTTCTATGTGATAAATTTTAGTTCATGTGATTAAGTACATAAAAATATATGAAAATGTAAATTTGGTCTCCTAGATAGTTTGACAATGTTTTTCCATACTTAGCCAAATTTGCATGTGGCAAGAAAAGTTGACTAGGCATTTTGATGTAGTCATATTTCACATGTGTGGTAGTTTAATAATGATTTGATCATATGGGTTTATTTATTTTTATGCCTATTTGATATGCACTAAATTTTAGTTCATGAAAATAAGTGCATCAAAATATATGAATGTGTAAAATTGGCCTTTCAAATAGTTCTTGACATAGTTGGCTTTGTGGCAGAAAAATATGTGTAAGCAGATTAATGGCATTATATATTACATATATGAAGGTTTCAAGAGTAGATTGATATATTGTTGGATTATCCTATGTGAGGATATCATATTTTCTAAGTTTAAAATCATGTTCCTAATCACATCAAAAGTTATTGAATATCAAAGTTGGATTCCCAAGTAGATTGCAATGGTATCCATACTTAGCCAAATTTATGAAGGGTAAAAACCAAGACCAAATAGAGATCCAACAAATCACAAGAATTCATACAAATAAATATCAATGGAGTGTATTGAGTTAAATAGTTCAAAGTTATTTTTGGTTAAAAAAGTTAAATATTGAGCTCCTTAAAAAAATATCAATAGAGCATGTTTATTCCAAGATGTCAGGATGCAACAAGATGGTGTCACGTGTTCGATGTTGAATGCTAAGTAGAGATAAAGAACAAAATTATTATAAGGATAAATGGTGAATATATGTTTTTACATATATGGATAAATGGTGTTTATTGAGTGAGATGATTTTAAGCTGTCTAATATTTAACACAGATAAAGATCGAGCTACGTATAGGAAATCGATGATGCATATGTGGTCAAGATTACAAGATTGCATGAGATGAGGTCAAATATTTAAAGTTTGACATTTGGGAAGAGGATTAGTATAAGTTAAATTTTGAATAATATAAATGGTGAATATATAATATAATATGTGAGGGCACAAGATGCATTTTAAGTGATCGAAGTTTAACTATGACCGTTTGGATTTAAATGTTCAAATTTATGAAGGAAAAACTAGTGCTTATTTTTTGTGTTATATCTTTCGATCTATGAAAAAATTTCTCATGGTGTAAAATTTGAATTTATAGAGGACTCCAAATTTCATCTATAAATATATATTTAAATATTTTAAAGTGTGTACATTAAAAAATATTGAGGTTCAAAGTTGACCATATGTTCGTGCATGTTCTACAAGTAACCTAAGAAGGGTATTTGAGCTATGATTGTTGGTATCTCGATATTTTAAGATGAAATATTTATCAAAGCATGTTTTAGACTCAATGAGGATGTTTTTTGTGTATTTTTAAGGTTTTACCAATCATATCTAGTATGAACAAAGGTTTATAAACTGACTGTGTTTTCACTCATAATGGTTGATGTATAGAATGTTGTTTGAGCAAATTGTGCTTAAGCAGAAGGGTATTGTGATGGATTTTGGAACTTAATGGGGACCTATAGATAATTTTTCATGGGTTTATTAGTTTTAAAGTTTTCTTGTGCTCTTATTTTTCTTGAATAAGTGTCAAAGAGGTGAGTAGGTCATCATAGGACCTAAAAGGTGACTTAGGCTTATTTGAAAGAGAGTTGTGCTTAAGTGTGACTCATGTAAGATGCCTTAAGGGTGAAGGCATGTGTTTTGGATAAAAATGAAGATTATGGACATGATAATTCATGATGTCTCTATATATAGTAAAATCAAAGATGATGATTTCTAGATTTTGATGTGGAATTTGGATTGAGAGGATAATGTTGTGGAGTGAAGGAAAGGGTAGGTGCCCAGTGGATGAGTTGAAGAGAAAAATAGATTTAGGAATATGTGTATGACCTATAGGTCATAATTACATTATCATAATAGTGATATTTTATGTTGAATATATATGATTAAAAAATTTTAAGGTGATGCAAAAGGATGTTTGGGATGTTTTGAGTGTGCAAAGTTGAAGAGAGATGATATACTTTATATCTCCATCAAGTTGGTAGGAAATTAGTGTTCCAGAGATGTTGTGTTCATAGGTGTTTTTTTGTTTGATCAACATCTAGGGGGTTACAACCTCCTTTCAAGGTGAAACTTGTTATAGGTCTAGTTGTTATGGCAGCTCAGCTAGATAGGTGTAGTAGCACCTTATGGGATTGCAGTCTCACTAAAATAAGGGATAGTAGTTCTTTGATTAGTTGAAGTTGGTCTAAATTGGTTCTTTTTATTATAGGATATTCTTCCAATTATATTTTTTAGTGGTTTTTCTCCCCCAATAGGGTTTTCCACATATGTCATGTGTTATGTGCTTGATCTTGCATTGTTTCTCTTATTTATTGATATGAATGATGTGTATGCTTCATAAATGCTTGTGATAATTGATTAAGAGTTTGAAAGGATTGAATTTAAAGTTGGATTATCTAGGATCATTTATTTACCCCACTCTTAATGATTTTACCTCTAACACAACACACCAGTCAGGTCATCACAACCACCTATTATCGATTATGCGATGCCTATACTCATACCATGGTTGATTACCATGTAATAGATGAAATTCATAATAACATGGGAAGATGAACATAAAAATTAATAGAAACAACATGAGGGAAAGGAGCCTAGGGAAATGAGGGTTATGGCTAGCATAATGTAGACTATGGAATACAAAGAGGTGCCTAAGGGTGAGGTGTTAGACATGGTAGAGTAAGGTTCCCACATTGATCATATTATAAGTATAGTTTGAATGAACACTATCAGTGCCACTACTATACACATCCAACATGTGGGTATTGTCAAGGAACACACAAGGTTAAGGAATGCCTTGACTTGTACAAAAAAATAACCAAAGGTAGGTATGGCATAATAAGGGTACATGGATGATTAGGCATGAGCATAAAGTAGATAAATGGATTCCAAAGGTGTAACCAATTTGTATAGATCCAATTAAAGTACAAGCAAGTACTTATAGTAGATCACCACCTAATCACTAATTGTGAAGGTACCAGAGTTGTGCTTAGAATATGGGGAACCATGCTATAATAAATGCATAACATAGCCTAAACCCAAATTTTTACCTTATCTAGACCCTACATGCCAAAAAAAATTATTGTAGTAGGTTATGAGTATGATCCAGAACCTGCAAAGAGATCTCTAACTAGTGTGAGACCTAGAGACTCAAGATATCACTTATTTTAAGAAGTAAGATGGTCATGAGGCTAAATCACAATAAATAATAGATATTTTGTGCCTTCTACAAATAGATAGGATGTTGCCTCTATTAAAAAACTTGATTTTAGAACATACAGGGCAGTAGTCAGTTGAAGTTGTTATGTTATGCATGGAAAGGGCACATAAGGTCAAGCATACCCAAAATGTAGAGTATGACCAATAACTCTTGGTGAATGCCACCATTGATGGATGGTCCATCTACAAGGTTCTTATCTACATAGGCACTGATGTCAATATCTTGAACAAGAATGCATGGGAAAATATGGGTAGGCTAGCCTTGAGGCCTTCTCCCCATGTACTCTTCATGGTCAATAAGACCTAAGCATAGTTGATCAGAATTATAAAGGGTACCATTATTGATATCATGGGAACTAAATTTCTTGTTGACTTTGAGGTAATCAATTTGGTTGAACAAGATAACTATCCAACACTTCTAGGAAGGCCATGGTACTATATGAATAATGTTGATATGCGCTTCAAGAAGCAATATATGGCCTTCAAAAATTACAAGGAAATGGTAGTGATTCCCATCTCAAGTGACCAAGGACCCCCTATGTAGAGAGAATTAATCTTGAGGATGAGATTAAATATATATACAACATCATGGTGTAAGTCATCAATAATTTCAACCCCACTAATTAAGGAGTGCTCTCTAGAGATGATGGAAAGTCAACCTTGAACACCACTGATGTTTATTCTGATTGATGGGTTGAAAAAATTTATGAGGCCACTAATTTTAGGTGCCTCTTAGTGCACACAAAGGCTCTAAAACTTTTGATGACTGGTTGTGTCCAGATTGATCACACTCTGAAATGAGAGGTCACTTATGATTAGAAGAAAGGAAAAAAGGTAATCCACCTGAGCAAAGGTAAACTTGCAGTGCTCCAAAAATTTGAAGGGAACAACTCAGTGGAAAATTATGTCCATGATCTCAAATCATGCATCCCCAAAGAAATAAATAAAATGGGTGCACGAGTGTATACATTGAAAATCACTACCGCTTAGTGGTGGGTAGTTTAGAAGTCTAACTTGACAACCTAGAAAGATGTGGAAGTCGTCATTTGTACTAGATTTAGGAGAATTAATGAGGAATTGGATATATCAACATACTCTAGTGACTATGATCCCATAACACATGTGCACTTATGTGAAGATACATGGATTTATTACAATGTAACTACCTCAAAGAACCACCATGAAATGATAAATTAAGTTTCCTTTAAGGATAAGTTTGTGCACACCTTCTCCTTTTTCCTAATAGAAATTGGGGTTGATCGATCCACTGCAAGTAATTTAAAGGGTAGTGTTTCAGGACACCACAATCCTTGAGGAGCACCTAAAAGACATGTTTAGGTAGAAAGGACTACAACTCCTAACTTTATTTTAAGAACAAACACTCAAAAGTCACTCAAGTGAAGAAGATGATGAAACATGGAAGGAATGCTACTTGAAAACTCTAGCAGTTAAAATAAAGATCATATGCCAAATAAATAATAATGCTTCCAATGAAGAAGACCTGACTCATCTCCACATGGAGATGACTGAGGGAACTTAGAAAGTTAATGACTCATACCAAGAAAATAATTAACTCTACCATCAAGGTGGATATCATCATAGAAGCAGAGCTAAATATGGCTACTCTGGGCACCTATTGGTCCAATGTAGAATTGGCACACATTATAGATCTCATAAAGGAATTCCAAGCCTTGTTCCCTAGAAATTATCAAGATATAAAGGACACCCACCCATCCCTTGGGAATATGAGCATAAATCTAATTGATGATGCTAAACTAGTTAAGAATCACCCCTACAAGGTGAATCCCATCCTCTAGGCCAAGGTTAAGATAGATATCAATGTAATGTTAGTTGTAGGGGTCATTTACCTTACGCAAGAGTCTAAGTGGGTAATATCAATGGTGATAAACATAAAGAAGGATGAGCACATTCACATTTTTATCAATTATAGAATTATGAACACTAGCTACATCACTGACCCTTTCCCAACTCCATTCACTAACATAGTTCTAGACAACATCATAGGTTATGAGATCTACACCTTCACTGTTGGATTCTTTAGATACCATCAAGTCTAGAATGAAGAGGAATACAAGCCCAAAATAACTTTTATGACTAAATGGGACTATTTTCCCTATAATGTTATGCCTTTTGGACTCAATAATGCACCAATTGTGATCTCTAAAGTGGTGATCACCACGTTCAAATACTTCATCCACAAATTCCTCCAGGTATACCTAGATGACTAGATAGTGTATAGCCTCATGAAGGACCATTATGAAAACATACACCTAATGTTTTAAAGGTGTAGAAAGCTTCAGATACCCTTGAACCTAAAAAAGTGCATCTTTGTGACACCTTTTAGAACCCTACTTGGGCATATCATCTGTAAAGATGGTTTGTTCATCAATCCTATGAAGATTGTGATAATCATTTAGCTTCAAACTCCTTCCACACAAAAATACATTCACACTTTTCTTGGCCATTTTGGATATTATATAAAGTTCACAAGGAGTTATGTAAATATTTTGGCACCGCTAAAGGAGTTCTTATGCAAGGAAGGCCCATTTCATTAGGACAAAGTGTAAGAAGATAACTTTGAAACTTTAAATCTCAATTTGGATAGCATGCCTATTTTAAAATTCCCTAACTACATAACCCCATTTCATGTCTATGTCGATGCATCTAGATCTATGATTGGAGCCATTCTAAGCATATCCTAGTGAAGGCAAAATAGATCACCCCATTTCCTTCACTAGTAAAAAATTGGCAAAGGCCGAACATAACTATACCATAACTAAGAGATAGTCACTCACCATGGTATACGCCCTAAAAAAATTTAGACAATACTTTTTAGTTTCCCCATTCATCTTCCTCATAAACTATGAGGTACTTAAGTACCTCATGAATAAGCCTATTCTCTATGGGTGCATTTGCAGATGGATAATTTTGTTTCAATAATTCTAGTTATCCATTATCATTAAGTTATGAAAATAGAAATTGGGCCCAAACCATTTGTCTTGTATCAACTCCAGTAATGTAGTAGTGCCTATTGAGGATGATATGTTAGATGCATAACTCTATCGATTCTAGCATGCCTTTGAGGACTTAGCAAAGATAACCACTTTTATAACATTTAGATCTGTGCCCCAAACAATGACAACCAAAGAAAATAAATAGCTCATAGGTCATGTCACACCTTTTCATCTCATTAGTGATGAACTATACAAATTAAGCCAAGATGAAGACCTACACCAATGTGGCTCAAAACATGAAAGGGACTCCATTTTCCACAAGGTGCATAATGGGATCATAAGAGGCCATTACACAAGAGATGTAATGGTGTGTAAGGTATTGCAATCAAGCTTATGATGGCCAAGTTTATTTTAAGATGTGAAATATTGTGCCAAGGTATGCAATATATGTTAGTGCATAGGGAATCCCAACCACTAGGATGAGATGCCTTTCATCCCCATTCTTTGTCAGATGCCATTCAAGAAATGGGCTATTGATTTTGTTAGACTAATTACTCCCGTAGCATGACATCCAAGTGCAAGATACATTCTAGTAGCCTCTAACAATTTCACCAAGTGAGCCAAGGCCACACCAACCAAAACCTACATATCCACCATAGCCATAAGTTTCATATAGGAGAAGAACATATGCCACTATGGGTTCCCACTCAGTTTGACTAGCGATAGGGTCACACACTTCATTAATGAAACTATACGGATCTCGTTGATAGAATATATGGTGGTGTACTATAAGATAATGCCTTATTTTCCCCAATTGAATGGCACAACTAAAGAATTAAATAATATCATAGGGATTTAACTCATAAATATTTATGATGTTGGTCACAAAAATTGGAATGATCAAGTATCGGTAGTGTTATGGACATAACACACAAATTAAAAGCAACAGAATAAGGCTATACCATTTTAACTTGTGTTTGGTACTAAGGTGATTCTATCAATAGATTTCTTATTGACATCATTGTGTATCATTTGAATCAGTTGATTAAATGACCAAGAATCATATAATGCAATATTGGAATACTTGGAGTGCTTAGATTAGGTACGCACCTAGGCAAGGTGGAGCTAGTAGATAGAGAAGGCATGCTAGAAGATCTGGCATGACAAGCATATCAAACATAAAGTAATAACTAATGGAGCACTAGTTTTTCATTATAAATCCAAGTAACTCAAGCACCCAAATAAGCTATAGATAAGATAGATGGGTCCTTATGTCATCCATAATATATTAGAGATTGACACATGCAAGCTTTGCACATTATCAAGTGAGATGTTCACTGGGTATTTTAATGACAACTAATAAAAGCCTTACAGATATTAGGATGACACTTATGCCATCAGACACTATCTCCTTGATCGTGATTTTGTGTTATTGTATGACCAAAATAAATTTTGGCACAAACCAAATAGTTCTTGATGAATTGAGTTATGGGGATAAGCAAATAAGTGATGCTTTGAAGCCTATCAATAACACTCTTATGGTGCCTTCACACATAATTCCATCTAGATGAGTCAAGCATGGATGCTTTCTAAATGCATGAGGCTAGACGCCTAAGTTATTAGAATGTGAAGTTTGCTAGATTATGACATAAGGCACACCATATATTCATGCATAATATTAAGAAAGTGAGGCACCCTAAGGCTTGAAGGAGCATTGTTCCAATGCTTCCACACATAATACCAATTGGGTGAATTGAGTGAGGTTTCTTTCTAAGAACCTATAGTTAGATACCTAAGTCTTTAGGTACATGAAACCACTTGGACTTAGAAAATAGAAATACCAAGTGATGAAGAAAGAAGCATAAGATACTCATGTGCATATGATGAGAGAAAGGCACACAGGATGATAAGAGTGAAAGACACCTAGAGAGAAAAGTGTTAGAGGACTAATATTAGGGATTTGTATGGGGTATGATACGCTAAGGTAAGAGGTGAAAGTGTAGATAAATCAACTAAGATAGGAGTTTGTGCCTGGAATAAAAGAACAGTAGGAAGAGAAAATGGAATTTTAGAGATTAAATCATGTGAATGTGAGGAATTATACCCAAGTTACCATAAGGAAGGTGAATGTCATGCCAAGTAAACAAAAGCATAAGAGAAACATTATTAGGACAAGCTGGCATCCATTTAGAGCAAGGTGGGAAGTGATCATTTAAACTACACATCACTTCACCAAAATATTGTTAGGAAAATTAATTGAGGTGATGCCAGAGGCACAAATATCTACATTAATTATGCATGTAATGATATATTTTCATATGTTTTTTAGGTTTTCATGAATCCCAAGAATTTTAGGAACCACCACACCATTAAAAACCTATAATTAAGATGGTAGCTAAAATTAGGGTATAAAGTAGTAAGATGCTAACTGATTGAGGTTACAAACCTTAAGATAATTTGTAGATAATAACTCATAAAAATCCAGAGGGAACCAGAGTCAAAGTAACAAAATTCTACTACAATGAGACTTAGAGCACCCCTATATGCCAAAATTGAATGATTGTGTAAATAAATGAATTGCATTCCCTATGAGATTGTCATAGAAAAGTAAGGGGTGTGAATTAGGTAGTAAAAAATTAAAGTGATGTTGAGGCCACCATTAATGGCACATAAAGCTTGAGATCTACATACATAGTCACAAACCTCACAACTATGAAAAACACCAACAAAAATTGAATTTTTTAGCAAGATAAATAGATTGTGCTTCAACACTAGATGATTTAGGATGGGGAAGAAACACATGAGCACCAACCCACAAAAATCATAAAAGGATGCTAAGAGGGTGCATATAGAAGAAGCAACCATGGTGCATGAAAAATTTCAAAGGGTTGAAAATATCCTAAGATACCACAAGGGAAGTTTCATGTTCCCAATCAAAGATATCAAGGACCCAGGGATGAGGGAATCTATGCACCTAGTGAGTTCAAAACTATGTCATGATGGTGATGGGTGGATATCACTAATACCTACCTATGAATCACTTACCACATGGCATAGGGGTTGAATTTAACATTTCCAAGTTCATAGCGAAAGAGATGGTGAAGAATTCACTCAAGTGCCATATAGCATGGGAGGCCTTCTAGTGGGGGTCAATTTTAATTTTGATTATCATGGAGGAAATTGAAGTTCTAGATGGTGAAAAGGATAACCTTTGGGTCTTTTTAGCACACAAGGACTCCTTGGTATTAAAATATCAAGACTTTACCTACCCCCTAGCCTTCTCCCAAAAATACAAGACTCACGTAATGGGGTGGTGCACCCAGTACATCATGTTATTTAGAGAGGAATGGTGTATTCCTAAAGAGCTCCCTCAGAATCTATTTGGCATGGTAACCTTTTCGATAATGAAACACTTCTATGTAGTGTGATTTGCACTCACATATGGAAATAGATATAGCTAGCTACATCTCCCTTATGCTTTCTCAGCTAAATACTTCAAGGGTATACTTCAAAGAATCCCAAATGCATAATAATTAGACATCTTAATAAAGACCATAGATTTGGAATAAAGTTAGTTACAGCACCAATATGTGTACCCAAGGGAAAAAGAAACCAATGATGAGGAGGATGAGGAGGATCACACCAACATCCATCCCCTCTAAAAGGATGTCATACCTAGGCACATCCACATGTTGTACTATGAGATGAAGATAAGGAAAAAGGGTGTCCTCCCTAAAAAAGATGATGACCTCCCCCTTTAGATTCATAATGAAGGAAAGATGGCACTAATAGTGGTGAATAAATATCACTAAAATAATAAGGGAGAGACACTTGAGGAGATGCAATAATGCATTAGACTAAAGATCACCTTCGATGATGAAGCCACCCCCTCTACACTAAAGACTAAGTGCATGGCCTTCACATCAAGGATTGCCTTACCCAAGCCAAGAGAGAATAAAAATAAGAAGTCCAATGGGTGAGTGGCAATCCCCATGATAACCTTGGTAGAGATGGAGAAACAAGAGGTACATGAGGAATCAGAGGCAAAGAAGGCATGTGAAGAGATAGAAGAGGAAGAAGATGAAGGGACAAATGTATATATCATCCAATAAGAAGGAATAGGGGAAGAGCCTATTTCTATATAAATTCATGAGGCTCTCCAAGGTAGTACTACTTCCACACTCAATAAAGTAGAAAAACCATCAAATTCCCCACCTAAAGAACCCATTACATGGCCTCCACAAACTAAGGAGGAAAAGAGGCATTGATGGACAAAAATGGGCCTTAGTAAAGAACACATAGAGGTAGTATTGAAGTTAAATCAGAAAAGAGAGGATATGAAGGCTAAGGTCATAACACCAAAGGAAATTTCCAAGTAGAATCCAAAGAAATAAAGACCAAAAGGTGAGAAGGCCTTAGCATAAGCCAATAAGAGGAAGGCAAAAAAGAAGGCCCATCAGGAAAGGGATAGGAGAGAAATGGAAGAAAAGAAGGTTGCCATAAGTACAAAACTCATAAAGGAAAAAGTGGTAGAGGAATGTAGAATCCCCACCAACATAATGGAAGAAGTCACACCATAAGCATGCCCAAGGAGTGAAGGGATGCCTAAAGACAAGGAAGGTGATAATGGTGCCTTAAAAGAGTAAACAAAGAGCATGGAAAAATCCCAGCCAATATAGGAGGGCAAAGCTAGTGTCAATGAAGAAGAATAAGTAGATGAAGGGGACAAGATTAAAGAATAACCCCTACTAGAGAAAGAAGAGATCTCAAAGGAAGGCACTAGGGAAAGCACTAGCATTAAAGAGGAATAATAGATAGAGATCACCATCACTAAAGAAGAAGATGTTGAACAAAGCTTGAAAGAGAAGGTGTGGAAGGGGTTCACTGATGAGGACTATTATATGATGGAGTGCATGCCCTTTGGATATACCATGATAAGGATGCACTAGAAATTATCCTTTTCCTTTGAAATTTATATGGATGAGCCTCATTTTGAGGTGTCATAGAGTGCAATCCTAAGCACAAATCAACTAGAGGAAGGGCATGACTCCTTTCTTATCAACCCCTATGTAATCAATCTCATAAGGTCAGCCAACACCCTCATTCAAATGGCCTCTAAGGTAGCACAAAATAACATCATTAATGATGTTAGAGCCTCAATTTATAATAATATCATGCTAGAGGTAGAGGAGGAAATCAAGGCCATTAAATTCAAGTTGTAATAAATGGCTAAGTGTATAGAGGAAGTTGAGCCATCCCTCTTGGATGATGTTGACACTTCAATCTTTATTAAGGTTGATAAGATATGTACGCTAGTGGATCAGATGCTCCCAAGACTGAAGGTGGAATCAGTGCTAGAATAAGAAGAGGACCCCTATGCCACCATAAATAAAGAGCTTGCCACTAATATTAAAGAGGTAGAATACCTCTTCATAAAACTTGAAGAGAATGCATAAGCAACCTATGCAATATTTTGCAACTTACCCACCTAGGCATCAGTCATCAACACATGACTCAAAAAAGTAAAAGGGGAGAAGGCTGCATTTATGGCATAGGCATGTATTTTGAGTAGGTATGAGTGCATGTAGATATTGGTGTAGGTTAATACTTTGAGTGACCAAATCAAGAACTGGGATTAGGACTTGGAATGACTCTTTCGTGCCTTGTAAATAAAGTCCTAAAAATAAGGGGTGATCCTAGATGGAGGCATAATAAAGGAAAAAGAAGGGCTAGAGGTCTTTAGGAAAGAGTTAGAGAAAACTGATGTGCTCACCCTTAGTACTATCTCCATAGAGATAGATGACATCATATAATAAATCAAGCTCACAATCTAGGGTTTTGAGGACTTTGGAGTGAAACTAAAGGAGTGCACACCCAAGTTTTGTGTACTACAAGCACTAGAATACTAATCTGAGGGTGGACTAAAAATTTTGTATGGGGTAATGTTGGGCCCTAAACCCATCTAAGTATAGATATGCACCAACATAGTAGATACTTGGGTGTGAGACAATCACTTGGTATAATTATTGATTTATCATTTTTTGGCACCAACAGGTGGCTAACCAACTCATTTGTGACTCAATCATTATTGGGAATTGCGAATATGGGATAATCATGGCTCAATGAGAGTAGGGTAGTGAAGCTAGCATAATGATTACATCTAGTGCCAATTCAACAACTGGCATATTCCATTCACCATGGCACTAAGATACCTAGAAACACTATAAAGCTGAGTTGAATCCAATTTGAGAGGGGAAAGATATTGGAGTAACGAAACCTTGTAGGAATGATTATAGATTCTATGTTCACCATTAGAGCTTAGATTTTAGTTTGGGATGCCTTTGAGGCTCCCCATTGTAGTGCCCAAGCTTGCCTATGAGCCCTTGGACCTTTGGCAGCTTTGAGATGAACATTTGTTTAGTTTCTATTGATATATATACTATGTACTTGAACTTTGTTAATGATAGATGGTGTTGTGCTTAATGAGTGTTAATCTAGTTTACGTGGTTGTGACTATAGGATTAGAATTGGAATGGGTTTTACAATGTTTCAATAGATTGAATGCTCAAATTGATATTATGTATGTTGAGTTCCCTTGAACTTTTGACTTAGCCTATTCATGGTGTTTTTGTAGTGTTTTATGGCATCAGTACCCTGAATAGAAATTCTCTAAGTATAAGAATGACCCTGCACCCCAAAATGATACTTATGCAAAAGCATGAGCCTAAGCCCAAGTCCTTCATGCAAGTACTCCATTGAAACCCCCTTAGTGCTTGACTAATGCTAAGTTAATGAACCCAAAGGCTTATGCCCTTGAAGCTATAAAACCCCATCATATAGGCTTATTCCTAATAGATATTCATATTTTACCTATAATAGTTTGCATCCATGAATGTACCACTATTGTCACACTAACCAAAGGCCCTATAAGATAGATTTGTGTCATGGTACAACTAGCCCAACATGGATCATTATCCTTTCTTCACTATGCTTTAGGTGAGTGCATAAGTCTTACACCTTATGTGAAGTGATGCTAGCAGGATCAAGTGACAAATGTTGAGTGCTACAAGATTAGTCAAGGCTTGTGCCACATTGTAATAAGTCTAGATCTGACTTAGACAACTATATAAGCATTGGATAGGACTAATGACTTAAGACCCCAACTTTTCTACAATAATTAACATTTAAATAAAAACAAAGACAAAAATGCAACCTAACTTAAAATCAAGAAATGAACAATTAGGATTTAAGTAAGAATAAGAATATATAAATCAAATCAACAACAACTTAATAAATAACATGAAAACAAGGTATGAATAATCAAGATCCATGTTATTAACAAGATCTACTTGTAAAACCAAAAAGAATGAGCTAAATAAAACTCTTAAACAAATCAAGTCTAACTAAAAATGAGGCTGAAAGTAGTTAGAAAAAGTTTTTGAACTCAAAAAAACAAAGCAACACAAGATAAAATAGTAACATAAAAGACTAAAACACCAACAATAACTAACAAAAGAAAATAAAAAGGAAAAAACAACAAAATAAAATAAATGTAGAGAGAATAAAAGCACAAAAAAATAAGTATAAAAATCAAATAAACACACAAATAATAGTTATTCATAATGTTAGTGCAAGCAAAGAAAAAGGTGAATTGTCCATGCAAGTGTAATAAAGGCATTACTCTTTGTGATAGGGTGACCTATAATCTAAGAAATAATGAGACTAATAGAATATAATAACAACAAAAAGAGACAAAGCTTCCCCTAAGTGATGGGGAAACAACATAAAACAAACTGGGGGGAAGAAGAAAAGGAAGTGATGGCTGAGCTGACTCCAGATGTATGAGACAAGTAGACACTGCCTATATAGTTCCATCGACATGAGATCCAACATGAAGTTTAGGCCAAATGTATCTCTCCCAGGAAATGGGATAGAATAAAAATGATAATAAGAAAACATGATTGATTTTATATAAGAAATAAGTAAATAGGCTCATAAAATGGTGAGAGCATATAAAATAATTACTTGTAAAATGGCAAGAGCATGAGATCAGAATAAACAAAAGTGCAAGATAATGTTTTTATTTGTTTTGCCAATTAATTTCTAATATTTTGTGTTTTTGGGATAATAAATAGAAACAAAATATTTAAAAAAGGTGCAGAGAACTACCAAACTATGGAGATGTTCTTCCACGAGTAAGATCTCAAATAATAGCTAAACTAGCTACAATGGGGATTGTGGATATGAATAATGGCATAGGGAACCAACTAATTACGGATATGCACATCTAAGAATAAAATTTCCAATAATAGCTAAAGTTGGTTGCAATGGCCCAAGCTATCAAAACAATGAGAGTTTGATCCTGAAAGGCAACAATGCCTTACCAAACAACTAAATAATAAAAGAACCGTATGCAATGCTAGATAAATCTAAAGAACCACTTAGTAGGAAAAAACCATGTGTTGATGTATTCATGTTCACTTGTTTATAAGATGAAGCTGTAAAATACTATTCAAGTTGAACTACTTTATAGAACTGGTACTGAGTGTGTTCAAAATGCCTATGAGTCATGATCAAGACCATGATTGGTTAAGGGATAGAACTATCCAAGTTATAATGGTCTAGGATAAAATGAGACAAAATGAATATGGTCCAGAAGAGGATGGTCTAGGGTGGAATAAAAAGAGTCAAGCTAGAATATAAATGATCCAAAGTACCAATGGTCCAAAGTTTCAACAATCCAAAGTCATAAGAGAATGTGGTTCTCATCTAAGGTAGGTCAAGACATAATGAATATGGTCCAAGATAGGATGTTCTAAGATATAATAGAGGGATAAAATGACTTTAGCATAATTTTTTCCTAAGTAAGGGGTCTTGTAGACAATGGTTCAAAATTTTTTAAGCATAGAACCGCTTGAGATGTATAATGTTCATGGGCTCTAAGAGTTCTTCTCCACCTAGAGTAGTAAATCGATATGCCCCTAATCTATAGTTTTTTATGATTACATATGGGCCTAGCCAATTGGGTTGGAACTTAACTTTATTTTTGCATTTAATATTAGTGTATTCATGATTCTATTTTAAGACTAAATCACCAATTTGAAATTCTTGAGGGAATATGTGATTGTTATAATTTCTACACAGTCTATTTTAATAGGCTTGAAAGTTATCTAGGGCATCCAAATGCTTACCATCAAGGAGTTCTAGCTCTTACAACCTGGAAACTCTATAATATTTATCATCTTCAAAATTATCCAAGGATACTCATAGTGAAAACAGCTTGATCTCAATCAGGATAATAACTTTTGTGCCATAAACAAGGTAGTATAAAGTGGCTTCTATAGGGGTTCAATTTCTAGTGCTATAATCCCAAAGGGTAGGAAAAATTTACAAGTGCCAAATATGTCCAACATTATTGATAATCTTATTTAGTATTATAACAATGGTTTTGTTCACTATCTCAGCTTGACCGTTGCTTTGTGGGTTATATGGGGTGGATTTATTATGCTTGATATTTAATTTTTCACAAATATCTTTGACATCTTGGTTTACAAATGATCTACCATTATTGGATATAATATAGGTTGGGATACCATATTGATAAATGACATGGTAATGTATAAACTCAGCAATCTACTTCCTAGTGATGTAAGTGAGAGGAATGGCCTTGATCCACTTAGTAAAATACTTGATAGTAGTGAGAATATGTTTATGGCTATCAGAAGATGTTGGGTTAATTTTATCAATGAGGTTAAGGCCCCATGTAAAAAAGGGCCATGGTGTATTAATCAACTATAGTGGTAAGGAAGGTGAGTATCAAATTACCATGTTTTTGGAAAGCAACACACTTCCTTACATAATTACAAGCATATATCTCCATTTTGGTTCAATAGTAACCCATTCTGAGGCACTTTTTATCTAAGACTACACCATTTATATGGGCCCCACACATTCCTTCATGAACCTCCTTAAGCACTAACTGGGATTATCCTAATTTTAATAATGAAGTAGTGTTCCATAATAGCCTTTATGATAAAGTATGTTTCCAAGGAGGGTATAATGGGATATGCAAAGAAGGAAAAGTTTTTTATGATTATTGGAAAGGTCAAGTGGAAAATCATGGTCATGAAAATAATTATAAATGTCTTGAAACCAAGGTAGTTTAGGTGGGGGTGTGGGACTAGTAATGATGTATACCCTTTCTAAATCTGGCAAGACACGAGTAGGTTGTAGAAGATTTTCAATGAGAAATTGATACTCTTTAGCACTATTATCAATGTGTATCATGGACCCAATTATTTCCATTGCATCAATAGATTTGTTATTGGCCCATGATACTTTCTCAAATTTTAGGGATTTAAAATGAGTTTTGAGATTATCCATAATATGCTTGTAGGTTACAAGCTTGTCATCTCTAGTATAATATTGATTCTTGGTTTGATTAATAATCAATTGGGAATGCCCATAAATAATTAAGTGTTGGATATCCCATTGTACTATAAGATGAAGTCTACTTATAAGTGCCTCATACTCAATCATATTATTAATACATTAAAATCTAATGTGAAATGCCTTGGGAATCAGATCCCCTTGCTGTGTAATCAAAAAAATGTTGACTCCAAATCCATGAGAAGTGAATGAACCATTAAATTATAACTTCCATTGCTCTAGTTCATGCAATACTTCTTCTATTATCATAATAGAATCATCTAGAAAATAAAATCTAAGAGGTTGAGAGTTTATAATAGGGGCTTTTGTAAGTTGATCAGTAATAACCTAACCCTTGATATCTTTTTGATTCTAATACTCAACATCAAACTCATTTAAGATCATGACCCATTTGACCATACACCCTATGAGAGTTACTTTGGATAATAAATATTTGAGGGGATCCACTTTAATAATTAAAATAGGTTTGTTTTTCTACATATAGTGTCATGGTTTTTGGGATGAAAAAACCATGGCTAAACATACCTTCTCAATAGGCATATAACTATGCTCATAAACCATAAGTGTGCATATTAAATAATAAATTACATGTTCCTTGCCCTGATCATCATGTTGGGCTAAGAGTGCCCCTAGTGCATATTTAGTTTCTAAAATATAAAGAAGTAATGCTTTTCCAAGTGTTGATGGTCTCAAAACTAACGTGTTGTCCAAGTATGTTATGAGATTCACAAATTTTAATTGACACTCCTTATCCCATTGAAACATGGCCCATTTATTCAAGAGATGTGTAAATGGGAGGCTTTTATTTTCCAATTGTGAAATGAACCTATGAATAGATTAGATATTTCCTTGTATAATATAGAGTTGGTTAAGATTAGATGGTGGAGGCACTTCAATAATGGCCTTAACCTTATCAGGGCTACTTTTATCCCTCTTTATGATACAATAAACCCTAGTAATTTTCTTGAAGTGATGCCAAAGACGCACTTCTTGGGATTCAAATAACTTGCACTCATGAAGTCTCTCAAAGATTATTTGTAGAATGTCAAGATATTGAGCACATGTTCTTGAATTAGCTAGGATGTCATCAACATATTCTCCAATGATAGTCTGCATCACATCATGGAATATGACAATCATATCACATTGATAAATGGATCCAACAATCTTCAAGATAAAGGGCATGACTTGATAGCATAATATTCCCCATGGTGTGGTGATTGTAGTTTTATGTTGATCTTATTGAGTTATCTTGATCTGATTGTATCCAAAAATTGATCCATGAGGGACAAAATCTCATACCCAGCAGTAAAATTAGTAATCATGTCAATGTTGGGTATAGGAAAATCATCTTTGGGGCATGCCTTGTTGATATCTCTAAAATTAGTACAAAGATGTATTCCTTATGGATTTTTTATAAGAACTATGTTTGATATCTAGTCAAAATAGTCTAGTGATCTGATGAAACCTACTCCTAATAATTTCTCCAGATCTACCTTTACCAATAGAGTGATGTGTGGATGCATATTTCTCAATTTTTATTTTAATGGCTTGGCATCTAGATGGACAACAAGGTGATGCACAACCAAGTCAAGGTCTAATCTTGGCATGTTAGAATAAGCCCATGAAAAAATATCAATAAAATCTCTAAAAATGGTGACAATATGATCATGCTCCTTATCAATTAGGGAAGCTCCAAGAAAAACAATTTTGGGATCATCATATGTTACTAGGTTTCCTTTATTATCATTTTCTAAAAGGAGTGTAGAACTAGATTATATAATAGTAGGCTATGTTCAATCTTGATCTTCTACTTCTATAGTTTTTGGTTGTTCTTCCCAAAGCTCTAGATAATGTGATGAATTTGAATCTATCGGTTTATGTAATGGCCAACTAGTAAATATCTTCAGAAAGTCCAAAGCATAATGCTTAAATACTTGTTGTTGTTATGACATGATGTTGGTACTAGTTATGGATCTATGACTTGATGGACCTTATGTGTCCTTTGGAGATGAGAAAACTTCCCAATCCAAGAGTGCCTAAAATAGGTTTTCACTCAAGGGCTTATCTTTTTCTTTACTATTTCCCTAATCAATGAGCACCTCTAAGAGGTTTTCACTTGAATATCTTGATGTTTTATCTTTTTCATGACTAAGAAAGTTTTTCTGCTCTCTAAAATAGGTAGAATGATACAAATAAAAATCAAAGCCTTGCTTATGATCGCTAATTGGTAATATGTCTCTAAGGCCCATGTACTCTATAATGGATTCTTCACTATGAAATTCATCAAGGCATATGATAGAATTTTTTTGGTCCCAATCAATGAGTTCAAGATGGAAAAGGTAAAGAGAATAATAGGGTGTGATCACCATAATATATTTTTAATCAAATAAGTCTATTTCAACAATCTCATCATAAATATTATAATGGGATTTTATGTCACTTGTAGGAGTTTCATTGGTAGTTCATTTAGAAGAATCACTAGAAAAATTCATGAGGTCAACCCCAGGTGGTATAAATCTGAGACCTTGATTTATGTTAGGTTTACCATCTGATAAAGGTTCCAAGATTCCTTGCTCTCAGATCCCAAGGCCTTTTCTTGTATAATAAAAATTATCCATAATCTAATTAAGGATAAGATATTTTAGATTTTTAAAATAATTAGTAATGCCATCATAATATAACCAATCTCTTTCATTGAAAGCTTCCCAATCCTAATTTGGTGAAGTAGTAGGTACAAATACCATTGGTGATTTTTGTGTATCTTTTTTCTTTTGCCAAAACATATTGTGTCTACAAGGGCTTTTGGAAGGTTTGGGTTTGTCAAAATATTTAGGAGACTCAAGCAACTTAGAAATATGGAAGGTCTCTTTAAAATAGTTTGTGTAAATGCCTAAAACTTCTATAATAACCTATTTTGTAAGGGTTACAAGAAATGGATTAGCTGAAGTGGAATCAAGTTCACTTGGGTTGTTATAATTAGATTTTGTTGGATGTGAAACTATTTCCTTTTTCTTCTTCACAATGAATTCAAAACCAAGACAATATTTATAATTACAAAATATAGCCTCTAGATGTTTGCAATACTAGTGAGGCTACAGATCAGCCATAATGATGACTTTAATGCCATCATGGGAGAACTTGAGGCACTGATGAAAAGTGGATGGGATGGCTTGTACTTCATGGATCTAAGGATGATCAAGAAGTATGTTATAAGGCAACTCAATATCCATAATATGTCATGAGGTATGATGGGACACAGACCCAACAATGATTAGCAAATAGATAGTACCTAAAGATTCCCTTTCAACATTTTTGTATGTCTTAAATTTAATTCTCTTTAGCTAGATGTCCTTTGAAGTATAACCCAATCACTATACTAATTTGAGGGACATTATGTTTATCCTTAAACCATTATTTATAAGAACCAACTTAATTTTATGGTTTTCAATGATGACCTCAATATACAAGGGGATTTTATGGTTAGGACCCAGAGTGGACATGTCTCTTTGATAAAAGGTAACCTATCGAAATGAAGACAAATTCCCTACAAGTGTCTGGAATTGTTCAATGTTAATGTGTTGGGGAATAGTGGATTATTGAAGAAGGTCATTCAAAATACTTTTGTGGACTTCAGACAAAGCAAAAGACTAAAATAGAAATTTGCATAGGGGTTTTACTCAGTTGGTTTGAGATACTATAAGTGTAGACACTAGAAAACCATACACTCTAGTTATATATGTCAAGTTAACCCTTGGATCACCCATGGACCCCCTTGAGACTATTTCACAACTTTTCAACTACCAAAACTAAGTCACAATGACTAACCCTGAGCATTTTACCTTTGCCCTCTTAACTGTCAATGGTTTGACCCTAATCATCTATGGTCACCCAACCACTGATGGTTACCTAACCACTAATGATTACCTAACCATCAATGGTTAGCCTTGACCACTGATGCTTAACCTTTAACCACCTCAAGGGTTAACTGCCACTCAACTATAACTTGCTTTTTTATTTTTAGATATTTTATTTGTGTGCATAATCAATGCATATTAAAGCTAAGATTAGATAGCTTGTTGAACCTATTGTTGAACCTTTTATTGAACCTCTTATTTCACCACTCCCTTTTGCTATATAAAGAGGTGAAAGGGGAGGATAAATAAGAACCATCATAAAAATCTTGTGTATTTGAGATTCTTGTGTAAGTGTTCTTCTCACTCCCAGTGAATCCAAGAGAGCTTCTAGTGAACTACTAACCATGATAGAGATTAAAATTTTTGTTGCTAATCAATCAATAGACAAGTTATCGTCACTCTTATAGAATTTTTCTAGGGCATACATCAAGTTTTTAGCCACTCACCTCAACATCTTTCAAACCAATAGTAAAGCTAAGTATCTATTTTCATTAATTAGTTCCTTTGTTTCTCTCTAGCCTTCCCAACCAAACTTTTATTTACCTAATCCAAATCTAATAGTAACCATTAATGATCACATAACCACTCATGATTTTCCCTTAACCATCAATGATCACCTAACCACCAATATTCACCTAAACATTGATGGTCTTACCCAACCGTCAATGGTCATTATGTGTCAATTTACAATAGTAAGATAATTCCACCAATCAAACCTTGACCATATCCCACTTTTTGACTTTATACCTTATCATAGAGGATTACCCTATTTTCTAAACCATGTATAATTTATTTATAATTAATATGTAATCATTTATCACTATAATTAGTCAAAATTACTTATTTCTTTTCAAGTACTTGTATTATTTTAGTATCTTCTATTATTTATGCAAGCAATTTATCTTTCATTTTAGAACTTGATTATTTAAAATCATGGATTGACAACCTCCAAGGAATCTTGTGCTTCTCATACCTAGATCATGCTAGGCAATCCACCCTACTATCTAACTAATGAACTATTTCTTTAGTGTTTTCTTATTTGCAGGTCATTCCTCCCTAAATAAAGAGGAGTCTCCATAACTATCTAGATCATAGAGTGCAAACCAAATCCAGGTTCTATTAACCTCACCCTTCTTTTAAGTTTTACAAATTTCTTCTTAGAAATAAACAAAATTTAAGTGAAACATTTTGACATGCCTGATGGGACCCTTGAATCTTTTCTTGGGTTCATAGTTTTATCTAGGTGCTTCTTGTTTTCTTCTCATACAATGAAATCAAAATTTCATTTTGGGCTTAAAATTGACTACATACATTATTTTCCTACTTATTTTATCTCACATAGCTTAAGTAATCAAGTGAATTAATCATAAATTCACTCTTATCACACACACAAGACTAAACCACTTACACCTAATCAGGCATAAAAACATTGACATAAGGCCCAATTGGGATTTCATCACCTAACGGTCACCTTTCCCGACTATCTTACTTAGATTTGATCACCAAGGGGAGAAAAAACTCAATTCTCTAGATAAGTATAATTTCTATCAATTGGTATATCTTAGCTAAGCACTTGACACCCTTATCACTATGGTGTGTGAATTGAAGGGGTAGGCCCCAATAGCAATCCATGTATTGATTTCCAACACATATCCCTTTGAGAGCCTAAACTACCTGAAACCAACCATAGACTTCTTATCTAATACCCATTCTACAAAAGAAAGGTGAGTAACACAAATCTTAAAGCTTAAGGCATAAGCCACAAGAGAGACTAAAAAGAACCTTAGGATTTAACATGCTTTAGTGTGTGTTTCATTTCCCTGAATTTTTCTTGTCTTCTCTTTGTTTGATTTGTGAGATTACTTGTATCTTCCTTTTTCCCTTATTTGCATGGTTTTAACTAGGTAACAACTAAGAAACCAAGCCAATCAACATCCACCTCCTAATTATCCATATTCTTCTTCTCCTTCATCTATGGAGTATGTCTCAAATGCAAAGAGTTCTCCCCATCCTTATGGAAGTCTTAATATTCCTCAGACAATTTCCCAAGGTGATGTATATTTTACCACCTTTATGGATAACAACACCATAACCCTTAAACATTACCTTAACACCATATCCCACCATACTCCTACTTTGGTTCCACTTGTTAACTCACCATATGGTATGCCATCCCACCTTATGGGTAACACCTCTATTACCACCATTTCTACCTAACCTCTAGTTATCAGAGCATCTTCTTCTACCAATAATCCCACCAATACCACCATCCAAAATAAACCCACCCAACTAACTAACACCCATACACCTTTCATCCCAATCAATAACCCTTCTAGTATAGGATCAACACAACCTTTAGACATCGATACTTTGCTTACCATAGGATTACCCTCTACTAGTGTTACCACCCTTCCTCTTATATCTAACCCACCTACCTCCATTCTATTCTAGAGATTGGTTGTTCCCATACCTTTTACCCTTCCACCCATCAGTACCGAAGTTACTACATATCCTCTACCTACCAACCTAACCATACCTCCAACCCAACCTACATTAATCCCCCAATAAGTGCCCATTACACCAAACTCAAGCTACATCCCTAACCCACAAGTGTAAGTACCTCTACCTTCCACCTAACCACCTATCTCCACATATTCATATGCATCATCATCCTAACCACCCATCTCCACATACCAATATGTGGTAGCTTCTCAAGCTCCCACCAGTTATCCATATGTTACACATACCCAACCTCAGTAAAATACAACTTACAACTTTTGAGGTGTATAACCACAAATCAACCTAGTAAAGATGTTGATAGACAAAATGACTACTTTGGAGTCATATATTTCTAATGCCCATAACCTCTTATCATATGACCAAATATAAAATCAACTAATTCATCCATCTATCCCCATTTGACATTATCCTCCTTAATGGGAACTTTCAAAATTTTAGAGCAAGAAAGACCCTCAACAACATCTGAGAGAATTTAGGTATAATTTCTATTTGATTGCCTATGATTATGCTCTCCTTATTCACACATTTTCCATGTCTCTATCAAGTCTAGCACTAGATTGGTAAAATTCTATTACAAAAGCACTCCCTCTTTTCTTTTACCCAACTAGCTCCAACTTTTTTAAACCAATTTTCCATAAACATATCTAAGAAGGTTTCCATCATTGTTCTCTACTCAATTCGGTAATTTGATGATGAGTCCATAGATGACCTCATAGCCCATTGGAGAAGCTTGATAAATCAACTCTCTTTCTCTTTACCCCAACTTGAGTTGATTAAAATATTTTCTTGAGCTTGTGCCAAACACATTTCCTCCACTTTATAGGTTCAGACTTTCAGGACCTTTGATGAAGTTTTCACCATGGCACATAAGTTAGAGAATAGAGTCATTAATGAGGGGAAGTTCAAATTGATAAAAAATAATTCCACATTTAAATCAAATGAGTCTCCCTCCTCCAAACCTAATAATCAAACCAACACTAACACCAAAAACATGGGAACCATAAATGTGGCTATCCTTAAAACCACACCTCCATTGATTGTTAATCAACCCAACTCTTCTAGTTCCTCTAATCAGAACACTAGAAACCTAAACTGCAACAACCTGAAGTAATTTACTCTATTATGGGAGTCATATGCTTTAGTTTTGGATAATTTTTTGAAATCAAATATCCTACAACTTCCTCCAATAAAACCTCCATAGTAATTTGATTCCTTTCATCTTATACCTAGTTGGTATAAGGAGAATGAATTGTGTGCCTTCCACCATGCCATTATACATGATGTTAGTAGATGTAATACTTTCAAAAACATTATCCAAAGTTTGATTAACAAGGGGGAACTTATGTTGGATAACCCCAACACACCCCTAAATCAATCACTTGACATCTTTAGACAATCATTCCCCAACCATGCCCCTTTTACAAATAATGAAAATAATATAACATAATTCTCTCATAATCATTAGGTCCATACCATAACATGGTTATTAGTGAACTCATTGCTAAGGAAACCATTTCCTAAAACACCTTTCCTTCCCCTCCACTTATTGAGGTAGTGGAGTCAACTTCTATTCCTTTAGAAACTGAAACAAAGGAAACAACTATTCCCCTTTCTCCACTTATCAAGGTAGTGGAACTACCCACCTCTCTTTTGGAAGACATACCAAAAGAGGTAGCCATTATAACAATATCCTTCTCTTCTATCATAAAACAATCCACTCTTCCTTTGGAAATCATTCTTAAGGAAGATATCACTCTACTTACCTCTCTTATAGGAGACTTGTCTTCCCAAACTTGGAGCCTTTAATTGAGGAAAAGGATGAGGTAACCACTCCTCTCACTCCACCCATGGGTTTGTCCTTTGAGACCAACGTCAAAAGTATCAAACCCATCTATATGCCTTTCTCTAGATTGGTTCAAAACTTAGCTTATTTATCCCAACCCAATACAGATTATGCCACATTTTGGAACCATCTCAGGCTTCCTTACCCAATCAAGCAAGAGCCTCCAACCATGCCATTGTCAACTCAACCTTTCATTTCCACTATTGAACCCACCATCATCCCAATCCAACCTTTATAGACCTTTACCTCTCAAACCATAGTTGAACTGACCAAACTAACTCCACCCAAAATAACCCAAGTAACTTCCCCCATCATAACCAAAATTGTCAAAAACCTCATCATGCTCCCTACTCAAAGCCTTACCCTCTGCTAAAGGTGGATTCCAAAAGCTAGAGCCACCAAAATTCAAGTTGACCAAGAAATAAGAACCACCTATGATCCAAAAAGCTAGAGCCTTGCCACTTATTTCTACCTTGCCTTCCATTTTGGGACCACATCCTTCTTCCATCATAGGAGCTCATCCTCCAATTAAGAAAACACATCTCTTAAAGACAACCCAAACCCAACCTCCTCTTCTAGATACACCTATACCTATCTTCTTCATAACCTCAACCTCTAAATCTTCCACTACCATGCATCCTACTTTTAAACCTTATATATTTATATCACCCACTACCAAGAATACTCCACCACCTATAATTCATACTACTAAGCCTATTCTTAAGAAGGATTCCACTCTAACAATCAAAACTAGAACTCCAACATCCTTTCCACCTTTACCAAAGTCTTATTCAACCATCCTATAGAGGTTATTACAAGATTCTTTCTTGATTTTTCCTCCTATCAAACCATTTGACCCCCATAGTCATAAACCATCTTGGTATAATGACAAATTAGTATGATCATACCATAGAATACTTGGGCATGATACAAATAATTGTAAGTCTCTCCAAGTATTAATCTATTATTTATATCATGAGGATGACTTATTGTCATATAAGCCTCATATGAGCTCACCACTAATCCAAGAACTAAGAGCCTTCAACCAACACTTACCTACTCCCCCACCCTCACCTTATAATGAAGAGGAACTGAAGCAATCCTCTAACCCAACTCTTTCCAAAATCCATACCATCCATGTGATCACATGATTATAGGCAAAACAAAGAATAAGGGAAAGGCAAAGGTGTCCATTATATGGACATATCCCTCTTCCACACCTTTACCTTCAACCAAACCTAAGGTGTCCATCTTCAGTACCTCCCAATCTAACCCTTTTGAGTTAATCTGATGAGTAGTTATGAAGCAGCTTCACCAAATGCAAATGAAGATGAGTTTATATAAACTGATCAATTCCTTACCCCATCATTACCAAGTAATGATATAGGCTATGCAATCCATATAGGTTTAAATATAAGAGCCTTAAACTCTATCAAACTTTTTTGGAGCTCCTCATCTTTCCAATTTTGTTCCCTTTAAGGACTCAAAAATGCCCTCCAATTATTTAGATGATCTAGATCTTCTCCTCTTCATTACCACATACATTAACCAAACTTGTATCAAGAGGGTTATGATTTATGGAGGAGATAACATCAACATTATCTCCTCCCACACATATGGCCAACTCAAATTACAAGAGAACATTATGTTCAAAACCTTAGTAGTGCTTCAATCATTTAACAACACCATGGCCACAAATTTAGGAACTTTTATCCTTCACATTCATTGAGGACACTGCATGCTTCCTAAGCTCTTATACATAGTAGAAGGTGAGTTCTAGTACAATGTTTTGTTAGGATTCCCTTGGATTCATTCTATGGGCTATATGTCATCTACCCTACACCGATGTATCAAATTTAAACATAAAAGTCAAGTTGTTACCATACAAGCTGACCTGAGTCCTTTTACATCATGTAACATGACATACCAACCCAATAATGTTCTCCTTCCTCCATCCAACAAGCCTTCATCAAAAAAATATGAAGCCCATCTTATTCTACTAATGAAGCATCCACTAGTTCATCTGTCCCTTCCACCCAAATCCCCACAATAAACCCTTTAAAATCAACCTTCTAGCATCTTTCATTGGGGGAGTATCATCTTTTGACACTAGACACTTTTCCTACTCCCCAACAGTATGGGAATCTTGACCACCAACCTAGTTATGACCCTAATAGTGGAGCCATTATTCCTTTTAGGCCCTCAACTTGTCAAACTAATATTGTCTATGGAGGGTTTGATAAACCCCTTGACACTTATACAACCTCTTTTTCACCTTCACCATTCACCTCAAGTTTCTCCTATTTAGATAAACTAGATTTTTTTAAGACATACCTCTATAGGTGTGCTTGGAAGGGATTTGGTCTAGGTCAATATGAACACAGACCACACGAGTTACTTCTAATCAAGACTTGAAAACCTCATTAAAATAATGGCATTGGTTTCATGCCACCTAAAAATCAAACTAACCCACCTCCCATCACCATTGTTACCCTCAAAATGATTAGCCTCACACCCCTAACTTATCAAAAGGATTAGGAATCCATAACCATTCTTCTGACTCATACTAAGATGGTAGGAGATGACTCTCCTACCATTAATATCATTCGATGTCAAGATGATGATTTCATTCTTACCTATCTAGGTGCATAAGACTCTTCTATCCATAAGTCTCATCCTCTCGATAATTCAACCATGTTGAGTGAATCCACCATGGATATCAACTTGGGTACTCTAGATAACTCACACATTGTCAAAATCAGCCAATCACTAAATTTTGAGGAGCTTCAGGACTTCTTCTCCTTCCTGTGAGACTGTAGCATAGCATTTTCTTAGTCTTACAATAACATGCCAGGAATTGACCCCTCCATCACCACCCATAATATCATCACCAATCATGATGCCAATCTAGTTAGGCAAAAATTTTGATAGATGCACCCTCGTATAGCCCTTCTCATCAAAGAATAAATTTAATGTTTCCTATCCATTAATTTCATTTAACCCATTGATTATCCCCAATGGGTCTTAAATGTCATCCCTATCACCAAATCCATAGGAGGACCTCACATTTGTCTAGACTTTCATGACCTTAACCTTGATTTCCCAAAATATGACTTTCCTTTTCCAAGCATTCACTAACTTGTTGATCTTACATTCAGCCATGAGATGTTATCTCTTATGGATGGGTTCTCTAGTTATAATCAGATCTTAATTACCCTCAAAGACCAACACAAAACCACCTTTATCACCCCATGGGTAACTTTCTACTATAAATTCATGCCTTTTGGTCTAAAGTGTGCTGGTGTAACCTACCATCATGCTATGATCTACATCTCCCATAACCTTATTCATGAAATTTTAGAAGACTATGTCGATGACCTCCTTGACAAATCCAAATGTCATAAATATCATTTGTTTGTTCTTAAGATTATCTTTGAATGTCTCATCCATTATCATGTCTACCTTAATCCCAATAAGTGTATTTTTGGGGTCTTATCAAGAAAGCTCCTTAGCTTTATCATCTCCCTTTGAGGAATCAACGTAGATGCCACCAAAATCAAAGCAATACTCAACATGCCTCTTCCTACCCACCTCAAGCAACTCCACATCTTTCAGGGGAAGATATAATCCATTCATCACTTTATCTCTCATCTTTTGGATCAATGTCAACCTTTCCACCACCTTCTGAAGAAGGAAGTATCTTTTAAGTGCAATAAAAACTATCAAAATTACATTGATTTACTTAAAGAGTACCTTATGTCTCCACCCATCCTCATTCCTCCCAAGGAAGACCAACCTTTTTTCTTTATATTTCCACCACCAACCACTCCTTAGGGGCAACATTGGCTCATCAAGATGAGCAGCATAAAGAGAAATCCATCTACTACATAAGTTATAGGCTTATAGAGTATAAGACTCTATACACCCATATCAAAAAGTTTTTCCTAACTTTGGTCTTTTTTGCCTCCAAAATTTTCCATTACCTTCTCAACCATAAGACCTATGTCATGACAAATATTGACCCACTCAAGTATATACACTCTAATCCATACCAAAACTAATGTATGGCTAAGTGGCTCATGCTCTTAGTTGATTTTGACCTTAAATTACTCTATCAAAATCTAATTAAAGGGTAAGTCATTGCCAACCAATTGGCCAAGGCACCATTTGCAAATAACCAACCTCCTCCTCTCAAGTTTCTAGCTGAGTCCATCATGACCCTCTCTTGAGTAAACTTCACCTACCCAGTGACCATGTTCTTCAATGGATCGAAGTGTCAACATGGTAGTGGAATTGGCATCATCCTTATCCCCCTTCATGGTGAAACTCTTCCTTTATCCTTCAAGCTAGATTTCAAATTTACCAATAATATGGTTGAGTATGAAGTCATAGTGATAGGTCTCTAGACTAATTTAGCTTTAGGAGTCAAAATAATTAGTATCTTTGGTGACTCCCAATTTATGGTCAATCAAATAAATGGCTCTTATCAATGTAAGAATGATGTTTATAATAATACAAACAACTATTTGATGTATTCTTATCATAATTTAAACTCTACTATATCCAAACCCCTCTGTGATCTATAAATAAGTTTGTCAATATGATGGCTTCTCTTGCTTCCCAGATCCCATCTGCACCCTCTAGATCTAAGCTATCTATCATTATCCATCAACTTATTGAGCCTTATTATATCAAATATGAGTCTCCAACCATATTTAATGTGGAGGAAACCCAACTTGACCTTTGGTATCAACAAACCTTTGACTATCTCAACCTTGCCATCATCCCTTCTAACCTTTCTATGAAAGCTCAAAGAGAATTTATTTATAGCACCTCACATTATACCATACTAGGGGGAATTATTTATAAACATGGCATTGATGGTCTCCTCTTTCCCTACCTATGTAGCCATGAAATCTCTCATTCTATCAAATAAATGCATGATAGGATATGTGGGGGACACTTTAGTTGCCTAGTCATTGCTAAATACATCCTTAACCTTGGCTATTATTGGCCAACCCTTAACCAATATTTTTATGATTATGTGCAGAAGTGTATTAAATGTCAACAAAATACCAACTTACATCACACACCTAGTCATAGTTTCAAGTATCTAAAGATCTCTGGCCCTTCTCATAATGGGGCCTAGATCTTATTGGTGAAATTAACCCCCATTATTTGTAGCGAACATCATTCTATAATCACTACAATAAAATATTTCATCAATGGGTAGAGGCTATTCCTCTCTCTCAACCAAATCCAAAAATATTATCAATTTTATCAACCATCACATTATTAGTCATTTTTATGTTCCCCACAAAATTATCATCGATACTGGTAAATACTTTAAGAACAAAAAAGTCTAAGGTATTTGTGAAACATTCAATATCAAGTTAAGTTTCTCTTCACCTTATGGTCCACAAGCAAATAGATAGGCTAAAGCTTATAACAAAACTCTCAATAACATGCTAACTAAAATGGTTAATGAATTTGGTTGTGATTGGCATTTACACATCCCCTTCACCTTATGGGCATATCATACTATCATTTGAACCCCTATAGGTGCTACCCCTTTTTCTCTTGTGTTTGGAATAGAGGTTGTCTTGCCTCTCAAAGTCTAAATTCCCTCTCTTTGCATATCCCTACAAGATCTCATTTCTAAGGGTGATTATCATAATGTTTATCCAAACCTAATCTACTTGATGAATGTCATTTATTCATGCTTACCCATCTTCATGTCTATCAAGAGTGAATCAAACATGCTTATAAAAAACACCTTGAAGTGTGAGAATTTAATATCGAAGACCTAGTCCAAAAGGAAAATCAACATGTAATCAATATGGATAAAATAAATCGAGGCAAGTTTTCTTTCAATTGGTTTGGACCTTATATCATAATGTACAAGTATGGATCGAGAGCCTACCAATTGTCTTATTTTGAAGGGAAACCAGAACTTGAGCCCCTCAATGCTTTGTATCTACATCCTTTCTTTTACTAAACAGGACTGAACTCACCTTTTATCTAATTTAAGCTCATCCCTTATTTACACTCACATGCATCCCCTTATTTTAAGGATAACTAATTAAATTTAAATCATGTGATTATATATTACATCCTTTTATCTAATCTTAAACATTAGTACCATGGCTCTACCCATGGCATGATTCTCATGGTGCTTTATGTCCCTTTACAGGATGGAATCCCATGGTCATTATCACTTAAACCTATTTTACCCATCCACAACCTTCTTATACTCTAATTTTTCCTTCATGAAGGTGGACTTTTTGAGCCTTTATAAACAAATCCATGTCAATATCAAAAACAAAATCAATTAAAAAACACAAAAAAAACAAAAACTCATATGTTTTATGGGTCATTCCAATAATTTGCATACTATTCCCTTGAAGGATAGTTTCCAAAACCAATAAAAATTGCTCCATGTAAGGTAGACTATTCCCTTGAAGCATAACTATCAAAAATACTTAAATAAATCTCATAAAACTTAGACCATTCCCTTAAAGGATGGCTAAGTAAAGCATTTATCAAATCATAACAATTCTTGGGAAGCTTCTTGCATTGATAAACTTCCTGATCAAAAGACTCATTATCAAAATAAGACAAAGCACAAATAATTTTTGAAGACAATCAAATTTCATAAGTAGACTTTTTTTATCAATCATTCTACACCTTAGATGACATGGACTTATTTATATTGGTTCTTTGGTAACCTATAGAAGAGGCATGCTAGTTTCAAAAGAAGGTTCCATGATCGTTCACATCCCCTTTATACCCTCTGTATGTAAGGGGTTTTCTTATCTTAATTGACACTGGGTGGCCAAAAAACTTTTTAACTCACTAACAAAGACTAATGTGAAGTATTTGAAGGGATTATGTTCATAAGCTACTCTACCTTAAGTTTATCTCAATACTTGCTAATGATGAATCATAGTTCCTTCTTATTTCTTACATACCTACTTGTTGATACATTCATTAATATGTTTGTATTTTGATTGTCTTATCTTTTCTCACATTTAGTTTCATTATCCAATTACTCTTTGTGTTTTTAAGATTACTTCACCTTCATCTAAATGAATGTAATCCATTAAAAACATTTAATTGCAAATGCATTTTATTTAGTGATTACCTTCTTACCTTATTTATTTAAGTATTTTTAATCATAATAACATTTTAATGAATTAACCATCTCATATATCAAACATCATCTAGTGATCAATCACATCAACTAACCATCTATCATATCTACCATAATTTAATCATACATCAAAAATGAATGAGTCATTCACATATGTTACCCACCACATGTCTAATCTAGATAAGGAAGTGTAGATTCATTCATTCAAATCATGAGCATAATCATCATGAACATAATCCTATCAACATCATAACAACATACCATAACCATGATATGAACATAGTCATTCATAACCATGATAATAATCACAAACATCATAGCCATATCCAATAAAACATAACATACTAATCATCATCGAATAAACAACACCCATGAAATAACAACATCATCATGAGCATAAATCATACACATAGTCATAAATAAACCATAACCACATCATAATCATCATCATATCATAAATAACATCCATCAAAATACAATATCATCATGAGCATAAATTAAATAGCCACATCATCACATGCCTATCTAGGTGAGTAAACATGAACCATAACATCATAATCATCCTAAAATCACATCATCACATAAAAAACTTCACATCCATAACCATCAACAAAAACCATAAACCATGATCACATCTATATCTCATGAACTCATAAATAATCATCAAATATACAATAATATACATGTCTCTCAATAGGGTACATACATCTCACTACATTAGCTCATAGTTTAGTATCAAAATCAAATAATACATCAAAATACAAGGTCTCATATGATTCTAAGACCTTGGAGCACTAATAACTCCTAGAACTTAACCACCTCCTAAGCATGTATGTCCAACTACAGATGTATCCCATTGACCTTGTGATGTACAATTATCCCCTCTAGTGATCCTTACTTTATACTAGCCCCATTTGGGATCATTTAGAATATGTGTGAAAATTAAGGCCTCATAACACATTATATCCTCCACTATCACTACATATCTCATCATAGAGATAGTCCCTAGTGGTCCAGTAGGTGTTGGTACTCACCCTCCTACCTACTTGAGAGAATCCCTCTCTTGTGTAATAATGGCTAGCTATGCTCAGCCTGATCCCTCTCTCTAGTAAGAGTGTCCACCTATCCCTATGTTTCATCCCTCTCCTTGGTCACTACTACTAAGGAAGCCTATGCTATGACTAGTTCCACCCATGCCTGGTCCCTCTCGATAATCAATGTTTATTTATCTGGGGTATCCTCAGCTCTTTGATTACCTATCACCTCTACATCCACATCCATGTCTTGCTAGCCATCATCATCTCAAAAAATAACTACATCATAATGTTTCTATAACCATATAAGGTAATCATTAGTAACAATTATGTCATCAATATCATCCCTCATTGGTAGCTCCTCATGATCAATAAATATGTCCTTTGGCTATAGTGCAGGAAATGGGAACTTTATGTCTTCCCTCCTATATCAAGGGAACTCACCTGAAATATCTTGGATGATTATAAATTACATCCTCACCCTATCAAATGGGATAATTTCCACCTTGTGGTCTCACCTCCCAAAAATCCATTGATAGCTCTGTAATGATAGAGTGTGTTTGGCATAGCTCACCCATGCTGGAAATCTAACATAGGGGTACTAAATGACCTCACCCTCTATAAGTGACTCTAATTAATCTATGTACCAATATAGGTCTTAGGAACCTCCCCATAGTCTATTGAGTGCATAATTACCTCTCCATCACATGTAACCAACCCTAAAATCCATCTAAATAAAATTATGCCATAGTAGTCCCCTGGGTCTCAATACCCTAATGTGCTCGTATACCCATCAATGTAACACAAAACTAATGTTGATCCCATATCTCCTATGGGCATGGTATCACCATATCTCCTAATATATCTAAACTAAGAATACAAGTGCTCACACAAATATTTTATGATCCAACCACATTTCCATAAGAACCCCCAGTAAGAATTATAGAAATCTCCCACTACTCGAATCTGATAGTATGTAACATGTAACAACTATCATCATCATCATGAATATCTATCTAATATCCCTATCTAATTAATACAAAGGTGTATAATGGAATCCTCTCTAATTCCACCTTACCAACATAAAGTTCTTTCTATACAGGTGATCCATCTACTCATCTCTCTCATCATTGCTGATATGGTATATCATCTCACCCTGTATTGGTAGTTGCACTATCCGATGGATGTTCTCTAAAAAAATAGTGATCTCACTATTCAAAAGCAAGAATGTGTTATTGGTAGGATCCCATCCCTTTATTAATTTCACTAACATGTTTTTATCTTGAGGCAAGTGTTGATAGTGCCTCATGCCTCTTAGGCCCACGTTGATCATATGATCCTAATTCGCATCTATCATCCCTTGGCATACCTTGTCTAGGATCTATGACACCTAATCCATGCATCTATAACTACTCCCTCACCTATAAGGTTATATTAATACCTTATTTTACCTAGTTCATCAAAATTTTCCTATTAATACTACCTACTACCCCTACCTCCTACCTTAAACTATTCACCTAATCTAACTATCTTTTACCTAACCCTACCTACCAGGCAAATCATGTTTTCACCCTATCATCCTTTACCTCATCTATAATCCTGCCACTACCTTCACTAAACCCTTAACCCCCTTTTTGTAACCATAAACTCCATTTATTTATTCAAATTAATTTAGCTTTGACCCAATTTATCAACCACTGACAGTCGAGTGTTGATCAGTGATGGTTCCTTTTGGAAAGATCACTGATCAACTATCAATCATTGATGGTTATGTGGTTACCACTGATGGTTGACTCATTGACCACTCGATAGTCACCTATTGATTGGTGATGGTCGATAGTGATCATTGATGGTCACTATGTAGTGATTGACAATAGACAAACCCTAACCTTAATCCCTTAAAACTTTAAAACTATCACCATAAACACCCAAAATTACACCAAACATACTCAAAACCTCCCCTACCCTAATTATCATGAACCTATTTCACCCCCTCTACACATTTTACATCTCAATCAAAACCCCCTACTTGCCTAACCCACCCATAACAATAAACATTCAACAACTTTAAATCATAAATATCAACACATTTAAATGCACCCCCTACCTTATTTCATGACCACTATTTTGGAGGAGCCTTAGGAACTACTACCACTTCACCCCATGCTCTCCCTCATCCTTATTTCATCCTCATCTGATCAAACCTCCAACTCTACCTTCAAATTAATTCAATAATCACAAATTCACCTAACTCAAATCACTTACTTACACCCAAATCATCACCATTCCTTTTCACTTAGATAAACTTCAATTGTTGTGGGTTTTTAAATGAGGAAATATAATCCTCATTTTACTTTTAACTTCATCCTTTTAGGGCTAACATCTAACCATCGACGGTCGTTGGGTGACTGCCAATGATTAACCCTGACTATTGATGGTTGACCTCCTAACTTTTTTGCCATCACAACTAATACTTTTTCAAAACAACCAACTTATACCAAGCTCCTTACCTAAACCACAAAATTATATTACCTCATTCTCTACTAACTAATCAACCAACCACTAAACCTTGACATTGGTCATTTTGGCCCCACTTTCACATGTTTTATGGCAACCTTGTATTGGTCATTTTGACTGCTACAACTACATTATCATCTTAAACAACTTGAACTCACACTACCTTTTGCACACCAACCAATTATATATTCTTGGGATCACTTCTTACCTTGGATACCTATGGATACACTAACCTCACCTAAGAGACTTACATTTATGAGTAAAACCATAACCGCCATGCCTAAATATGGTCACTTGGTCTACTTGTCACTTGTCCATCTAGTACCAACCTTATTTTTACCCAACTAACTCAAATATGGAAGTCTATTATATGTGTGATATATGTTATCATACTTAGTCACATTTTATGCACATATTTGTGCTTTGATACCTAATCCAACCAATGTTATCACCCACTTAACTACTTTTCAAACCTATAACTAACTCTATTTTACTTTATCAATTCCTAATTTGAGGGAGAACACCTCCTCCTATACTTAGGGCAGACAAACCTTTGACCCACCATCCATTTTTTTTTTGAAGCTTGTTGATACAAACTACATAACAAAAAGGGGTAAAATGTAGACACTAAAAAACTATACATTATGGTTCTAGATGTCGCACTGACCCTTGGATCACCCTTGGACCCCCTTAGGACCATTTCACAACTTGTCAATCACCAAACCTAAGTCACAATGACTAACCCTAAGAATTTTACCTTTTCCCTCTTTAATGCTAATGGTTTGACCCTAACCATCGATGATCACCCAACCACTAATGGTTACTTAACTACCAATGGTTATCCTCAACCATCGATGGTTAACTTTTAACCACCTCAAGGGTTAACTGCCACTCAACTACAACTTTATTTTATATTTTTAGCTATTTGATCCATGTTCATAATCATAAATCTAAAATTAGATAGCTTGTTGAACCTATTATTTAACCTCTTGTTTCACCGCTCCCTTTTTCCTATATAAAGAGGTGAAAGGGGAAAATAAATAAGGACCATCATTAGAGTCTTGTGTAATAGAGCTTCTTGTGTAGGTGTTCTTCTCACTCTTGGTGAATCCAAGAGAGCTTCCAATGAACCAAAAACCATGATAGAGATTAAAATTGTTATTGCTCATCAATCAACAACCAAGCTATCATCACTCTACCAGAATTGCTCCATAGTTTACAATAAGTTTTTATCTACTCACCTCAACATCCTTTAGACTAATAGAAAAGCTAAGTATCTATTTTCAATAATAATTTCCTTTATTTTTCTCCAACCTTCCCAACCAAACTCTCTTTACCCAAGCTAAACCTGATAGTAATCATCGATGGTCTTACCCAACTGTCGATGGCCACTGTGTGTCAATTTCTAATAGTAAGCTAATTTTACTTATCAAACCCTGACTAAATCCCACTTTATAATTTTTTACCTTATCATACAAGATTACCCTATTTTTTGAACCAAGTCTAATTTATTTATCATTATAATCTAATCATTTATCTTTATAATTAGTTAAAATTACTTATTTCTTCTCAAGCACTTCTTGTATTTGATTTCAGTATCTTTTGTTATTTATCCAAGCAATATATTTTTCATTTTTAGAACTTGATTGTTTAAAGCATGGATTGATATCCTCCAAGGAATATTGTGCTTCTTGAACCTAGCTCGTGCTAAGAAATCCATCCTACTATCCAACTAATCAGCCATTTATTTAGTGTTTTCTTATCTACAGGTTATTCTTCACTAGACAAAAAAAACCCAAGTTCTACTAACCAAATCTAGATTCTACTAACCTCACCCTTATTTTAAGTTTTATAACTTTCTTCTTATAAATAAAAAAAATTATGTGAAACAATAAGGCTTTTAAATAGTAGGATGAGATGGTTTAGCCTTGGATAGCACAGTGTTCAATTTTGGATCTAAAGGCACAATGTTCTCATTGGGTCCAGTGATAGAAGAGGACAAAGGGCCCTGAAAGGTAATTCATAAGCATATAGTGTTGATTACACAATATATAGGTGACAAGGAGCCATTATAATTAGAATATGAAGTCAAAGGGCCTTGGAGGGTGACTCATGAGCATCTAGTTGTGTTTTCATAATTTCAAGTCGACAACGAGCCATTATAATTAGAATAAGGGGGTCTAAAAATAGTAACACATAGAAATTGAGGCATAATGGAAATTCTTGTACTCAATGTGACATTACTTAAAGGGGAGGGTGTTGACCCTATAATTAGGGGTCTAGTACTTTGAGAAGCATATGATGGTTCATGAGCTTTAATAGTGATGGTGGTAACATGGTTTCCAAAAATTTACCCCATAGTGTTATTGTAATCATAAGGCATGTTGTTATAACCCATGTTATTTGAATGGGTATTATGATACTAATTATGATCAGGTTGATCACAATTTTGGGCTTGGCTCTATTTCCATTAATTATATCCTTGGTTTTGATTATTTCTTATTGGTTGTTGATTATGCCTACGAAATATATCTTTGTAGATGCCCATATCTTGATTAGTGTTTTATGATGCCAGTTTGATTTCAAATTCATTGATTTTAATCAACTATTTAATGAAATGTTGAAATTGAACACATCTATAAGCACCATGACCAACAACATGATGTAAATTCCAAAACTTATCTACCGAATACCAATCAGGTTTGGGTTGATATTCAAGGAATGGCCTTGGTACATACCACATAATCAAATTAGCTGCTACAAGATTTTATAACATTGCCTCAACAAACTCTCCTAGTTTGTTAAAGACTTTATATTTATTATTAAATACCCTTCATGGAGGGACTCTTTACAAAGTGGTTAGTGGATTAGGTGGAGCTAATTGCACATTTGGAGTTGGTGAAGCCTATACCATTTGTTAATGTCTTGAATCAATCACTCCATTCCCTACCATGTTCTTTTTCTTATTAAATCCCTTAGGTTTTTATGTTTTAATAGCTTGAATAAATGATTGGGTTTGATTGGATATTTGACCCTATGAATAAATCTTGACAAGGTATTTAGTGATAAACACCTTCTCAATATGCACACCTTTATCTATAATTTCTTCAAATATGTTTGTACAAGCAAGTCTTAGATTATGCACCATCTCAGGGTGTAGATTATATGCAAAGATATCGGCCATATGTTTATCTATAAAATTATGTTGAAATTAGCCAACTAATACTCTCCATATTTGTAGATATGTTGTGAAGCTTTCCCCATCTCATTGTTAAGATTTGCACAAGTCAACTACAATCAACTCATATTCAATATTATAAGAGAAGTGGTTGAAAATTTTCTTATATAAATCATTGCAATTTGACATTGATCCTTTAGGTAACTTAAGGATCTAGTCTAAAGCTTGTCCTACTAAAATTTATGAAAATAAGTAAAATAAATAAATGCTTCTATAAGTTACTTCTTGGCACAACACAAAAAATGCCTGAATATGTTCACGAGAGTCACCCTTCCCTTTTTATTTGTCAAATTTGGGTGCCCTAAAATGAGGTGAAAAGAGGAATCATAGAATACTCAAATTTAATAGATATGGACATATCTTGTCAAACTTGTATTTCTTGACTCAGTTTTTCATCTCCAATCTTGACATAAGTTCTTTCATTGAATTCTACTCTTGCATGTTTGGTGCATTCATAGGTGGAATATAATTATGTTGGGGTGGTATGTGCCCCTATTGTGTTTATTTATTAGGGATATAAACCCTACAATAAACACCTTTATTTTGGTTCACTCCTTGAGTCAAGTAGTTGGATTGTTGATACTTGGGTTGATAAGCATTCACTAAAAATTGTCATCATGAATTTTAAGTGTTTTATTGATTTTGGGGAATCTATGGTCGATTCACCAAAGTATGCATTAGTTGAGAATAAATTTCTAAAGTGTTTTGAATAATTTCCTTAATTCATACTTTATTATTCATATTTTGACCCTACAAAGGAATAAGAGGCTCTTGGTGATTGTAAAATGTATACTCCATGTATGGCAAATCATTACCTCCTAAGTCTTGTTTTATTTAATTGAGACACCATGATCTATGGTAGATGTGTTATTAAATAAAGTATGCTATGTTTGATCTACTACATTCGCTTGTTCCTTGGAAGCATTATTTTGTATTGAATTGGAAGCTAAATATGTGGTCAAGTCTACTATAAGCTAGTTTGCATATCATTGACTTATCTTCTTGATCTTGGTGGCAAGATCTTGATCATTGGGTGCTGACTCTATGGGTGATTCTTTTCCTTTTCTAAAAGTAATGTTTGATTTTGCATTATGATAAAGGGATTATTCTCACTATTTTTATTTTACTCTAACCAAAGTATGCAATTATTCCATAATAAAGTCTGATGGCAATCTAGTACTGAATTCAGTCAACCTTAGGAGGGCTTCATCTTTATCCTCTAAGGGTTGATGTTTAAAATAGTCTTATTTTTATCCTATGGTCATTGGAATGTCTTCTAATACCATGAAATTATCTTTTCCATCATAAAAATGATCTTCCTCATAGTGTAGGCCATAACAGACCCCACTATGAGTATACCTTTACGTCATATCTAGAAGATTGTTCTCTATGTTTGTTAAGATTTAAAATGTTTTACAAACATTTAAAAGGGGTGTTTTAATTTTATCCAAACAAGTGACAAGTTAAAAAGAGACTATAATAAAATAAGTGTAGTACCACACAATTATAATAAATGGTCATGAATTTACTCAACTTTGGTGTGTTGAAATCATCAAATTAGAAGAGGGTATGATAACTTTAAAACCTAAAATGTAAGCTAAAACAACAGATCTAGGTCAAAGATGTATCAATACCATAAAATCTAGATACAACTACGAAGAGTTAAAATTATAAAATTAAAAGAAACTCCTAATTAGGAAGGTAACAATGTGAACTAAGAAGATCAAAATGTGAAAATAGATAAGAAACCCTAAGTATAAAGCTAAAACCATATTAGCAACACAATGCCACCACATGGTAATAGGAAGTAGAATAGTTATAGAACTTAGAGCATGAGTGTATGCAAGATAACCTAAGTCTAAAATGATAAAAAAGGATGATGATTATATATAACAACCTTCAATCCAAATGGGAAATTGTACTCAAGTTAACTCAAACCAAGTGCAAATGGCAAACATATTAACACCTTGGCCTAGAACTTAGAAAGGTGAGATTATGATTTTGAATTAAAAATGAAGGACTTGAAGATTTTTACAAAATGGTCTACACTCAAATGTAAAAAATAACAAAAAGACAAACATAATGTTTCAAATGATTATTTGAATAAGGAAAAAAGAGGTTTTGATTTAGTCAACATAGTGCCTCCTTATTCAAATAAAATGGTGGATAATAAAGGTGTTTTATTGTGACACATTTTAGTTTTTAAACAAGTTTAAGACTTGATAAGAACAATCAAATGAAGGATAAAATGATAAAATATAACTAAGTACAATGTCCAAAGTCTTAAAACTAATAGGGTTACATCGTACCATTGAATTCTATTTATATACATGCTATTGAGATTATTTTAAGTGTTAACCCAAAAATAAAAGTGCATGAATAATTAGGGTTTTTACACCCCAATTATCTCAATAGATTGTACAATAACATGTAACTTTAGGCTACTCACCCTGCTTTAAAAATATGTCTATGGCAAGTGGGATTATTCTAAAACTAAACTTTCATATGTTTAAATGGTCCTAAGTGTGGCTAACACTAGAGATGCCTCAGATCAATTAGATCTATGTCAATCAACTTGTGAAAAAGTCTTGTATTTTTCACAACCACTACATTCATCACTTGATTAGTGTAGTACAATGTCCAAATTTTCCCTACGATTTGAGTTAGAGTACCACTAATGGAGTTTTCTTAACCACTCAAGAAAATGTCCCAGTGGGTCACCCTCAATTTGTATACCCCACCATGGAATGGGGTTTAAAAGATGCCATAAGATGAATTCCTAGGTCAACAATTCCCTAGATAACCTATGAGGAGGATATGAACTCTCGTTCACAAGCCAAGTTGTGTAAAATAAAAGACAAATTGAAAAGACTTTAAGGTCATGTTTAGATAACCCAAACCATAAAAATTCTAGGAGAATCTTAACAATGTTATTTTAATGCCTTTGGATAAGGCACAAATGCAAAGAAAGAGCATTTTTTGGTCACCTCAATTCCCTAAATGGGATGGGGGGAGAACATACACGCATCGATCATTTTGTGAAAATAAACAATTTTTTAAATATGTATCATAAAACAAAAACACTCTTAAGAGTATGTAATCTAAGTGACTATTTATTTTAATGCACCAAAGTGAAGTGTTTATGAAATTTGGCCCCTTGCCCTTAGTTTAAAAATTTTATCAAAGAAACTCTCACAAATAACTAAGCATAAATAATCTAAATTCCTTTTAAGCACCAAATGAAAGTATTCAAGACTTAAACATTTTCAAATTTGTGCTTTTTTCCAATGTGTGACCTACAATTTTTAGAGGGTTTATGTCTACCTTAAATCCCAAATGTAAATGAGAAAATAATATTTCAAAACTTGATCTCAGGTCCTTGTTTTTTTGTTACAAAGATCAACGTCGATCCATGCAGAGATCGATGTTGATTACAAAAAAATTGATGCCAATCAGTTTAAGCAAGATTGATGCTATTTGACTAGAATCAATGTTGGTTACCTATAAAAATGTAGGAAAATCACAATAATTTTTATGAAAAATATGGTTAGCATAATAAGTATAAAAACTTGAAAGGTCTCTAGATTCTATAAAATAAAGGTTAGATAGAGAGTATGCAAGTTATAAAACAAAGAACAAACTCCAAAAACCTTCAATAAAAATTCAAAAAACCAAGTTTTTTCCATGTTCTAATCTTCACATAGGGACTAATGTTGATTAGGATAGAATCAATGTCGGTTAGAGTAAATCAATACTGATCACTATGTAAATTGTGTCATCAAAAAGAACCAAAACACATGAAAAATGAAGATAAAACTTGATTTTTAGAGACTTAAGCATGTATTAAAAGATTTAAGAGTTATAAATTAGTCTCCTTGCTTGTATGTAATGTGTGGTCCCACCAAGCATGCCAAGATGTAGAGTAGGAATCCAAAGCAAGTTAGTACATGTATTAGTCAAGTAAAACCCAAATAAGCATAAAGAACATAACTAACTAAGACAAATCCCTCATGGGGTTTTGAAAATTAAATATAAGAGCTATTGAAAGAAGGAATACAATAATCAAACCTTCTCAAGAGCATCCCTCCTCTAATTGTGATTCACAAATGTGATTTCCCCTTATTTGATGCACCAAGGCTTTGTTAATGATGAGTGGCTTGCTCATCCATCATCTCTCAATGCACCAATGAACTAGACTTCATGAAGCTGATCAATGTATTCCAATAGTTGAAGTTATTCTATTAAAAATTCAGCAAAATAACATTACACAAAAATAGTTTGTGAAGATAATTTTGCATAATAAGTTTACATAAAAAGAACTTAAAAGGATGAGTGAGGACCCTTGTAAATATAACTTTTCAAAGATGATCAGAATCAATCATGACCATCCATATTGAGATTTAATATGTGTGGCCATGGATCAATTTAATTTTGGAGGCTCAATCCATAAATATCCTCATTAATATTTGGAAAAATAGGGCATTAATGAGGCATGGGAGAGCTTAAACTAGATATTTATTTCATTTATGTCTTATGGATGCTACCCCATCGATGATGTCACAATATGATGTACAATTGAATAATGAGTTTCTAATACATAGATTTTCAATAACGTTTATGTTTTTTTCACTTAAGCCCTTGATTTGGATTAATTTACTTAAGTGAGGTTAATTAAAAATTTGTAATTCTTAAGAAATTGGTTGTTCAATTAATCAAACTGGTCAAAATGTTGATTTATTGGGTCATAATTTGATTAGAGTATAATTAGAAGGTGTCATTTGTGTACATACCAATACTCTATTTAGAGTATTATGGATGTAAAATAATACAAGCACATGACATGTGCTTCCAAATTAGAAGAATTTAGTAGTCTAGAGCATCATTTGTCAAGGTCATAATTTGACTTGAAGTGATTTGAGAAAAGATAATAATCACATAAAATTCATTGCCCCATTTAGGGATACATTTACCTAAATTGGCACTTGTATATGGCAAGCTTAAACCATTTAGTGCATTTTAGTGATTTTTGCCCAAATTATGCATTGTCATAGAATTTTGAGTAAGATTGACAATTTAAGCGCAATGTTGATAGGACTTAAATGTCTAAAATTAAATTAGGGAAATGGTGTAGAATAATTAGGGGGGACAAATATTTATACTTATATGAAACTATACCCCCCCCCCTAAGTCACCACAACAAGGATGTGTAAGTAACTCTCATTTTCTCTAAACCATTATATGGATGAGCTACAATTCTAGGTGCTAAGTGCACCTAATTTGAGCTTAGAAGATTCCAAACAAGGTAAATAATCCCTTCTTATTGACCCATGCACCATGAACCCAGTGTCAACAAGGAATATGCTAATAAAAATGGCCATAAAAGTAATATGACATAATATCATAAATGATGGCAAGGTGAGGAAACTAAAAAACTCCTCAAGGAAGCCAAAGAGGAAGTGCAGGCTAATAGGTTTAAATTGAAAAAAAATTGTGAGCATGTAAAGGCAATTGAGTCATCTCTTCTGGTTGATGTAAACACTTCAAGCATTTTCAGAGGTTGATATGATCTATGAATTCGTACAGTAGATGCTCCTAAGAAATCAGCCCAAGCCTACACAAGAATAAAAAGAAGAGGAAGACCCCAACATCACATTTAAAAAATATCTATAAGATAAGCTCTAAAAATTTGAGGATATCTTCACAAAATTGAAGGAGGGTGCAAAAATAGTAGACACAATCTTCTTAAACTTCTCCAACCAAGCCTTAGTAATAGATGTGCACTTAAAGCAAGTGAATGATGATAAGGAATATCTTAGGGCTCAATTATACTCCATAGGTAGGGTAAAAAGGTTGTAGATCATGGGAAATGTAAACATATTGATAAATCATATCAAGGACCAAGAGTGAACCTTAGAAGAACTTTTTCATAATCTACAGACTAAGGCCTGTGAGCAAGGGGATATCTTAGATGGAAGTGTGGAAAAATCACAAGCCAATGTATAATACTTTTGTAAAGAGATAGATAAAATAAATACACTTACACTCATTGTTACATCAATCAAGATTGATAACATTGTAAAAGAGATCAAGCTAACCATAAAGGGCTTTGAGGATTTTGGCATAGAATTCATGGAGAATGCACTTGAGTTTTGCACTCCCAAGATTTTGATGGCTTAGTCTAAGGGAAAAATAAGGTTTTTGTATGGGTAAATTTAGGCTCCTAACTTGTTAGTGGAGTGTTCATGCCAACTTAACATCCACCTTAGTGTGTCTAGATATTTTGTCAAGTGGTTAACCTAATAGTTTTGGTAGCCAGCTAGAGGATGCAATGCAAATCATGCTCCAGTTGGCCAATGGCTAACCATATCCTAGATAATTAGGTCATCAAAAAATATTTAAAGATAGATGGCAAGTGGAGCATATGAATCATGGGGTCATGGAGCCAACAGTTATGATGATAGAACTTTAGCTCAGTACTTAGTATGTAGCTTCCACTCTGACAAAGATGCTCTTGAAAGGATTATATAAGGAGCTCAAACTAGAGGATGAAGAGAGATAGAACTTTAGCAAAGCATTGGCAGAATGATTTTGAAACCATACTCTATAAACCTTTCTCTAGCATCCATTGAGGCTTAGATACAGAATGGAGACCACTCTAGCTCTAATTGGATGTACCCAAGCTTGCCTATGAGCCTCTAGGTTGTTAGTATTATGATTTTGAATATAAACTCTTACTATAGACTTTGAATAATGATAAATGTTGGTGCCTTAAAATGTACTTAAGTTTGTCTATTTTTTGTGTCTTGTAGTATTGATAATGGGATGCAAGTGTTTGTGTGATGTCACACTTTTGATTAATTATGTGAATTGAAGTTCATATGTTTTTATTGGTTTTGCAATTTTAATGAAGCATTTGTAGTTTTCATGATGTCATCATCATTTTACATGGAAAATGAGTATAGTTTTGTGCAAGTGAACCCAACCCCTATTTAATTTGCATCTATTTAGTATGGAAAGTAAGTTAAACCAAAGTAGTCTTATGACCCGCTAAGTGCCTATATGACCCTGGGATTAACTTGAGAGAGGCTTGTACCTATGGATATGCCCCAGAGTTAATTTTCTAGTGCATTGATTAATTCCTCCTAGTGAATCCTCATGCCATGGCATGACTAGCCCAATGTGGACCCCGGTTCCTTCCTAGTTGTATTTCAAGTGAATGCATAAGGAATGTGCCTTATGTGGATTGATGTCAATGTATCCAAGTGTTTAAATGTTGAGTGCAAAGGTATATATCCCATGCTTGCACTTGATTGCAATAAACCAACCCTATACTTTCACAACAATGGATATCAAACATCTTGTTTAATAAACATATATGATATGGAATCTAATACATTGATAAGTCTATGTTTTCATCTTGATGATTGAAATTAGTTGGATTGTTGATTATTTACCTCATTTATATAACATGGTGTTGTATTATTCTAGTTTTAAATCCTTAAATGCACTCTATCAAGATAATATGATATATATGAGTTGTTAGAGGTACAATCATAGAGAAGGGAGGTGAATCAGTGATACAAGATATTTCAAACTTTAATTTTAATCCTTTAAAACTTTTAATCAATGACCACAAGCATTCATAAAGCATACAAGATTATCATAACAATGAATAAGAAAGATGATGCAAGATCACACACATAACATAAGATCTAAGTGGGAAACCCTCTTAGGGAATAAAACCCACTCTCAAGCCTGAAAACACATGGACTACTTGTCCTATAAGATGATCACAAACATGAGGCCTTTTAGTGAATCACCCACTTAACAAGGGTCACCCACCCCTAAGTATGAGCAAGCACTAACTTGTTCTAGATGTTAAGCACCCACACAACACCTATGAAATTAATAGCTCTAGAACTTTGATTGCCTCTTAATTTGATGGAGAAATAATGTATAACACCTCTCTTTTAACCCATCACACACACCCAAACTTTATCATACAAGTAATGCATCCAAACACCCCTTTCGGATCACTCTAGGCTTATTTTCTCATCCTCAATATACTCTATACTTTATTCCTTCCAATAATCATAGTCCCTTTGATCTCTTTCCTTCATCTCTATCTTCTATTCTCTCAACACATTCACATACAAGTCTAGAAACCATTGCCTTGGTCTCCACTCTTTATAGAGTCTTCTTGAATATCAACTTCTAGGTTAGCCATAATACTTACCATAACACTTAAGACTTATATCATGCTAACACATAGCTCAATACTATCCTCACAAGTTGGCCATAGCATTCATGGGTCACACTTAAGTAGCTACACCTTTTAATTAGGCCTTAGTAACCCTTATACATCTCATAAAGACCTATTACCCCTTTATAACTTCATCAATACAAATAAGAACACAAGATCACTTTCAAATGCATGGTTCCACTTCATATGACCTCTAAGACATCTTCAGGTGATTACTCATGCCAAAACACTCTTCTTCTAAAGCATAATTTACTCAAATAATAGTCTTGTACATGTTGGGTGAATATTTTATCACCAACTAACTGATGATCAAAATAGGTGATTTCAACCACAGCATAAGAAGATTGGTCGGCCAAATGTTTAGGTTTACCACATCAAAAGGGGACAAATCTCTCCTCTCATCAAGGGGAGGTTCCCTATAAAATATGAGGGGCTAGATATTATATATATTTATATATATATATATATATATATATATATATATATATATATATATATATATATATATATGCAGAAAATAACACTCAGGGATAGGACTACACCATCCATCTCTCTTATTTTAGAGATGATGTTCATAGACAAAGGAGAAATCCTGGTGAAAACATTGAAGGCACTTCTCTTCTTTCAGAAGTAGTCTACAGCAAATAGTGGGAGTTCTTTTTGATAGGTAACAGATAAGTAAATATAACAAGGGCACAGTAACCAGTAGAATGAGGTGTAGCACAAAGTCTCCCCCTCAACTACCAAAGAGTGAAATACGAAGGATAATGGGGGCACAAAGTCATCCCAAGATCCTTTACAAATAAATATAAAAATAAACACACACCCACTGAAGACAATTGTGGCAGCTCAAAATCTTCCCACTATTGGCTTCAAGACACCTTCCTGATTACTTCAACTAGTTCTACTTATTTAATTAAATGAACAAGATTGCATCTAGGAAATAGACATAATAATAATCCCCTGAATAACATAAGTTATTACAGCACAAATTTTGAAAGTAACCTGCTTTCTCATTCATATAACAAAATATGATTAACAATCTGAGCTCAAATTCTCAATAAATGCCTTTCAATTTGGGTAGAGTTTTACTTCTGATCACAAAGAGATCTCCTTTTTATAAAAATAAGAGATTATAATATATATCAGCCCAAGAATACTTGGCACTTTGTTTCATAGAATGGCCCATGCTACATTCAATGCCTTGAATGCATTTTTAGTTTAGTCAAAGAGGGCCATACTCGAACAAGGCATCTACCTTAACTGTGGCATGTCAATTCATCTCAAATATCTTATTTTTAGCATGGGTTGTCTAGTATTTCTCCAAATATGTACACAGTTGTCCCCTCACTTTTATTCCAAAGGAGAAAAATAGGCTACATCTTTTAATGCTTGTGAGCTTAGATGTCTACTTGGTGGATTATTTCACCTACTAAAAATAAATCCTACATAGATTTTTTTTGTCTTTCCCTCTTTCTTATTGTAATTTGAGATCTTAGGCTATCTTTTCCCTTTCTACTGGCTCTTTCAGCTCCCTCTTCAGCTGGTTGTTGAGTTTGTTTTCAGGTTCCGCACCACATTTGAAAATTAATGGATATTTCATTACCCTAAATTTGACATCTATGGGGACGTCATTGGTTCACTAGTTCAACATTTTGGGTGGCCTTCTCGGCTCCTTAGTTAAATCACTTCTTTGGTTCATTCATTTTTCCTTGCTCTTCAGTTAAACCATCTCTTTAAACTGGTCTCTGGAATCTTCTACTTCTTTTCTTTATCAGAGCTTTCTTTGAATCGTTGAACCCGTTGAACCTTTGAACCATTTTGGTTTAAGGTTCAACGGTTCATCCTCTTTCTTAAAATCCTTTGTTTTCTCTAAGTCTTTTAAATCTTTGAAATTACTTCAGCTTTATATCTTTGGAACCCCCGAAGGGAAGGTGTCCCTTTGGGCCTTGGGAAAGGTCCATTTCCTAGTCGTCGAGAGCCCCTCACAAGGGTACTTGCCCTTTGAGGTCCTTCAGGAAGCCTTCTTCAAATCATGCAGATTTTGTAGAAACAAGCTTGCAAAGTCTGTAGAAATAGCCTGCAGTGTTCGTAGAATCAAGCCTATAGAGTCCATAGAAACAAACCTGTAGAGTCTATAGAAACATGCCTGTAGAGTCCATAGAAACTAGCCTACAGAGTCTATAGAATCAAGCCTACATAATCCATATAAATAGGCTTACAGAGTCCATAGAAACTAGCCTATAGAGTCCATAGAATCAAGCCTATGGAGTCCGTAGAAACAAGCATGTAGAGTCCATAGAAACAAGCCTGCAGAGTCTGTAGAAACCAGCCTACAGAGTCCATAGAATCAAGCCTAAAAAGTCCATAGAAAAATGCCTATATAGTTTATAGAAACCAGCCTACAAAGTCCATAGAATCAAGCCTATAGAGTCTATAGAAATAGGCCTACATAGTCCATAAAAACCAACCTGTAGAGTCTTTGATCATTCCTTCAGACAAAATGTCTTTAGAACCTCCTGAAGGGAAGGTGTCCCTTTAGGCCTTGAGAAAGTCCATTTCCCAATCGCTGAGAACCCCCTGAGGTGTCCCTTCAGGGTCCTTTGGGAAGCCTTCTTCTTCAAATCCTTTGGACAAAATGTTTGAAAGAATTCCTTCAGATATTTTGTCTAAAGGATTTCTTTCCTTTACCTTAATTGCTTCCCATCGGGCTTTTGATCATTCCTTCAGACAAAATGTCTGAAGGAATTCCTTTAGACAATTTGTTCAAAGGATTTCAATTGTAAATTTTTTCCATAGAAAATATTTCTGAAAGGTATCTTTTTGTTCCCTTTTATTCACTGCCCTCCGCAAGGGCACTTGCCCTTTTGGCTTTGGGAGACTCTTTTGAACCTTCCGATTGAACTGACTGATTGGAATAACTCTTCAAACTTTTATTGAACTTGTTTAACCTTGAACCTTTAAACCATTTTGGTTCAAGGTTCAATGGTTTAATGGGTTCAATCTTTCTTATTTTCTTCTAAGTCATTCAAAGCTGTTGAACTTGTCGAAGCGGTTGAACTTTAAACTTGTCGAAGCGCTTAACTCTTTTAAGTCTACCAACATTGTAGAACTTTTGAACCCATTGAACCTTTGAACCTGTTGGAAGTGGGGTTCAATGGTTCAATGGTTCAATGGTTCAATCCTTTGTTTGAAGCTTGCCGATGAACCTTTTGGTTGAACCTCAGTGTTGAACCAATCTTGAAATTGCCTAAGTGTTGGGAACTTATTTCTTTGTGATAACTCACCTATTAAAGTCATTAAACCTATTGAACCTATGAGTCCCTTAGCTAAAAAAGCTTGAATAATGAAGAATTTGAATACTCAAAACAATTTTTGAGAAGGGAAGAGAGAATTTTGGCCTGCAGGACCAAAATAGTTCATATGTTGTCCCAAAAATGAGTTCAAATTTTGGGAACAACAGCAGGCTCCAGTTGAGGAACTTCTTTTAGTTGAAATTTTGAAATAGCTGAGAGGAGTAGAAACTGGAATCTCAAGTGCCTTTAATTATTCCATTGGGCTATAGAATAATGTTACCCAAAAAGAAAGGTGCCAAAAATGAAAATGAAAAGCATAAAATAGAACTAAAGACTATACAAATATACATATATACAGATGATCTTATCTGATACTTCAAGAATTAAAGTGCTTCAGATGCTGCCCATTGTGAGGTAGAGAAAAGGGAATACCATCTTGATACTTCAATAGGAAACTATTTTCACCATTGATCTAATGGATAGTAAATGGGCCTCTCCATAGAGAATCAAATTTCCTATGCATTCCCTTTGGTTCTCTTCTCTTGTCCCATAACAGAACTTGATCTCCAATCTGGAAATCATGGGTTTTTATTTTCTAGTTGAAGAGCTTCTTCACAAGACTTTGATGCATAGTAATTTGGTTCACCACCATAGTTAGCTGCTCATCTAGCTCAGTCAAGTACATGATCCTTTTGTCAATGGAGCTTTCATATGTTTGATCTTCGACTACCTTTACCAGTTATAGTGCTGGTAATTCTAGGGTGATTGGTATCTTAAGACCATACAAAATTTGGAATGGTGGCATATCTATCACCCTTTTGGGTGTAATTCTATCTACCCATAAAGCATCAACCAATGCTTTATGCTAGGTTCATTGGTTGTCATCCACTAGATACCTGATGATGGTCACCAGGTTCTTGTTGCTTGATTCTGCTTGGCCATTCCCTTGTGGAAAATAATCAGAGGAGTGGGAGAGGGTAATCCCATGATAAAAATAGAACTAAGTGATCTCATGAGAAGAAAAACTAGTTGCATTGTCTGTGACAACCTTGGTTGGGACCCCAAACTTGGAAATGATGTTTTCCTTTAGGAAATCGCATACTACTTCTGAAGTAGCATGCTTGGTTAGAATTTCTTCCACCCATTTGGTGAAGTAATCTATGGTTATGAGGACATAATCATGTCTAGTGCTTGAAGATGGGTTTACAGTACCAATGAAATCGATTCTCTATTACTGAAATGGCTCTTTTATTACCACTAGCTTGAGAGGTAGAGCAGCTAACTTGGGTCTTCCAATGAATTGTTGGCATAGTTCACATTTTTTTACCCATTTGTATGCATCCTGAAATAGAGTAGGCCAGTAATACCTAGCTCACAAAATCTTATGGGCAGTCACAGGCACAAAAAAATGTCCTCTACAAGATAGATTATGGAAGGACTTTAAAAGTTGGTTATGTTATTCTTTATCCACATAGCGAAGGAACACTCCATCAAGACTCCTCTTATACAGGCCGTTGTCCTAGAGGAAAAAATTGGCAGCTTTCAATTTAATAGTCTTCCTTTTTTTATGAGGCAAGTGAGCAAGACACTCACCATAAGTAAGGAAATGAGCAATATTCAAATACCACTCATTTGTGGTGTAGATAAAGAGGATTGTTGGCATGTCTTCCACTTCTATTTCTTCATGTCCTACTTCTTCGGGTCTGTTGTCAGTAATCAATTGGTAGAGGCCCTTTCCTCATACAAGCTTCATTAGTTTGATAATGAGATCAAAGTCCTAGATTTTAGCAATCCAATTACCCCTTTTGGTTCCAAACTCTTGCTGAGTTAATATGGATTTAACTATGGTATCAAGAATCAAGGAAGTAACTTGTGAATTCAGGATGTGAAAATAGAAGCTCTTTACTGCCTTTACCACTGCATAAACATGATTTTCCATGTTTAAATACTTCAATTCATGAGCTTTGATAGGATATCTCATAAAGGATATGGAAGATTCCACACCTTCTTTGTTCTATTGAACTAGAATTGTTGAAAGTGTGTGCTCAAAAGCATAACTGTATATGGTGAAATCCTTGGTATAATCTAGACAAACCAAAATTGGGGCATGGGCAATAGCTGTCTTGATGTCTTAAAATGCAAATTTGCCTTTTTCAGTCCAGCTAAAAGTGGCCTTTCCCTTCATCATTTTTATAATATGGCAAGTCTTCTCTACAAACTTGGGGATGAACCTTCGTAAAACATTCACCTTTCTAAAGAAAGAGTGAACTACAGTCTTACTTATGGGCAGAGTAAGCTCTCAAATGGATTTGACTCTTTCTGAGTCAATCTTTATGCCTTTTCAAGATACAATGTTTTTAAGAAGTTTCCCTTCTATTACCCCAAAAATTGACTTCTTGGGATTCAGAGAAATGTCATTCTGGTGACATCATTCCAGCACTTATTGCAGATGGTGTATATGATTAGGATGATGTTTGGAAAAGACTGTTAAATCATCAAGGTACACCACAATGAACTTACCCATTTCATCTTTGAAAGTAAGGTCTATTTCTCTCTAGAAAGTGGCACTGGCATTTATCAAGCCAAATGCCATTCTTTAATATGCAAAGGTGCGCTAAGGCATGGTGAAGGCAGTCTTATGCTAGTCTGCTTCACCAACTTCTACTTGATTGTACCCTAAGAAACCATTCAGCATTGATAACATCTCTGAACTAGTCACCATCTAAAGGACTTGATCCATGATGGGCAGAGGATAGTTATCCTTTAAGGATGATTGATTCAAATTTTTTAAATCCATGCAAAGGTGAATTTCACCATTCTTTTCTCTCATAGAAACTATGTTGGCAATTCATGTGGAATGATGGATTGGAAAATTTATTTTAGCATTCAACATTTTCTATATTTCAGATAGAATAGTACCTAATATCTTCAAATTGTACTGCCTAGATTTTTTCTTGTAAGACACCGAATCACTTTTGAGAGAAATTTCATGGTGAATTTCTTAAGGCCTGAGTGACTTCAGATCATCATAGGAGTACGCCAAAACATCTATGTACTAGTAGAGCATATCAATGAACTTAAACTTCTCTTCTTGAGTGCAGCACTTCCCAATGTTTACCATCTTGGGATTTTTCTTGGTACCCAAATTTATCTAATCAAACTCTTGAGAGGAACTTGAATCCATTTGTTGCTATTTGATGAACCTATCGTACTTGTCAAACAACTTCTCAAGGGAAACCAATCCTTTGAGAATTTTATTCCCGTTCAGCTATAATAATTCCTCACCTACATTTGAACTTGATTCATGGGCTGGCTCAAGCTTTTGAGGCTCACTACCTTCAAAGTGGAGCTATTGAAAGCTATCTTTTTATTTTATAAAGGTGATGATTTGGTTGTCATCATTGAATACCTACCAATGATTGGAATTGTTAGACACACTTGGTCAAAAGACCAGTTTGATAATGTACCTATCTTCCTTTAAATTAGGGTGAGGAACCAGAAGAGTTTCTGAAATAGCCAAAGCATCAGCTTGGTCATTAAATTCCCTGGGAACTATAAAGATGTTGAAAGTATCAAAACTTTCAATTTGATCCCAAACTAGATTGCGGTAATGATATAATCTCTCATTTTCGGTTTGGTACAAGTTTTTCACTTGACAAACCACTAGCTCAAAATCTCCTTTAGCATGAAAGAGTTTGATGCCCCTATCTTGAGTGGCCTTCAATCCAAGTAGCAGTGATTCATATTCAATAGTATTATTGGTATTGTTGATCTATAATTTATATGAAGAAGGAAAAATATCTCCTTGGGGAGATATCAACACAATCCCAACTCCTGAACCAGTAGAGGAATAGCTGCCATTGAATTCTAGTATCCATACATCATCAAAAGCTGACCTTACCTTAGATTTTTCTTCATTTAAAGGGGGGATTCTTCTACACTTGCACTGCATCTTGTTAACTCTTCTACTATTTTGCCTGAATCAATTTTCAAATTGTCATTTTCAAAATTTTCATTAGATGCCACATGAACCTCCTCCATGAATAAGAAGGAATTACCCATGCCTAAAGACTCAAATAGAATTTGAGCTTCAAGCACTGATGTTTTAGTGACAACATATTTTGCTTCCTTCTCAGGGAGTAGCCTTTACATGACGTCTTTAACTAGGATCCTTGCCTTAGATAGGTCCATACTTAACTCACCCCCAACATCTTTATAGAAATTTCACCCAAGAAGGATGTCGTATGAGGCTAGCACGTCGGCCACCAGGACTATCATCTTGATTCTCTTGTCTAGGAATGTCGCAAATGCAAATTGGGCATCTTTGATTTGTCCCAGTAGTGGCACTTTTTTGTTCTCCATGGAGAAACATCTCCCAATTGCCTTGATCAGTGTGAGACCAAGAAATTATACCACTTTGGCAGGCATGACATTGTCAGATGCACCTAAGTCTATGATGCAATTGTTCAACTGGTGTTCATTTATCAGTAGGGAGACATAAAATGGTTCAGTCCTTCTGGGAGTAGCAAGAGGATCAATGATAAGGTTATTCTAGGTGGACGTGGGAGTCATCTTTGAAATAGCTAGTCCTACAGGGATAGTTTTATTCTTCACACATTCCACTAACTTATCTAACTACTCAAGGTTGGATTGGAGGAATTCAAATTTAGATATTTGAATTTTAGTTTTATTGACATGGTCGACTATGTCAAATGTCTAAAATAAATTATGAACAGGGGAAGGGAGTTCATCCTTCTAATTTTTAGGAGGGGGAGGACTAATTTGTGCAATTGAAGTAGAAGGTGAAGGCATACTTGAGGTACTTACTTTTTTATTACTCACTGGGTCCTTTGGTTGGAAAGGTAGAGAAGTTTCTCATTTGGCAATTGAAATTATAGGCTAAGCTTGCTCCTCTAATTTTTCTTTATCATCTTGCTAGGCTGACTGATTCTTGGACTAGGTGAACATAGTGTATGATCTCTCAACTACTTTATCTTCACTTATGGGTTCATCCTGGTAATTCAAAAAACTAATCTTGGAGTCACCAGCTGATTCTTCTTGGTTTTCTATAAAGAGATCAGCATTATTTTCTGGGCTCAACTCAGGTTGGAAAGAGAAATCAAATTCTATTTCAAGATATCTAACTATTGAGTTGGTTGGTGCTGCTTCAATGGCCAGCTTCCCCTATGGGGGAGGAAGATGATTTAGCTACCCTTGATCCCTGGTAACATTGTCTTGGTATGACTGATTGTGGAATGTCTTCCTTGGTATATCTTTGTATGAAGGAGCAGATGACATCCCTTGCACCATTTGCTTTCTGAGAGCTAGCAACTCATTTTCCAACTTTTACACCATTAGATTAGTGGTGCCTATAGATGGATATTTAGAAGATGAAGAATATTTACTTTTATTAGGATCTCTCCTTATCTTTCCAACTAAGATAAGCTCATCTTTCCTACTAAGATAAGCTCATCTTTCACCTCAGTGGCCAAATCTTGAGCAGTAGCAAGGTCTATGTGCCCAGCCCATCTCAACAAAAAACTCACTTTAGGCAGTTGAGAATTGATGAAAAAACATTTAAGGTTCTCAGGTGTTGGGTGAGAAATTGTAGGAATTTAGTTCCTCGGCTTGTCTAACTTATCAATGAAGTCCCTCCTAGATTCATGAGGCTCTTTCTTCATTTGTGTGAGTTGGGCTAGTAGGGCATGTGCATCTTCTACAAGCTTGAACCTTGCTTTGAACTTAGCTTTGAGGGTGTTCCATTCAGTCACAGTTTGTGCTTGCAGATGATAAAATTATTTTGTAGCAGCACCTTGTAATGTCTCTATAAACAGCCTAACTACCACATCCTCATACTCCATGCTTATCACGCCACAAGCTATGTTGAAGGCTGCAATATGTTCATTAGGATGAACTCTCCCATCACCAAAGAATTTGGGGAAATTCTTCCTTAAACTACATGGTAGCTCATATAGAGGTGGATTTAAATTGAGTGGGCCAAGAAAGTTACCCCAGTGGCCTTGAACCGCCATGATTAGATTATGGAAAGGGAGAATAACAAATCTGGGTGGAGTATATATAGGCAAAGCTCTGCCTTGTATTGGTGACCTGATATTGGTAAGAGGAAGACTCCTAATTCATTGAACTTGAAGTTATGGAGGAAACAAATCAAAATTGCCCTGCTACACCAACTCAAAATATGGTCAACAACACCTTGGGCTCTCTGGCTTCTTGTATAGCATGGAGTTGCCAGATTGTAGAATAAAAATAGAAAAGAAGTGGCCTTGCTTTAGCTTGAAGCTTGAGGCTTCAAATTACTCATTCTTCCCCAGTGAAGTCACCAAAAACTGTTGGGTGAATATTTTTTCACCAACTAACTAATGAGAAAAATAGGTGATTTCAACCACAGCATAAGGAGATTGGTTGGCCAAATGTGCAGGTTTACCACATCATAAGGGGACAAATCTCTCATCTCATCAAGGGGAGGTTTCCTATAAAATATGAGGGGCTAGATATTATATATATATATATATATACATACAAAAAATAACACTCAGGGATAGGACTACACCATCCATCTCTCTTATTTCAGAGATGATGTTCACAAACAAAAGAGAAATCTTCATGAAAACACTGAAGGCACTTCTCTTCTTTCAGAAGTAGTCTATAGTAAATAGTAGGAGTTCTTTTGGATAGGTAATAGATAAGTAAATGTAACAAGGGCACAGTAACTAGTAGAATGAGGTGTAGCACAAATTCTCCCCCTCCACTACCAAAGAGTGAAATACGAAGGATAATGGGGGCATAAAGTCATCCCAAGATCCTTTACATAGAAATAGAAAAACAAACACACACCCACTGCAGACAATTGTGGCAGCTCAAAGTCTTCCCACTATTGGCTTCAAGACACCTTCTTGATTACTTCAACTAGTTTTGCTTATTTAATTAAATAAACAAGATTACATCTAGGAAATAGACATAAGAATAATCCCCTAAATAACACAAGTTATTACAACACAAAGTCTAAAAGTAACATGCTTTCTCATTCATATAAAAAAATATGATTAACAATCTAAGCTCAAAGTCTCAGTAAATGCCTTTCAATTTAGGCAGAGTTTCACTTCTGATCATAGAGAGTTCTCCTTTTTATAAAAATAAGATATTACAATATATATCAGCCCAGGAAACTTGGCACTTTGTTTCATAGAATGGCCCATGCTACATTCAATGCCTTGAATGAATTTTTAGTTCAATCAAAGAGGGCCATACTAGAATAGGGCATTTGCCTTCACTGTGGCATTTAACTATGGCATGTCAATTCATCTCAAATATCTTCTCTTTAGCATGGGTTATCTAGTCTTTCTCCAAATATGTACATGATTGTCCCCTCACTTTTATTCTAAGGGAGAAAAATAGGCCGCATCTTTTAATGCTTGCGAGCTCAAATGTCTATTTGGTGGACTTTTTCACCTACTGGAAATAACTCCTACACAAATATTTTTGGTCTTTCCCTCTTTCCTATTGAAATTTGAGCTCTCGAGCTATCTTTTCCCTTTTTTCTAACTCTTTTAGCTCCCACTTTAGCTGGTCACTGATTTTGTTTTCAGGTTCTATACCACATTTGAAAATCAATGGATATTTCATTACCCTGAATTTGACATTCGTGGGGACATCATTAGTTCACTAGTTCAACGGTTCGAGTGGCTTTCTCAGCTCCTTGGTTCCATATCTTCTTTGGTTCATTCACTTTTCCTTGCTCTTTGGTTGAACCATCTCTTTGAAATGGTCTCTAGAATCTTTCGCTTCTTTCCTTTGCTCAGAGCTTTATTTGAACTGTTGAACCCATTAAACCTTTAAACTATTTTGGTTCAACGTTCAACAGTTCATCCTCTTTCTTAGAAGCCTTTGTTTTCTCTAAGTCTTTAAAATCTTTAAAATTCCTTCTGCTTTATATCTTTAGAACCCCCCAAAGGGAAGGTGTCCTTTCAAGCCTTGAGAAAGGTCCATTTCTTAGTCGCCGAGAGCCCCCTACAAGGGTACCTACCCTTTGGGGTCCTTCAGGTGGCCTTCTTCTTCAAATCATGCAGAGTTTGTAGAAACAAGCCTACAGAGTTCATAGAAATAGCCTACATATTCTATAGAATCAAGCTTGTGGAGTTCATAAAAACAATCCTACATAGTCCATAGAAACAAGCCTGTAGAGTCCATAGAAACCAGCCTATAGAGTCCATAGAATCAATCCTGTGGAGTTTGTAGAAACAGACTTGTAGATTTCATAGAAACCAACTTGTAGAGTCTATAGAATCAAGCCTATAGAGTCTATAGAAAAAAGCCTACAGAGTCCATAGAAACAAGCCTGTAGAGTCCGTAGAAACTAGCCTGTAGAGTCCATAGAATCAAGCTTGCTGAGTTCATAGAAATAGGCTTGCAGAGTTTGTAGAAACTAGCCTATAGAGTCCATAGAATCAAGCCTGTAGAGTCCATATAAATAAGCCTACAGAGTCCATAGAAACTAGCCTACAGAGTCTTTGATCATTCATTTAGACAAAATGTCTTTGGAACCTCCTAAAGGGAAGGTGTCCCATCGAGCCTTGAGAAAGGTCCATTTCTCGATCAATGAGAGCCCCCACAAGGATACATGCCCTTCAGGGTCCTTTGGGTGGCCTTCTTCAAATCCTTCAGACATTTTGTCCAAAGGATTTCTTTCCTTTGCCTTAGTTGCTTCCCATCGGGCCTTTGATCATTCCTTCAAACAAAATGTCTAAAGGAATTCCTTCAAAAAAATTGTCTAAAGGATTTCACTTGTAAAATTTTGCTACAAAAAATCTTTTTGAAAGGTATCTTTTTGTTCCCTTTTGTTCATTGCCCTCCACAAGGGCACTTGCCCTTTGGGCTTTGGGGGACTCCTTTGAACCTTTCGATTGCACCGACTGATTGGAACAACTCTTCAAACTTTGATTGGATTCATTAAACCTTGAACTTTTGAACCCTTTTGATTCAAGGTTCAACAGTTCAATGGGTTTAATCTTTCTTCTTTTCTTCTAAGTCATTCAAAGCCGTTGAACTTGCTGAAGTGGTTAAACTTTGAACTTATTGAAGCACTTAACTCTTTTAAATCTACTGATGTCATTAAACCTTTAAACCCATTAAACCTTTGAACCTGTTGGAAGTGGGGTTCAATGGTTCAATCCTTTGTTTTAAGCTTGTTGATGAACCTTTTGGTTGAACCTCGGTGTTGAACCAATCTTGAAATTACCTAAGTGTTGGGAACTTGTTTCTTTGTGATAACTCGCCTATTGAAGTCATTGAACCTATATAACCTGTGAGTTCCTTAGCTAAAAAATCTTGAATAATGAAGAATTTGAATACTCAGAACAATTTTTGAGAAGGGAAGAGATAATTTTGGCCTGCAAGACTAAAATAGTTCATATGTTGTCCCAAAAATGAGTTTAGATTTTCGCAACAACAGTACACAGTAGCACCATGAACAAATAAATAGTCAACTTTAAATCTAAATATATACAATTTTACAAACACTTATACCTTATAATAAACTTTTTTGGATCAACCTTGAAGTCCTTTTCAACTTTTTTTTTACTCAATCAACAAATTTTACCATATATTCAAGATATAGTTCAAAAACCCATCACTAGTTTTCTTTCACAAATTTGAATATTTAAAATCTAATGATCACTATGTAAATGCTAAACATTAGACAATTTGTCATCATCTCATGTCCCCAAGTAAATTTGAAAAAATACACTCCATTAATCTCCTTATAATTCTCCTCACTTTAACCTTACATCACTCATCATTGATCTTAGATCTACACTTCTACAATCATGTCAACTAGCAGCTCTACATGCCTTCTGAGCACATTGACTATTTGACTTGATCCACACCATCGATCTCCATCTGTATGAACACCCACATGTTCTTGATATTTTATCAAAGCTTCTAATATTGTCACACTTGTCACTAGGGCATGCCTTCTGAGCATCCTTTGACATATTGACTAAATACATACCATAGGATCACTACTGATAAGATCATGTGCTTCATTATATTATTATCTAGTCATATTAAAAACTTGTCATTAGATCTATGATCTGATTAAATGTTCACCATAGATCTTCGATAATGCAAATTTTGATAAGTATGGAAACTTAGTGAACTCTACCTAAGAAGCCAACTTTGTACCTTAATAACTTTTTCTACGCACCATGTCCAAAATTGAAATTTAAACCACATGATTAATTATCATATGGGAATCCATCCATATATCAAACTTCTCCTCAAACCTTCACATGTATGAAATATACCATCATCAAACTACTTACTTAGCCTTGTCTACCAAGATGGCTACTTGAACCTAGACACTCATATGACTACTTTTGATGAATTCTAATCACTTATATAAGCACTCCAAGCACTCATAACACCCCATAGGGTCTTTGCAACATATCCATACCATCAATATCATCCATCAATTACCTCACTAATTTAAACACTAAATAATCATGCAAAAACACTGAAGCTTATTTAAGCACACTTTGTCATTATAATTCTAGCACATATGACACCACATCAACATCCTTTGTCATCTTGGAGACATCATTGACAACTCTCCAGAAATCTCCCCTTTATAATTGATGTCAACACCAATACAAAAGCTTATTCTCAGACTTTATCTCTCCCTTTAAGTACTTTCTCCCCCTTTAACATAATGACAAAGTGGGCTCATCTTTTGATCCTGAGGACCTAAAAAGACTTCAAGAACCAACAATAGGAAAGGACCACCTCTGAGAGATGATACAAACTCCCCCTAACACAATGCATACCTCTTCTTACCTTGATCTTCTTAAACATGCTTCAAAACTATACTCTTCTTTTATCATTCTTTGTTCTATGAAAACAAAACATATAAGAGCAATAAAAACTACTTGAACTCACCTTAACAACATTAAGAGAGACTCCCCCTTACATTATGCACATCTATTCAAGCCTCTAAAACTATCTAAGTTATCCCCCCCAACTCCACGCTCCACCTGTATCATGATATCTGAAGCATTTTACTACAGACTACTAGAAAAAACTCATGAACTAGTTGTTCCCCCTCAACCAATAACCTTCTATTGATTTCTAGACAAGGAGATGACTCCCAATCTTTGTCTTAAATAATAAAATGTTGCTTTTGTTAATGGTTTGGTCATAATGTCTACAAGTTGTTCTTTTGTAGGCACATATTCCAACTTAGCATATTGATTTCTTACTTTTTCTCCCAAGAAATGATATCTAATAGGAATGTGTTTAGTTTTTGAGTGCATTACAAGATTCTTTGAGATATTAATTTCACTATTATTTTCATAGTAGATAGGACAATCTTCTTTTTACCTTACCTTAGAGTCTTCCAAGGTTTACTTCATCCATATATCTTGAGTGCAACATGAGATAATAGCTATATACTCAAATTTTGTAGTGGATAGGGATACTGAGGCTTATTTCCTGCTTAGCCAAGATACCAATCATTCACCCAAGAATAAAACACCACCACTATTACTTTTCATGTCATCCACACAACCATCCCAATCTACATCAGTGTATGTCTTTAGAGTGAATTATTTGCTCCTGAGATACCATAAACCATATTCTATGGTGCCTTTAAGATACCTTATGATTATTTTGACTACTTTCAAGTGAGATTCTTTAGGATCACCTTGAAACCTACCAACAAGTCCTACTACTTGCATGATGTTAGGTATAGAATTAGTGGAGTACAAAAGACTTCCAATCATGGATCTATACAAGCAACCTTTGGTGAGTTATCATGCTTACTCAACTTGCAACCTATAATCATTAATGTACTCATTGGCTTACACTCCATCATATCAAATTTCCTTAGCATATCATTGATGTATTTATCTTGTGAAATGAATATCCCTACATCTAGTTGGTTAATTTACAATCCAAAAAAGAATAAAAGCTCCCCCAATATAGACATGTCCAATTTAGTCTTCATGACTTCTACAAATTCTTTACTCATATTATCATTATCAAAACTAAATATTATGTCATCAACATAGATAAATACAAGTAATTGATGACTACCTTCACTCTTAATGTACAAATTGCTATCATCTACCCCTCTTTTGAAACCTTGATTAAGAAGATACTTGTCTAGTCTATCATACCAAGCTCTAGGGACTTGTTTAAGACCATATAAAGCCTTCTTTAATTTACATACATAGTTTTGATCACTTGAAAAGAAGAATCCTTCAAGTAACTCAATGTACACTTTATCTTTTAACTTTCCATTCACAAAGGCAGATTTCACATCCATTTGGTATACCTTAAAATCTTTGAAACTAGCATATGTTAAGAAGAGTCTAGTTGCTTCCACCCTTACCACTAGATCAAAATTCTCATTGAAATCTATCCCTTCATCCTAATCATATCCTATACACACTAGTCTAGCTTTATTTATTGTGACCTCTCCTTTCTCATTCATCTTATTTCTAAAGACCCACTTAGTGCCTATCACATTCTTGGTTTTTGGTCTAGGAACTACATCCCATGTTTCATTCCTTACTATTTGATCAAGTTCTTCATCCATAGCACATGTCCAACTTTCATCTTTGCTAGCTTCCATGGGTTAAATTGATGACAACAAGACATTTTTTTGTTGATTCTGATTGATCAACACTCTTCTTCTAGTTTTCAACCTTGCATTCACATTACCAATTACCTGGGAGGCAGGATGGTCATTTTGTGTTATCTTAGATGGAGCTTTAGTGTCAAGTCTTACTTCTTCCTCTTCATCTTCATCATTTGTTTGAATAGATAACTCATCTTTATTTCAAATAGAATTCTAAATAGTATCAATTAATTGAAAGTTTGACTTCTTGACTCTGTTTGTCTTATCTACACTCACATTTGAGCTTTCAAAAATCTTACAAAGTCTCTTGTTGAAGCATCTATAGGTAGAGCTGACAAAAGAGTAGCCTAAGAAAATTCCCTAATCATATCTTGAATCAAATTTGCCAAGATCTTATTCAACCTTTTTGATATAACACTTGCTCCCAAATACTCTAAAATTTTTGACTTTAGTAGCTCTATTATTCCATAGCTCATATGGAGTCTTATCACCATTTACTCTAATTTGACACCTATTAAGAATGTAATATGAAGTGTTTATTTCCTCTTCCTAATAGCCATCTGATAGTTTATCATCTTGAATCATATTTCTACTCATTTCTTCAATAATTCTATATTTTTTTTAAACAACACCATTTTGTTGTGGTATTCTAGTAGCAAAATATTGTCTTCTTATCCCATATTCTTCATAAAAGTCATCAAATTCATGAGACCAAAACTCACCTCCTCTATCTGATCTTACACACTTAATTTTATATTCTTTTTCATTTTTCACAAGTGCTTTGAATGTTTTAAATCTTGAAAAATCTTTAGATTTCTCTTTAAGAAAGCACATCCAAGTCATCCTAGTTAAATAATAAATGAGAAGCATGAAATAGTTATTACCTTGAATACCTTGAGTTCTTATAATTCCACACAAATTAGTATGGATCGATCCTAATGGCCCTATAGTGGAATGTTCCTTGGATTTGTATCTCTTCTCGATTTGTTTCCCATGAAGACATGCTTTGTAGAGAGAATGAGGAATTTTAGTAATTTTTGGCATATGTCTTACTAACCCCTTTGAACTGATCCTTACCATATTGTCAAAATTTATATTTCCAAGTCTTCTATGCCAAATCAAAATTTCATCCAATTGACTTATGAAACATTCCTCTTTGGGTTCATAGAAGATATATGGGTTATTTTTTGCTAAATGAATGTTTGTAATTATTTTTCCACACTTTTCCCTTTTAATTCACATTTCTTAACATGAAAGGTTAGAATATTTCTTTTCTCACACATTTGACTCACACTTGAAAGATTATGTTTCATACCTTCTACATATAAGACATTCTTGATTTTAGTATGACCATTGTCAGGGCTCATAGTACCTTTTCCAATAATATTAGTATATTTGTTATCATCAAATCTAACTGAACCTAGATTGGTCTTATTGAGAGAGATAAACTTGCTCTTGTCTCCTGCCATATGACTTGAACACCCACTATCTATGTACCGCTTTTTGTTCTCATCTTCTTGAGTGTGACAAGTTGTTTGAACAAACATTGATTCTTCCTTTGGTGCACTATAAGATTTTTGTTTCTTTTATTTTTTATTAGGCTTAGTTTTATCGAACCATTTGATGGTGTCAATGACTTTTATGTCCTTTTTCCAAAAGGATCTTTTGCAATTCTAGGTAATATGACCTTTTTGATTGTAGTTGTAGCAAACCATTCTCCTTGAAGTGAACTCAACTTTCCTTACCTGATTTAGATTAAATCTTGTAATGTTTCCTATGTCATAAAAACTAAATTGCTCAATTTTATTCATGTTATTTGACTAATGATTCCACTCATTTTTAGTAAGTCTTATACACTCTCTATCCTATGACCAAATTAATTACAAGTATAGTAGTAACCATTGAAATTTGCATACCTCATGGCATTTGGTTATCTAATCCAATTTATCCTCATTCTAACAACATCAATCCAAAACTATTTATTGACCCTCAAGGTCTAATTTTCTATGTTCACATTAGTCTTCACCTTGTCGTGAGTTGCAATCTTTTATTATTTTTTGTAACCAAATCTAGTTCTATCACTAGCATGCTTTTGACTATTCAGAATATTATCTAGATCACTTGAGCTCTTTTCAAACATCACAAATGACTTCATATTATTGGATGTCTTTTATAACTTAACTTTCAATTACTCATTCTCAATCACATACCTTGAACACTCATCTTCTTTAGCTTTCAAGCTTGTAGACAGGAATTCCAATTAACTATTTAAATGCTTGACTATACCTTTATTCTCCTTGGAACCTCCATCCACTCTAGCCTAATACATATTGAATTTGTCTACATAGTCTTTTATATGTAGCTTTAACTTTTTTGTCTTCTTCTCAATCTTCATATCTTCAAGGGCATTCATCAACTTAGTATCATAGTCCTCCTTGTCTTCTTCATTATCTCTATCTCTCCAAGTAGACTCTTTTTTATACGAGAAACTTCTTTCCTTATCCATGTAGAGGAATTCATCTTCAATAAGACCATCATCTTCATTATCAAACTCAAAATCACTATCTTCACTCTCATTTGATGAGTTGCAATCTTCTTTAGTGTAGAGAATCTTCTTGTCATTATACCTCTTGAATCTTGTCTTCCTCTTATTAGACCTAAATGTCTTCTTGCCTTCATCTTGGTTTTCATCATGCTCTTCATTATGATTATGAAGGGACTTATTGGCAAAGTGTCATACCTCTCCAAAATTGAAACATTTGAAGGTTAGTTTACCCTTATACTTGCCTAAACCTATTTTTAATTTCCTTGTAAACAAAGCATTTAGTTCATCTTCATTAATATCATCATAATTGACTTCTTTACCTTGATTTATCTTCTTATTTGGCTTTATTTCTATCTTAAATGTTTCTTCCTTCTTTGGTGGTTTGTCCTCATCAACTCTCATCTCATAGGCTATAAGGATGCCATGCAGTTCATCCATCTTCAACTAAGTGAGATCATGACTTTCTTATATAGTAGAAACTTTTGAATCAAACTTAAGTGTAAGATTCCTCAATACCTTATGTACTACAATAGCTTCATCAATCACCTCTCCAAGACCTCTAATCATGTTTATTATCTTATCAACCCTTATAAGATAAGATGCCATAATATCTTCTTCCTTCATTTTAAGACCTTCAAATTGTCTTCAGTAGGTCTGTAATTTGGCTAGTTTTACCTTTGAGTCTTCTTCATTGATAGTCTATAATTTATGACAAATTTCCTTGGAAAACTTGCAATGGATCACTTTAGTGAACTTAGCCTCAGATAGACCACAAATGATAGCATTCATAGCTTTAGAATTTTTCTCACTCAACTTCTTGCTAGCATCACTAGTTGTAAGAGTAGTTGGTGTAGTATAACCATCTATGATATATTCCAAATTATCAAACCCTAGAGACATGATGTATGTCCTCATCCTTACACTCCAAAAAGCATAATTTGACCCATTCAACAATGGTGCTTACTTTGGAGAGAAACCTTAATTCTATTGACTTGCCATATTGTACATTATATCACCTTCAAGTGGTTAAACTTAAAATGAAGGTCCTACTCTAATACCAATTATTAGAGGTATAATCACTGAGAGTTGGGGTGAATCAATGATGCAATATATTTAAAAATTTAATTATAATCCTTTAAAAAATTTAATCAATGACCACAAGCATTCATAAAGCATACAAAATGATCATAACAATTAATAATAAATATAATGCAAGATCACACACATAACATAAGATCTACATGGGAAACCCTCTTGGGGAATAAAACCCACTCTCAAGCCTAAAAAAACATGAACTACGTGTCTTATAATATGATCACAAACATGAGGCCTTTTAGTGAATCACCCACTTTACAAGAAGTATCCATCCCTAAGTATGAACAAGCACCCACTTGTTCTATATTTTTTACACCCACACAACACCTATGAAATCAATAGCTCCAAAAATTTGATTGCCTTTCAATATGATGGATAAATAATGTATAACACCTCTCTTTCAACTCATCACACACACTCAAACTTTCTCATACAATCAATGCATCCAAACACCTCTTTTAGATCACTTTAGGCTTCTTCTCTCATCCTCAAATTTCTTTGTATTTCATTCCATCCACTAAACATAGTCCCTGATCTCTTTCCTTCATCTTTATCTTTTTCTCTCTTAACACATTCACATACAAGTCTAGAAACCATTACCTTGGTCTCCACTCTTTATAGAGTCTTCTTGACTATAAAATTCTAAGTCAACCATAATACTTGCCTTAAACCTTAATACTTATATCATGATAACATATAGCTCAACACCATCCTCACTAGTCAGTCATAACATCCATGGGTCACACTTAACCAGCTATGCCTTTTAATTAGGCCTTAGTAGCCCTTATAGGTCTCATGGAGACCTATTATTCCTTTATCACTTGATCAATAAACAAGAACACAATATCACTTTAAAATACATGGGTCCACTTCATATGACCTATAAGACATCTTCAGGTGATTAATCCTTCCAAAACACTCTTTTGCTAAAGCATAATTTACTCAAACAGTAGTCTTGTACATAGTAGAACCATGAATGAATAAACAATAAAATTTGAATCTCAATATCTAAAAGTTTACAAACATTTAAACCTTCTAATAAAATTTTATGGATGTGCATTGAAGTCCTCTTCAACTTTGATTTTTACTCCATCAACAAATTTTACCATATGCTCAAGATATAGATCAAAATCACATCATTGGTTTTCTTTCACAAATTTAAATATTTAAAATCCAATGGTAACTATGTAATGTTAAACATAAGACACTTTTTCATCATCTCGTGTCCCCTGGTAACTTGCTATGTTGATCTCCATAGAAGTCTCTTGACTTTAACCTTGCATCACTCACTGTTGATCTTAGATATACACTTCCATGATCATGCCACTTGGAAACTATACATGACTTTTGAGCACATTGACTATTTTATTCAATCCACACCATTGATCTCCATTTGTATGAATACCTTCATGTCATTGATCTTCTATCAAAGCTTCCAATATTGTGACACCATTCACCAACGCATGCCTTCTAAGCATCATTTGACATATTGACTAAATACACATTGTTGGATCACTATTAAGAAGATAATGTGCTATATCAGATCATTATTTGATAAAATTAAATTCTCATCATTAGATATATGATCTGATTAAATTCTCACTCTAGATCTTTGATAATAAAAATCTGGCTATGGAAACTTAGTGAACTCTGCCTGAGAAGTCAGCTTTACACCTTAATAACTTTTGTTACATACCATGTCCAGACTTAAAATTTAAACCACATGATCAAATATCCTAAGGTAATCTATCCATGTATCAAATTATTCTTAAAATCTTCACATATGTGACATATACCATCATCAAAATGCTTACTCAACGTTGTCTGCCAAGATGGCTACTTGAACCTAGACACTCATATGATTGCTTCTAATGAATTATATTCACTTCTGTAAGCACTACAAGCAATAATAACACCCCATATGGTCTTTGAAACATGTCCATACCATAAATATCATCCATTAATTTCCTTACTATGTCAAACACTAAAGAATCATGCAAGAATCATGAATCTTATTTAAGCACACTTTATCATTATCATTCTAGCACACATGACACCTCATTAACATCCTTGGTCACCTTGGAGAAATCATTGACAAATCTCCAAAATGACTATGCTAGTGGGTAACTCATATAAATAACCCCCTTATACTGTGATTTTATGATTCAGTAACAGAGAGTTTTTTGCGAGTGAAAATGACTCAAATTATTAAATCTAAATTTTATAATGATAACTTTAGCCTAAGTAATATTATAGATGATACATTATAATTTCATTATAATTCTAGTTTACATGTGTTTATTGATATATTTTAGATATAGGAATGGATTCAATATTCTATTTGATTTCTACATGTAATAGTGATAGTACACACATGGGTTCTAGTTATTTCTTGATATATGCACTATTCTTCTTTTCCCTTCTGTGAAGGGTAGGGCCACTCCCTAAAGGGAGGTGTGTAGAAAACCATTGGTCTATGGTTAGAGGTAAATCACTCAAATTATTTTATCCCTTTGTTAGTTGATTCAACTAGATGGAATTATGCTTAGGCTATGTTTTAGATCATAGAGTTGTTTTGTTTAACTCATATTGTAGTACTATACTCATCATTGTATATTATCTTTATACTACATTTATACCTTATTATTTGATGTGTATTCAACATAATATTGGTTGTGTATTTGTATATTATTATAAAAATGTAAATATCAGTGGTTGTAAACACATTTATGATTGATTTATGGATTATATCAGTAGTTATAGTAACTATTTCATTTTATTGTACCTGATGGATAGTTTTTCAACTTATGGACTAATTTATTTCTTGAGTAATAATGGATTTGATTTATCCAGTGGGATAATGTGGATGTAGAATCTATTTATTTATATTCATTTATTTTTTAAGTTATAAATGGTTAGCTATAAATAATCTTAACATTGATTACATGTGAAAAAAATAGTGTGATTGTTGGTTAACCCAATGGGGTCTAACATTATGATACCAAATCCAAGTTAAGGTTTATATCTCAGACCTAATGATTCCAATAACATAATTATACTCTCCTAATTTTTTTTAAATGAGAATGGCTCAGGTCAAATCAAGTGGAGAGGGACATTTTAATGAAAACCCATATGTTGATCCTAATTATCTAGTAGTAGAACAATCTACAGAAATTGATCAGATTCTTACTATTTTGAATGAGACTAGAGATATAATAACATACTTTGAAAAATAAGTACATAGACATAAATAATAAGAGGAATAATAAGTTCTAAAATAATAACCTAAAGATAAATAAATGCCTCAGATCAAAGGCACGAGGAAGTACAACAAGTTACTAGAGCTCAAGTACCTATAGAAGTTGCTTATGACATGAAGAAGATAAATCCACCCATGTTAGATGGTATAGTTTTGAGTGATGGAGTTGAATCTTGGATCATAGAGATAAAAAATTACTTTGAGATTCAAAATTACTCTGAGGTAACTAAATTTGTGTGGGGAGCTTACCAACTAGCTGGTAAAATAATAACTTGGTGGGCTTATAAAAATATTGAAATGAATCTAGATTCTACTACCACCACATGAGAATAATTTGTGACTCTTTTCAAAGCATTATGGTTACCTTAAATCTATTTTGACCAAAAGTTGATAGATTTTTAGAACTTGAGGCAAGAAGATTTGTTAGTGAACTAGTACTAGGAGTATTTTATTAAGCTCTTGAAATATCTTTCATAGTACCAAAAGGATAAATATTTTTTAATCAAGAAATTCATTATGGTATTGAAACCCCAAATTATGTGTGAAAGGGATGTTTATGGACCATCCACCATGGATCAAGTTTTTAAAAATGTGGTTAAGTAAGAGTAGAAGATGGAATCACTTACAAAGGTTAGAAAGAAGTATAAGAAGAAGTTTGGGAATTCTAAGACACCCTTCAAGAAAAAGAATTGGAAAGGGAATAGTAATTATAAGAACCATTTTAATAATTAGAACATAAGTTTTGTTAATATTTCTAGGAATAGAAAACTAGGAGGCAAATTTAAAGAAGTATTTACGGGTGTAAATCAGGTTGAAAGGAAGGTACCACTACAAGGATGTTTTAATTGTGAATGGGATCACTATTCCAAAGATTATTCTCAGTGGAAGATAGATGGAAAAGGAAATAACACAACCTCTTCTTCATAGCAAGGAACCTTCCAACAGTGAATCCATACAATGGTGGATAATCATCAAGTTTAATTACAAGCCTCTCCCATAAAAGTATCAATGAATCTATTTGGTCATCCAGTTACTATTTTCATTGATATTAGAACTATTGAGTGCTTTATTTCTCATAGAATGTTGAAGAAATTATCTAGGAAAGTTGGTTTTATGGCAAATACATAATATGGGAATGAATCCAAGGTGAAGACTAATAAATGTCTTGTTAAGGTAGAAATCAAGTTACCAAAATTCACCGTCATTGTTGATATTTATGCATCACCACTAGGGTCATATGATGTGATCTTAGGAGTAAATTATCTTTCTAAGAATAAAGCCAAAGTTAACTATTTCCTTAAAAAGGTTAAGTGTTTTGATAATTTGGGAAATCAAACCCAAATACAAGGAAATCAGAGGGAGTTAAAACTAAGGTAAATTTCAGCCATCCAGTTAAATAAGGCTCAAAGTAAGGGATGTAAATCATTCTTAGTCAAAATGGATGAAGTTACTGAACCCAAGATCAGAAATATAGTCTAAGACACCCTATAGGATGACAACAACAAATTTAGTTGAGTTGAAAGCACAAATTCAGGAGATGTTGGCCAAGGGTTTGATTTGGCTAAGTGTTTCACCATGGGGGTACACATGTAGTCTTTGTCAAGAAGGATGGAACCTTTGCCTATGTATCAATTATTGCATGCTTAAGAATGTAATGATCAATAATAGGTATACATTGCCTCACATTGATGATATTTTTAGTCAAATACATGGTGATATAATATTTTCAAAGATTGATCTTCATGCACGATATCATCAATTGAGGATTAGAGAGGAAGATATTCTAAAAACAACTTTTAGAACTCGTTCTGAGCATTACAAGTTCACAATGCTTACTTTTGGGTTAACAAACATGCTAACAACATTCATGAATTCCATGAATAGTGTGTTTAGGAATTATCTTGATCATTTTGTGCTAATATCTTAGGTTAACATCCTCATATATTCTAAGAGTGAGGAAGAGCATATTGAGCACTTGTGACTAGTTTTACAATAATTGTGGAAGCACAAGCTTTATGAGAAGTTATCCAAGTGTGTTTTATTTTAAATAAGATTATATTACTTAGGACACATCATATTTGTATAAATAATATCAGTGGATCCAATTAAGATTAGGACCATCATGGATTATCCAGCACCCAAAAATATGCATGAGGTGTGAAGTTTCATGAGATTAGCAGGGTCCTACAAGAAGTTAATACCAAAAGTTTTGAAGATAAATAACCCAATAACCTTTGTTTAGCATAAGGAGTAACATTTTATGTGGCTAGATAAGTTTGAAGAAGCCTTTTAGATTTTGAAATAGAGGATTACTTTGGCATTAGTGTTATAGATTTTGGACATAAATGGCCATTTTTTAGTTATAATAGATGTTTCAAGAGATGGTTTAGGAGGAGTTCTCATGCAAGATGGTTCAATTGTGGCCTATGAATCTAGGAAACTAAAGACTTATGAGTAAAATTATGTCCCTCATGATCTGGAACTAGCTATTATAGTTCATTCCTTATAGGTTTTGAGAAATTACTTGCTAGGTAAACCCTTTGAGATTAAGAGTAATAATTTAGGTCTTAAGTATATTTTCACCAAACCCAACCTTAATGTTTGTCAAAGGTGGTGGTTAGAATTCCTATCAATTAATGATTTTGATATCAACTGCATTAAGGGCAAGGAAAATAGATTTATAGATGCCCTTAGCCATAGAAGATACATTACAACCTTGGCTACCTTTAGGAGTACCTTCCAATATCAAGTATCAAAATTCCTACCTATCAATGATTTTTATGAGCAAGTTAAGAAAGCTTTGGTTGAAAAATCTCAAGATCATAAATATCAAGGATTTAAAATTGAGAATGATGAGATTTTAAGGTAAAATATTAGGATATATGTGCTTAATAAGGAAAATTCAAAGAATATTGTGCTAAAGTAATTGTACAATGCTACATATTAAGGGCATCGTGAAGTGACTAAGTTGGTAGCAAAGATAAAACCTTTGTATTTATAGAAAGGAATTAATATGGATGTAACTAATTTTATGTCTAGGTGCTTGAAGTGTCAGTGAGTTAAGGCTAAACACATGCATCTAGTTAGGTTATTTTAACCACATTCTATTATGAATTATTATCATGATTCAATCTAACTATAAGTTTTTTTTGATGAGGTGGATGTAGGACTATTATGCCCTCATAGTCATTTTAGAGGGAGAGTATCATCAAAGAGGTGGCATAAATATAGACAATGGGGATTGAGAGAGAGGAATTTGAGAACCTATGCACACACCAAAGTTAACTATTTGAATCAAATAAATGATATTAGCACTAGTTATTTTAAATCTTGGTTGCATTTTTAGTTGTGGATTGCATGTGTAATCTAACCATATGTTATGTTATTATGATTTGAATATGGTATAATATGAGTGTATGATTCACTAGATTTATTATGCATTTCATTAGACTTATACACAATGTTTCTTTGATACGGCTTGGATTTGGATAGGATGGTTACTTATCTCATCTTACTATGTTTATGTAACCATGACTATATTTTTAGTTATTATAGGTTGAAAGGTGGTTATTTTAATTAAATTATTTGATTATCTTTATCTAACTATTGAATACCTTGTTGATGACAAATAAATCATATGAGATATTTAGGGATAAAATAACCCTCTGGAATGCAAATTGTTTAGTTTTCATTTCAAAATTCATTACTTAATAAACTTTTCCTACTTAAGAAAGTGGATAAAATTTTAGGGTCTCATTTTTAGAAGCTTCATGACATTATTCATGATTATAGTCTATTTACAAATATAAAAAATGAAAATGCAAATGGATTAGTGTTTTGTTATCATTCTGTTTGTTCGTAGGATTGACCTTGTCAATGAAGATTGTATTTAGATCATCCTCCAAGCTCACATGTAGGAAAATGGACTATGATTTAAATAGGAGTGGAGTGGTGCATTAATGTAGAAATGTTGCATGATGTTTAGTTGGTGAAATAGCAGGGGTTTTGTAGAATTTGTGTAGAGCATGCATGATTGGTGGAAGTGAATAAGTAAGAATATGAGAAGAATAAAAGGAATATTCATCATCATCATCTTCTTCACAATAGTAGAAAGAGAGAAAAAAAAGAGATTTTGGCAAGGAAGATGAGATTGAATCTACATCCAAACATTGGCATACTTGACTAGGCAAGTAATATCAAATTTTATTCTTATAAAATAAATGGGTTTCATGATAAATAGCATTGTATTTTGAATAAAATAATATATCTAGTATAGCATTATTTTTTTGTGCCAAATGCATTTATAGGTAGATTTTATTTATAAAATTGTAATATCTTAGTTATGGACCTGGAGATAGAACTTCATTCCATTACTAAGCCTATAAAATTGATATTGAACTCTCCTCTTACCATAAAATTTAAAATCTTACTGTCATATAATTTTCCTAGGGTTGTCAACCTCCACCGAGGGTTTTTACTAGGTGAATTCTACGATTTAAAAGTCACAAAAAGCCTAGAAAATTTTAGTAAAGATGCTAAGGCCTCATCTTTCATTTATTTCAAATATGTATATACCTTATGATGTTTGATAAGAGTTTATAGAACATGGGTAAAAAACATTCATTATGGATTTTACTGTTTATATTGTCCTACATTTGTATTAGATCTCTATATGAGAATCTGAGGTTGTGTATTTAATTTTATAAGGGAAACATGTAGCTATAAATTCATTTTCTAAATGATAGCCTATAGTTATGCATTCATAATGTGGAATGATAATAAATAAAGTTATATATATATATATATATATATATATATATATATATATATATATATATATATATATATATACACACACACACACACACACTTGTGTATATATTTATGTATATGTATAAATATATACACAAGTGTATATGTATGTATGTATATATGTGTGTGTGTGTGTATATATATATAATGTATGTCTATATATATATATATATATATAGACACATACACTATATATATATATACACACACACACATATATATACATACATACATACATATACACTTGTGTATATATTTATACATATACATAAATATATACACAAGTGTATATGTATGTAATATGTGTAATAATAATAAATTCCTAACATGACTTAGCATGTTAAAATGGCAACAACAACAAGTAGATGAACAACAGTGGTGGTGGTGATAGGTGTAGCAAGGAGAACAGTGGTAAAGGTGACAACATCAGGTAGTTGTCAAGACAGTGATGAGGATGGGGAAGGAATAGGGTTTGGATCAGGGTTGGGGGTATGTGGGTCAATCGATAGGAGAGGAAATAGTTAAAGAAAAAATTAAAAAACCAAGCCTATTTTTTTGTTACATACTATGCTCCAGGTATATCCTCTCAAGAGTAGTCCTTTGGGATGGAACAGTTGGATGAGGACTGGGGTTTATCTCATAGAGGCTCCTCTCCAAAGAAGTAATTTTTTAAAGAAATAGCAGGGGTGTCTAGGATTTCCACCAAATAATTGGTGTATGCTAGTTTTATTAATTTATTAAATCATTTCCATACCTATGGGGTGTTTTGAAAAGAGTCTATTCTTAAGGCTCAGCCTAGCTCTACTCTTATTTTGATTCCCATAAGTCATATTCCTTTATAAATTCCTATTGAGGAGGAAGTATAAGTAGTGGTGGGTTCAAGGGGAAAGCAGAACTAAAGATACCACAAAAAACTAGCCTTGGAAATGGCTTGCTTTAGAGATTTCCCCTTGATTTTTTCTAACAATCCTCCTATTCTATAAAATTTAGATGTAGATCTTTCAGTGATTGGAATGGATAGAGGGAGCAAGTATTTGATTAGCAAATGTATGGGAAATCAACCTTCATGGGAAGATCTTTTGTAAATATCAAAATGAACCTGACATTCATTAAAATCTCCTTTTATTTTGATGTTATCTAATGGTTTATTTATGCTCTTATTTAAATCATTAAAGATAAAGATTTTGTGTGGTCTAATAGGCCATAGTTTGTTGTCAAGTAGGGGGTGTTTCTGTGACATTGGGTCCCTTTTTATATCTAGTTGCTTCAATTATCTTTTAATCCCCATTTTGGGTAAGATTTTATAATCTTCCCTTGGCCTTGCATGATCCTAGTCTCCTTAAGTAGTTGTTTGGAAAGCTAGATGTATTTGTTAAAATCAATGAAACCATTAAGGTTAATCAGAGTTTTGTCAAGGTGTGTGTAATGATTGATTTACCCAAACCTCTACATCATTCCATTTATATTTAATCCTACCATAGAGTGTGGATTCAATTTATAAATTTAAAAGGACTACCCTTTAGATGCTTCAAATTTAATCAAGCTTATCATAAAATTGCTTCATGTCCCAAGAAGGGTTTTGAAGGATCTCATGCAATAATCTCGAAGAAATGGGTCAAAAATATTGGATGCCCAAATCTATATTTGGTTCACAATATGTTGTTTCCTTAAAAATCCATTTCTATTGAGGTTTTATATTGACTATCCTTTATCAAGTTTAGGACAATCCTTAGAAGGGTGCAGTTTCAGCAACAACTCAAGGTTTAAACGGTTTGGTGGAAAGGCAACCTTATTCTTCCATTTTAAAAGGGGAAGTGGCCACTAAGAATCCCAAAGTAGAGGGTGTAGATAAAAAATCACCGATAGCCAAAGGATCTCAGTAGAAATAAGTCTCAGAACAGGATGGTGATGTCTTGGAAGAGAAAGAAGAAGAGCTGGTTAGTAGGGAGATTCTATCTACAACTCAGTGTCCTTGTGGATTGAAGACACCTAACTACAGTAATAAAGGGAAAAGAGGTAGGAAAATGGAAGTAAAAAGGTTGAAAATAGATGCAATGAATTTCATTGATGGTGGCACTCAGTGGACAATGGAATCTATACTCTCTAGTAAGGGTAGGTGCATGTTGGCAGCCAAAGGTTAATTCTTATTAATGGTTGGGTTCATTGTGTTTTGAATAAAATTGTTGATTGGTTTTTATTTTTTGCCTTACATTTTGATTAATTTATAATTAAAGGTTTGGTATTAAGTTTTTAACTTTGGATCTTTTTCTAATTAATTAGTGGTATCTAGGTTGTAGTGTGTTCAAATCTGATTTTTGGTTTAATGGTTTTGGGAGACTAGGCCTCCTATTGTGCCCTAGAACTGGTTTAGGCTCTGGGTAAAATCTAAAATATATCTCAAAAAAAAAAGTGTATATGTATTTATATTATACACACACACATATATATAAATATATGCACAAGTGTATATGTATATGTGTGTGTGTATAAATATATGATATAAATATATACACAAGTGTATGCACAAGTGTATATGTATGTATGTATGTATACACATACATACATATACTAATTGTATGAATAAGTGTATGTATAAGTGTGTGTGTGTGTGTGTGCGCGCGTGTGCACACGCGTGCATGCATAGTGCACAAGTGTGTATATATAATGCATAAGTGTGTATGTATGTATGTACACACACACACACACATAAATACATAATGAAAAGGGATTTTTTTCTATTATGAGGAAATCGTAAACATGATAGTGATGGTTTTAGGTTAGATGTAAAGAGAAACCTAAGACTACCTATATAGCTGCAAGTAATTAATTGTTTCATTTCAACTTGTGAAATCCCAACCAGTGGACATAGAAATTGGAACCATATATAATCTTGTATAAATATATACATACATATATATACACTTGTACATATATATATATATATATATGCATAAGTTTATATGTATGTATTTATGTCCACACACACACACACACACATTAATACATAATGAAAAGGGATTATGAACCATTATGAGGAAATCATAAATATGATAATGATGGTTGTAGGTTATATGTAAAGAGAAACCTAGGACTACCTATACAGCTGCAAGTAATAAATTGTTTCATTTCAACCTGTCAAATCCCAACTGATGGACACAGAAATTTAAACCATACGTAATCTAATATAAATATGATATATTTGTATATATTATACATTGTGTATGTAAAAGTGAATTTGGTATTAATTGTTAAATTGATATTCATTATGTATATGTGACTTGAGCTTAAATTTGTCTGCCTGGTTAATAAGATGTAGGTATTAAGGAATAGATCGAGTTATAATAGTGTCTAAGTTTATTGATCATTAGGTGTAAGGTCAAATCATATGTGATAATTGTATCTTTATTCAATAAATGTATAGATAATTATTTATGTATGAATATAGAGTTTTCTAATCATAGAATATAGAACTCTTTCTAATAGATAATCGACTTCACCTAAAGTACGTTATGAAAATGATATTTACACCAATATGTAAGGGTAATAATCATAGAATGGTTAAGGAAGCACCCTGTTTGGTTGTAAGTGATGACTTGGTTTTCCAAGTATAGAATATATAATGACTTAATATTTATATTCATGATAATTTGAATTACAATGAGAAGGATTTTCTTTGATTTGGTATTTTTAGAACAATATAGTTTTATCAAGTATACCCATTTTCTGAGTATTAAAGATTTAAGATTTGATTATATGGGTGTATGAAGTAGATCTTAACATGACCTAAATAGAGTCTTATTATGTAATGACCTTCTTATTTAATAGATCATAATGAATTAAAACATAGGCAAGAATGGTATTTGAATAGAATTCATGGTTATTTCATATTGCCTTACAGTAGATAACATACTTGTTCATTATAGTTTGATTCAACTATGTATTTTTGCTTAAATAATAATTATAATAAACAAAAATGTTGGGAATATAGAGATAAAAATCTTGTTTAATAAACATATTTAATGTGGAATCTAATGCATTGATAAGTCTATGTTTTCATCTTGATGATTGAAATTAGTTGCATTATTGATTATTTACCTCATTTATTATTGCATGGTGGTATATTGTTCTAATTTTGAATCCTTGTATGTATTTTGTTTGGATAACATATGTGTATATGATTATGCTAGTGGGTAACTCATATGTGTACCCCCTGATATTGTGATGTTATGATTTAGTAGAAGAGAGTTATGTGTGAGTGAAAATGGCTCAGATTATTAAATATGAATTCTATAATGAAAAATTTGGCCAAAGTAATGTTATAGTTGAGAAATTATCATTTCATTATACTTCTAGTTTACATTTGTTTGTTGATATCATTTAGATAGAGGAATGGATTCCATGGTCTATTTTATTATTTCATGTAATAGTGATAGTACACACATGGGTTCTAGTTATTTCTTGATATCTACCTTGTTCTTATATGCCCCTTCATGAAGGGTAGGGCCACTCCCTAAAAGGAGGTGTGTGGAATACCATTTGTATATGGTTCAAGTTAAATCACTTGGATGATGTTCCCCCTATATCAATTGATTCAACTAGATGGAATCCTACTCAATCTATGTTGTGGATCATAGAGTTGTTTTGTGTAACTCATATTGTGTTTCTATACCCGTCATTGTATATTAGATTTGTACTACATTTGTACCTTATTATTTGATCAGTATTTAACACAACAATGTTTGTGTATTTGTATATTATTCTAAAAATATAAATAGTAGTGGTTGTAAACACATTTATGACTAATTTATGGACTATATTAGTAGTTAAAGTAATTATTTCATTTTATTGTACTTGATGGATAGTTTTCTAGCTTATTGACTAGTTTATTTCTTGAGTACTAAATGGGTTTGATTTCACCAATGGGATAATATGTCTAATGCATATATTGATTTAGACTCATTTAGTTTTCAAGTTATAAATGGTTAGCTATAAATAATATTAACAGTAATTACATGTGAAAAGAAAAATAGTGTAACTATTGGTTAACCTAATGGGGTATAACATTTACAGTGATACTTATGTCATAAAAAATGAAAAACATTTATGATCAATAAAATATTAGTGTGAATATATTCAATGATGGAAATAGTGACAAAAATGTGGAATATGATTTTGACATTGTTAGGTGTCAATTGGAGTGATACGAGAAGTTAGCAAAAATCATCTGAAATGCAATAAATCTCCACACCATATGTGATATCTATTTAAGAGGAGGAATATTCAATAATGACAAGAGTTGTGAGGCAATTTTAGACTAGACAACATATGTTTCTAAGGAGAAATTTTCCAAAACCATTAAAGATAATGAAGTTAGTTCAGACCATTATGAGTATGTCTCTTTATATAAAGAGAGTTTCAAGCCATTATAATTTGGGGATTATTATTTGAATGGGAAATATTTTCACCAACACAACTACATTTCTCATTTTGAAGAGTCAAGGTAAAATCTACAGAGCATTGATATCATAAGGGTGCACAATAAGAACATGACTTTGCATATTGCATTGATACTGCTATGTTGTACTTAGTGCTATTAACATTTGCACTTTAGATAGTAAAATAACCTTTAGATGAATGACCTTTAAGTATCAATTCAAGGTGCCATAGATCAGAGTTAAGAAACATTTTAATTTAAAATTACAATGGCCAAAATTCCATAAAGGACATGCCCCACCAACATTAGCCAAAGTTTAGTATATAAAGAGTGTTATGCATAATTAATCTTAGTGAACAATTCAAAGATAAAATAACATAAAAAAATAAGTAGGTTAAGATAAATGGGAATCCTCAAAATTAAATTCTTAATATTAGAATTTTGAACTGTTTAAAACCCCAAAACACATACACAAAGTTGAGTTGTTTTCGTGCAATAAATTTTGACAAGAAATAAAGACCTTATGTATTGTATGGAAATTCATTTGATTTAAATTGCATATAGAAATAATGAATTAGATTTTACAATCAAAATCTATAGATCTTTCATGTTTTGGTTTAAGACACTAGCTAAGACCATGGACCTTCCTAGAACAAGCTCTTCTACATTACAAAAAGAGTCTTTTGGCCTACTATGTTCCCCATAAAATTCAAACATTTATGAATCCAAGGAAAAGCATTATACAACCAACTTGGATGAACAATTTAACTTGAAAATCAAAATAATAAATGAATTCATCCATATTTCCACCATTTTTAATATCAAGTTAAATGAGTTATTCTTCCATATAAACACTGTAAAAAATTTATATATATATATCCAAATATATATATATCTATATATATATATATATATATATATTTAGCTTCCATTTTCACAAGAAGAAGAGCCTTGATTTTCAAATATAGGAATCCTTGAGGCTTCCACCTTGAGGTGAGAAAAACATAGACCCAAATAAAAACAATAATAACAAAGACATACGAGTCTAAAAAGTGCACAATTGTGCTAGGGAGGGAGTACACTTGGCAATCAAATATTCAAATAGAAAACTATTGATATTATTGTGAGTATTTTATCAATTTTTTTAACCCTAAAATGAAATGTGTAGGTATGTATTAACTTTAGGCTTAGGATTAAGAATATAGAAATGAAATGGCACAAGGGTGATAATCAGATCTATAGCATACCAATTAAATGCTAAACTCAAATATAAACATACACTAAATTTATTATAATAAGATAGTCTAAATATGGAACATACAATTGGGATAGATATATAAATGACAAATAATAAAAGTAACTAGTTTTTATGATGTTAATGTATTTCTAGATCTAGAACAGGTTGAAAGTAGGCATGAAGATAATTTTAGAATAATTGTTAGATTCTAGATGTGGTTCCTTTGGCTATTTGGATAGTTGCATCAACCCTAGATGGTTATGTTGATGATATTGTCTAAGTTTTATGATAGTGTCTGTATGGGATATCTAGTGAAATAATATGTGACCACTTTGATGCTTTTTTGTTTTACTTCACCTTCACTTTGGTGCATTCAAATATAGGTCATGGACAGTCAATCTTTGTGAAATGGAAAAACCCTAGCATTTTATCTTCAATGAGAACTTGGGGGAAAATGGATTAGTAGGCACATGGTGTCAAGTTAACCCTGATGACCCTATTATCAAAAGATGTTGCCTCTATAGCCAATACTTTGAAGAGGACCTTAGACTGATGTAGTTCTCCCCTGTGTGTTGGTTTGTGTGTGAATCATGAAATGTGTGTAAAGTAAGTGCAATAATAGATTGTAACTTAGAAAATAGAGCTCTTGGGATGATCCTTTAGTACTTAAAACCTATAGATGTGTAATCCTTATAAATGGTTTGGAAATAAGAATAAATATGGAAGATTTGCTCAATTGAATGTTCTTTGAATGCTCTTTGGTGTGAATTCTAGGTGAAGAATGAATGAGGGTTGATCTTGTATTTATATAAATATATTTTGAGTAATAACTCACATTAAAACACTTAGGCTAACCATTGGAATACATTTCATTTGAAAATTAGATGACTTTAGGACACTAGACACTAGCATCGGGGCAGGATAGTAACGTCAACGCTATTATTTATCCTAAATATTAGTGTCCAGGGAACAGTAAAATAGGTGCAAGATTAGAACTTAAAGAGGTATAATATAATTACATTTTAAGCATTATGGGAAAGATATGATGTTTATGTCATCAATATAAGACTATTCGGACTAAGATATAAGCCAAGGGGCACATGATAGAGTAGATATGAGGCTTGAAGAAGTAAGGAGAATGTAGAACTAAGAGGAATAACCAAGGTCTAAGTTTTTCCAAGTGTATTATAATACTGAGGTGATACATAATCACAAAATATCATCAACATTTCCCCCCCTTTAATTTCATAATGATATTTCTAGTTTGAAGGAAAGGAATAAGTAATTGGGTGTGTATGCACACCTTATCTTTGCTTGAGTTGAATTTGAGTGATTTTTTGGTGGTTGACCTATAACCAAGATCATGTTATAGTATAAAATCAATGCATGTAATCTGGTTTAAAATTATTTGAAACAAATTGAAATGAAATATCAAGGTTTGGGAGTACACCTATGTTTTAATGTAATTGCTTTGCCTATTGACAAGTTGTTTTGCAAAATATGTATCATTGTAAGGATCTAAAACTAAGATTAGGATAACTATAGATAAATCTTTAAAGTGTATATATCTAAGGAGATATATATGTATATATATATATATATATAGAGAGAGAGAGAGAGAGAGAGATTGGAAGGCACACGCCCCCAACTTTGGAGCAAAAGTGAGATACCACCTAACATTTGATATTAGCTCAACTATGTAACCCAATGATACTTATAACTTGGTGAGGTTGGATGATCAATTCCAACCTAAAAAATTGGCAATATTGAGTGATTTGATCACCTCAATGATAACAAAAGGTGAATGAACTACTATAGTAGATTGGATCAATATGATTCATAAAATTTTGTAGGGTATTATTACGTGCAATGGTTTTAGAATCTGAAGCTAATTTAGACTTTGTAATATTAGGCACATGTTGCATAGCATATGCACCATAGATATGTATCATGTTGAAACTATGTATAAAAATGGTACCAATGTATATAAGTTTTCCACAACTATGAATATGAATCATATAATTATGTTTTTTGGCCAATTCAGATAATTGTGTAAGTGTGGAAGGCATGCTTACAAAGAATTCCCCACTATATATGGAAAATTTTGAAAACTAATATAAGTACCAATGTGGAGGACATGTTTCCAAAAAATGCCCTTGTGTTGTAAACTAGAGATGTTAAATATTGAATAGGTGTGGAGAACATGCTTCTAAAACATGCCCCCACTAAATCTAAGAGCTAAAAAAGTACCATACTAAATGAATGTGGATAACATGCTTCCCAAGCATGCCCCCACTGAATCTAAAAATTGTGAATGTGTGGAATCCATATGCATATGCCCCCACTAAATCTAAAAACTATGAATGTGTGGAAGCCATGTCCATATGGCATGCACCCATTGAATCTACAAACTGATATAAGTACCATATATTGAATGAGTGTGGATAACATGCTTCCACAGCATGACCCCACTATAATTTGGAAACTATGAATATGTAGAAGCCATGTCCATATGACATGCCCCCACTGAATCTAAAAATTATTCCAAGTGTGGATAACATGTTTCCCAAGCATGCCCCCACTAATATGACCCCTTTGAGGTGAGATAAAAATAGGAACTAGGAGCTACCTCACCTCAAAAGGGTAAGACAACTATAAAATATATGAATGGAACCATGTAGCATATATAAGGAACGTGTCTAGGTATATGTATCACTAAAGACATAGAATCAATGTGATTACATGTAGGCCTAAGATACATGATAAAGATCATGGAAATGTCTAGATAGTAATAATACAAGCTCAAAAATCAAAAAATCACACACATAAAATCACTCAAAATCAAGTCAACAAGTAATGGTCTAAAGAGACTGCAAATAAGGGGCATGTTCAAATGCCACACAATCAAAGGCACATGACTTAGTCAAATGTCCATAAAATAAAAAATGACATATTCAAATGTTCATACCATAAACAATGACATGATGTAAATTTCAAAGAAAACATACATAGGCAAAGGGGCCACAAGCAAAGGAGCATATTCAAATGCTCGAGCAAGTAAGGTAAGACACTCAAATAAGTGCATAAAGTAAAGCATAAGTAACCAGCATGAATATGTCATAGTGGCCCATGGATCCAATGTGTTATAAAAGTATGTCAAGTGTATAGCATATGAAGTACCCTATGTAATATATAATAATGGATAATAGACATGTGTAAGTACATATATAAGCTCAAACAAGATAGTGTAGAGTGATCATTGAATCATATAACTTGTGTGTATCAAGATCAAAGAAGCGAATGCCCCAAATGTCCATATGACATGAGTAGAGGAAAAGCCCAACATCTGAAATAGAAGTGTATAATGTATTTGTGTATGCATGTATCACACCCAATGTATAAGTGTGACACATATGTGTATGTAGGAGTAACCCAATATCTGTTCCATCAACATGGAAGTAATATATAGATGCCAATGAGCCAATAGAATAAGTGTCAAAAAAAAATTTGAACATTTTTTATTTTTTTGGTATTTTGGGAATTTTTGGAGAGTCAAAGCTATGATCCTATCTAATGGATGATCATAGGTATCTCCCCAATTTAGTGCCTATAAACCTTAAGTTGGATCTTTTACATTATTTTCATCATGATTGGATAGGTTGAAAAGGTACATAGCATGTTCATCCTCACATTTTGCATGTGTAGTAGAAGAGCTAGTGTTATCATTTGGAATATATATATATATATATATATATATATATATATACACATATATATATATATATATATATATATATATTATATATATATACATATACATATACATATATACACATATACACACACACACACACACACACACATATATATACATATATATATACACACACACACACACATATATACATGTATGTATGTATGTATGTATGTATGTATATATATATATATAATTTAGACTTTGTAATATTAGGCACATGTTGCATAGCATATGAACCATAGATATGTCTCATGTTGAAACTATGTATAAAAATGGTACCAATGTATATAAGTTTTCCAAAACTATGAATATGAATCATATAATTATGTTTTTTGGCCAATTCAGATAATTGTGTAAGTGTGGAAGGCATGCTTACAAATTATGCCCCCACTATATATGGAAAATTTTGAAAACTAATATAAGTACCAATGTGGAGGACATGTTTCCAAAAAATGCCCTTGTGTTGTAAACTAGAGATGTTAAATATTGAATAGGTGTGGAGAACATGCTTCTAAAACATGCCCCCACTAAATCTAAGAGCTAACAAAGTACCATACTAAATTAATGTGGATAACATGCTTCCAAATCATGCCCCCAGTGAATCTAAAATTTGTGAATGTGTGGAATCCATATGCATATGCCCCCACTAAATCTAAAAACTATGAATGTGTGGAAGCCATGTCCATATGGCATGCACCCATTGAATCTACAAACTGATATAAGTACCATATATTGAATGAGTGTGGATAACATGCTTCCACAGCATGACCCCACTATAATTTGGAAACTATGAATATGTAGAAGCCATGTCCATATGACATGCCCCCACTGAATCTAAAAATTATTTCAAGTGTGGATAACATGTTTCCCAAGCATTCCCCCACTAATATGACCCCCTTTGAGGTGAGGTAAAAATAGGAACTAGGAGTTACCTCACCTCAAAAGGGTAAGACAAATATAAAATATATGAATGGAACCATGTAGCATATATAAGGAATGTGTCTAGGTATATGTATCACTAAAGACATAGAATCAATGTGATTACATGTAGGCCTAAGATACATGATAAAGATCATGAAAATGTATAGATAGTAATAGTACAAGCTCAAAAATCAAAAAATCACACACACAAAATCACTCAAAATCAAGTCAACAAGCAATGGTCTAAAGAGACTGCAAATAAGGGGCATGTTCAAATGCCACACAATCAAAGGCACATGATTTAGTCAAATGTCCATAAAATAAAAAAATGACATATTCAAATGTTCATACCATAAATAATGACATGATGTAAATTTCAAATAAAACATACATAGGCAAAGGGGTCACAAGCAAAGGAGCATATTCAAATGCTTGAGCAAGTAAGGTAAGACACTCAAATAAGTGCATAAAGTAAATCATAAGTAACCAGCATGAATATGTCATAGTGGCCCATGGATCCAATGTGTTATAAAAGTATGTCAAGTGTATAGCATATGAAGTACCCTATGTAAGATATAATAATGGATAATAGACATGTGTAAGTACATATATAAGCTCAAACAAGATAGTGTAGAGTGATCATTGAATCATATAACTTGTGTGTATCAAGATCAAAGAAGCGAATGCCCCGAATGTCCATATGACATGAGTAGAGGGAAAACCCAACATTTGAAATAGAAGTTTATAATGTATTTGTGTATACATGTATCACACCCAATGTATAAGTGTGACACATATGTGTATGTAGGAGTAACCCAATATCTGTTCCATCAAGATGGAAGTAATATATAGATGCCAACGAGCCAATAGAATAAGTGTCAAAAAAAAATTTGAACATTTTTTATTTTTTTGGTATTTTGGGAATTTTTGGAGAGTCAAAGCTATGATCCTATCTAATGGATGATCATAGGTATCTCCCCAATTTAGTGCCTAGAAACCTTAAGTTGGATCTTTTACATTATTTTCATCATGATTGGATAGGTTGAAAAGGTACATAGCATGTTCATCCTCACATTTTGCATGTGTAGTAGAAGAGCTAGTGTTATCATTTGGAATATATATATATATATATATATATATATATATATATATATATATATATACACACACATATAGCTCTTCTACTACACATATATATTCCAAATGATAACACTAGCTCTTCTACTACACATGCAAAATGTGAGGATGAACATGCTATGTACCTTTTCAACCTATCCAATCATGATGAAAACAATATAAAAGATCCAAATTAAGGTTTCTAGGCACTAAATTGGGGAGATAACTATGATCATCCATTAGATAGGATCATAGCTTTGACTCTCCAAAAATTCCCAAAATACCAAAAAAATAAAAAATGTTCAAAAAATTTTTTGACACTTATTCTATTGGCTCGTTGGCATCTATATATTACTTCCATGTTGATGGAACAGATATTGGGTTACTCCTACATACACATATGTGTCACACTTATACATTGGGTGTGATACATGTATACACAAATACATTATAAACTTCTATTTCAGATGTTGGGTTTTCCCTCTACTCATGTCATATGGACATTCGGGGCATTCGCTTATTTGATCTTGATACACACAAGTTATATGATTCAATATATATATATATATATATATATATATATATATATATATATATATATATATATATATATATATATATATATATATATATATACATACATACATACATACATACATACATATATATACACACACACATATATATACATATACATATACACACACACATACACACACACACACACACACACACACACACACACACACACACACACACACACATATATATACATATGTGTGTGTGTCTGTGTGTCTGTGTGTGTGTCTGTGTGTGTGTATATATGTAAATTTTCCTTCATGAGAAAAAGAAATACCTTGTTGATTAGGATCGATTTTTCCTTCCATTTGGTATAGCCAAAGAGTTCCTAATGTAAATGCATATGGAGATGTTCTAGGCATAACTCAAACTCATGTTTGAATTACTTTAGGACCACAAGTAATTTATATTGTTATGTTGCCTAAGGAATATTGCCAAGTGACCTCTTTTTACAAGTCTTGTAGATCAAAACCAAATTATTGAAAATGCTTTATGTATCAAGTGGTTTTTGTTTGTGTAGGATCAATATGGTTATGCCAAAAATAATCATCGTTCATGTATAATGTAATTATTAAATCTTGTTGGCATGGATGATTTTTGAGTTGTTGTGAAGATAATTTGTTTGGAGGATCCTCAAATTTAAGCTTTTGGTCATTGATAATATCTTTGATCTTATGATTCAAGATAAAGCAATGGTTTGTAGAATGCCTGGATCCTTGATGACAGTAAAAATAAACATTTGGATAATATCCTTTGGATAGAGTTAAACTCATATCAACCTCAATAGGATGAAGGAGAGATATAATCCTGTACTTTATTAATAATGGAAATAATGAAGTTGGGGGCTCAAGTAAACATGTAAATTATCTTTTTAGTACCTTAGATAGTATAGCCTGATTAAGTTCTTATACCAGTGTGTCAATTTTAGGCTTATATTTAGAGTCTGTTAGTTTAGGATTGTCTACTTGTTAGGCTAGTGCACAATGTTTGAATGGATTGGGATCTGCTAGACATGTGTAAAATATTCATTGATGCCAAAATTTGAAGGATGTGTGTAATGTATAAGTAACTACATACATTTGATGTATCCAAAACCATCCTAATAAAATGTTATAGTTCAAATAATTTGTCATAACTTGACACACAGTGGGTAATGTATGGGGACCCAAAGTAATATTTAATGTAATTTGGTCAAGAAAAGGGCTTTATGATTTTTCAAACCTTTGAATTTGTATAACTATTTTTTGAATAAGATTTTGGTTAACACTCATGATTATTAGGAATTACATGCTACAAATTTTTAGGTTTGTTTCATTATCAATGAGAACTCTTTTGATGCCTTTATTTTATATTATTACTTGTATGAACAAAGGAAAATTTTGGTCAATAATATATTTGGATGGTAAATATGTCTGATCAAAGGTGATGAACCTATTATGATTCTTAAGAACTTGCATAATTTCTGCAAAATAAGTAGGCTCAATATTACTTGGGACTTGTGTTTCCTACAATGCTTCGTATAAGATATCCTTATAAACATTAGATAGCTTTAAAATTTCAAAGATTGAAAATCTTAGCATGTATATTATTAAACTGATCAACAATGTCATATTCTTTATATTTTGATTTTATTGTATTGCAAAAGGAATTATGAAAAGGGATTAATTGTTGCTTGTTATTTGAAACCCTCTTATTAGAATAAGAAGGAACTTACAAGAATGCAAGTTTTGCATCCCTTATAGATCGTTATGTGATAATTAAGTATGGGATTTAACAAGTGAGAGATACTATAAGGTATCATACCATGAAATAATTAACAAAACTATCATGGGGAATATGATTGTAAAATTTACAACAATTTAGAGTACAAATAGAAAATTAAAAAGTATAGCAATCTGAAACCCTAGCTAGTTTAAAACCCTAGAATTAGAAACATGTGCATTTACATATGTTGAGTTCACTAAATGTTTAACCTTAAAATGAAATATGTAGGTATGTTTTCACTTTAGGCTTAAGGTTAAGAATGTATAAATGAAATGGCACAAGGGTGATAATCAGATCTATAACAGCCCAATTAAATGCTCAACTCAAATATAAGCATATGCATAGAATTTATTATGTTTAAATTTTATAAATATGGAAAGTAAAACTAGAATAGATATATAAATGACAAATAATATAAGTACTTAGATTTTTTTGATGTTAATGTAGTTTTGGATCTAGAACAAGCTGAAAGCAAGCAGAAGATAGTTCTATAATAATGGTTAGATTATGGATCTAGTGCCTGGTATGATCCACACTTATATTAATTGGAAATATGCAGAATATAATGTAGATCAACATAACACAATATATATTTATGGACCAATACATCTAAATATTCAATATATGCATAAATAGAATACCCTTAAGGCAGGGCAACACCATATAATATTCTTTTAGGAAGGAATAACTCAAAAATGTCTCTTCAAGGGGACAACCTCCAATATCCTCTTATAATAGAAGACTCAAATGCTTACTTCCTTTATATATAATGATAATCTTCTCTTTTATATAGATATTTATCTAACTAACAATGGATGGGTAACCTCCTAATCTCAATGTAAGTCGACCATTACCCAATGCAGTAATTCCACAAGTTACTCAATTATCATAATATATTGGACCCATATAACTAACTAAGGGGGATGTGTGTCATATGTCACCATCTCCATCAGCCCATATACATTAATATCATTCCTTCCCTAATTTACATGTTTCATCCCTAAAACATAAGAAGCAACCAAATAATAAGTATGTTTTAAATCATTACACACTTGTCTCCAAGCTCAATCATCCAACCACCTGTATGTGATCCTGATAGGTGATAGCTTTCCAACCTTGTATTCAAATGCCAATGTGCTACTCTGATTCCATTCATGATCATAACTATATCACCTTGGTGACCATGGGTAATTATTCTTCCTTTAATTCTATGTATCATATTCCACTATGTTACTCTGATTCCATTCAAGACCATAGTAGTTATTATTCCATGCATAATCATAGTGATTTCCCCACTAATTCTATGTTCCATAGGTCGCTTTGTTACGTTGATTCCATACCTAACTATAATAATCTTTCTTTGGCTTCTATGTATAGCCATTATTATTGGAACTTTGATTTCATATATAGCCAAAGTGTCTATTATTATGACACTCCCTCACATGGATCCATGATTGTTTCCTCTCATGATGATGTGGGTGTCTATATAACTCAACTTTTTTCGATACTTTGACCTTATAAAACTTTTATTTTACCTCTTACACCTTTGACTTTGTTGGTTCGTTTATCTCTTGAGTAGATGAAGTATTTTTATTTGCTTGTATTGTTTCTTCATGTATGTCTTTATCTGAATCTATCACATGCTCTTCTTCACCTGCTTTAATCTCATCTTCATGATCTACCTTGATTATTCTTTGTGCCATTCCAACTAAGATATCTTGTAAAGTGACATTATTTTTCCTATACCAAAACTTCATAAACTTATTCTAAATATTAATATTGATTTTTCCCAAAGTCTCTAACCATGGATATCTAAGAACCATATCCACATCATCCATATCCAAAGAATAAAAATCTGAATGCAAAACATATTTTTCCATAATGAGCTTCAAATCTTCAAACATTGGAATATTATTACCATCTACTTAAACCTCTTTGATATTCTTTGCTTGAACATGTATATTCTTGACTACATTCAAGTTGATGAAGTTATACTTGTTGGTAGGGTTTATGGACACAAAAATCTTCTTATTTTGAACGCATCCATAAAATTGAAAAATTGACCCATATTTATTTGGATATAAATAATTTAAACCCTTATCCAATTCTTCTTCTTCTTTGAGATCCTCTACCTCTCCTTCTGCACCATCTGTATTCTCCTCATTATTATTATGCTCGATTTCTTTTTCTTCATCATCACTTGCATGTTCTTCCTCATTGTCATTATTTTATTCCACCAATTTTTCTTCATCATCATCTCCATTCTCTTATTCATTACCATCATTATTTTATTCCTCTTATTCATTCTCTTTTTCTTTTATATCCCACCGATCTAGGAAGACAAGTTCTATTTTTTCCCATGAAGAATACCTTTGTGTGAAGCTCAATTGTTTAAACCAATGTTGTGCAAGCCAAAACAAAGAAAGAGACAAGCACATTTTCCATAAAATTGTTTGAGTATTATTCTCCTTAAAAAGGATCCATCATTATCTAGCATCAATATCATCCTCGCTTGAAAATACTTGTAACTTCATGATCCACAAAAAAAAACTAGGGTTAATATAATACCCTAAAATGTCAATAACTCATTCAAAACTAATCATAATAGTCCCAAATTTTTATTGTATCTTCTACTTGTGATAGTGTCACTTTAGTAAATAAAATAATGAAAAAATGCAACAAATTTCAACCTATAGAGTGAATATATGAAAAATCATAAAATCACAATAAATCACTCAAAAAAATTAATTTTTTTTGAAATTTTGTCTATATTTCTCTTGTATTTTTGTATAGCATTATTAAATATTTTGAATAAAAATTCCTTATATTTTGGTTGATATGTTGAAATTAGTATAAACCCTAAAATATATATAACTCCCTCAAAAGGTTCAATTTTTTTGCTATAACTTCCTCAAAACATTATTAATATATAATTAAAAAATTGTACATAAATTCACAACCTATTGAAATATATTGATGATTCCATAAAACTAGGGTTTCATCACATACAAATTACCCAAATTGAAGCTTTTATACCACTTACTATGATCCACACTTATAATAAATAAAAATATGTAGAATATAATGTAGATTAACACAAAACAATATATATTGGTGGGCTAAGATGCCCAAAAATTCAATATATGCAAAAATAGAATAATCGCCCTTAAGTAGGGCAACACCATACAATATTCCTTTAGGAAGGAATAACTCCATAATGTCTCTTCGATGGGACAACCTTCAATATCTTATTACAATAGAAGACTTAATGCTTACTTAATTCCTTTAAAATTATATTCATATCCTTTATATAGACCTCTAAATAACTAATAATGAATGGGTAACCTCATAATCCCAATGTAGGCCAACCATTACCCAATGCACTAATTCCATAAGTTAATCAATTATAATAATATATTGGACCCATATAACTAACTAAGGGGGATGTTTACCACATGTCGACATCTCCATCAACCCATATACATTGATATATCATATCCCTAGGTACATAGCTGTGCCTCTAGCTATCTAGATAGTCGTATCAACCCTAAACAATTATAGTGATGCTACTGTCTAAGTCTAGAAATAATGTCTTATACATAATATCTATTGAAATAGGATGTGACCATATAGATGCTTATGGGTTTTACTTACTTTTGCTATGTTGAATTTAGATCTAGGTCATGGACAGTCATTCCTTGTGAAATGGTAAAATCCTAGCTTTCCATCTTCAATGTAACCTTGAGGGAAAATGGGTTAGTGGGAACATATTGTTAAGTTGACCCTAATGACCCCACTATTAAAGGACACTAAAAACATAGCCAATACTCTAAAGAGGGCCTCAAATTGTTGTAGTTATCCTCTATGTGTTAGCTTGTGTGTAAATCATGCAATGTGTATAAAACAAGTATAAACATGACCTAGCTTGTAACTTAGAAAATTAATCTCTTAGAATACTCCTTTAGTACTTCAAACCTGTAGATGTGCAATCCCTGTGACTGGTTTAGAAGTAGGAATAAATAGGGAAGCTTTTCTCAATTGAATGTTCTTTGGTCTAAATGCTAGGTGAGGAATGAATAAGGGTTGATCTTGTATTCATATTAATCCATCTAGAGTAATAAATTGCATTAAAGCACTTATTCCAACCACTAGAATATGTTTCATTTCTAAATTGGATGACTTTAGAGCATTGGACACTAGCGTCAAGTATGATAGTAATGTCAATATTATTTATCACAAATGTTAGTATCCAGGGAGTAGCAAAATAGGTACATGATCAAAACTTATACAGGTATAATATAAGTACATTTTAAGCACTCTAGGCAAGATATAATGCTTTCATCATCAATATAAGATTGGTCAAATTAATATATAGGCAAAGGGCACAAGATAGAGTACATATGAGTCTTGTAGAAGTAAGGAGAGTGTAGAACTAAGAGGAAAAACCAAGGTCTGAGTTTGTCTAAGTGTACAAGACTGAGGTGCTACATAATCACAAAATATTATCTATAAATTTAAAAAATAAATAAATTGAATATATTATAGAATGAAAAAGCTGAAAGATGTATTCTTAAATATTAAAAAAATAATAGATATCATTTCTTATTGCATGCATTTTATAATTTATTATATATAAATATAATATATATAAAATATTTAATATAATATAATGATAATAAATAAATAATATTATATGTATAATATCATAATTATAATATATATTTTACTATTGCATTATTTATAATATTAATATATTATAATATATTGAATAATATAATTCATTTAATATATATTATTAAATATTATTATATTTTTTTAAGTAAGAATAAAAATTAGGGTTTTGAAAGGCCCCATAGCCTTGTGCAAAGGAGAAAAATATAGAAATCCCAGCTCACATGAAATGCCTCTACCAATGACCATGATAAATAAACTAAACCAATAAGAGATTATGGCCCTGCCAAAAAACTTAAATTAATCAACAACCAATCAAAGACTAGTCAACAAACAATACACCAACTTTCTTCCAACCAACATACATAGGGCACATAGATAAGGAATAAATGTACAACAAATCTAATCACAAGTAGACCACTCACAACATGGGAACTATTAGCATATAATCAACATACCAACCTTCTTCCATTAACAAACCAATCGAGGAAAGTTGCTAAAGATTAGCAGTATTATTGTTCTATGTTTCACCCCCTCTGTCTCCTTTATGGGAACAAAGAATCATATTGGTTGTTTTTGGGGTATTTTTTTATTTCATTTTTTTCTTCTTTTGTAAAATGGTCCAATACTTCTTATCATCATGCGTTGATTCTAGAAAAAAGAGGATAGAGACTTCAAAAGAACTAATGGCCCAAAAAAATTCACTTGAAACAAAAACTCCTTTTCTTTTAGTTAATAAAGCCTTTAGTTACACCATGTCTTCTTCTTCTTCATGAATATTCTCCTTAGAGTTCTCAATCCCTATAATTGTATGATCCTCCCATGATTCAAGAACATTTTGTTTTGAGACTGTAGCTTCCAGAGCCAAATCCATAACTTCTCTTTTAGGATTAACAATGCCATTCACTATAAGTAGCTCGAGTATGGCCTCCAAGATGTATCCCCTTTTATTTTTTAACTACTAAAGTATAGATCCAAGTGACCTATTGCATAAAAACTATGACAATTAAAGGGTAACTCCTCAAAATCTAAGGATTGAGTCCATGAGTGATCCTTAACTTTTAGGTCAATTTTATCTCAAAAATATTTAGAAATATCAATGCTAAAAAGGATTCAAGTAACAGTTGTATGGGAAAAATATGTGGTGGAAGACTCTGTCAACATAAACTACCCTACATTATTTCCAATAGATTTGAGGTAGGATTCACCCTAGAATTGAAAAGGTAAATGAGGTATTCAAACCTAAATGGGCCTAGTATTGAAGGACTCATTATATGGTATTATATTATTATACTATATGGTATTATTATTATTATTATTATTATTATTATTATTATTATTATTATTATACTTATATAATATTATAATATATTGTTTAATTATTATATTATATTAAAATATATATCATAATAAATATTATATATTATATTAGTATATAATATATAATATTATAGAAATATTATTTTAATATTTAAAATATTTTAAGAGCATAAATTCATAAATGTACCTCTCTTGAAACCTATGATTACTGGATTCAATTTATCTTTTATACATGAAGTGTTAAGCAATAATAACCTTATATTTCTGATGGAGATGATATGGAAAAAAGGTTGTTTGTTCCTTCATAGGGCATGGCAATGGTGAACTTGACCAATGGTGAAGTGGTGGGGAAGGGCAAGGTATTAAAAAACATTCAAGTGGTGAAATATTTTAAGGTGAGCTTTCCAATGATGGTGAGGAGAAATGACAAGGTATTTTAGGTGTTGTTTTACACCAACAATCTCATATCATACACAAGACTTCAATTCAAAGTTACGATTAGATTAACATGATCTACACCCATTACAAAGGGGTCCATAACTTGTACGGTGGAAACATATTTGATTGGTTATTTTTTATTATCAAGAGTGGATGAGGTTTTCATGAGTGTGGATTTGATTGCATAAGGGCTCTCCACATCCCACGTGTGGCTTGAATTAGCACTGCAATGCTATTAACATGGGGACATGACATTAAGGTCCCAAAGTCTATCTTGTAGCTTTAGTTCATCCATGTTTCCAATATTTTGACACTTGGAACAATTACATCAGGTATAAGAACTTAAAAAAATGTAATACTCAAACCCTTAGAAGATAAGATGACCATAATTGGACCTTATCCTTATAAGCATCTTATTTATCCATGCTATCCAAAAAACATAAATCTAAGGGAGCACTATTCAGGGAAACAATGTTTCAGAAAGATTTTTTTATATTACAAGAGTGTTAACATAAGTCATAACATCCAAAGGACACACAAAAAGGAGAAAAGAACAAAAGTATAGTAAAATATTAAAACACACTTACAATAAAAAAATGAAATTAACAATAGAACGAATACCAAGATAACAAAAAAGAAAGTCCAAATCATGCCCACAACAATAAGTAATCAAGAAACATGTCCCAACAGAGATCCATCAACAACATCATCCATACCATTATCATGACCATTGTCACAAGGTCCCTTTTCAAGAGGATTAAGTCCCTTAACATAGTCCTCAACTCCCTTTATTATTACATTAGGTCCTCATTGATTAACATTACTTTCACCCCAAAGAGACAACTAACTATCCACCTCTACTTGAGAAATGAGGTGATAAAGTCTTGAAGGTTGAATTTGGTTCAACAGTATATCCCTATCATTCATGTTCCCATTATCAATTAAGTTTTAAATCATATCCATGAGGTTATTCACATTATTTTAAATTATTTATTTGATATCACTTTGAAGCACACCCCCATAACCCTCAACATGAATTCCACTAGCTAGATCAGAAGACTGCAAGTAACCACTAGTACATAAGGAAACACTATATTTACCCTTAGTTACCATCTCAAATGACTTTTATTATTGAAAATTTTGAAGAGATGATTAAAAAATAGTGAGGATTTCATCATTTCTTTCATCCACAACATCTTTACCATTCGTAGTCACTTAAAAATGTCACTTGAGTGCTAAAAGTGTTACTTGAGACCACCTATCCATAGCTTAGCCCTAGACCTATCTTAAGGCCTCTTTAGACACTTATCCAACCTTTATGTAGGACACGTGCATCTCTAAACATTCCTAAAGTAGTCCCAAGCCCTCATCTTAGCATTATGGCCCCTAGTCTTAGGTTCTACCACCTAGACACTAGCACCATAATTGGACAATAACACTAATGGCACTAGTGTTCTAGTTTGGATGCTACTGTCCCTTCCCATATTTTATCTCCAATAGATATATTTTTAAAATAACAACCACTTAGGGTCAGTCTAGACCTATTTTAAGACTTGCACAAGCACTAAAACAATATATATACATGACTTTTAGCTCTTTATCCACTAGATGGAAATCAGATGTAAAAAACATATACTAGCTCAGAATAAATTGTGCACAATCAAGGTTATCAATCGTTATTCTTCCCTAATTATACATGTAATCATCTACAACCATCCCAAGATCAGATGTACTCATATTTCTAGTCTCAATCTCCAGTCAAAATCACTCAAATTGGCATTCATATGAGCTTCCCTTACACTTGTACCAACACTTAGGTGGGGAGAACTACATTAGGCTTAATCCCTCCTCAAAGTATTGGTATGTAGGCAACTCTCATCACAACAAGGTGTTTAGGATGTCCATCCTACCCCACTAACATCACACTTTGATACTTTTGTCAATCAAATGCCTTAACAATATGAAGGTCTAGGGTTTGCATTTAAAATCAATCAAAATAGGTCACTGACAAGGAATTAAAACTCATGCACAGAGGAACAAGCTTGGTAGACTCAGACACAGGTGAACCAAAAAGCTCAAAATAATTCCACACAAAAGAAACTAGTGCCATTAGCACTACTATCTAATTAGGTTGTTACTATCCAAGAAAGGTTTTGACACTTAGATCCTATCTTCGACACTCAGATCAGCTCATATTGTTAGGGTGTGGAGCTAAAAGCTTCACCTTGTTGCAAATAGAAGAAGGAGGAGGTTTCTAAAAGTAAGCAGTCTCTGGCATCGGCAGGCCACACCGACGTCGGTCAGGGGACGCAGAAGGGAAACCGACATCGGCAGAAGATCGGCCGGCGTCGGTCACCTCCAGGAGGGCAGGGACCGACGTCGGTCACCTGTAGCGGTCAAAACTGCTGTTGATGAACAGTCAGTTAAGTGAATGCAGAGTTTGCATGTGAAGACCAGTTCGAGTCTTTGAGCCGCCTGTCTAATTTTAGTGTATGCATGAGATCTATATGAGAGACTCATGGGCTGTATTGTTAAGTGGAGAATTTGGAGAAGAGCTATGTGAAGCTTGGAGAGTTCTTCCCATGGTGGAATCAAGTAGGATTCCCCATGTGTGTTTAAGTAAGATCAGGTTTGATTTGCAGGGGTGTATGGATGCGAGGTTCAGAAAGGAGATCAGCGCGGGGACGCTAGATCCAAGGTGATAGCAATACATCAGCAGGATCATGGAGAGATCTACTTGGAGTACAGTTGTGTACTCGATTGTATAGATGTGCAATGAGGTGAACAACAGCTTGTGTTAGCTGTGTGTTGTGACCTATGAGAGAAGATTACTCTGGAGGGAAGTTTACTATAAGCCCACAGGATGTGGAAGAAAGAGTGCCACCTCTTTGTTGTAGATTCCTTTGTAAAGAGTTGAATATAATTGTATATTGCCTCTCATGTTCTATGTGTTTTCTCATTGATAATTATTTGTTCTTCTGGATTCTGCATGTTTAGTTGCTTATACATTGGTAATCATGTGTGCTCTTAAATCTGACAAGTTGTGTCAGGGCTTTGGGGGGTTTCGGTCCTATCAATTGGTATCAGAGCAAGGTTGGACGTTCTCAGAGCGAGCTTGACTAACAGATGGGCCAGATCTGTTAAGTGTTTGTTGATTACAGGTTACTCACAGGGGTTGTTGTTTGAGTGGGATTATAGCAAGGCAGAAGAATGGAGAAATTCAAGCACATGGTTAGCACCACAAGGAGTGTGGTGGGTTGTCTTCAAGTGGGAGCTTGAAGAGAAATACAAGCCAGGATACAGATTAGATAGAGTACTGGTATGGGTACAGGTGTAGCTCTTTATCTCCAAGTTGGAGATTGTTAGGGTGTGGAGCTAAAAGCTTCACCTTGTTGCAAACAGAAGGAGGAGGTTTCTGAAAGTAAGCAGTCTCCGATGTCAGCAGGCCACACCGACGTCGGTCAGGGGACGCAGAAGGGAAACCGACATCGGCAGAAGATCGGTCGGCGTCGGTCACCTCCAGGAGGGCAGGGACCGACGTCGGTCACCTGTAGCGGTCAAAACTGCTGTTGACAAACAGTCAGTTAAGTGAACGCGGAGTTTGCATGTGAAGACCAGTTCGAGTCTTTGAGCCGCCCGTCTAATTTTAGTGTATGCATGAGATCTATATGAGAGACTCATGGGCTGTATTGTTAAGTGGAGAATTTGGAGAAGAGCTATGTGAATCTTGGAGAGTTCTTCCCATGGTGGAATCAAGTAGGATTCCCCATGTGTGTTTCAGTAAGATCAGGTTTGATTTGCAGGGGTGTATGGATGCAAGGTTCAGAAAGGAGATCAGCGTGGGGACGCTAGATCCAAGGTGACAGCAACACATCAGCAGGATCATGGAGAGATCTACTTGGAGTACGGTTGTGTACTCGATTGTATAGATGTGCAATGAGGTGAACAACAGCTTGTGTTAGCTGTGTGTTGTGACCTATGAGAGAAGATTACTCTGGAGGGAAATTTACTGTAAGCCCATAGGATGTGGAAGAAAGAGTGCCACCTCTTTGTTGTAGATTCCTTTGTAAAGAGTTGAATATAATTATATATTGCCTCTCATGTTCTATGTGTTTTCTCATTGATAATTATTTGTTCTTCTGGATTCCGCATGTTTAGTTGCTTATACATTGGTAATCATGTGTGCTCTTAAATCTGACAAGTTGTGTCAGGGCTTTGGGGGGTTTCGGTCCTATCAATTGGTATCAGAGCAAGGTTGGACGTTCTCAAAGCGAGCTTGACTAACAGATGGGCCAGATCTGTTAAGTGTTTGTTGATTACAGGTTACTCACAGGGGTTGCTGTTTGAGTGGGATTATAGCAAGGCAGAAGAATGGAGAAATTCAAGCACAGGGTTAGCACCACAAGGAGTGTGGTGGGTTGTCTTCAAGTGGGAGCTTGAAGAGGAATACAAGCCAGAATACAGATTAGATAGAGTACTGGTATGGGTACAGGTGTAGCTCTTTATCTCCAAGTGGGAGATTGTTAGGGTGTGGAGCTAAAAGCTTCACCTTGTTGCAAACAGAAGAAGGAGGAGGTTTCTGAAAGTAAGCAGTCTTCGGCGTCGGCAGGCCACACCGACGTCGATCAGGGGACGCAGAAGGGAAACCGACATCGGCAGAAGATCGACCGGCGTCGGTCACCTCCAGGAGGGCAGGGACCGACGTCGGTCACCTGTAGCGGTCAGAACTGCTGTTGACGAACAGTCAGTTAAGTGAATGCGGAGTTTGCATGTGAAGACCAGTTCGAGTCTTTGAGCCGCTCGTCTAATTTTAGTGTATGCATGAGATCTATATGAGAGACTCATGGGCTGTATTGTTAAGTGGAGAATTTGGAGAAGAGCTATGTGAAGCTTGGAGAGTTCTTCCCATGGTGGAATCAAGTAGGATTCCCCATGTGTGTTTAAGTAAGATCAGGTTTGATTTGCAGGGGTGTATGGATGTGAGGTTCAGAAAGGAGATCAGTGCGGGGATGCTAGATCCAAGGTGACAGCAATACATCAGCAAGATCATGGAGAGATCTACTTGGAGTACGGTTGTGTACTTGATTGTACAGATGTGTAATGAGGTGAACAACAGCTTGTGTTAGCTGTGTGTTGTGACCTATGAGAGAAGATTACTCTGGAGGGAAGTTTACTGTAAGCCCACAGGATGTGGAAGAAAGAGTGCCACCTCTTTGTTGTAGATTCCTTTGTAAAGAGTTGAATATAATTGTATATTGCCTCTCATGTTCTGTGTGTTTTCTCATTGATAATTATTTGTTCTTCTGGATTCCGCATGTTTAGTTGCTTATACATTGGTAATCATGTGTGCTCTTAAATCTGACAAGTTGTGTCAGGGCTTTGGGGGGTTTCGGTCCTATCAATTGGTATCAGAGCAAGGTTGGACGTTCTCAGAGCGAGCTTGACTAACAGATGGGCCAGATCTGTTAAGTGTTTGTTGATTACAGGTTACTCACAGGGGTTGATGTTTGAGTGGGATTATAGCAAGGCAGAAGAATGGAGAAATTCAAGCACAGGGTTAGCACCACAAGGAGTGTGGTGGGTTGTCTTCAAGTGGGAGCTTGAAGAGGAATACAAGCCAGGATACAAATTAGATAGAGTACTGGTATGGGTATAGGTGTAGCTCTTTATCTCCAAGTGGGAGATTGTTAGGGTGTGGAGCTAAAAGCTTCACCTTGTTGCAAACAGAAGAAGGAGGAGGTTTCTGAAAGTAAGCAGTCTCTGGCGTCGACAGGCCACACCGACGTCGGTTAGGGGACGCAAAAGGGAAACTGACATCGGCAGAAGATCGGTCGGCGTCGGTCACCTCCAGGAGGGCAGGGACCGATGTCAGTCACCTGTAGCGGTCAGAACTGCTGTTGACGAATAGTCAGTTAAGTGAACGCGGAGTTTGCATGTGAAGACCAGTTCGAGTCTTTGAGCCGCCCGTCTAATTTTAGTGTATGCATGAGATCTATATGAGAGACTCATGGGCTGTATTGTTAAGTGGAGAATTTGGAGAAGAGCTATGTGAAGCTTGGAGAGTTCTTCCCATGGTGGAATCAAGTATGATTCCCCATGTGTGTTTAAGTAAGATCAGGTTTGATTTGCAGGGGTGTATGGATGTGAGGTTCAGAAAGGAGATCAGCGCGGGGACGCCAGATCCAAGGTGACAGCAATACATCAGCGAGATCATGGAGAGATCTACTTGGAGTATGGTTGTGTACTCGATTGTACAGATGTGCAATGAGGTGAACAACAGCTTGTGTTAGCTATGTGTTGTGACCTATGAGAGAAGATTACTCTGGAGGGAAGTTTACTGTAAGCCCACAGGATGTGGAAGAAAGAGTGCCACCTCTTTGTTGTAGATTCCTTTGTAAAGAGTTGAATATAATTGTATATTGCCTCTCATGTTCTGTGTGTTTTCTCATTGATAATTATTTGTTCTTCTGGATTCCGCATGTTTAGTTGCTTATACATTGGTAATCATGTGTGCTCTTAAATCTGACAAGTTGTGTCAGGGCTTTGGGGGGTTTCGGTCCTATCACATATCCTAGTTTGTAGCCTTCGAATCTCCTATCTCGGTAAATTTATAGTTAAGTACTTGCTTATATTATTTATTTTTATTTTTAGAAAGGTTAAACTAGGTCAATTTTATTAAAAATTATTAGTTGTATGAATTTCATATTTCTACCCTGATTTACTATATTCAATCCCTTTAAAAACCTAGGGCTTATACTCTATAACCCTAAAAAGTTAAATCATTTGGTGAACTCATCTTATTTTAAGCACATTGTTTCAAAACCTAGTACACCATTAGGGTTTTCCTTCTTGTTTCCAGAATATACTCAGTTTTTAGTTTTCATCCTTTCATCATGATTATCTTGATGGAAGCCATTTTTTACTTATTGGTATAAATTTTGGCATTTTATCTTGTATGATTATTACCTACCATTGGTAGAATGATGCATATGTATGTCACTCCTCTCATAGATCACATTAGCACTCGCTTTATTGCACACATTGGTCCACCCTATATTGAGTCCGAATTTTATGAGGATGATTTTTATATGGATCACTTGGAGTTAGATTTGGTCAATACTCGATGACAAAGAGCTCAGAGGACTCATTTTATTCTACCTCCACCCAATATAGTTGATTACCTTTGCTCCCATCCTACTTCTACTACTTGCCCTTGGAAAATAGTAGATCCTACTATTTGAGTTTTTACTATATAGAATAAAATGCCTCCTCTACCTATATAAGAGCAATGTAATCCTAAAATTCCCACCTCATCCCCAACCCAATACAATAGGACCTAAGGATCGACATAGGGCATTTGATCTTATGGATCAGTAGAGAAACACATTGGCTAAGATATCTATATTGAAATTACTTCGTAAGGAAACTATCATCACTTTTTTAAACATTTAATCATACATCTTTGCCTCAAGATATAGAGTCAGCTTATTTTGCATCAGTCATGAACACTATTAAGGATATTAAGGATGTTATTTCTTTTAGCCACAAGGATTTTCCCTCATAGATAGTTATTGATCAAAATCTCCCACTATTTATTTAGGCACAAATCAAAACCACTGCTATAAAAGAGTTATAATTGACAGTGGTTCAAGTCTTAATATATGCAACCTCACATTCCTATAGACCATGGGAGTTAATATGGAATCCATTTAAAAGACATATAAGAACATTTGTGGTTTTGATGACATTGCTAGATAGGCATTAGGTTTTATTACATTGGATATTATAGTTGGGCCAAAAACCCTACCTACATAGTTTTAGGTGATGTTTAATCATTTACACTACAACCTATTACTTAGGATACCTTGGATACATGTTATGGAGGTCATACCATCTACCTTGCATAGATGTGTTAAGTTTTTACATGATGGATACTTGTACACTTGTCCAAAATATAATCAACCATTCAAATATTGTAAAGTCACCTAGATTATTACCATGGTCATATCTTCATATGGGACACCACATGCTCCCATAGAGACCCTACCTCACACCATTCCTATAGAGTAGATACACACATATGAGATCAAGGAATATATCACTACTATTCCTACACCACTTCTAGGTCCTCCTATAACACCATCATCTTCATCACTGATGGAGAGTGATCCTCCTATAACATAGTCATCCCCACCCATGATAGTTGATGAGGTTCATATTGCACAATTACCATTGTTTGTTAACTCAGAGGGAGTTTATGTTAGAAACTTAGATACATATTCCAAGACCACTATAGATGTCAACATAGCACTCATGGATATTGATGATTATTTATGTGGGTTGAAATTCATACTAATAGGCCCAAGAGAGTACAAATATTATTCTTAGGCACTTGTACCTTTACCTAGACATGCACCACCACTAGTTCATAATCCTATAGTTATAGGTCTAATTACTCAATTACAGTTAGAGGTAGAATATTCCATACACTCAATACATATTGTTACATCTATTAATATCAACCCATTCATATGAATTCAAGTAGGTAGTTCATAAGACATGTCACATCATATTTTATAGATATTAATTGACAAAGGGTTGATGTCATTACCCACAGTTCACCACATTCATCAATAGATTGTCATAATAGGATGGTAGACCATTTTTTCATTTTCAATGCTTACAAGACATGATATAGATATATGCTCAGCATTATAGTAGAAATTGAATAATTCCAAGGCTCGGGGCACTATTCAGATTACACAACTTTCACCTCCACTAGTATAGGCACTATGATAGACTCGTCATCGACATAAATACTCATGGAATGATCTGTTGACTATCCAATTTTTTGTTGAGGATAGATACATCCCTCATGTTGCTATAGATGATGATTTCAATCCAAATACTTGTACTTTGGCATTTTTACAACAAATAGGATATAATGAGAGTGAGTTATAGCATGTTATAAATTATCAAGACTCTATAGGACATATCACATTACCACTTACATGCGCCCCCAAGGTGGCCAAAACATTACTCTTTATCATAAGCACATGCATTCATATATAGGTCACATTGGTAGTTATGGTTACAGGTGATGGATGCCATAGTTGATTGATCAGATAGATGTTTGGCATTCAGTCACAAGGGACACACGGTTTGTATAATACATGATGGCACATATAAAAACCCCAAGTTTCATATAAATACCCTATGGTCTAATGTGGTTTACCATGGAACTACATGGGAGGATTATTACATATTAGAACATGTTATTCGAATGCACAAAATCCAAACTAACACTAAGGATAAGACTACACTGATACACACTACATGGTATGACAATCACAATGAAGTGGGCTTATTTGAATTTGGACAAATTCAGTAACTAAAATTGGATAATCTCCTGCTAGATCCACTGTTTGATTATCCACATACCATGGATGTGCTCTTGGTTCTATAGAGACATTACACTTTAATTGTACATTATCTCATTTATTCCCAGCATTTACTTATACATATTTTCCTTCTTTCTTGATCCTCATATATAGTTTCATTTTTGCTTGTACATAACTTATATTCAGAAAAATACAAAAAAATATAATATGTCAAAACATAAAAACATTCAAATATTTTCTCAAAAAACACAAATTATAGATTGTATGCATTGTCATGTTTACATTTCTTATACTTGTTAGGTACTACATATGCTAGTTATCTTAGTATAATCAATTTTATCATACATACATGCTTCACTTATTCTTTTTGATTGTTTAAAAATTACTATAGGGCTTAGGTCCATCACACATATCTAGATTTGACACTATCTACCCATTGGGGGCACATACATAGGTTCCTCATTTGACACATTCACCCATTTGGGGGTATCCTATACATAGTTCTAATTGCCAAGTTACATCTTTCTATACTCTATAACACATATCTAACATGATTACATCTTGATATTGATCATTCTACACTACACTAATTTTTTGCTGACTATTACTACTTTAGACTAAGTTTATGCACATCTTTGCTCTTATATAGACTTATACCATATGTTTATGCATGCTTTAATTTCTAGATTTCCTAGTTTACAATTGATTGTGTCTCGCTGCTTTTACTTCTATTCAAGGGCATTTGCATATTCCATTACTCTATGGCTATACACCATTTCTTTTTATTGTATGTATGTTTTGGACATGTTCCCATGTCCTTGTGTGTGCCTTCCTGATTATGTATGCATATACTTAAACATTTCCTTCCATGTGTCTCTAATCCAACTTACTTGTTGTTTATGTATGTGTACATTTGAACATGTCCTTGCATGTCTTTTTTTTATATGATTTGGTGACATTTGCCCATGTATTTTGTATTATGGCCACTTGGCCTACTTTGCATACCTCATGTGTTTTATATATGCTTTTATATATGCATCATGGCCATGATACTTATCTCTTTCTTATTGCACACTCTAGTTTTATATGCCATGAAGGACCTCATGCATCTCCCCTTCCTCATTGGGTGCCTTGATGGATATCATGCCCCATTTCCTTAGGTAGCTACTTAGTTTATTCTTCAGATTTGTTGTTCATACACATGCTTACATTGTTATATCTATCTTGACGGCCTTGTGAATGCTAGATATAGCATACATTGTACACTACAAACTTATGATCATATTATATTACATTTTGATGTCATGTATGCAAATTATATTAGTTTATTACACATATATCATATATGCTTTGGATAACACATATCTTGTAGAGCTTTTTCTTTTGAGGACAATTCTTGTACATGTTCAATAAATCCCCTCAAAAGAGGGGGCATTCACAAAGGCTTGTCATAGAGATTAAGAAATTTGAATGCACTTAGAGTATAGTTTTCAGCACACATGCATAAAATACAAAAATTAGTTTCAAGAAAATAGAGTGGGAAACAGTCACACATAGACCGGTTCCAGTTGCATAAAGATCGGTACAGTCAAACATTAACGCCCAAAGTGGGACATTAATTCCATTGGCATTACTATCTAGATATGGTGTTATTGTTTAGTAGCCTTAGTTTCAAAAAATTATAGATTGTCTAAAAAAGTATAGTAGGTACAGTCCAAGTTTGGATAGGTTCAGTTATAGATTACTAGTTTTCTCTTAGTTTTGCACAAATTCATATTAGTTTGTTCAGATTAGGGGCATCATGCACGACATGATCACTCCCATTTTAGTTTTATATGCTCAGATACATATTATTACAACACAATCCATAATCCATATGTGCAAATATCAGATTTGGGGGCATGTGCACAACACATTATTTTTGTATGCTCACTTTTACTCCCAACACCATTCACACTAACACAATCCAAACACCAATATAATCCATATTTGATGCCTTAATCTATTTGCAGTGGTTGGAATTACTAAGTAGTCCCTAAGATACATACCTAAGTGACCATAGAGCTAATAAATACAACTCCAATTACAGTTATACATATCAACTACATTGCATAATTCAGTTACATATGCATCTACTACACATGGGTAGGCAATGATGGAGTCAAGGCCATCTTGAGTTCTTGAGCCACCTACTTGAGAGGGTTGGACACACCATCAGTCTAATCTAAGTTATTCATAGGTTATGAATTGCCAAACATGGGTGGGCAATGATGGAGTTAAAATTAGATTGATTTTTTGAGCCACCCGCATATGGGGATTGAGAAAGCCATCTAGCTCAATCCAAGTTATTCACTAATTAATCATTAGCTACATGCACACACAGGTTTTCACCAAGTTTATGCATTGATTTGCATACCCAGTGAGGTGTGTTTGTTCCTTTCCTCTCTCTCTCTTATCTCTTCACTTAGTTTTGTCATTGCTTTTGATATCTCTTCAGTGAGGACTGATCTATGCACGTTTCATTTACATGGCATGCAATAGACCACGTTTCACACACTTGGATCCAAATTCATGGGCTTCGCCTCTTAAGTAAGTCTAGGTATGTTTTTTTCCTTTATCTTAGTCTTTTCGCTTTGTTGCATTTATAGAATAAAGGGGGGGGGGAATGTAGTCACCTAAAATGTCACTTAAGTGCTAAGAGTATTACTTGGGACCACCTATCCACAACTTAGCCCTAGACCTATCTTAAGGCCTCTTTATACACTTATCTAACCTTCATTTGGGCCACATGCATCTCTAAACATCCCTAAAACAATCCCAGACCCTCATCTTAGGATCTTGGTCCCTAGTCTCAGGTTCTATTACCTAGACACTAGTGCCATAATTGAATAGTAGTGACAATGGTGCTAGTGTCCCAGTTTGGGCGTTATTGTCCCTTCCTACCTTTTATCTCCAATGGATATATTTTCAAATGAGAAACCACCTAAGGTCAGTCTAGACCTCTTTTAAGACCTACATAAGCCCTATCTAATATATATATATATATATATATATATATATATATATATACACATGACTTTTAGCCCTTTATCCACTAGATGGAAATTAGATGCAAATAACATAAACTAGCTCAGAACACGTTGTGCACAATCAAGGCTATCAATCCTTATTCTACCCTACTTCTACATACAATCATCTAAAACCATTCCAAGCTCAAATATACTCAAATTTCTAATCTCAAGCTCCACTGAAAAGCACTTAAACTGGCATTCATAGTAGCTTCAATTGCACTTGCACCATCACTTAGGTGGGGAGATCTACATCGATCTTGATCCCTCCTCAAAGTATTGGTATATAGGTAACTCTCGTCATAGTGGGGTGTTGAGGACATCTAGCTTACCCTGCTAACATCACACTTTGCTACTTGTGCCAATTGGATGCCTTGGAACTATTATGTTACTTTGTTATTTTGTGCATGTAAAATTAGTCAAAATAGGTCACCAATAGGGAATTAGAACTCATGCGCAGAGGAACATGCATGGTAGACTCAGGCACAGGTGCACCCAAAAGCCCAAAATAGTTTTGCACAGAGGACACTAGCACTAAAAGAAGAACACTATCACCATTGACCTATTATGCAACTAGGGCACTATTATCTAGGAAGGGTTTTGACACCTGTATCCTATTTGTGAGACTCAAATCAACTCTTATCCCAGTTTACAGCCTCTAGATCTCCCATCTTAGTCAATTTCTATTTAATTATTTATTTACATCATTTATTGCTATTTTAAAAAAGGTCAAACCAGGTCAATTTTATTACAAATCAATCATTATATTTATTACATATTTCTACCTTGATTTACTATACTCAAGCCCTTTAACAACCTAGGGTTTACACTCCATAACCTAAAAAGTTAAATCACCATCCTTATCTACAAAATTATAACCTATTAACATATGATCATGATCAGATGCCTGTTCAAAATAGGCATCCTTCCTAATGTCTAAGTAATACTCTAAAATGTTAACATTTGTTTCACTCTTATGAAAGCTTCTCTAGTTTGGTGGAGGGGTCATTCTAGGAAATCCACCTATGTCTAATAGAAATTTGGACGTTATTTTCATCATCCCAAACCTCATAAACTTCTCCATTTCACCCAGACACCTTTAGATGAAGATATATCTGCACATCAACAAGTCTCACAATAATTTATATCAAGAAGTTACCAAGTACCCTACCCTTAAATTAAAAAGCATCTGAATTCCTTTGCTTCTAAAGAAACCACAAAATCTTAGTTGAGAAAACTACCAACAATTTTTGAAAGAAAATGTGAGTTCTCTTTTCGGGAAACACATAACCAAAAGCCATATTGAGCCAATTGATGTCATATGAGATAACATTAGACCAAGGAATCAAACAATTTTAGAAAGATAATTAAAATAAATGTTTGATTATTATTTCTTTACTTCGTGCACACAAGGTGAGATGGGTTCAACGGTCATAGGTTTCGAGTGAGGTACAACTGTCGATTTACGCACTTTCACTTTATAAAACCTCGATTTACAAAAAGTAAAAAAATTACACCCCTTTAAGTGTAACTTACACTCTTTAATATGGTAGTTGCAACGTTCACAAAGAAAGTCATAACAACTGGGGTGGCTCCTAATCTAAGATTCATCATACTGCCATGGCGTTTGGAGAGAGTATGTAGAGACAGGTGGGGATTCAAACCTAGGTCCAATAGCCTACCCAAAATTGGTAGTGTTTGTGGCCCTAGTAGCAATTTTACGTTTTCTCTATTGATTGAACAAAGAGAAGTGAGGACTACTGTTAGGAATACAATAGTTGTTGTTAGTGTTACTGAGAGTGAGAATGAAAAAATCTTAAAAATATTTGTATCCATATCTATTTGCATATGGCACCCTGAATTGGTCAAATAGATTGTATAAGAGGTGTCTTTCAAGTGTTTGACAAAATTTTAATATAATTAGACAAAATTTTAATATAATTAGTTTTAGTCTCATGTAAATTGACATGTGGTGCATTCTTTTCGTTTTCATAGGTGTTGTTGGATATTTGACACATTTTTTATTTGAAATGACACATTTTTCAATCATGCATTGGGTTATTGAGATAGTTTGGTGGATGATGCAAGTTACATTGATATATGTGATATGTAACTAAACTTTGCACGTGTATCCTATCATTGGAAATACCCTGTCATTGTTGCTCATCATCCCCATCTAACTCATCTTGAAATATTTCAATGCTTTTATACTTTATATGGCCTTGCCGTTCCACACCACTTCATCATTGCTCAAATTCACCATGAAATATGTCTCTTTGTTGCATAACTTATTGATGTATGAAAAAACACACAACCCCATTTTCCATCACCTCTTGCAAAAATATAAGAATATTATTTCTTAATAATTTATACACAAAAAATGATATAAAATCAACAATTAAATTTCAGTTAAAATATAATTATCGATTTACATTCTTTCAATTTACGAAATCCCACTTTATCTAAAATAAAAAATAAAAACTAAAAACATAAAAATAAATAAATAAATTAGGTAGCCAACATGGGGCAATTGCTAGTATATACATAAATGGGGTCATCCTCAAAGATTTTGTAATCACATGAAGTATCTACAACACGAATAAATACACTTGCCCCTTCCTTCCAACGTTTACCTTTACTTCACTAGTAAGGGAAGGCGCAATGAAATATGTTTGTGGGGCCATTTAAATGGCAGTGGCACTTTAATGCGATGGGATGGGATGGGATGGGTGCGTGCCAGGGGTTGTGGAGTTGGCACTGCCATAGATTCTCTCGTCTTTATCTTTCATACTGCGACTCATACACCTCTACTACTACCGCATCCACATTTGAAGCAATTAGCATTCATTCTCTTTGGCGACCGACACGTGCTGTGGGGTTCAGCTTAACAATAGGAGAGGGCCGCACAATCCTCCTCCTCCTCCTCGTTATTTAGGGCTGGGCTGGGCTGGGCTGGGCTGGGCAGGGCAGAGCAGAGCATTATGATGGGGAAGTCCATCTTATTGACTACAGTTGTTTTGGGTGTGTTGGTGACTTGTATTGTGTGTGCAACAGAAATATCGGAGCAGGTTCTGGATGTTGAAGCAGCCCTGAAGGCCAACACTCATCACTCCCACCCCTACACAGTGCAGAACGAAGAGGCTGAGGCTGAGGGTGAGGGGGAGGAGGAGGAGGAAGAAGGTGGAGGTGGAGGTGTTGTTGTTCTTAAGATAGTGCATAGAGATGCCATGAGTAGCGGCAGCCGCACAGGGAAGGAGATTCTAGAGGAGAGGCTAAAGCGCGACGCGGCACGAGTTGAGTCTATTAATGCTCGCGTGGAGATGGCTACGAATGCAAGCGAGATGAAAGCTGTTAAAAAGAGTGGCTTCAGCAGCTCCATAATATCGGGGCTTGGTGAGGGGAGCGGAGAGTACTTCACAAGGGTGGGTGTGGGGAGGCCGCCTCGGTACAACTACATGGTGTTGGATACGGGCAGTGATATCATATGGCTGCAGTGCTTACCCTGCACCAGGTGCTACCGGCAGACCGATCCCATCTTCAACCCTGCGGCTTCCTCCACCTACAGAAAAGTTCCCTGCGCCACGCCGCTCTGTAAGAGGCTGGACGTAAGCGGGTGCAGCAACAATAACCGGCATTGTGAGTACCAAGTGTCGTATGGCGATGGATCGTTCACGGTGGGGGATTTGGCGAGAGAAACGCTGACATTCAGAGGGACGATGGTGATGAATGTGGCGCTGGGATGCGGCCACGACAACGAGGGCCTCTTCATCGGGGCTGCGGGGCTGCTGGGTCTGGGCCGAGGCGGCCTTTCCTTCCCCTCGCAGGCGGCCCCTCGCTTTACTAACAAATTCTCTTACTGTTTAGTTGACAGGGACGCGACAGGAAGCAGCAGCTCTCTTATGTTCGGACCCTCTGCGCTGCCAAGATCTGCCGTTTTTACACCGCTTTTGAACAATCCGAAGCTCAGCACCTTCTACTATGTGCAAGTGAGGGGTATAAGCGTGGGGGGGAAGAGGGTGAGCTCAATTCCTGAGTCTGTGTTTCGGCTGGATGGGAGTGGAAATGGAGGAGTGATCATCGATTCGGGGACTTCTGTCACGCGATTGGTTGAGTCGGCGTATGGGAGCATGCGGGATGCGTTCAGGGCAGGTACCAGGACCCTCAAGACCGCACCTGCCTTTTCTCTCTTCGACACCTGTTATGATCTATCGGGCCTCACCACCGTCAAGGTCCCTACGCTCGTTTTCCATTTCGACAGGGGTGCCCACATTTCTCTGCCCGCAAACAACTATCTCATTCCTGTCGATTCCTCCGGTGTTTTCTGCTTTGCTTTTGCAGGCAACACGGGCGGCCTCTCCATCATTGGAAACATTCAGCAGCAGGGGTTTCGAGTTGCATTTGATGGGCAAAGCAATCGGGTGGGATTTGCTCCTGCCTCATGCTGAGGCTCATGACAGGGGCCATGCATCTTCATACATATCTCTTATGTATCTCCATTTTCATGCCCATTTTTATTTTTGTGTTTCCTATGAATGTGAAAATGCCCACAGACTTTATTCTCTCTCTCAAACATTTATATGATAGAGTAATGGTTACAACCAAAAGTTCCTTCTTAATCTCCGATTCATCTAAATTTCTTCTTAATTTCAGATTTCAGATTTATGTAATGGTTACATCATTAAACTTCTTCTTAATTTCCGATTCGATTCATGTAATAGTTACAATAATGAGTTTAGGGATTACAACAATAAGTCTCTTCTTCATCTCCAAATCATTTCATTTTCACCTTCACATTCAAACAGAATGTTACATTAACAAAGTATTTTACAAAGCAAGAAATAATAAATTAAAAAATATTAGTACAAAATAATATTCATTAAGAAATTCCATGTCATACCTTATATTTATATTACTTTACATGTTACAAAACTACCAAACATTATATCTTGCTAAATAAATTACAACTACAATTCATTTTCACCATATATTTAATTCTAATCTGATCACATATCTATTTTAAATCTCTTTCGTTAATAGTATATTTCATAATTTATTTTATTTAAAATAAAATATAATTGATAATTGATTGTGCTTAATTTTGAATTATTTTAAAAATCCTCCCTATCATCTCATTTGAAAGTTAAATAGTACAAATTTCAAACGCTTTAATTGACAACAATGCTTCTTAAATCATAAAGTAGAGGATATTCTAATTTTTGGAGAGGCATCCAACTACAATGGTGGCTTCTTCAATTTCATCGGGTAAACAGAAGTGACTAAGTGTTTGATTTTTAACATTTGAAAACTTACCGTAACAATTCATTTTGAAAGCTCAAGTTGTGGCCGAAGAAGGTTGTCACCATATTTTCTCTCCATGGAATTTGGTTATCCCTAGGGCTTAGGTAAGCTCAAATTGTAAAATTGACATAAGGCTTGTTAAGCGGTCCAAGTTTTTGGAAGGATGGTTTAAGGTCAATTTTGATGGTAGGGTAAAGAGGAAATTGAGATTTGTTGGGGGGCGGTAAAATGATTAGAGATTTTAAGGGTTTGTTGGTGGTGTCTTTTGTTGGTGGAATGTGGTTCCAAACCAACCATATTGCTGAAGCTAGAGTAATGTTGCGAGGAATTCAGATGGTAGTTGATCATAAGATTTAGAATTTAATTTTAGGTGATTGATTCTTTAAATATCATAAGATGCCTTTTTAGGGAAGTCTCCTCCATCTTGGATAAAGAAGACTGAAATCAAGGATGCAAAGAATCTCCGTTTAAATTCAACGTTGTTCTTATTCAAAATGAATGTAAGCAGGTTAATAGGTGTGCAATTTTTTTGGGCAAATTTGGGTGTGAAAGGAAGCTTTAAAACTTGGTGTGGAGGGAAGCTTCAAAACTTGGCTCAACAAAAGAAATCCCACATCAACTTAGTAAGAAGTTGATGGACGAAGTTAACATTAGTAATAATAAACTATGGTCAACATCAAGTTATCTATAATGTTGGAGGCAAGGCCCATAATCCTAATCCCATGGAAGAATCTCATTGATTATAAGAGCAACATTTATAACCAAATGTGGGTCATCTTTGTTATTTGTGGGAAGAAGGATGATCTGATTGAGAGGTGCAAAGCATTTAGTGTCAAGCATGTGAGATTTTACATCGACCTCATTTCAAATTTGGGCTTTATCAAGCAAAGGAAGAAAACTAGCACTGTATTTTCCAAAAGAGCAAATAAAGTTGAGAAAAAGGGAGGAGACTCAGATAAAATTGAACCCATAACATGCGAGGATATAAAAAATATCCTTGCATATGGAAAATTCTATGTAGAGGAGGACTCAACCCATATATGGAGCGTATAGCGGGCCATGATCCCAAACTATCGACCGAGTTTGCTAGAGCTTGGAAAAATAGAGTATTTAAGGATGCAAGGGGTTTGGATCGACGTGTCAGACGAAAGCATCACTAAGGTAACAAGTATGTCTTTTTAGGGCATTAAGGTTCTTAAAGACAAAAGGTGTAAATTTGAGTTGATAAAAACTTTTTACAACTCCAAGGAAGAGGCCATGAAAGTGAAGAAAGGTTTTTTGCAGGGAAACCTTCCTTACCCATGGCCTGAGACATGTTTGCAATTGATGAAGTATTTAACCTTTAGAAGGAAAGCAAAGATTGGTGCATTCGCACCACTTCCTTATGATGAACCACTTTACAAACCGATATGAGATTACTCTGTCTTTCTTTCTGTTAAGGTCTTTAGAGTCTATGGTGGAGGCATTCCAAAATGATTTCTTTGACGTCATTATTCACTGGTCGCTTATTTTACTGCTTGTAAGGGAGGCTAAGTCATTAATGGATAAATGTGTGAGTTTGAAATTGAGGGGAGCACCAAGGAAATAAAAAAGGTAATGTTTGTTCAAGAGGGTGGAGATTCAGACGAGTTCGAAGACTCTATGCTGACTATAGCCCAAATCATGAAAAGTAAAGAGAACAAGGACTCTAATAGGGATAAAAAGAGGTTTGTTTTGGAAGATGAGGAAGAGGCCAATTTGGCCAATAAGGACACTGAAGCCCTCTTACAACTCAAAAAGGAGATCTAGGATTTATCTACTCCCAATTTTGGGGAGGAAAGCAAGGGGAAAAGAAGCAAGCGCTGAAGGGTCCATGTTTGTTCATAAGGAGGTTGTCATGAAAGGTTTGTTGAAGGATATATTGAAAGTACTCAAGGTGACCTTGAAGATGCAAGTGGGTGAGCTGAGAAGGGTTAGGAAGGAGATATAGGTTGTTAGAGAGGTCATTCTGGCCAGAGTTGGAGTTAGGAGTAGGGGGTGGGGATGTTTGGAAAGCCCCAATCAATATACTTAACCAAGAGCTAGAGGAAACACTTAAGGAGGAATAGGGAGTGCAAAACCAACAGAAATAACTCAAGAGGATACAAAAGGAAAAGGCCCAAAATAGGAAGGTGGCAACAAAGGAGGAGACTAGAGTTTCTTGAAGTTCCAAAGAAGACTTAACGTATGGAAGGCCCGCGTAACGAAACTAGAGGTAAGATGAGAATGCTGGGGAAGAGCAAGGATATTGAAGAGATTGGTAAATTCAAGACTACTAAGACTAAATGGATTAACCTTTTATGTAATGGTGTTTATATAGGCCTAGGCTAGTTTTATCTTGTTTCGTTGGTTTTTGTTGGATCTTGTTGGAGACTTTGCTAATTTTGGGGTGGATCCATGTTGGTTTTTGTGTGATCTTTGGGGGATGTCGTTTCATGTTTAATTTTGGTTAGCTATTTTTGGTTGTTTTTTTCTGCTTTGTAAACGTTATGGGACTCTTTAAAACCCAATTTTTCACCCGTATCTAAAAAACAATTCATTTTGAAGGTTCACATGTCATCTCGAAAAACAAAACTTGGCATTATTTTATTTTCTCTCTAAGTTTCCATTTTATTTCTAAGAGAATTTCAACTTCACTTCTTAAACAGAGGATATTATATTCTTTGAAGAGGTATCCAAGTACATTTTTGGTTGAAACTAGAAAAACCCTTGAAATCATTTTAAAAAAATATTGATATTCAATTAGAAATAAATTTTGATGAAGAATTTTATTTTTAACATCTTCAAGAACTTACCATGACAACTAATTTCAAAATTACAAATCACAACTCATCTCAAAAGAAAACTTGACATTATTTATATTTTCTCTCTAAGAATATTTCAACTTCTTGAATTTGCCAAGTTCCTCATGTTCAAATAGGGGTAAAAAAATGATATCCCACCTCCAATGTGGGAAATGTCATACAAACTCTCTATCTTTATATCAAACAATACTCTCAAAAGAGCAAACAAACTATTTGCTTGATATGTTTCTAAGAACAATTCTCTCAAAAAAACAAACAAACTATACTCTTGATATGATTCTAAGATACCCAACTACTACACTAACAACATCATAATGCCAAAAACAACAAATGTTTTATGATGGTTCAATTCTCATGAGCACCCCTAATATCTCTAAATTGTAGTGCTAACCAAACACCAATTAATATTCAATAACATGATGATTCCAACTACCCACTTTGGACCATAAATTCACAATATCTAAAACACATTTTGAATCATCTTCGAATAGTAAATATCATCATAAATCAACATGGTTGTTTTTTTATAATAATAATTTGCTTAAGGGGCAGAACTCGAGTACAAAAAGCCACAAGGGCAACGAAATAGGCCAAAGGCCACAAACAATAGAAACACAACAAACCAACTACCAAAAAATAACAAACATAAAAACCCAAGACCAAAACAAGAAAAACAACATATTAGTTGAACATATCATCCCAGTCTTCCTTGAGGAAATCTATCATTTACTCCCTAGTGGCAACCTTTCCTTTAATATCCATATCTTCACCCAAGTTAGCTTGCAGGATAGAAAGGGTTGTAGCAACATGGTGAACAACTTTGATGCATAAAGTGGTAAGAATTTTCATTTTGTTCTTAAGACACCGAAGTCCATTCTTGACCTCCTCTAATTCCTTCCTGGTTTGGTAACAATTGTCACAGGGTTTGTCTTCGACAGCTTCTTCAAAAGGAACATCCATGCCTTCTGTAACATCCTTATCAGAGTCATAATAGGAGTTATTTAACTCCTCAAAGTGACTAGCACCCTCCTTTTCTCCACTTTGTTCATGGGAAGATTTGACTTTAAGGATTTCAACTCCCTCATCAGGATCCAAAGTAGAGGAGTAATCGAGAATTTTCAAAGCAGGTGTCCTGCCACCTACCAACCTGCTTGATCTTCTAATGCTCTATCTTCCATTAGTGTTTTCATTCTTCTCAAAAGCAAGATCTTTACGAACATTCACCTCCTTATCTTGTTGCTTCTTCTCCACATTCAAATTGAGATGTTTTTCCTTTCCATTAGCTTTTTTGCCTTTTTTCTTACTCATTGGTTTAGCAAAAAATTTCTCTCTATTGCCACCCTTTATTTTCTTCCCACCTAAGAATGGCGGCATGTTTTTCATCTCACACAAACCTTCTGTCGCAGTATGACTAGGGGACCCAATTAAAGCACCCTTTGGGGATAATGAGGCCATCCCCTACAAGCACGGGGATTTGAAACCTTTAAAAGAGAGGGGATGTGGACCCAAGGAAATATTGACCAGCTCCTTGGGTTCTTGTGGAGGACCTATGGGACCCAAGGAGTCTTTAGGGTTGGGACTAGAGACCTTGCTTTTCAGACATGAACCAAATTTAACACTCAGAGGGGCATTATCCTCCTAGTCACTGTCAATGGTTTCCTCAACCAAACGGGCAAAAATAGGTTTAGGGGGGCAACGCTTAAGATGATTGTTGATTTGTATAAGCACACTAAATTTTTCACTCAAATAAGCCATCAAATGAGGGTTTTCCTTGTGGTTTACCCTAAAACCACCTTAAAAAAAAATGTTTAAATAAATAAATAAAATGTATTTGCTGAGTTTGTCCGAACACCTAAAACATACATCATCATCATCGAGTGTTTTTAGAGATTCGCCAACATAAATATCTTCATATTCAACAACTTGGACGGAGTCACTCATTTGCACGATGACCAATGTTTTCAAACGTGTAACACTTAAATTAATTTTTTTCTTAGATTCCATCACCAGCACCACTTTGGAAGCTTTCAGAAAATTAGAACACCCCCTTAA